>CM057384.1:137106840-137706840 GCA_030015415.1 Cynopterus sphinx
CCCTCATGGGAAGAGGGCGCCACCATCTCCTGAGTCCTCCTGTGGCTGTGGTGGCCGCAGCTGGGGGCAGCCTGAGAAGGAAGTGGGCAAGGGAAAGGCCCGAGGCCTGGAACTGGGGCCTTCTGTTGGGGTTCCCCGCACAGGGCTGAAGCCAAGGAAGGAGACAAGGGGATCCCCCCAAACTGGGTGGTCAGCCTCATCTTTGGCCGCACTCCGTTTTGAACAAGACTCGCCTGGACCGGCGCCATGCGTCAGTGGGCTCGGGCTGCTCTCTAGCTTCTTGTTCAGAGTTTCTTGGAAAACCCCAGCCGGTCAGCTCGGACTGGTTGTGCCACATAGCACACACCCCTCGCCTACAGTGGCTTGCACACAGAGCATGCGTGCGCACCAGGCACAGCACACAAAATGACGTGAGTGTATTTTTCACTCACGTTACCCGTCAGCTGAGGTTCCTTATGAGAACGTCTTTACTCTGCAATCGGGGATGAAAGAGCAGCACCCATCTGGGGGTGTCGGGGAAGGAAAGAGGTGGCAGAATGCCACGATGGCTCTCAAAGCCTCAGAGGTGGCGGGTCTCACATCCCCTCTCATCTCCTCGGCCAAGGCAGGTCAGATGGCCAGGCCAGATACCAGTGGAATGAGAAGTATTATCCTCCTGCTAGCAGCTGACCAGCAGGGAGAGGGGGCAACTGTTTGCCCGCTCTCCCTCTGAGCTGCATGCACTCAGGTGATAGATAAGAAGGCTTTGCGGTCGGTGAGTGTCTGGGTGACCACTCAGCCTCAGCAGGGACCCTCAGAGGCTAGGTATGGGGGTGGAGGGGAGCAAAGAACCAGTGGAAGAGACGTTGAAGGACAGAGGAGCAGGACACGGGATAAGCAGAGGCTGAGCCAGTGTCTGAGCTGCAATCTTGCCCCTTTATGGCTCAAATTATCCACCTGGCCAGGGGATACTTGCTATTTTTTCATTAATCTGCACCCTTGAAGACGGTGACAGTGACACACTCTGCTAGCTGCTACAAACAAAACAAAACAGAAAACAGTTTGCCTCGTCTCTAGAACAGGAACTAAGAGACAGCGGCTGATGGTGTGGCCTGGCCCTACAGGAAGTGACTGCTGGGCACTCAGTCTGAGCCACTGGCCCCTGGTTCCCAGGGCAGCCCCGCTTCACCCCCTGCTCGTTCCCTACTACCCGGGATGACCCTGGCTTGGGAAAGGCTGGTCTGTCTGTCTGAGCTAGGACGTCTTCTTCCACGCTCACGCCGGTGGTTGTAGGCCCAGAAGTTGAAGCTGATGGATACACTTGTACTTGGGAATGGAGCCCACCTCATGGGCACATTCGGTGAACATCGTACTGGTTGGTGCTGATGGTGATCACCCCTGGACCGGGGGAGGGAGGGCCTTTTAAACCAAGCAGGGGGACATCTAGATGAGTCCTCCCGGGAGTGGAGATCTGTGTGTATGGGCAGTTCAGAGCATCACCCAGAATGTCGTGCGGTCCGCAGGGGAGGTTTGCATCAGTGCTCTTGGGTGTGAACTTTTTACCACTGACCCATTATCCTAGAGCGCGATTTAACCTGTATGTGGACCAAAATGTGTTCAGTCCAGAAAAAGGTAAGGAACAATTGATTATTATTCAAGTCAGGGCTTGTATGGAGAGGCGGCTCTTGGTCTTTTATGGGGGATGCGGCGAGCAGCGTTGCATGGTGGTGACTTTGGCACTCTCGTCCACGCAGACCTCTTCTGAGAGCATAAGCTTTGGAAAGGCAGACAGTTCTAGATCTTTATCTGTCTCTGTCACCTCGTGACATCAGACAAGTTATTTCACTTCTCTGTGCTTCGGTTTCCTGTCTGCACCAAAGCTGTTGGAGGATTGATGAGTGGATACCTGTAGAGACACGGGATAGTATTGCCTGGTATGTGGGAAGGACCGTGCTTGTAATAGGAAATCGTGTTTGTTTTTGTTCCAGTCCTGGCACAGAGCTCCCCAAACCCTTGGAATTTCCTGAGTGGTAAGAAAGATACAGGTGTCCTGGTATTCATAACAAATGCCTTTCGACCGCACCTGAGTTTACGTAAATGGCACCTAAGGATGAGGACCGGTTGCTAGGGCCACCAACCATGTGATTAGAGGGTGGGAAGTTTCAGTCTCACTCCGCTGACCTCTGGGAGGGGAGAGGGACTGGAGGTTGAAGCAATCGCTAATGGACGATTTAGTCAACCGCGCCTATGTCATGCAGCCTCCATAAATACCCAGAAAGACGGGGTTCAGGGAGCTTCCAGGCTAGTGAACACCTGGAGACCCAGGAAGAGTAGCACTCAGAGACCATGCCCCTTCCCCCTTACCTGCCCCACGTGTCACTTCCATCTAGCTGTCCCTGAGTTACATCATTTTAAATAAACGGATGATCCAGTCCATAAGGGCTTCCTCTGAATTCTGTGAGCCGCTCCAGCCAATTAATTGAACCCGAGAAGGAGGCCGTCGGAACCTCTGATCTATAGCCGCTTGGTCACGGGTCCAGGCGCCCACCTGGACTGGCCATTAGCATCTGAAGAGCTGGGGCCGGGCCTTGTAGGACTGAGCCCTTAACCTGCAGGGTCTGACACTATCTCCCAGGAGATAACGTCAGAATGGGGTTGAATTGGAGCACCCCCAGCTAGTGTCAGAGAGTTGCTTTTGTGGGGAGAGGGGGGACACGTACACACACGTTGGAACTGATGTCAGAACTGGATTAATTCTCGAACATCATCGTGTTGTCTCCTGGATGAAATGGAGGCATTTCTGGGGAAAAGCCACCAGTGTCTGAGTGTAGGGAGCACTCAGCAAACACGAGTGGTTACAATTTGCTGTGGGGATCGTGTCACACAGAACTTACACCTCAAAACCACCATTTCCCGAAACGCCTTGTTCCTGAGAATTCCTCTTAGAAGCTGATTTCTTTTTATCTCACATTGGGTATTCCCCCTGGAGGTTTGGGCTGGAAACGGACCACAGTTTGTTTCTGTTTTCAGCAATTCCCTTTTCGACCTCCAAAATCAGGGTCTGCCCAGGAGAAAAAAAAAATACGTTGTTGGATAATTTAACTCTAAGAAATTTATGATCGAACTTTGGTGAAGTCCTTTGTTTTTATAAATAGATTTTGAATCATAGCGGTCCGTATAGTTTTTAGCCTTCCTTTTTTCACTTAAATATTGCAGAATGAGCTTTCTCCATGTTATCAAACATTTTAAAGTTTTTGGTACCAGTCGAATACAGGCCGGCCTTGTTTTATGATGCTTCGCTTTCTCGCGCTTTGCAGATATTATTTTGCAGATTTTATTTTTACAAGTGGGAGGTTTGTGGCAACCCTGCATTAAGCAAGTCGATTGGTGCCATTTTTCCAACAGGTTTAGAGGTGGTTAGCATATTTTAGCAATAATGTATTTTTTAAATTAAGGTACATATACATATTTTTAGACATAATGCTATTGCATACTCAGTAGGCTGCAGTCTAGTGTAAACATAGCCTTCGTATGCACTGGGAAACCAAAAAATTCATGACTCTTTATTGCCACATTCGCTTCATTGCGGTGGTCTGGACCCACACCTGCAGCATCTTCAAGGTATGTGTGTGGGTGCTGAATGGCTTCTGAAGGAAGACGTGAACGACGAGCTCTGAAAGACAGGGCCCCTGCCCTTGGATCAGGGGAGGAGATAGACACATACGCATTAAACCAAAAATGCAAGCCAGGCTGACGTAAGTGCTGGAATAGGGGTGCACTTCGGGGCATTAAAACGGATTACTTTCAAAAATAAATAAATAAAAATAAAAAACTGATTACTTTCGACTGTGGGAAATCAAGCCAGGCCTCCTTCGGCCTAGGAGGTTGGGAAATCACTGTGAGAAAGAGAAAATGGAGACAAGCCTGTTCAGCTGAGCAGGAAGCTTGCCTCAGGCTCAGAGACGGGAAAGAGAAATCAGGCCAGCGTGGGCGGACGCAGGTAGTTGGAGGTAGAATCCAAGATGAGGCTGGGAAGGTGAGATTCAGCCAGGTCACCAAGGGCCCTGACAACCACTCCAAGGTGTTAGGTGTTCAGTTGGCAGGTCGTGGGAAGGCATGAAAAGATTTTGAGCAGGAAATGGCCTGGTGAGATTGGTGCTTTAGAAGAGAGCCCGGCTGTGTGGGTGCTGGATGGGGCAGGCGGCTGTGCCAGGAATAAGACAAAAAAGAAGAGGGAGGAGTTTGAGAGACCTGCCAGAGGTGACGAAAGCCTTGATGGCTGCCCGGGAACTGGGCCTGGGGAGTGGTGAGGCCGCTGTCGGTGGTGTGGGTCACCCTGTCGGTGGATGAGGCCTCACGAGAAGGCGGAGGTGTGGCATTGTGTCTTTGGAAAGCGTGAGCGCAGGAGCTGGGAGTTCATTTTGCCCATGAGGACGCAGAACACAAGAGGTTTTGACAGAGATGAGAGAGAGATCCAGGACACAGAGGTAAGAGAAAGGGGGAGGTTAGGGAAATGATCTCATGGGGGAGGGAGTGGGGGTTGTCATGCCAGCACCCGGCCTGAGTGGGTGTTCTCAGCCTGTCTGCAGTGATTGCCACCTTCAGGGGCTTTGCAACTTCAGAAAACATGTCTAAGGGGAAATACTCCAACTCAGCTGTTTCGGAGAACCAGAGGCCTCACTCAGCCACCCCTCTTTTAGAGGTAATACGGAGGGGTCAGGGTCCAGGCCCCAGGATTTCCTGGGCTTCCTGTCACAGGAGAGCACTGGGTGTGGCTCATCTTAGCTCGGGGTTTTCATGTGAGACTCCCCACTTTCTTTCCAGCTGCTTTCTGCCTCCTTCTCCCACCCTCCATGCAAACCTGCTCTCTGGAAATTCTCTAGCTGATAAACAGATTTATACTCACATGTGAAAGACTACCATCACCATAGAGTAGTTCTGCAGACCACGAGGGTGTGCGTCTCAACAGCAGGGAAAGTGAACAGTATCCAATGTTACAATGACGGAATGTCAGGCATCAGCCAGAAAGGAGAGGGAGTTAGTTTGTTCTGAAATAGCAGAGGAGTGGGCACCTGGTCTATCTAAGGTTCATCCTGATGGCCTACATCCTCCCTGTGCCCACTGCCCACCCTGCCCCTCTGACTTCTCCACGAGGCTACTTAGGTGGACAGTGAAGTGTCATGATGCATCACTCGCCTGCTCTTGCCTGTTTGGGGCAATTTCCTCCAGTGTGGAGGGCCCCCTAGAAGCGTGATAACCCTGAACTTCCATCTGGAACTGCCCTGTTCCCCTTCTCTCCCCGCCTTTACACTCACCAAGTTCATCCGTCCTCTGTGCCTGTGCTTGGGTGTCTCCCCATTCTTCTCGGCCTGTCAGAGCTCATCCTTCGTTGACTTCGTTTCAAATGTTCCCATCTCCTTTCCCCACTGGCTGGAAGCTGCTAAGGGTAGAGTGTGTTTGACACAATATCTGTGGCCTAGCAGAGGGCAGGGCAGGCAGCACGAGTTCAGCAAACACTGTGCCACTGATCTGGTTCATGACACCTCGCACTTGAGCAGAGACAGCCTGGTCTGGAAGGACTGAGAGGGTGGCTTGGAACCCAAGGGCCCATGGTCCAGATCTCACCCCTTTGCATTTATCAGCTATGAGGTGCTGGCGATGCTTTCCAATCCTCTCCCTCCCTGGTTTTCTCAACTGCAAAATGGGCTCATCATCACAGTGATGACCAGCTGGAACTGCATACAGCAGGTGCCCATAAAAAGCAAATTGCCTCTCCCCTCCCTGCCTGCCCACCTTCCCCGTGAGCCTGGGTCTTATCAGGTTACATAACTTGGCCTTATATTCAGTTCTGCTGCTTAACGAGCCTTGGGAACGAAATCAAAGCAAGTCGTCTGACTCCTGGGCCTCGCGTTCATCCGCCACAAATGGGGTTAATGATGCATCCGAGGAAATTGTTAGGAGGAACAGACAATTAAACATCTGTGAACGTACCTAAAACCTGGCAGAAACACAAGAGCGAGCTGCACACTGCTGCATGCAGTGCATTCATTCGCTCATGTATGCATGCAGCCACCATCTATTAAGCCCTTGGTCGTGATAAACCCAGTTTCTGTTTCAAAAAGGCTCACTTGGGTAGCTCAGTGGATTGGGGCAAAAGTGAAAAAAAAAGCCAAGTGCATTTCAAGTGCATTGTGGCTCCCATGTCCCTGTGCGGAGGCTCAGCTTGCTCTGGGAGGATTATCCCCGCATTCAGGACTTCTAAGGAGATGTTTCTAGGGGACTCAGCTTTGGCTTTTTTGTTTTGTTTTGTTTTGTTGTTTTGTTTTTTACCAAAATGGGAAGCCGATTGCTACCCCTGAGCACCTCCGGAGCACCTCTCAGATTTATTTTGCTCTGTAAGCTCCCAGGTGCTCCCTACCTGGAAGAGAAGCAGCGTTTGGCCCAGTGCCAGCGTGTGCGAAGCCATGGGTGAGTGCTGAGGAATTGGCTCCTAATGTGGCGCCCCCGTAACTTGCGATGTGACCTTAGCAAGTCACTCAATGTCTCTGGCCCTCCTCGGAGAAGGGGCCCCTGACCTCACTTGGCAAGAGATGGATACACAGTGCCTCGGAAGGATAAAGGCCCGCACAGCGAGAAGGCACTATTCCTTAGCCTGACCCCAGGTGTCCCAAGCACCTGGATTATAAAGCCTCTTGCCACGGCTGAGGAAAATGCAGGCTGCTCGGTGTTCGGACAGCCCAGCCGGCCTCCTGGGAAGTCGCATTATTATGCCTGTCTCACCGACTTCTCCTTTCTGCCCAAACTTCTTAAGGAAGCAGTCAGAGGTGAGACCTTCTGGAAAGTTCTGTAGAAGTGGACTGATGTCTTGGTGGTTCTTTGTGTCCACCTCCCCTTATCGGTCAAGAATCAACAAATAGTCTGTGCTGCTTTAATCTCGTCACCCACGTTTTGACACTTGACGTGCTTTTGCTGTCTTGGCCTTTGTCTTCATGGTGGAAATTTTTAAGGAACTGGCCTCAGTGGAACTTCCCTTGCTGAGATATCCCTATAATGTAGTCATTGTTCCCCTTTCAATGCTGACCCAGGCAGCCCACGGATGAGACCCAGTTCCCCACTAACTAGGCCCTACCCATGAAATAGACCCCCAGTTATTGAGAACTTGCTGTGTACCAGACACGGGATGAGCTTTCATAAAAGCCGTTCTTCTCGTCGTCCCCACGGCCCCAGGCTTGAGGAGCAGAAGAATCTCCCAGCTGAGCCTTGCAGGGTTTCTGAGACTCTGGGCCCTTGACGTCTGGAGTGAGATCATTCTCAGCTGTGGGGGCCGTCCTGTGCACTGTAGGATACTTAGCAGCATCCCTGGCCTCTGCTCACTAGAGTCTCAGTACCATCACCTTCCTCCAGCCCCCCTCACCCAGATATGACAACCTAAAATGTCTCAGTGCACTGCCAGATGTGCCCTGGGGGACAAACTTGCTCCTGGTTGAGAACGGTACTTAGAGCTCTGCCATCCAGTGCGGCAGCCACGAGGCACACGTGGCTCCTGAACGCTTGCGAGGTAGTGAGTCTGAACTGAGATGTGCTGTTGGTGTAAAATACACACCAGATTTAGAAGACTTAGTATGAAAAAAAGAGCGTGAAGTGTCTCGTTAGTGATTTTTAAGATTTATGGTTTGTCGAAATGATAACACTGGGTTAAATAGAACCTGTGATTAAGACTGAGTGCACCTGTTTGTGTTTACTTTTTCTAATGCGACTGAGAAAATTTGAAATTGCACATGTGGCTCTCGTTATATTTCTGCTGGACAGCAGGGTCTAGAGCAGCGGTCCCCAACTTTCCTGGCACCAGAGACTGATTCTCCTATGAGAATCTGATGCCTGATGATCTGAGGTGGAGCTGAGGCGGTGATGCTAGTGCTGGGGAGCAGCTGCAGATACAGATGGAGCTTCACTCACTCGCCCACCGCTCACCCCCTGCTGTGCAGCCCAGTTCCTAACAGGCCACAGACTGGTACCAGTTTGCGCCCTGGGGAATTGGGGACTCCTGGTCTAGAGGACTGGCAGCCCAGCGGCACTCAGGTTCACTTAAGGTGACCTTCTGGCATCATTACTTTCTAAAGGCTCTATGACCTTTGCTAAGCCACTTAACCTCTCTGGCCTCGCAGCTCTAAGTGGCTGTCACTTTCTTCTAGACCTCAGATAAAAGTTCCCACACTCCGGGGTGGGACGAATTCTGTGAAATCCTGAAGTTGAAGTTGGGTTGTTTTCTGGGCACTCAGGGCTGTTCTCACCATCAGGCGGTGTCACTTCCCTTTCCTCTTCCTACTCCCCAGGAGAGCAAATGTTTCTGCATGAACGGTACAGCCAGAGACACCTCCTCGCCGAGGCCACGTGAGCAGAGGAGCAGGCGGATGGTTTTCCCAGGCTAGCAGTTTGTTCTCTGTGGGTAATTCGGTCCCCCGTGGGGGTAGGGATGGCAGATGGGGATGACAGGCCTTTGCTCAGCACGCCTTCTCCCCGACACCTCTCTTGTCTGTCTGTGCTTTATTCAGCCGCCCTGACACTCGGCAGTTCACACATCTGTCTAATGTCTCCCCTTCTGTTTTGGCACCTGAACGTATAAATAGCTCCCAGGCAAAGTCCCGTCTGCATTGTGACAGGTCGTTCGTTCTGTATTCCTCATCTATACATTGCTAAATATGGAAGCACACCAGGCGAGAAAGAGAAAGTTTATTACAGCTTGAACAGTGTGGTGACAGCAGCTGCAGACGTGACTGCCAACACGGGGGATCAGAGACGATGCTTGCGACAGCGGCGAATGCCGTTAAGCATGCGGCATGACCCAGGCAGGGTCCTGGCTCTCGGGGCATGCGGAGGGTGGAACCAGGAGTCTGCCCCTGGTCGGTCCGGTCCAGGTTTGGGCTCTGCCTGGAGCGAGAACAAGAGCTCACCCCGCTCTGTGCTCCAACTCTTATATGGCCGGGCAGTGAGGCCGCCCAAAGAACACAGGAGACCTGCTGCCCAGCAGCCTGGTCGTATTCTCACTTCTGGAAGCTTCTGCTCTCTGCTGGAATCAGCGACTCCAGAAGGCCAGGCCAGCAGAGGGCTGTGCCCCCCATTCCACAGGTGAGGCCGCTGCACTGCAGACTTGTCTCGAAGCAAATGAGTGCCAGACCTGGGCCTGGAACCATGGGGTCCCCCAGACTCCAGAGAAATTCCTGCTCTCCCCACTCTTACTCCTGGGAACAGGGAAAATCGTTTTCATCTGTTGTAGAAAGTTGGGCCTTTGGCTAGGCCCGATGAGAGTAGCAAACAGTCCTTTTTCCATCGCAGCACAAAATGTCCAGGTGTGGTTCCCGTGGCAACTGTGGTGTCGCCGGCAGCAGTGGGTCCCACCAGCCAAAAGGCAACTGTGACCTTCCTAGTGGGGCAAGAGCCAGGGGGACTAGGTGGGGGGATAGGGGACATGGAAGAGTAGGCCTTTAGGTACCCCTCCTTCCTGCTCCCCAGTCCCCTGGCACATCAGCTTTTTGTCCTCAAGGTTTGCACTCCTGGCCTCTCCTGACAGGGACCCAGCTTGGTCATCTAGTGCCCTTTTTAAGGAAAAGGGATCAGAATCCACTGAAGTTGGACTTTCAACCCATTCTGGGTCATAGGTTTCAGGGAAGGTTGGCTCAGCAACCTTCACACAAGGCTTGGGTGTAGGGCCACTTCTTGGAACTGCCCAAATTCCCCTCAGCCAGGTATGATGGCATTTTTTTTCCCCGGAGAGTGAGTCCACCTCTGAGACTCCACCTCTCCTGCCAGCACGTGGTCCTCCCTGCATCCTTCTGGAGACTCGTCCCTCCTGGGGCGTTTCTTATCTGCTTACTCTTCATTCCATAAACAGGCCTATCAAGGCCTTGCTTCATGCATGGTTTTTCCCTAGACAAAATCAATTAATGCTTGTCCCATTATTCCCACCCAAGCAAATTTTCAGCCATTGAAAGAGAATGGGCTTGTCGTTTGGACCTCAGCCCTCAGGAAGGAGTTCCAGACGATCCCATGGCCAGACCACTGGCGAATTCCCTATCACCCTTCAAACTTCAAACTGTGAGGCTTCCGCTCTATTTCGATGTCCACTGCCCCTTATTTCTACAGACTGCGGGAATGAGAAATCTTTGTTGATGAGCATTATGTAATGAAAACGTCCTAGCTGAGAAGGAACTCTGCCCCAGCCCCTTAAAGCGGGGCCATAACTGGATATTTATTAACAACTCCTGTTGTCGATCGAAGTGTGTTTAACAGCAGCCTCGTGGGTTAGCAAGGCCACCTGCTACCAGGAAGAACTGGGTTTGCATTTCTCAAGTCAGCATGCACTTCACAATCTCAATAGCCTTGACGGAGTGTATTCTCATTCCCCGTTTTCATGTAATGATCTTTTCCTCATCAAAGCCCAGCATCAGACTTATGTGAATAAGTGTTCATCCTTTATGTGTCCTCGGAGGCCAGCCAGACCCTACTGAAGGTACGTGACAATAGCCGTTCTCTGCTCCGAGTGAATGTGATACAGAAAGGTTTTCTTTTGCCAAATTCACTTACCTCAGTCGCTGGGAATTTGTGGTCATTAAAACCAGGCGTGTCTGAAGTTTACCTTGACACCATCCAGGAAGAAAGTGTCTATTAAGGGGATCAATAGTGTTAATAAGACTGCAGAGGGGACTTTGGCCTAGATTAGAGTAATAACTGATTAAAGGCCCATCATAATTAATTATAATAATAGACACTGCCAAATACAAATAAGAGTTGACTGTTAATTACAGCCGATTGGAAATAACCCTATTAAATCATTGACACAACACCAGCTGAGTGCTTACTCTTTTGAAGACAAACTTGGACAGCATTCATTTTTTTCATCCTTAAATACTCGAAAGACCCTATTAAGTGGATAAAAAGACAAATTACAAACTGGGGGAAAATGTTTTCAAATCACACATCTGACAAAGGCCTTATATCAAGAATAAGAACTCTCAAAACTCAACATTAAAGACAAGTAACACAATTAAAAATGGGCAAAGGATCTGAAAGACTTTTTCCCAAAGAACATGCACAAATGGCCAATAAGCACATGAAAAGATGCTCAACATCCTTAATCATTAGGGAAATGCAGATCAAAACCCCAGCGAACTATCACCTGGCACCCACTAGGATGGCTGTAATAAAAATAATAATAAGTGTTGACAGGGTGTGGAGAAATTGGAGCCCTCATACATCGCTAATGAGAACATAAAATGGAGCAGTCACTTTGAAAAAGTTTGGCAGTTTCTTAGACATGTAGTTCCTGGATCTCCCAGCAATTCCACGTCTAGATATGTACCCAGGATAAATGCAAACATATGTCCACACAAAGACTTGTACACAGATGTTCATCAACATTATTTGTAGTAGCCAAAAAGTGGAAACAATCCAAATATCTATCAGCGATGACTGGATAAACCAAAGTGGTACTTCCATACAATAGAATATTATTCAGCCATAAATAAAAGTAGTGACCCATACTACAACGTGGACGTACACTGAGAATATTAACGGAATAAAAGAAGCCAGACACAGAGGACCACATATTGTATGATCATGTCCAGAACAGGCCAATCAGTAGGGACGGAAAGTAAACTAGAGGTTGCCAGAAGCTAGGAGGAGGGAGGAATGGAAAGTGGCCGCTAATGGGTCCAGGGTTTCTTTTTGGGATGATGAAAATGTTCTACAATTGATTGTGATGATGGTTGCACCATTCTGTAAATATGGTAAATCCACTGAATTGTGCACTTTAAATTGGTGCATTGTACGGTCAGTGACATTCTTAATAAAGTAATTTTTTTAAAACCTCAACATTAAAAAGAAATGCCATCCAATTAGGAAATGAGCGAAAGACATGCACAGACGTGTCACCAACGAGGATGTACAGATAGCAAATAACCACATGAAAGGATGCTCAACATCTTTTCAAAATCCAAAGTAGAGAAACGGAAGCTAAAGCCACAATGAGACATCACCCTACACCTCCTGGGATGGCTAAAATGAAAAATAGTGACACTGCCAAACTGGCGAGCCTGGGGAGAAACTGGATCACCCCTCCATTGCTGGTGGGAAAGTGAGATGGCACGGCCACGCTGGAAAGTGGTGTGGCCGTCCCTTTGAGCGCCAATGCTGGGCTTCCCATATGACCCAGCCGTGGCACTCCTGGCCTCATAGCCCAGAGAAAGGAAAGCGTATTTTCACTCAGAAACTCGTGCACAAATGTTCACAGCAGCTGGATGTGTCATAACTCAAAATCGGAAATTTCCCCAGATGTCCTTCAAGCTAAGGGTCAAGCAAACGATGCTCCATCCGGGTCGTAGACCACTCACTGCTCAGCACTAACGAGGAGGGGGCGATGAACTCCCTCAACAACCTGGGTGACCCCCGAGGAAATCATGCTGAGGGAAGAAAGCCGGCCTCAAAGGGAATACTGCACGATTCCATCTATAAGACAAACGTGAAATAACACCATCAGGGAGATGAACAGATTAGCGGTTGCCGGGGGTTGGGGTTGGGGAGCGGTGGCTGTGGTTGTAACGGGGGAGCACGGGGAGGCTCGGCACAGTAATACCTTGATTGTGGGGGCGATCACAGGCGGCCACACGTGGGATCTAACTCCCAGGCCTGTACGAGCACACACACGTGCACGAGCCCATGTACAGTGTGAGCGAGCTCTGTCAGCTAGACGCGCATCAGTTGCCTCTTTCCGTGTTGTTGTCTAGTTACGGTGATATTCCTGTCGGTGACAACTGGGTACAGAGTGTGCAGGACCTCCCTGCGCATCTCTGCGACCCGCCTGTGCCACCGTAAGCACTTCACAAGAAAACATTTTGTAAATAAAGAACCAAATCCATTCTTAAGAGCCAGCAATGCGCTCAGCACCGTGCCTGGCCCCGGAGGTCACCATGGAGAACTGTCCTCGGCCGTTCGTTTGTGTTCTTGAGTGATGGAATGGCATGTCTTTCTTTCTTTTTCTTTTCTTCTTCTTTTTTTTAATCTACTAGCTTTCGGTTCTTTGTGGATATTTCACTTTGACCTTGGGATGCCAGAAGCCGTTCCGACGTACGTGCACCTGGCACCCCTACCCCGTCCTGACTCAGCCTTGACGGTGAGTCATAAGGTGAGTTTTCCTCTTCTGTGGGCAGAGGCAGAGTCCCACTGTTGTCACCTGTTGTCACCCCAGGGCGTGCCAGGTGTGGCTGGCTGGCACTCGTTCTCTCTCTTCACCGTTTGAAAGAAAAATGGTCAGAAAGGATCTGGCTTTTGCTGAGGAACCCTGAAGACTGTACACAGTAGAGGGGTCGCGCCTCAAGCCTTTCAAAGGTGACCTGCTGGAACTTGCATCTTAGTTGGGAGGAGCCAGCTATCTGGGTCCCTGCCTCGAGCTGCTGCCAAGGGCAGAGCCGGCGCGAGACGTCCTCGAAGCTCTTTCTGAAGCTGGTTTGGGCAGGTAAGAGGCAGTGAATGAATGGCCTGGGGGTTTGTCACCTGTGCCCAGCAGGGAAGTGAGTGAATTCTAAAGCAGCGTGAGCTGAGAGGACCCTGGAACCCCGTCGGCTTTAGAGAAAAGTTGATAGAGAACTGTAGAAAATTAGAGAAAAGTTTAGAGAATCTTTCTAGTTTCTCTACTTACAGAACTCATAGATGCTCATTTTTTAAAATCCCAGAAAAAAAAAAAAAAAAAACGTAACACAGGCAGCGAAATTCAGTCCACTCTGTGTGTGTGCATTTTTCTTTCGTGAATTTCCTTGAGATGTATTTAATTTCATTGAGGGGTATAAATTCACCCCTTTAAAGCCTTTGATGTATTCAGTCATCTCACCATGGTCGATTTAAGAGCATCTTCATCAACTCAGAAAAGAAGCCCGTGTTGCACAATGTGAATGTACTAACTGCTACTGAACTGTATACTTAAAAATGGTTAAAATGCTAATTTTTTTATAGTTTACTACAGTGAAAAAATAGAAACATCATACCCTTTAGTATCACCCCCTATCTCCTTTCTCTCAGCCCTTAGCGACCTCTAATGTCCCCCTAAGGCCTCTGTACATTTGGTCCACTCTTGATTCTGGCATCAGAAGGCCCGGTCAACCCAGGCGTCCTTCTCGGAGCCCTCCTTGTGTGCCTGGCACAGCGTGTACCGTGCTGGGTGCTGAGGGACATTCAGATCGGGGCCAAGCCCTGGCATGCAGGAGCTCCCCACCTCCCTATGAGGGGGCCTTGGTGTGAAGGGATGCAATTCCCACCATCAGTACAGGGGATACATGGGCAGGTGGCTGGGGCTGGGGAAGAAGAGGTCTAAAGAAACAAACTTGGGCTTTGACCTCTGCTTGTGATTTTTTAAAAATCTATAGTTTTAACAAAGGTGATCAGCTGCTATGTCTAGAACTGTGCTGCTCCCCACTCCACCCCCCCCCCAAAATGAATGAGCGCTGGTCCCTGCACCCTGGGAGCCTACTGGCAAAGAGGCGGTGGGGTAAACGAAGTCTAAAAGAAATACGGGCTTTCTACAAAGTGCCAGAGAGCACAGAAGGGGGAGTGACGGGCTTTATCTTAAAGGTTCATCTGCACTGTGCAAAGCTCTCGCGGTGTCTCCAGGGCAAGGGAAAGCTGTTAATGGTTGGGCAGGTCCGGTGGAAGGCCAGGCTTTCTGCGCGCATCACCTCCAACGCCCCTTGAGGGAGTCGTGAGGAAGGTCTTTGTGTTCCCATTTCACAGATGGAGGGGCCTCCCTACCTCCCTCATGGCTCCCTTGACCAGTCTGTGCAGCTCCTTAAGGAGAGAGTCGGTGATGCACCAAGTGCCGGCACTAGAGGGTGCTGCGGGCCGCCCCGCCGCTAGTAATTCACAGCCGGTGCTGATCCCGTGGGCGGGTTCTCAGACTTGGGTCATCCGTGGGCATCTGCAAGTACCTTCCGTGCTGTGATCTACTACTTAATGTTTTCCTTTAAACTCCCTTAGAACTTTTTCAATATCTGTCCTCATGGGAAACCATGATCTCTTTGCCATAAACTGAATAATGTAAACTTCCTTCAAAAATCCCGTTAACTGTTTAAAACAGTGCCTAGTCTAGAGAAAGAGGGCGAATCTAAAAATAAAGCTATTTGAACAAAACCTGTCAGTTCGCAGATCCCCTGCAGCTTGTCTCATAGACCGCCAACACGGGAATGCTGTCCTGGGCTTCGAAAACCGGACAGCAGGCTGAGGTCGCCTGCACACACAGTGGTTAGGATCAGAAGGACTCCTTCCCTTAGCAGGTGGAGGAACTGAGGTGTTTGGAGGAGAAGGGACATACCCGAAGTCACGCTGTTGCTCCCAGGGTCAGAGCCAGGCCTGGGGCTGGGCCCTGCCTCCCCCTCCACCACACGGACACTAGAAGGCCTTCAGGATGTTGGAACTGAAGTGTGATGCACACATGTGTCTCAGCCCCTCTGGGGGTCCCCAGTGCAGGGAGCATCCTTATGGAGCGTATGGAGCCCTGGGTGAGAGTCAAGAGCCATAGGGGTGGTTGGTAGCCAAGACCACTGATGAGCAACTAGCTCAGCTTCTGAGGTCCCTTGCCCTGAGGGTCCGAGGCAGGGCAGGGCAGGGCATGGCATGGTGCCGCCTTCTCTGGTCAGCGCACCCCCAGCTTCGGTCACTGACTGCCATATCCTGGCATCCTCCAAGGAGCTATGCCTACCCTGGGATGGGATCCTTTGATCCCTCTTGTCAGAGCTGGAAAACACTGAGGTCACCCCCACCCTTGGGTTACCCATGCAGCCAAATCAAGTGAGGTTCTAAGAGGCCCGATGGGGCCCAAGATCAGTGGCAGTGGTTCAGCACCCCTGGACCAATGAACCCCCACCGAGGCCAAGACAAAAATGGGCAAATTCCTCTCACTGGCCCCTCACAATTGTCAAGTTGAGATCAGATTAAGTTTTATTCTGTTTTTATAATCTAGAAGCTTCTATGATATTTTGCCCTAAATGATAAGTGTGCGTTAAGATGACACCAGCTGCTACAGCAGATAGTGCCCCGAAGATCTCCGTGGATCAACACCGTACAAGTTCATTTCTCGCTTCCCCATGACAGTCCAATTGACAGCTGACGTGTACGCAGCTGTGGCAAGCCAGGCGTGGCAGTAATGAGTGGGCTAGACATGTCCCTCTTCCTTCCCTCTGGCAAGGACACTCATCCACGGCCTTTGTCATCTCTCCTCAGTATTGTACCTGGAAGGCTCCGTTCTTGTGTTTGAGGACATCTTCAGACTGATCGCGTTCTACTGTGTCAGTAGGTGAGTAGGCTTGGCCCCACAGCAGGGCATCTGGGTGCAACAGACCTGCATAGCAACCTTGGGTGCGGGGGCGGGGAGTCACGGGGAAGCCCCCAGAAGGAAGGGTGCAGCCCACAGGATGCGGACAGAGGGGATAGTCCCTGGCTCTGCCCTGGTGACCATGCAGAGAGATGCTAGACCTGCTGCTTTCTCAGACCTACCTATAAGGACCCCGCCTCCACCACCTGCCCTTTGGCTCATTGCCCATCAACCCAGGTCCCTGCGCTCAGGCTTCCAGGTCAGCTTGGAGTCCTGTGCGGACCTGATGTGCCCCGTTGCGGGGGTTAGAAAAGGGACTTCCTGTAGGGGCAGCAGGAAGGGCTGATACCCAACGTGGGAGAGAGCTTATGATTGTGCAGCAGCTGCTGGGTGGAGCGGGTGTCTGGTAAACACCCTCCGAGCTGCTCTACTTACTCAGAACCGGTTGCAGGTCAACAGGAATTTAAAACTCCATTTTGGTGCCAGAAGCCAACAGCTTAAGCTGCGTTGACAAGGGTTGGCTAGAGGCTGGGGAGGATGTCGCGGGGTCCAGGGCTCCAGGCCCACTTCTCCCTGCTTCCAAGGGACCCTTCTCGCTGCTTCTGATGAAAACCACACTCAACCCAGAACACCGCCCCTGCCTACCAGGACCCTCCTGGGCTGCGTGGGCAGGACAGATGGTGCTGATAATACCGGTTGCTAACAGCCGCCGCCTAGTGAGGGCTCTCCAGGTCCCCAGCACGAAGTATTCTTATTACCCCCAGGTCCCCAGCCCTGGTAATAAGCGTTCTTATTACCATTACCTTTTTAGATCTTGCAAACAATTATCATTCCTATTTTCTAGATGAGGAAACTATCACAGAGAAGTAACTTGCTCAAGGTCTCACAGCTAGTGAATGGCAGAGTGGAGTTTCAAAGCAGATAAACCTCCAGGGTCCATGATCTTTGCTACAGGCTCCCCGCTGTGCACATCCTGCAATAGTGCTGACGGCCCTGCACATCCCTCTAGCCCACAAGGCAAAGCGTCAGAGGCCCCTGGCCCTTTGTAAGTTACGACATATCAGGGTCTCCAGGAGACAGGCCTCTCTTGTTCTGAGACAGTCTTACCTTAGTAAAAGGTGCCTGGCATTGTGTTTAGCACGTTCTAGATGCTATGAATGAATGAATGAATGAATGAATGAATGACAACATAATTGCAGAACACAGGACTTGAGCAAGTTACTTAATCCCTCTGAGTGCCAACTCTCCCTCCTGTAAAATGCGAATGATAATACCCACTAGAGAGATGCTGGCGGGGAAATAAGATAAAGCACACTGCCTGGCACCCAGTAGGTGCTCTGGTTCTGTTTCCACGCGTTGGAGCGGGTGCTGGGGGAACAGCTTCCTTGTGCAGGGAGATCTGGGGCCGTGGTCGCTGGGCTCACACTGTCATCCCCAGCCCTCCCTCCTATGGCTGGAGTTTCTCCCCGTTCCAGAAAAGCAGGTGCCTGTTCGCTGCCCTCGAACACTCAGGGAACCCACAAAGTCACAGGGCACAGAGCCTGGCATTCCTATATTTCAGCTCCAAGGCCACCTCCAAGGAAGGAGGTGTCACTGGAGGAAGAGACCCAGGCTGGCAGTTGGAGACCCACGACCAAGCTGCGTAACCTGGGGCCAGTCCCCGGTCTTTCCTGGACCCAGCTGCCTCATTTACCAAGGGGTGGCAGCGAAGCTGGAACACCAGTGTGCTAGAGCTCCGTGGGTCTAGAATTCTAAGACCCTGCCCTGCAGACACCTTCAGAACCAAATGCCCCGGGTCGGGGCACGTCTCACATGACGACTCTGTGCTGCATCTTACAGGGCCCGGCACAGACGGGCGTTTGGATCAGTGCTGAACGCCCCAGTGATAAATGCCAGTCCTCGCTCTGAGACCTGTGTCCTCAACCCACGCTGAGCTGTAGGCCCAGCCCACCGCTCCTCCTTCAGAGAGCTCACCGCCCAGTGGGCACTTGGGACCCCTGTGGCCTGGGCTCGATGTCTGTTCCTCAAGCACATTCCCCATGACACACAGACCAGCCCCGAGACAGTCACACGGCGGGATGGGGACTTCGTCCGAGCAGAGGCCCGGTCCTTCTCTGCCCAGCACTCCTCCTAGAGCACAGGTTCTGCTTCGGGGTGCTCACCTCAAACCTGATGCAGATCCTAACACTCCCGGCTGCATGGTGGACTGGTGAGGGCCCTAGTGAGGGTCCTGGACCTAGCCGAGTCCCACAGTCACCTGGGGAGCCGGGTAAAAGTATGGCTCCTGAGGCCACCCCAGAGATTCTGACTCAGTGGCCTGGGGCAGGGAACAGGGCTCTGCATTCATATAAGATTGTATGTATAAGCCTGTCTGCTAACCAGGGCTGGGGAGCTGCTCCCAGAGAAAGGACAGTAATAGCTTAGCTGAGGGTCTCCGAGAAGCAGACTTTGAGAAAAGGATTCATGTGCAGGTGACACTAAAGGACTTGCCCCTGCGGAGGAAGCAACAAGGGAGTGGGGGGCAGGATGGGGACAGGAAAGAAGCCCAGCAAGGATGTGATTACAGGGGCCATCCCAGCCTCAGCCCGACCCTGCAGGCAGCGCTGGAGCACAAAGAGGACCTCAGAGGTGGCTACTTTAAGGCCACAGGACTGGACTTTTGTCCCCCTGGGTACACCTAGGCATGTGTGGCTCTCCACAGGGCCAGCAGGGCAGGCGGTGAGGCTCCAGCATGGCAGGACAAGCCTCTGAGGGTCACGGGTGCCGGCCCTCAGGAGCAAACCCCACAGAGGCTGGGCGGTGGGTGCGCTGGTGAAGGCTGGGCGGCTCAGTAGCGGTGACTGTGGCAACCAGCTCCTGTTGACAAGGTGTCAGTGTTGAGTCAGGCTTTGTGGGGTGTGCTGCCCACAGTTTTTCTGACCCTACAGAATAGGTCCTACTAGGGAGCTATTCTCAGACTCGCTTCATGAGGCAGATGACCCCTCCCCCGGGTATGCTGCGATTCAGACTCCAAGATCTTAGCAGAGCGCCTGGCACGAAGTGAGTGCCCCAGACCCAAGCATGCTCTTACTGCTGTTGCAGATGAGGACCTGCCTCACTTTGCCCGGCTGAGTTTTTAGCCAGATCTGAACCCAAGGGTGTCTGACTCCTGAACCCACACAGTGTACAGGGCCTGAGGCCAGCCCACGTGTGAGTTGCTACCCTCCAGCCCCGCCAATCCTCATACAGGAGGCAAAGAAGGGCAGGAAGAGAGTCCTAGGTAGAGGAAACGGCCTGGCAGTGGGGAAGCTATAGCACCCAGGGGCCTTCGTGGGGAGAACCAGACATATGGGTGTGAGATAAGATGCTTGGAAGGCCTTGAAGGCCGTGCCCAGGAGCTATGGGGACTTCCACTGCTCACAGTCAGACTGCACTTCAGCAGGGTGACAGGGCTGCAGAGGGGGGCCGGACTGAAGCAAGGGGAGGGTGGAGACCAGCCCGGGCCGCTGCAGCCCTCAAGGCCCTCTGTGGAGGCGGCAGCCCAGGCAGCGGATGGAGAACCAAGAAGGGTGAGGCAGCCACTCTAGGGATGAGTAGGGGGATGGCAGGACACCTGGAGAAGCCAGGCTCCTACCCTGGGCTACAGGAGGGTGACCACCCCGGATGATTCGGGAGTGCTTACTCCACTCTAGGCACTCTGCCGAGCCCCTTGTGAGGGAGGTTCATGAGTTCTGGTTCTCAGACACCCTGGATCAGGAGTCAATAGCCTTACAAAGGGGATGTAATTCACCAAAATGAGGAAGGAAGGGAGGAGCCTCTTGGGCCTGCCCTTTCTCCGAGGCATCCAGGCACCAAATGCTGTGACTAAGCTGCCACCTTCCTCCTGGCAGGAGGACGGGGTGTGGGCTTGTCCTTTTTGCCTTTGAAGAAAGCTTTGATCACCATCTGGAGCTGCCTCCCCAGCCACCTCAGCCAGGAGCCACCATCTTGCCTTTGGATGGTCCTGGTGAGCAGGGCAGAGGGAAGGAGCCTCTCTCTGCTGCTCAGAGACCCTGAGAAGTGCCCTTGACTCATTCTCCTGGGAGGAGGAAGAGACACGAGCTCCCACTAGGTGCAGGTCGAGCTCCCACTAGGTGCAGGTCGGTGGTGTTTCCTATACCCCCAGCTCAGTTGATTCTCAAAATGACCCCGTAAGAGGGCATCGCCTCCCCACTGTCAGACCAGGAGCTGGAAATGACACCATACTGGCATGGCTTCACCCCAAAAGGAATTCATGCTCTGCCATCTCCAGTGGGTGACTTGCAAAACCACAAAAGTCACCCAGGATCTATGAGGAGACGGAGTTGGGGGGGCCATCGGCATCAAGGGGGTTCAGATATTGCTCTCTGAAGATGCAAGTGCTCTTTGGAAGTGCTCTGCAGGTCACCCCCAAGCTGCAAGACCTATGAGACTGCCAGGCCCCCCTAAAAAACTAGCCTGTGCCAAAGAATTATAGAGTGTTTTTCAGTCTGCGGGTCCCAACCCTTAGGAGGTGTTGTAGAAAACAAAAATATATCCGTTCCTTGCTCAGATGCCTAACGCAGAGCTGCTAAAGTCCTAGAATTCCCTGAGTGGTGGGGTGTCTCTCGTTATTCGGAACGAGCCTGTTGAATCACACCTGAGTGTACACTAAGAGGTGACACGGACAGGGTGGGACTAGAAGGCTGGAAGTGTCGGCCCCTCCCGCTGACCCCCCAGCTGAATGCACCGGGCTGCTGGGAGGGTGGCGAAGCTCCACGTCCCTTCCCCGAGACCCGGCCTGTGCGCCAAGTCCTCCAGGCTGTTCCTGAGTCTCCTCCTTTACACTGAACCAGTAAAGGGCAGCAAAGTGTCTCCCTCACTTCTGAGAGCCATTCCAGCAAACGGTCGGACCTGGGGAGGGGGTCTCGGGAGGCCCTGGCTTATCGCAGGTGGCCTGGGATTCGCAATGGGCAGCTGAGCTGGGGGAACTGAGTCCTTAGCCTGTGAGGTCTGCACTCACTAGGCAGTTAGCGACAGAACGGAACTAACTTTAGGGACACTCCCCATTGGTATGGGGGGAACTGGTTGTTGGTGTCAGAAAACGCCCCAGAGGGGGTCATGAAATCAGATGAGGGGGTCACGACTGGCTCTTTTTTTCCTGAAAAAGTATACTAGACTGCAAAAACAGTAGCAGCGTGTGCCTCAGGTCGCTGGGGTAAGTCTTGCTGTGCTGCACTCTTGTTTGGGTTGTGCGGGTGTGAGGCGTGCGCACCGCATCATGATGCCGAGTGTGGCTCCTCCTGGCTGTCATGGTCTGAAGTTTGAAAAACCCTGTGAGAACAGAAGCCTCCAGGGAGGAGGCACATTTGCACCCTGGGAGGTGTGTCAAGCCGACCCAGCAGAGTGTGTGTGTGTGTGTGGCAGGAGTGAGGGGAGGGATGTTAGAAGTTTTAGAATCTTCTAAAACTTCCATTTTAAAACTTCCCATTTTTGTGGATATGTTTTGTTGAACTTAATAGTTGATAAGGAAATATAAACATCCTACATCTCTAGAGAGGTGCTTGAGTTTTGTTTTTATCGATAACTTTTGCTTTGGGGGCCATGAACCCTACCGAAGGCTGCGTCTGTCAGGATCCCCTTGAGAGTTGTTTAAAAATATGAAATCTATCTACGGCCACGCCACCTTGAACAAACCCAATCCCATCTGATCTCAGAAGCTAAGCGGGGCCGGGCCTGGCTAGTCCTTGGATGGGAGACCACCTAGGAAGACCAGGTGCTGTAGGCGTAAAAACTAAAAAATAATAATAATAATAAGGGATTGACAGCTGACAAAGTCTTTCTTTGCAATCTGTGAGATCAACCAAGGGTTGCTTCACCTAAAAATAAAAAACGAAAAATGTGGAATCCTGGCCCACCCCCAGACCTGACACTGGCTTCCTGGGTGTGTATCTGGAACTTACATTTCTAGCATTATCCCTAGGGGATTCTGATCCAGAATTAGTTAATTAATTAATACAAAGGTATTAATGCCTACCCTTAGGGTTGCTCTGATATACTAATACTACTACTACTAATAATAATAATATCATGTGATGAAAGGCCTGTAAACACCCAGCACCTAGCACACAGTAGATGCTCAATTAACACCCCCATCCTGTGCATGCTCTTCCTTGGATTGGAGGGGGCAGAGCCTGGGTGAAATGCTGAACTGGGTGATGCAGGGGGAGCAGAGAGGGATGAAGCCCTTAAATACCACTGGGTCCTAGAGAAGGGGGTGGCCCATGGCACGGCCTTGAAGGAAGTGAGGAATCTAAGTAGGGACGAGGTTGGGGGACGTGGGGGACGTTCCATCGATGCAGAGCTCAGAGGTGGGAGTGAGCAGGACACGTTCACTGTGGGAAATGCAGCGGGACACTGGGAGGCCCCTGAGTTCGAAGGCAGGATCTCCGATGGGCAGAAGTGGGGAGCAGGCTGCAGAGCGAGAGCAGGGGCCAGGCTGGGGAAGGCCCCGACGCTGGAATTCCAGGCTGGGGAGTGATCCACAGTCTCCCACTGCAGTGTCTTGAGCAGCAGACAGAGGAGGTGGGTGAGGGGGTGTCGAAGATTGTCCTGGCAGCTGGGAAAGGGTGTCAGGTGAGCTGAGTACCCCTGCTGGCCATCACAACATACTGCCAGCCAACCAGGCAGCACCGAAATAAACTCTGCCACCCTTCAGAATTAGAAATTGGGGTACGGCAGGGCCTAAGGCAAGGGTGGAGCACTGAGGGCCAGTCCAGTCTGGGTCTGGGCCTGGCCTGCCCAAAGGCACTGACCTGGGGCCCTGGAGGCCTCAGGTTCATGGAGAGAATTGTTCAACTTTGAGATTGAAAGAAAATTCAAAGGTCGGTGGGCAACCCCACCTATCAACAGTGGGAAACCCAAGGCCCCACCCCAGGAACTCAAAAAAGGGCCCAGAATCTCGGGCCACCCTCCTCCATCCTGCTCGTCCATGAACAGAAGCATCTCCCCGCCATGAAAGCACTTCCCTCAATGGGGGTGGCACCCCGAAATGCCTCACAAGCCTGTATGGAGACCCGAGGTGGCCTGGGAAGCTCCCTGCCAGCCCACATCAGGCAGCCTTGCCCTACCGTCCCCCCATCCAGGTCCTGAAGTTGGCAGGGGCCCGCTGAGCAAATACTCCTGGTCATGCGCTGAGCACCATGGGGACATCAGGGACCTGAAGACCTCCTCCCAGGAGCTCCCAAGGCTCATGCGGTGTTAACGGGGAGGAGAGAAGCTCTCTGCACAGCTCAGTGAGGCACGGTGAGGGCCGGAGACAGGAGAAAGTGGGTTACTCGCTCTACGAAGAATAGTGCCTTCGGTGGAAGCTTCCTGGTCTTCCCCAGGCCAGGACACCCCAGGAAGAGCCATGACCCCCCCATTCCCATGGAGGGTCCCCAGCATCTCTAGGTCCCTGGAGCCGGTACCTGGATCCTACTGGACACTCCCTCAGCCTCAGGGCATTGCCCCTCCACCCCAGAGAAGTCTCCAGTCTGGGCAGAGACCCCCAGCAGGTTTGCTGGGGTTCTTCCTTTAAGGGCTATAGGGCCAGGAAAAGGACACGCAGAGTGACCTCCCACCCCTCATGTCTCCACAGAGATTTACTGCCCTTCCCGCTGAGGCTGCCACAAGCCATCCTTGAGTCTAGCAGCTTCACAGACCTCAAGACCATCTCCAACCTGGGCCTGGGTAAGTACTATCCCCTGGGGTCAGGGACGTGTCAGGGCTCAAAGAAATGGGGCCCTAGAGCTGCTCCTGCTCCCTGCCTGTGCAGGAATGGCCCCTCAGGCTGAGACCAAGCTGGATCCGGAGTCCCAGCTCCCAGGGGACCACCCACACCCCAGCCCCAGGCTGCTAAGCTGCTACTTCAGGGAGATTCCAAGTGGCGCCTTTTAACAGCTGCTCAGGGGTCTGATGCATGACCTCCTTGGGTCTAAGGGAGCAGGGGCTGGTCAGGGTCACCGTGGCTGATCTATTGGGCAAGGCTCCAGGAGAGGCAGAACCGAACGCCAGGGTCCTTAGTGGTGGCCAGAGAGGCAGGCTCCAGCAGCCGCCACAGCCCGGTCCCACCCTTGTCAGAAGGAGAAGTGCAAACATGGCCATGGCCATGAACTGAAGTGTGCTCCCCGCAACCCTCTCCCCAACCCCGCCGCCTGCCCCCTGCCTCCTGCCCCCTGCCCAACCAACTGACCCAGAGAACAGCCCACCTTGCCCCTTAATCCCTCGGACATTCTGAGGGATGAAGAGGGGAGAGGGGGGAAAAAGGAGAAGAAAAGGCAAGAGCACTCACTTCTGGTCCGGGGCCCTTCTGTCCACAGAATAGTGGAAGCGCCTCGTTCCCTGGGCCCTGGTGTCAGGCTTCATGCGGTGTTAATGGGGAGGAGAGAAGCTCTCTGAGTGCTCTTCAAGGGTGAAAGTGGCCAGCACTGACCTCTTGCTAGGGCCTCGCCACGCTGGCCCTTGGGAAGCCAGGCCAGCCACCTCTGAGGGCTCCAGCTCCTAGGCAGAGGCAGGCTGTGTCGATAAACAACATTGTTAATCCATAAGTCTTTATCAAGACGGAGCCACTCATGGGACCCTGCCCTACATGCAGCTGAGCAGGGTGCCCGGAACAGGGGACAACCAGCTCACCGGTGCTGGGTGCTGGTTGAGTAGAAGAAGCAATGACCAAGAGGGCAAGGCCCGGTCGTAGAGGGAGGTAAGGGCAGACCTGGGGTCAGAGAAGACACCCGCTGGTTCCCAGGCCAGGCTGCTGCCCACCACCCAGAGCGGGCTCTGAACAGCAAAGCGAGAGAGGCCACAGGGAGCTTGTGGTTGGAGGTGAGGAAGGGGGAGTTGTCCGGGCCTTGGGGTGTCATTTAATGAGACCCGCCTGCGTTCTAACCGTTTTACCTGCACTGACTCGTCAGGTTGTAATCCCCACTTTACGACAGAGGAAACTGAGGCAAAAGAGGTCAAGGAACGTGTCCAGTGTCACACGGTCCATGGCTGAGTGGGGATCTGAGCCAGGCAGGTTAGCCACAGAGCCACCCTCTTTCTCTTGCATCCCCTTAACTCTTTACCCCACCTCTCCCGGGACGGATTTGCCCAGTTTACAAACTGTAAGACCAGTTTTCATTTGGTATTGGAAGTAAACGCTGAACTGACCCTCCCAGAAGTTTGCCTGTAGCAGGGGTGACAGTTTTGTAACTCACACAATCCAAATGACCCCCTCCACACACCACTGAGATCTAAAATGGCAAGGATGACACTCTCGTTACACTGTCTTACGTAATCCTGGTGTCTCCATTTTTAAGATAAAATATCAAGTCTTCGCACAGCTATGAGACTTGTCAAGGAGCCCCAGGCGGAGAAAGATCAAAGCCAGGACAGCACCTGGGCTTCCTGGCTCCGGGCAGGGCCCCTCCCCTGCCCCTCGGCTGCAGCTCATGACCTTCTCAGGTGTCTTCGGGCACTGTGGAGGCCCAAGTCTGAAGTGTGAATAGGATGGGCTCAGTCTGGGGAGGCTGACCTCTGAGGGGAAGGTCAAGCAGCTTTGGCCCTGCTGTGGGGTTCGGGCAGGCATCCCTGGGACGTTCCTTTCTGGAATAGACAAGCCCTCTGACCCGGGAGAGGCTGCACTGAAGTGGGGGAGGGAGGTTGCCCTCTGGGAAGCCAATGGCAGGCAGATCAGATTCATCTGTGAACACTCACTTCCCCAAGGAGGGGATTTAAGTAAAACCCCTTAGGGACTCTGCTGCTTAGGAACCAGAGAGTTCTGATCAGACCTGATGTCCCCAGGGGCTGAAGGACATAAAGTGAGGTCCATCAGAGTAGTTTTTTTTTTTCCCCTGGTTTGGTCCATCCCCAGAATAGATGGAAACTGGATCTGAGAGGGCATGTCCAGTCGGAGGCCAGAGGCCTTGGCTCTGACGCATGCGGGCCTGGGCCTCGCCAACCTTCCCCTGCCGGCGACGTAATAAATATGCAACGGGCAGCGTTTGCCAAGGGCCAGGACGCCCGGGCGCTGTGCCCAGCGTGTCTCGTATTGTTCTAGGAAGGGTGCTCTGGTGGCAAAGAACTGAAACTGAGGATTTAGTGAAAGGACACTGGGGAATTTCCCAGAAACGGAGCAGAAAGTCAGCCGAGCCGTGCAGGGAGCAGCCTCTGTTCCCCACACACAGGCCAGTGTCCCCATTAACGCCTGGTCCCTCCCCCCGCCCCACCCCCACTCCTCCACCGGCCAGGCTCTGACTCCCGCATCCCCACCTCCCACCTTTCAATTGCAGTAAGTTTCTGAGGCATGTGACACCTACCGCAGGTGTCCGCAGGGTCATTTTTCTCACACTTTTTACCAAATGAACAGAATTGTATTAAACAATCGAAGAGTTGCACAAGCCCTACGGTTCGCACGCAGATGTGAGGCTGCTGAAGCAGAGCTGCTCCATGTGCAAGCTCAGCACCACGTGAGAGCCCGGGTCACTCGTGAGCTGACGTGGCTGTCTGAGTTCGGCCTTGGCAAAGCCAGCCCTGGAAGGGGCAGGTTGTATAGGAACAGTCTTGGGGGCTACAAAACTAACGCAGGGAGCGATTCGGTGCTAAACTCCGTGCAGCCGAGCCTCACGGCTAAAGGGCCCCGGAGGAAGCAGTGATGACGGAGGGGAGGGTCTGCAGGCATTCTCAGGCCCTCGCCGGCACACGTGGTCCGAGTTTGGAAACTGTATTTCGGAAGGGCATGCGTTTTATAGTTCGCCTGCGTGTGCATGTAACTCGCTCGTTTCTTTATACAGTGAGAATTTTCCTAGTTATTAAAATGTCGTTGGGGACTCCAGTTGGAATGGTTGTCCAACAGCCCGTCTTGGGGATGCCACAAAAGTGCTTCCTCGCCGAACTCACTGAACTTCCGAGCTGTCGCAGCGGTGTCTGGGGCACTTTGCTGCCTTCACTCCTCCCCTCCCTGTCCTGACACTCTCCGGGCTCTCTAAGAGTGAATGAAACTTTCACCGTCTTTTTCCCCAGGACCTGCCCGGCCCAGGCCCTCTTAGGATTGTAGGAGCTGAGACCTGGCAGGAGGTGTCCCCAGCCAAGGTGCAGGAGGCCACAGAGCCAGCGAAACGCTCCCCAGTCTGAGGGCAGCACAGAGGCAGTGAAGACAGGGGCCCTTGGGGGAACGGTGGCAGCCGAGCCCAGGCCTGGCACAGGGCCATCGGACACAGATGCCCACAGCTTTGCTAATCACTAGCATTGCCTGGCGGTGTTCTGCTTTTCCTCTGGCCTTGGCATTCTTCAAGCTACAAAGAAAGTGACCTACTTCCCCTACCCCCTACCTATTTTTTTTCTTTTTAGCATAAAGCCCTGTGGTGCTCTTATGATTCCCTAACAAGTCCCCAGGCCCCAAAGTGCAGCCCCTCAGGTCTCAGCTTCCCCCACCCCTCAGAGTGGCCTTGGCTTTGAGGCCTCTGCCTTACCAGGATGCAGCCATGAGGGCTGCCTTTGGGACAGGGGAGCAGTTTCTGGTCACCCAGGCTGAGCCTAAAGCTGAGCTGTGGGAAACGTGGTGTTGTTGTTGCTGTTGCTGTTGTTGTTGTTGTTGTTGTTGTTGTTGTTGTTTTAACCTGTGCATGACGGGCCCACCCTGCCATACTGAGGTCTATCCACTTAGGGAGCTCCACGGCCCCATTTTTGCCTCCCTCCTCTCATTTTCTCGTCTCTTCATTCTTTTGCCTTTAGGCCTACTCCCAAGATTCAGGTTGCTCCCACCTCGCCATCAACACTAACCTTGCCTGTGTCCCACGATCAAGGGCCTACTATGCGCCCTGCATGGTGCCACGAAGAGAATGCATGGGGGGAGCCAGCGATGACCGTGATCTAGGTGGGCGGTCCTGGGAGTACCCAGGCACCGGTGGGCGGTTCTGTTCATTGTCTACCAGATGATGTCCACCTTTGCCCAAAGGAAGGGCTTACAGGAACCTGGTGTGAGCAGCCGGGGCCTCAGCTCACATAGGGGCCTGCTATCCAGTTCATCTCTGAGTCAGGCTGGCTGCCTGCTAGAACTTCCAAGGAGAGCACTTTGTTGGGCCTGTGTAGACAGGGCACAGTCCTTCCATTGCTTACTCGTGGGGGCCAGAGCAGCTGTGTGCTCAGTGCCAAGCACCCGGGGCGGGGTCTGTAGCTTCCCACACAAGCCAAGTACAGGGCCCAGGCAACGGCTATGTTGTGGGGGACCCAGGAGACTCCCCGCCTCCTTCCAGCCCTCTGTGTCCTCAGGTAGTGGCCGTGATGTGCACGGAGCTTTGCAAACTGGAAAGAGTCGTCTGGAAGGTTGTCATCCTTGTATCCTTGTTATTGTGGAGACAGCTGGCTGCGACACTCAGCATGCCAGACACAGGGTGTCTGCCCAGGACAGGGCTGAGCCATGGGCCCCGAAGTCGCCTCAGAGGGGGATGCACATGGCTCACTTTTGGTCAGCTGCTCGGCAGCCCATGGTCCTAGGATTACACCCCGACCACCCTGACTGGGTTATCGACCCCCGGGCCAGCAAGGGGACAGATGCTCGCATCCCTGAGAAGATCCATCCTTCGGACAGACACACACATGCTGCCCTTGGCCATCTTGTGATGCCTCCTTTCTGTTAGTGTCAAGAGCCTGTTGTGTTCTTACCACATCCCCAGTTGTGGGGTGCACACCACCCCCACTCGCCCACACTGGCAGAGCAACCGAGGTGGGAAGTGTCGCAAGTTCCGATGAAGGAAGGTCACGTAGCATGCGCAGCGGCTGAACCAGCGGCCTTTAGATCTAGTCCGACCCGGTCCAAATCCCCGCTCCTTTACTCACCAACCCCGTGTTGGACAAGCTCTGTAGTCTCTCTGGGTCTCTTCTTCATCTGTATTATGGGAACAGTATCGGGACTTATGCCCAAGACCTGTGGTCAGAGGTCAGCGAGAGGATCCACAGAAAGCAAGGAGCCCGCACAGCACTTTTGCTCTTGCTGTGATCCTGGATGTCATTTCTGGTAGCAAGGAGCGCTGAGTGTGAGTCTAGAGGCCTGGCTCCGTCACTCACTACGGGTCTCTAAAACTAAGAGGCAGAACAGACCTGGGTTCGCTGCTTGAGTGAGCTCAGAGTGGCTGCCAGGCAACTGAAATTGTCCTCAAAACACTGTGCCCTGTTCCCTTTTTGGAAAGTCCTGCGCTTCCATCACATTCTCCAGGGGGCTTGGTACCCAGAACCTAAAAACTCCTGAGCCGGTCGACCCCCAGTGACCTTTCAGCTTGGATGTTTCGTGCCCCTCACCCAGAACAAGCCTGGCGCTGACCAGCGATGCCTGGATCGGGACAGACTTGCTTTGGTGGCTGCAGCCGTGGGCTGGGTCCATGAGGGCTAGGTTAGGAGGAAGGCATGAGCTCTGCAGTCCAGGAGACCCTGCTCACACACACACACACACACACACACACACACACACACACACACACACACACATGGGGGGGGGGCCTGGGGCAGCTTCCTATGCTAACAACGAGATGGACCACAGTCAGAATCGTCATGCATTGGACAGGGATTCCCCACTGGGAGGGTCAGGCCTGAGCTCACCAGCCGCAGCCCATACGCTTGTTCTGCCTCCAGAGAACTGCGGCGGCCACGATGGGCCCCAAGCACCTTCCCCGTCGGGACCCCATTCTAAGGATGACTAGATGGAGGCCTAGAATAGTCAAGGGACATGCCCCAGAGCACCCGACTGGCCAGCTGCGGAACTCTGGGCTTTCTGTCCCCTCCACGGTGGGCCCTCACACACAAAGGGACAGAGGTGAAGCAGAGCCTGTCACCACCGCAGCCTGGCCCCACCCCAGCACTGCAGGGAGGATCTCATGGGGCGTCCCCTGCTGATGCAGGAAGTGGTGGAAGAGGCTTAAACAGTCCAGGAGGGGAAAACAGCCCCGGGAGCAGTGAAGTAAAAGCTGAGCCGGCCCTCCCAGGGCCCTACACCCTCCCTCCTAATGCACCAGCCCCAGGACTGACGGCCTCTCCTTGTCTTCTTTCCACAGGCTTCTGGGACTCCTCGCTGAACTCCCGGCGAGCAGGTGGGAGCCCAGCGGAGCCCCAGAGAGACTCAGCCCCCAGGGCACCTGCACCCTCCACCCTCAGGTCGGCTTCCCATTACGAAAACTGCTCCTGTGAAATCGAACTCAGCGTCGGAAATGACCGCCTGTGGTTTGTGAACCCCATCTTCATCGAGGACTGCGGCAGCGCCCTGCCCGCCGACCTGCCACCACCCCCTGGAAGCTGCCCCTCGCACCCGTCGCCCCCCACCTCAGACGCTACCTCACCCACCTCCAAGTGGGCCCCTCGACGCCCCGCGCCCCGTCCCCCGTCGGCCCCTCCTCATCCCCCCAGCCCTGCCCGACCTCCTCCTACCCCAGCTCCAGCTCTGGCCAGCCCTCTGCCCAGTTCTTCCCCAGTGGCTGCTCCCCCACTTCCAGAGGCTCTTCCTCCTGTAGCCCCAGCACCTGCCCCTCACCTGCCACCCCATGCCCCAGGCCCCCAAGACCATCCACGCCAGCCGCCCATGACAGCCTGCGAGAGGCTCCCATGCCCCCACAGGCCTGGGCCCCTCAGGGAGGAAGAGGTAAAGCCGGGGGCAGTCCCCAGCCCCTTCCAGCAGGCCCTCACCCATCCAGGGCCAGGGAAAAAGGGCCTCCCCACTGCTCCTCCCAGACGCCGAGTCTCCGAGAAGGTCTCCCTGGAGGACCAGAGTGCAGGGCAGGTGGACAAGGGCATGACAGCAGAGGGGGACCAGCTGGGTCTCTCCAGGGCTTCCCTGCTCAGCCTGCCTCCCCAGGGGACCTCAGACAGTGCTGGGGACAGGCCTCCGAGGACCACAGAGCAAGGCCAGGAAGCCGTGGCCAGAGCCAGCGATCTGGGCAGCCTGCCAGAGCTACCGAGGAAGAGCCGGCAACCCCCAGTCCCGCCTCCCAGGAAAAAACGGGTCTCCCGGCAGCTGGCCTTCGTCCTCCCGAGCCCCTTAGAGAGCGCTGAGCTGTCTGCAGAGCAGGGGGCCCCTGAGAAACCCACCCCCAGCCCACCCCGAGAAGACCAGAGCCCTGCCCCCCAAGCCGGGACGCAGAGCCTGCAAGCCAAGGCCAACGCCCGGCCCCACAGCACCCCGGAGTTCAAGGGCTCCCTGGCCTCCCTCTCGGACAGTGTGGGAGGACCCGCCTCAGCCACGGATCAAGACTCCTACTCCACCAGCAGCACGGAGGAGGAGCTGGAGCAGTTCAGCAGCCCCAGCGTGAAGAAGAAGCCCTCCATGATCCTGGGCAAGGCGCGGCACCGCCTGAGCCTCGCGAGCTTCACCAGCGTCTTCCAGGCCTTTCTGTCCAATGACCGCAAGCTGTACAAGAAGCTGGTGGAGCTGGCCCAGGACAAGGCCTCGTACTTCGGCAACCTGGTGCAGGACTACAGAGTGTACAGCCTGGAGATGATGGCACGCCAGACCTCCAGCACCGAGATGCTGCAGGAGATTCGCACCATGATGACCCAGCTCAAGAGCTACCTGCTGCAGAGCACGGAGCTCAAGGCGCTGGTGGACCCTGGCCTGCACTCCGAGGAGGAGCTGGGTCAGTCCTGGGCGTGGGCGTGGGTGTGGGTGTGGGTAGGCGGGAGGGAGGGGTCATCCTAAATAATCCACTCTTTCCCCCAAACTAACCAAACGAACCGCTCTGCTCTTCTGCCTTGTGCTTTCGGGTTCTGCCCAGGTGCCCAGTTAGGTGGTGGAAGAACCCAGCCCACATAAGAGGCTGGACGGGACACCCCTCTCAGGATGCTCCTGGTTTTATGAGGGAGACAAATAGCAAGGAGCAATTTGAGGCAAAAGAAGGACCAGCTCATGTGGCTGCAGAGGGCCAGTCAGTCTCGGGCGGGAGTCCTGGTGGCGCTCAGAGGTGCAGGACCCATGGAGGGCCAGGCCACATCCCTCTCCTCTCTACCCTGGGGACAGGATAGAGCCAAAAAGACTTCCCAAGAATATTTTCCTACCGACACCCAAGGCAGCTGAGCGTGGCCCTGGGGTCCAGTTGATATGGATTCAAGTCCATGTTCAGCCCCTAACTTGCTGAGTGACTCGCACCATCAGAGCCTGAGTTGGTCCACCTTGAGATTGGGGACAATGGTGTGTACATTGCACAGTTGCTGTGAGGTCAGAGCTGACCAACTCCCGTTCTACTACATCAGCAGTCCTCAGCCTTTTTGGCACCAGAGACTGGTGCTCCTATGAGAATCTAACGCCTGACAATCTGAGGTGGAGCTGAGGCAGTGATGCTAGCACTGGGGAGTGGCTGTGGTATAAACAAAGCTTCGCTTGCTTGCTAGCCGCTCACCTCCTGCTGTGCAGTCCAGTTCCTAACAGTTGCTGGGGTGGGGGACCCCTGCACTAGATGATCAGGGCACCTGTTGGATAAGATGATATTTGGACAGTGAAGAGATAAGCCATGTGAATAGCAGTGAAATGACTTCTCCGGGCAAAGGGGATAGCAGGTGCAAAGGCCCTGAGGCAGGAGTAGACGTGGCAGGTAGTGGAGCAGCAAGGGGGACACTGTGGCTGGAGCATAATGACGTGAGCAATAGTGAGTGGGAGGGGTCACAGGGACAGATCACAGAGGGACCTCAAAGGGCACAGGGAAGACTTTGGCTCCTATTGTCCATGGGATGGGAGCCTTTGGAGGGTTCCAAGCACAGGAATGTCACGGTCAAACATGCCATGACAGGACTACGCTGGTTTCTGTGTTGAGAATGGGCTTTTAGGAGCTGGAGCGAGAGGCTTCTAACAAAACTCAAGCAAGAGATGACAGTAGCCCGAGCCAAGGTGGTAGCCTTGGAAGTGGTGAGTGTCAGGCTCTGGATATACTGTATCCTTGAGACTAGAGTCGAGTGGGTTTGGGGATTGAAAGGGAGACGTCAAGGACAATCCCACCGAACATTTATGGGGCACCCGGGTGTTCCGCGTGGGGCTGCACAAGTTGGACACCGCACAGCTGCCTGTGAACGGTGCCCTCTGAAATCATGTACTAGTCGGCAGCCCTGTGAGAGTTTACTCCGTGCCAGGCCCTGTGAAAGGGATTGGGATACAGCGTACCAGCCCAAGGACTCCTGTGCCAGCATCTTCTCAGCGCTTTCTGTTGAATGTCTCGGGTGTCAGACTGCAGAGTGTAACCGCTGGGGCTGTGAGGGTGTCTTTCCAGGCATCAGAAGATGGGGGTAGTCACACCACCATCAGGCATCGAGCCCTGGTGGCAGGATCCCTGCTGCTGGGGTCCTCACCCTCCCACTCTCCCCCTCACAGAAGCAATCGTAGAGTCCGCCTTGTACAAGTGCGTCCTGAAGCCCCTGAAAGAAGCCATCAACTCGTGCCTGCGTGAGATCCACACCAAGGATGGCTCGCTGCAACAGCTCAAGGAGAACCAGCTGGTGATCCTGGCCACCACCACCACCGACCTGGGCGTGACCACCAGCGTGCCGGAGGTGCACGTCATGGAGAAGATCCTGCAGAAGTTTGCCAGCATGCACAAGGCCTACTCGCCCGAAAAGAAGATCTCCATCCTGCTCAAGACCTGTAAGCTCATCTACGACTCCATGGCCCTCGGCCACCCAGGTAGGCGGGCAGCCCGAGGGGGGCTGGGCTCTCTCCAGGCTGCGACGTTGTGTGGGTCTGTGACTCCTCCCTGCCACGGCCTCCAGAGCCTCTGGAAGATGCTAGCGAAGCCTTTGCGGACAAGGCCTGCTGGGGCAGGATGGGGCCTGGCAGGGATGGGGTCCTTGGGCACCCCTCAGGGGTTACCTGGGCACCAGGAGGAAGGCTGTGGTCCGCTGGCGGCAGGCAAGGAAGCCAGTCCATGCCATGCCTTAGTGTGAACTACAAAAAGGCACTGTATTAGTTCCCAGGGCTGCTGGAGCAAAGTACCACAAATCAGGTGATTTCAGCAACAGAAATGTATTCTCTCACAGTTCTGGAGGCTGGAAGTTGGAAGCAAGGTGTCAGTAGGGTCATGCCCTCTCAGGACTGTAGGGAATGATGTGTGCCAGGCCTCTCTCTCAGCTTCTGGTAGTTTCTTGGCCGGTGGCAGCACAACTCCAGTCTTCACATGACACTTCCCCATGAGCACGTCTGCGTCCAAATGTTCCCTTTCTGTGAAGGCACCGGTCACATTGGATCAGGGCGTGCCCTGATGTGACCTCACCTGAACTAATTACATCTGCAGCCACTCTCTTTCTGAGCCAGGGTCCTAAGGGTTAAGACTTCAGTGTATGAATTTTGGAGGCAGCCACCTACATCGGTTAGCAGGTAGCATTGCTCACCAGTTAGTGATGCTGACCTGGTCAGGTAGGCCCGAGCCTAGCTGGGTCATCTCGTGGCTCTGTGGCCAGAGGGGGTTGTTTGGAGGCCAGCTGGTCTAGGATGGCCTCGCTCAGACGTTGAGTGGTTGACTGGCTGTTGACGGGTCTGGAATGGGAATGACTGGGCCATGCATTTCTCATTCTCTGGCGAGCTAGCCCAGGCTCATGCCCATGGCAGGAGCTGGTGGTCCAGGAGCACCCCTCGAGCTGGCACGATGCCACTCTGACATGATTTACTGACTCATTTAGTCACAAAACCAGCCCAGAACCTAGGGGCGAGAAACGAGACTTCCCTTTTTGATGGGAAGAGCTGCAAAGTCCCATTGCCAGGGCTGCAGATGTAAGGAAAGGCGATCATTGGGAACTTTCTATATTGCGTTTATGGCAACGCTGCTCCAGGCCGACAGGGACAGGCATCACTGCCCCATGGTGCCCACCTTAGCAAACAGCGTGCTGGCTGGATGGGATCCCCCGGTCACCCCTTGCGGTTGGATGCCCTTGTGCAGTAAGCAACCTGTGTAACTGTGCGTGACAGCCGTGGTAACGGAGAGTGGCAGGATCGTTACCTGTGTAGCCACACGGTCGTGGGTTCAAATTTGTCACTTACCTGTGTGACCATGAATGATTTCCTGAACCTCTAAGGCCCAGTTTCCTCACTTGAGGAAGCCGTTTTACAAAAAGGGGAAACTAAGACCCCTGATGGCCCAGAAGCCTCACTCGGTCAGTTACTCATGAACATTGGAAACAAGAGATGTAAAATGACTTCAACGCACAGTACCTAGTAGGTTCATCGGTGGCCGTTTTAGAATAAGAAGGGTTCTCTCCGCCTCCCTTGGGGACGGGCAGGCTAGCTCAGCCGCAGGCCAGGCCGACAGAAAGCATTGTCAGTAGGTGACTGGGGGATGCTGGAAAAGCTCCCCTCACAGACCTTCCCCATCCAAACCTCCCATGTGGGGAATCGCTTCTCCTGGGTCCTGCTGGGACTTGGGGTGAAGTCAAGGCCAAGGCCTGACCCTACAGGCCCTGAGAGGTAGCAGGGAGGAGCTTTGGGCCTGAAAAGGGCAATTGCATTCTCAGCAGAGTCCCAGTTTGCTCAGGAAGCTCAGCCATTCCTGGGATTCCTTCCATCACCCAATGGCTTGGCAGTAACTTCAAACACAATGATTTTGCTGACGGTGGATTTGCATACGGAAAACCTGAGAGCAGGGAATGGGGGAGGAATGGCTAATTTTGAGAGAAGGAAAAGAAGAGAGGCTTGAGAGGGCACGCCCGACACCACATGTGCCCCCAAAGATCGGTGCAGCGAGGCTGGGTCTCTACTGATGCAGAAGCCGGTCCCAGGTGGAAGACCCTGAGCCCAGAGATTCAGGAGAGGGAAAGGCCTTTGTGTAAAAATTTTCCATCAGTAACAGATGGGTTTCTCATCAACAAACAGCATGTTCTCCTTCTGGGGCTGGGTGAGCACTGGACTGTGAGTCCAGTGGCTCCCCATCTCGCCACTGCCCGTGGCAGGTCAGGGCTGCCCCACCTGGAGCCTCACCTTCTTCACCTGGGAGGAAGCCGGTTCTGCCGAGAAGAGCAGGGGCTTTGGGGTTTGTCTGCGGCCCGGGATTTGAAGTTTCATCACCTTCAGCACAGAGGGTGGAGAGCATTCAGAAAACACCTAGGCAAGATAGGCCCCAAGAGGTACCACCCTTCCAGAGCCTCCATCTTCTCACTTTTAAGATGTGGCTGGGAAGGCCTTTCTCGGTGCTGTTCTGAGGATCAGATGCCACCAAGTATGTGTGTGGGGTCCAGTGGATATTGGGATGCTGGGATGGCTGCCTCCCCACAATGTTCCCAAGAACACAGAGGCTGAACACACTCAGTGGTTTCCAAGCTGGGTTCCCAGAGGCACCCCAGGAGACACCAAAGGGACACTTGGCAGGCTGGGCCCCACGCTGGCTTCACCCCAGACAACCCTGCTTGTCCCTGTTTGACATAGTTTTTCACATGGGATTTTGGGTGAAATAACCAGTTTTGCTGCTAACTTTTTTGGCCTTTTTTTTTTTAACCTTTCATTTAGAAATAATTTGAGACTTCAAAAACTTCAGGAATAGAAATAGTAGATTAAAAGGAGGACATCATATATCCTTTCTGGACTGTTAATATCTTATCCCATTTGTTTTGTCATTTATGCTCTCTCTGGACATACGTAGTTGTTTATTTCTGGGTCATATGAGGGTAAGTGACATGCATCTTGGCCCTTGACCCCTAAACACTTTTCTAAGATAGGGGCATTCTCTTGTAGAACCCCGGTTAGGTTGTTTACTTCATAAACTTACACGGATATAACATTTTTACCTAAATGTTACCCGCCATCAGCATTCCAGGTTGTCACTTGATCCTTTCTGGCATTTCTTTCTCCAGGTGAGGCAGTCAAGGGTCAGGTATCATATTTAGTTGTCATTGTCTTCAACTCTTTTCATATGGAACGTTTTCAAGCGTTTCTTTCTCTTTTATGACCCTACCCCCACCTTTTTTCTCTCTCTGAGGAAAGTTCCTCATTTTGTGTTTGTCAGATGTTTCCTCACGATGAGATTGAGGTTATGCATTTTCAACGAGGTCTTGACCCACTCTTAAATCCTCCTCTGACTTGGACATTCAGCGATCTGAGGACCAGGCCCTTTACACCAAGCATTTAGCTCATGCCTCCCTGCTGCCAGGCGCTTCTAGTGGCTTGCTGAAGTGTGGTCTGTGACCAGCAGTGCTGCAAAGCCCTGGGCAGGCCTCCAGCTGGGGTCCTGCCTACCTCCTCTCTAAGCAGAAAACAGCCCTTTCCTCCCACCCACCCTGCCCAGTCCCCTCACCTCCAGGGAAGAAGCGACCCCATTGCAGGAAGCCGGCAACAGTAACCATGGTACCCCCATGGCCCACTTGAGGCAAAGATACGTTAGGGCCTAACTGCTGGTGAGACCTGTTGGAACAGTGGGCAAAGGGTTAAACCTGGAGATACAAGACCTGAGGTGACTGGCCAGGCCATCTTTTCCAGAAACTTGCTATTAATAGTTGCTATTAATGCCCATGATACAGACAGACCAGGATTCAAACCTAGAAATTGCTCACTGCAAAGATGGGTGTTTCTATCACTATGCCAAACACCCAGCCTAGAAACAGACCCCGAGGTTCCTAAATCACCATCGAGTACTTCCTCCAGCCTCGCAAGTTTAGGGCCCTGGGTCAGGCAGAGCGGGAGTTCAAGGACACAGTGGCCCTGGATACACTTGGCCCTCCATCCTGCAGCCAGGTGGAGACTGGGTGTCTCACGGGCATCATGAAGCCCAGTGACACCAGTTAGAACTTCTAGAATCAAGTCTCCCATTACTCTGACAAACAGGTTTTTCCCACCTCTTCAATGTCAAAGACCAGACCTCCAGGGCTGGCCCTGCTTTTGGGGAAAAACAGATTCAAGCCTAAGGACTCCACCCAAAGATGGAAGGGCAGGAAGGAAGGAGGAATGCAGCGTGTGCAAATGTGAGATTCTTTCGAAAAGAATGTAAAGAACCTTCTTCTAACACAGATAAAAAGCAGGCGAGATCCAAGAGACAGTGAAGACCACCCACCTGCCTTTTTCTGTTCCTTCAATATTCTGTGTAAATACCCTAACACTGCACTTCACAAAACAGAACCTGGCTCCTGACCCCAGGGCCCAGGGTACCCAACAGTCAGGTGATTGATCTGGGGGCCAAAGAGGTCTCAGAGTCCCGGCATCCCTCAGACCCCTTGCCGTCCTCCTCCCTGACAGAGACCACACAGTCAGCTAGGACTCTGCAGCTGGTTCAGGCAGAGGCTGAGAGTTGGATGGGAGAAGGAAACTCGAGGGGGAGACCCCAGGAGCATGGAACAAAAAGCCGGTGGCATTCACTGGAGGTGAAGAGGACAGAGAGAGGCCGGGCCTCTTTGGTTTTTTAAAAATCTATGTTAAAAAATCTAAACAGATTTCTGGCGACAAATGTCAGCCATGTTTATTGTTGAAAAAAATTATTAGTATTCTGGTGGATTTCTTTCTGGTGTTTTTGAAATAGATATAGATAGGTAGCTCGATAGATAATTAGTGAAGGAAATACTTGCAGCTGTATCAGATAAACCCTGCACACTCCAACTTGATAGACGTTTACTTCTTACTCATTAAGTCCAGTCGAGTGGAGAAAGGTTGGGGGAGGGGGAGGAAGCTCTGCTCCATAGAGTCATTCAGGGACCCAGGCTGAAGGAGAATTCTAGGTCTCTCTAGACACTGACCTCCAGATGACAGAGAGAGAAGGGGAAGCACATCTGGGCCAAGCCTGAAAGTAAAGCACAAGCTTCCTTTTATACCCCACAACAGAAATGGGGTCCGGGCCCTCTGAGAGGTCATGTTCTGAGGATGCTAAGACATGTTACCCTCTCGTCTTGCATGATAACCACGTCTAACTTTTCTCATGCACCAGTGACCCAGCAGGCACCCTGATAATCATTTCCACCTGTACTGTTGAATTCCCACAACCACCCACAAGGTGTGGACACTCTTGCTATCCCCATTTTATAGCCAAGAAAACAGGCTCAGTGAGGTTAAGCAGCGTGCTCAGTCACACCTGAGCAGGTGAATGGTAGACCTGGGACTTGGATCTAGGGCCTGTGCTGAACCACTGCACTCTTCTGCCTGTCCAGGGTGACCTGGGGTCAGAGGTGACCTCAGAGGAGGCAGGAGCATGTCCTGGGAAGCCCCATGCCTTCATAGCCAGGCTGGGACTTTTGGCTTCAGGTCCCTGGGCCCACAGCCTATGTGGCTGGCTGGCTGGCTGGCTGGCTGGCTGGCTGGCTGACTGAGCTCTCCAAAGAGGAACCCAGGGAGCTGGAGTGATTTCCTCAGGGATGTGGCATTGTGCAAAGCAGAACTGAGACTGAAGCAGAGTCTGCACAAAGTGCAAACTGCCAAGCAGGGCAGCTTCGGGGGCTCTGTGGGAGAGAAAGGTGGCTTCCATCTCACGTCAGCCACAGACTGCAAGAACTCTGACCAGCCATTTCTCCTCCCCAGGCTCCAGCTCCTTCATGTGTGTGGCTGGGAGCTGCACAGTTTCCAAACCAGTACCAGGGAGCTTTCTAGAAGCCTCAGACATAGCCAGAGGCTGTCTTGCAGGGGGAATGTGGGGGAGAGGAAGCAGCAGGCCAGCCCTGCTGCCCCTACAGTGAATCAGCCAGAGAAGCCAGCTTCTATATAAAATATCCCTTTACAAAAGGCTTCTACTGCCAAAGTAAATTTAAGACCTCCTGTTCTCGATGTTCTCTGCTTCCTGGCATCCTGTTTTTATCAAATAGGTTCATTTATTCAGCAGTTCAACAAACATTTATTGACAATACAGATATTGACGGAAAAACCCAGTCCCTGTTTTTAAGATGGTCACAGGTCAAGTGGAAAAACAGCATTAAACAAGCAACAACCATGCAGAGTGAGAAATGCTATTTATTTATTCATCTAGCAAATATATGTATTCAACGGCTACCACAGGCCAGGCACTGTTGAGGCGTTGCACCATAAGGTCCCTGCCCCATAAAGCTTCCATTCTTCTTGGGAGAAATGGGTAATAAGCAAGGAAACAGGAATACAAAATACATTATCAGATGCTAAGATATGCTACTAGGTTAGACAAACCAGGGCAGGGGTCTGCGAGTTTGCTCTCTGGGTTGGGAGGTCAGGGGGGACCCTTCTGAGTTCATGTATAATGTTCATTTTTACATTCTGCAATGATGGGGCCAGGGAAACCCATTTTAAGGGCATCGAACCTAGTTAGTGGGGAGTAGGGTCCTTGGTTACGATTTCCTGGAGGAGGGAAGTGGCTTCCAGCGGGACTCATGGTGGAGGGTAAGGGCAAAGCAGATCGTAGTCATCAGCCTGGTGCTGCCCCGGGATTGCTGCATCAGCAAGAGCCCCACCAGCCCATTTGGAGAGGAAGTTATGATAAGGTGATAGACCCCACCTCTAGATCAGGGGTCTGCAAACTGCACCCCGCAGGCCGACTGTGGCCTGACGCCTGATTTTGTAAATAAAGTTTTACTGAAACAGCCACATCCATTCATTTACACAGTGTCTATAGCTACTTTTGTTACAATGGCTGGACTGAGTAGTTGAGATGTGGCCCCCAGAACTAAAAATATTTCCTATCTGGCCTTTGACAGAAAAATTTGCCAATTCTTTTAGGTAATACTTTCTAGAAGATAAAACCTTATGTTCAATCCATCCATGTATTTGATGCTCACAATGGCCCTATGTGACAGAATTTTATTATTAACCCAAATTTTCAGATAAGAAAACCGGGGGTCAGAGTGAGGAGCCCCAGACACTCAGCTAGTTAAGGGGCAGAATTGGAGGAGGGGGTCTCCTAACCCAGTGTCCCTCAGTTTGCATGACCCAGGGGAGCACGCTTCAGCCCATTTTGATCAGAGCTCTCCTCCAAAATCTCTCAGCCCATGAAACACACATAAGGCCCCCAGCCAAGCTCTTTAAAACACGATCAGCTCCCCACATCCCTACAGATGGAAACAGATAGGTCTTGGGCAAAAAAAAAAAAGAAAGCAGAAATCACCAGGAAAGGCAGGCTGCAACCCAGTGGAGCTTCGAGGGCCCAGCCTGACGGATGCAATCTCTGGGCCACAAAAGAGAGATATTCCGATCACAGCAGAATTCTTTTGCAACTATGCCCCAGTGTCGCAGTAGCACTGCCTGAAGCCCCACTATGTGCGAGGCTGAGCCCCAGCTTAGGCTCCTGGCTTCATGGGAAGGAGAATGCAGCCACAGCTGCCCCTGGGATACGGGCTGGGAGCTTGTGTGTGTCACTCTCCAGGCAGAGAACCTGGGTGGGCATTTCTCACCCACGTCAAGGAAGAGAGACCCAGATTCTAGTCTCAGCTCCACTACTGACCAGCCGTGGGGCTGGGAGCAAATTTCTCCCATCTCTGAGCCTTGGTTTCCTCACCATAAGGTTGGACTTGATGAATCCACGGCCACTGGTGTGCCAAGTCAGCTCACACCAGCTCACGAGAGCTCATTGTGTGCATCTCTCCCCTACTCCATACTCATGTCAGTAGAAGCTGAAGTGCAGCTCTGCGGAAATATTTAAGCCATGGAAATGGGCAAACACTACAAATCAGAGCTTATTTTTTGCTTTGGAGAGCCGCTTGTTTGGCTTTCCCCAGCACACCACTGTCTACAGCCCAAAGCAGACCCTAATATCCTTGACCACGGCCCCAGTCCTGTGCAGAACAGAGTGGTGCCCAGTGGGAACACAAATTGGGCTCATTTCAGTCCACTGTCCTCATCCTATATCCCAAACCCTGTGCTAGGGGCTGGAAAGGGACTGATGGTAGGGGGTCGGGGAGACAGAGGTGCAGAGAGGTTAAGAGACTTGCCCACAAGCCCACCCAGCCTCCATCCCTACTGTTAGGGATCTCACAGCCCGAGGAAAAGGGCAGGCTCTGAAATAGTCAAGGTGTACAGGAGCTGGAATGGGAGCCAACTAACTGTGCCTGAGGGTGTGGAGGGGATAAGGAGAACTTAGTAAGAGAAAAGCAGGACAGGTACACCAGGCAGAGGGAAGAATGTGTGCAAAGGCATAGAGTGAACGTGCCTGTGGGTTCAGGTCATGGCCCACGATTCGGCACAGTGGAACGTTGCGTGGGAGGGCGATGGAGGTAGAACGTCATTCTGAGTCGGAAGTTGCAGAGAGTAGAGGATGCACCAGTAGCTGGGAAGTTCAGGAGAGCTTCGTGGAGGAGGTGGAACGTGAAGGAAGAGTGTCGAAGTAGCAGGAACATGGGATTGTACGTGGAGAAAAGCTAAATTCAAGTCTTGGTTTGCCGCATCCTACCCACGTGACCTTGGGCAAGAAGCTTAGCTTCTCTGGGACTCGCTTTCCTCATCTGTGAAGTACACACAGTGAATCTAACACAGCTCGCAGAGTTGTTTTAGGAATTCAATGACATGTTTATAAAATAAGCTTTGTTCTTTTTTAGTCACACGACTGCTGGTACTCTGTGGGAGATGGAAGGCTCGGGCCTATGGAAGGCAAGGGACGGGCTTGCCAGGGAGGTGGGTGTGGCAAAAACCAAGGGGCAGGGACACAGGTGACCTATTCTGAGGCCAGATAGTGTGGTTGGAGGGGAGTAGAGTCAATCATGATGGACAGGTGTCTATGGGCCCAGTCGTAAAAGGCCTTGAACATCACGAAAAGAGATCCAGATTTGATTCTCTAGACAGTAGGGAGCCATTCGTGGTTCTTCAGAAGAGACATGGCATGATTAGAGCTGTATTCCCAGGAGATGAGTCAGTAGACAGCATAGATCAGAGGACAGAGAACCTGCTGGGAGGGCAAGCCTGGGAGAGCAGGACTGGAAAAAGCAAAGGATGAGTGCAGGAAGCAGTGAGAAGGAAGATTCACCTGGGCTCTGGCCAGACGAGACACAGGGGACAGGGAACCCCAAAGAAAGAGGGAGACTCCTAGGCCTTGTACCTTGGGACTTGAGGGAAAGTAGGCTCCGTAATGGAAGTAAGGGGGTCTCAGCAAGGATTTCCAGAAAAAGATGACACACACACACTTTGGCTTGGCCCCTGATTGTGGACTCCGAGGCCTTGCTGGGAGCGTAGCATCCATCCACGCATGCATCCAAGCATTCATCCATTCACTCAGCACCGTGCCATGCTCTCTGTGCTATACTGGGAAGATGGAGAGGAGGTGCTCATGGGTAGGTGGAAGGACAGACACGGGAGTCTCCTGCAGTGAGGTGACTGGACACAACATGGTGGTAGCCAAGGAGATGGGCCCCAAAGCCCTTCCTGAGAGTCAGCCAAGATTCTCAAGAAGAGCATGAAAAAGGAAAAAAGGGGTAAAGGACTTGCCATCCCCAAAAGGCACAGAGCCACAGCCCCCCATGGCTCCATCTCTACATCCTCAAACCTAGGGCCTGAGCTGGACCATCCTTCTGGCTGGAAGTCACTGTCCCCTTAAGCAGGGTTTCTCAACCTGGCACTATAGACATTCAGGGACTGAATAGTTCTTTATTGTGGAGGGCTGTCCTGTGCATTGTAGGAGATGTAGCAGCATCCCTAGCCTCGATGCCAGGAATACCACCCTCCTAGTGGTAAGAACCAAAAAAGTGACTCCAGACACTGCCAAATGGCCCCTCAAAGGCAGAATCACCCTAGTTGAGAAGAACCACTGCTCAAAATCAAATTAACTGGCCTGATTGTCTCCCTTAGTGAGCTATTAATATGATAATCCCCCCCCAAAAGGTGATGTTCCTGGAAGCAGATTAAAAATTCAATCAGCTGTAAACCAGTGTCTGAGTTGTAGGTGAATTCCAAAAGGCACAGGCAGGACTTTGTTTCGAAAAATTAAATCAGCAACTTGAAAAACAACTCCAAGAACAAAAGAATCTTTCCCCAGGAACAATTCAGTCGTGTCTCAGGCTTATAAAGGTTTTTTTAGGAAGGCTTTCTCCAAAGCTGGTTAATCCTGTGCAAGGCAGACAGACTCAAGAACCTTGAAACAAATGGCAGAGGTGGGAAAGGAATGGGTATTCTTCTTCGGTGGGTGTGCCCATGGGAGCACTGCAGGAGCACTCCGTGTGAACCATTGCCTAGAATTCCCACCCAAACCCCACAGGATGTCACGTTATCTGTGTCGGTTCACCCATGACAAGAAATACAGGCTCAGAGAGGTCAGGCAATTAGCCCAGGTCGTGCATCTCCTAAGTAGTGCACTGGGACTCACACTTCAGGACGTCTGACTCTGCTTTTCAGGGCCGTGCGTCACCCACCCCTTCACCCTGTGGGACAACAGGCCCCTTGAGAAAGGAGGACATAGACGTCAGATGTCAGTAATTGCCCACCTTTCCTTAGCGCTTTATGGGTCCAGATCACTTTCGTATGCTTTTTTCTCATTTTATTCTCTCAAAACCCTGACAGGCCACCAAGGCCAGTGTACTGGCCCCATTTTGTAGATGCAAAAACGGAGGAAAGCAGACCACAGGCATTGTGTTCTCTGGAGGAGTGGCTGTGTGGGGACACACGAGTCCAACCAGAGCCCACTGAGGCAGTGCTGGTTTGCACTTCTTGGGGCTATGGCCTGGCCCCCTGTGAGCGCACCCACCTGTCCAGACATGGGCAGTGGGAAACTGATTCCTCCAGGCGGCTATGAAATTCGACCTTGAACTCCCACCTCTTTTCGAAGCTCTCTCACACCCTGTTTTTTACTTGCATCTTCCTGCTCCCCCTGAAATCCAGAAAAATCAGATCTGAGGGACAGAGTGGTTATAAGAGGGTTTTAGTGAGCGAGGGAGTGAGTGAGTGAGCGAGCAGGTGTGTCGTGGCCTAGCTGTTCAGACCATCAACGGGGAGCGCTTTCTACTGGGATTTGCAGCTCATGTTCTATGGATGTTAGGGTATAGCTTAGTCTGCTATTCACACACACACACACACACACACACACACACACACACGATTTAAACAAAGCTGAATTTATCTCCCTCTCACGTCCCAGCATAGGCTGCTATGACACTTCATTTCTCCAAGGTCCATAGAGACGCAGGCTCCTCTCTCGTCGCTCCAGCATCGCCAGTGTTTTCTCCATCCACATGCGCCTCCCCTGTAAGGGCAAGGCCTGGACGCTGCTCTCATCACTTCCTTCTTGATCCCATTAGTGAGACCTCAAATATGTGGCTGTAGTTTGCTGCAAGGGAAGCAGCTGGGAAATGCAAGTCTTTAATGTGGGTGGCCATGTCCCAGCTTAAAGTCAGTTCTGTTACTATCAATATAAAGAGAGACTAGACAGGAAGGAGGAGGAGGAAAGCCGTCTCCACAGTCATTCAGGCTAGAATGAGGCTGAGCAGCCAAAGAATACAGGACCCTCCCTGGAGGGTCGTCCACGACCCCAGAATCCTACCCACTTTAGAGTGGGTGAGTCCTGAGGGCTGGGACCAGCTCTGACTCACTTCCTTTGGCCACCTGTGTGCAGGACCTCACCCTCGTGCCCACTTGGCTTAGCTGCCATTTACCACGCATTTGCTATGCGCCATTCACTGCCCTAAGGCCACCTGTGAGGCCAGATTTGGGTGAAGTGAGTGAAGCACTGGCCTCGGATGCAAAATTGAAAGGGGGTGCCAAATCACTCAGTCATCAAGATAAATCATATGTATATGTGCGTGCATGGGTATGTGCATTTAAAAAAAAATAGTGATTTTTAGCATATTCACAAAATTGCAGAAGCAAAACTGCTCTAATTACACAATATTTTTATTACCCCGAAAGGAACTCTGTACCTGTTAGCAGTCACTCGCCACCCCTCCTCCCCCCAGCGCCTGGCGGCCTCTCGTCTACATCTTTCTCTATGGATCTGCTTCTCCTGGACATTTCAGATAAATAGAATCGTACAATATGCACAACGAGCAGTCTTTTGCGACTTGCTTCTTCAATTGAGCATCACGGTTTCAAGGTTTATCAATGTTGTAACCAGTGGGTGGTTCCTTTTTGCCACCAAAGAGTTTTCCGCTGTCTGGTCATTCACCCGCTGAGGAACGTTCTTGCTGTGTCCACGTGTGGGCTCTTCTGGGTACTGCTGCCATGAACCTTTCCATCGCGTCTTTGTGTGAACACGTTTTCACTTCTCTTGGGTCTGTCACTAGGAGTAGAACTGTCAGGTCAAATACAACATTTAAAAAAATAAAAATTAGTGCAAAAAGGAATCTGTGACATTTTAAGTAAAGACGGGCTGCTATTGTCTGTTGTATGACCCTGCATCGTTAGGCCACGGGAACAGTCACCTCCCATCAGCTGGTGGTTCCTGGGCTCGTGTGTGTGTGTGTGTGTTGATGAGGACAGACGATGGAAAGCAAACAGACCGGTGACACCGGGTTTGATAGACAGTCGGGTTTTTTTCTTATGAGCGTCCATTAACTTTTTCCACTTGGATCAAAATATGAGGGGATATTTCGATACGTAGCTATAGGAGCCTGCATTTTTCCTTTGCCACAGGCCCCACTACATGGCTCACCCAAGCACTGACCGCCCACGTCATTTCGTTTTATCCTCAAACCTCCACCTCATTCTCCAACCTCTGTGCCAAGGTGAGAGGAGGGAAGAACCTTCCCAGGGTCCGCAGCTACTGAATGAGAGAGCTGGGATTCGAACCCAGGCCCGAGGCCAGATGCCTGGCTCTTCACAGCTGCACCTCTCATGACTTCGTGATGTGTTTGGCCGAGGGAGAGTCACGTAAGCTCTCTGAACCTCAGTCTCTTCTTCGGTAGGTGGGCAAAACAGTATCTCCTTTATGCAGTTGTTATAAGGCACAGATGTGAACACGCAGAGATAACTATGAAATTTGCCTTTCTGCCCTAGCAGGGCTTGTCTTGAGCTGCGTCTCGAGACGAGGAAATGAATCGCTAAGTGAAATCTATCCTCGCGTGTGCTGTAGGAACCCACCAGTCATGTTCCCCAAATGAAGCCACATGTGAACGCTTTATTTTAGCCCTCGGGGTCAGGAAAATAATTTGCTCCCCCCAAGAAACAGGAATATTTTCCTCTCATGGACAATGAGAAGATGTAACTGAGTGTGTTTTCCCCTTCGCTTTGGCCGCCAGGAAACTCAGAGCCAAACTTGTGGCACCAAAGGATCAGTTGTGTGAGTTCTCCCTTATTTGTGTGTATTTTTCTCCTGTGATGTACAGTTCCTCTTGTCGTTTATATGTGTCCCGATGTTTACATTTTTATTTAGATTTCATCGTGCATTTCCCGATAGTCTCCTAAATCCTTTGTAAAACATGCAAAGTAGAAATACAGTCTTTGAATGAACTCTGGTCTGCTTGGCATGTATTTGAGCTGATTATTGGCCTCGCTCAAGACACAACAAAAGGCAGCATCCCTGGGCTGGACCAGCTGGGGCCAAGCCAGGCTGGGTACCCTCCAGTTGAGTCGGACAACTTTGTCTGAGCCATGGTCCCCCTTTGGTGAGAGGAAGTGAGAAATGAGTTGGGGACCCTGGTGGCCATTTCTCACTGTGCCAAGCTGCACAGTCACGTTTTCAATGTCCCCGGCGTGCTTGCATGGACATGCTGAGAGGCCAACTAGGGGATGCCAGGAGGACTCTGTCCCTGTAGGAATTCTTGTCCTCTAGGTACAACCTCTGATTGTGTGTTGCCATATGGTCAGTCTTCAGAGCCAGCTGGGAAGGCATCTTGTAGGCCTGCCTTCCCCCTCTTCTCTTCCCCAAAGCATCTGTTCCTGTCTGGAGGCTCTGAGCCCTGTGAACACGTCCCACAAAAGAAGAAGTGATGAGTTCTTCCTTTGAGAGGCATATACATTTTAAAAGAAACCCTCAAGGACAGGCACTGCTTAACCCAAAGGAACAAAGCTTGAATGGTCGAATTTCTGACTTTCTGTTTTATAGGTAGAGAGGGAGATGTGTGGTTAAAAGGGACAGAGAACCTCCCCAGGAGACATCAAAGTTAGACAGACAGCTACGTCTGGGCGGGTCCATGACTAAGTATGATGTGAACTTGACTGTCAAGCCAGCAGCAAGGGGCACTGATGGAAAAAAGCCGAGAAAGAGGAAGGGCCCGGGTCTTGCCCACCCAGCAGAGGGCACTTTTTTTCAGTTCCTTCTTCCTAAACCCCAAATGTGTCACAGGCCACCCCAAGTAGTCAGATTCCAGGGTCGCACCCATCCTGGTAATCATGAGAAAGCAAGAAGGTTCTTCTTCCTGGGGTGACCACCACCCCTTCTCCTGGTCAGAGAATAGCTCACAAGGAGAGCCTCGCACTCACCACCTTCTGCCTCCTTCCTCCTCCCAGGCAAGTCCTACGGGGCCGATGACTTCCTGCCCGTGCTCATGTATGTGCTGGCTCGCAGCAACCTCACGGAGATGCTCCTCAACGTGGAATACATGATGGAGCTCATGGACCCCGCACTGCAGCTGGGGGAAGGTGAGTCGCCATCCCCGGCCCACCGCCCGCCACCCACCCAGGGGCACACTAGGAAGCCCAAAGCAAACCTCCTGGATGCCAGACTCCCCTGAGCCCAGGGGACACGACACCGGGCCCAACACAGGCCCCATGCTGGGGGGACTCACAGACTAGCAGGGGAGCTGGCCGGTAAAGAATCATGTCCCCGCTGCTTGACATGTGCTGAGACGGTGGCAAGCCCAGAGCGTGTGGGAGCATGTTACCTGGGCTGTGCAGTCAGGGGAGGCTTTTAGAAAAGGTGACACCTGAGCTGAGCATTGAAGGATGAGAAGGAACCAGGCAGGCAAGGAAGGGGGAAAGGCATTTTTCGCAGAGGGAGCAGCGGTTTTGAGCAGCATGAAAGACAAGGCTGAGCAGGTGGGCGGTGCCCACGGGGAGTCTGAGCAGGAAGCAGGGGTCAGTCCTCAGGCGGGGGTGGCCTGGGGGCTCTCTGCTCCATGGCTCCTCCAGCCCTGGGCCAGGTCCCTTGACAGAAGCGAAGGTTACTGCTATGGATAAATAAATGCAGGGGTGCGGCCTGCTCTGCCCACCCTCAGTTTCCCTTCCCCTTTCCTCTTATCCACCACTCCCCCTCCCCCGCCTAGCCTCCGGCACCCCTCCACCAAAAATCCCTGAGATGCAGGCCAGACAAGGCATTGGCTCGGAGGGAGTCCCCAGGCGTCCTCTAAGACATCAGCCTCAAAGAATGAAAGGAGACTCTCAGGCCCTGAGTGGCCCCTCTGGGCTTTGTGGTTCTTGAGATAAAGCAACCCTCTTTGCATCTGTTTGCATGTTTAGCACCTATCAGTCTCTGGGGTGGCAGTTCTGTGAGTTCTTAGAAGCTCAGGGGAGCGTGTAAAGCCATGAAGTTTACTGTCACACACAACCCTGGCTTGTGCCCTGGGACCTCCAAGGCTATTTCTTCTCCTCAGTAGTTAAGATTTTCCTGCAGTTAGAGCAATCCTGTCTTCCAGAAGGTGTTGCAATGCAGGAGAAGCCTGGCTTTCGTCAGCAGTGATCATCAGCCACCCAGGACATCATCCACCCACCCATCCATTCTTCTACCCCTCTATCTATCCACCCACCTACCTTCCCGTCCATCTACCCTTTCACCCGTCCAGCTGGGAAATCTGAGGTCCTTCAGGCAGGAGCACTGGTCTATTCTGGGCTTTAACAAGTGTTTTTGAGACAAGTGAAAGTACAAATAAATACACGAAGGTCTTAAACCGTTCACAGGGCCTGACCCGAGGCTGCCTCCGTACCCTGCTGTCTGCCCTTCTTTAGTCTCAATGGCCAGAGACCCCCACCGCTGGCCCCATGCGGATATTTTGAAGGAATCAGTGGGGTGTTTGCTGGGTGTGAGATTCGGGCGGGACAGAGTCTCACCAGGCTGCCACACACCACCCCTCCCGGCAGCACAGACAGCAGTGTCAGACCCTGCCCATGGAGGCCAGGGGACAAACCTCACACCAAGCTGCACACACCAGGAGGGGGGATGGTTTGCGTGGGTGCCTCCCTGCACCCCTCTTTGTTCTAAGTCTGACAGTCAGGCTGTGAGGTCACAGCACCCAGGTGAGGCCCAGCCTCACAGGTGTCGGCCTCCGGTTATGAAACGACATGGGGTCTCCAGCTTGGGCAGGGGCTCCCACCTTTTCAGTCTGCCAACTGGCAGACCTCCATCTAGAAGCATCTGGCCCCAAGGACAGAGGGCCAGAGAGCAGGGGGGAGGCGGTTTCTGTGTCTCCCCAGCTTCACCCTCCCATCCTGGCTGGGCGATGGCACACAGGGTGCTCTGTCACCAAAGTCCCTGAGATGCAGGCGAAAGGGGGCTCATCTAGAGGGGGAGGGGCAGGGGAGGCAGCGTCTCTGCTGGCCAGTCCTTGCCCTTGGTCCTCTGTAGAGCTCAGAGACGCCTGGGATGGGGGCTGGCCCTGGGGGAGTCTCCAGGCTTGAGGACTTCATTGCTCGAATCTAAGAGGAGAACGAGCACAGGACGCAGTAAAAAGCGCAGTATGGAGGCTGGATTTCTGTCCCGGTTCTGCCTCTGATTGGCTAGGGACCTTGGGCAAGTCGCTTAACCTCTCTGACTTGGGAAAGTGCAGCTGTTGGGCTAGATTTGGGGTTTCCAAACCGTCTGGGCATGCCAGCCTTCTCAGAGGTAGCTCAGGGCAGGACGAGAGACGAAGCGGGGCTCTTTCCTCCCGTGTTTCGCAATTCAGATGAACAAATAATTTTGCATTCAACAAAAAGCCCATGAGCCAGATTCCAGAATCTATGTGCTTCAGGACCTTCATGATCTTCCCACCGGTTCCATGTGCTTTAATTTGGCGAAGGACCCGTGACAGGGTCCCATGTTCTTCACAGCGAACATATCGTGTGTGAGAGGTCAGCGTGGAGCAGACGCAGAGAGGGCCGGAACGTTAGGCTGCTGGGACCCCAGCCCCCTTCTAGGCTCTCTCTGCAGCTCCCACCACGCAGGGTGATTATGGAGCCGAAGGGATCCCCAGGCTGTGCTGGGCACCTGGCTGGAGCCAGCTCAAACTCTGAGCCTCTCCTGGAAGCACCCTCAAGGACTCCTTCTCCACGCCGGCTGACAGCTGGCCGTGCTGGGCTAATATCTTAATGGGGGCAGTGAGTTCTTCCCATCAACATTCAACCCTACCCAGAGAAGGCCACCAGCTCCAGACCTCACAGCGGGAGGGATCGCCTGCCACCTAACGGTCCTGGCAGACGCTGCACAGCCCCCAGCCAAAGGGAAGTAGCGGAAGGAACCACGGCCAGGCCTGAGCTGCCAGGGCTTGGAGTTCCTCCCCTTCTCTCAGAGGGAGAGAAGTCCCAGAGCACCTCCCCGAGGCCACCTAGCCACCATGCACGACTCACAGCTCACTAACCTACCCTTCACCCGTGTTCACCTCACTTACCTTTCACAGTGACATGATGGGATTTGCAGGTGAGGAGAGGGAGGCTAAAGAGGACACTCACCTGAGATCACAGAGCTAGCTGGCTGCTGAAGGGCAAAGACCTAGATCCTACTCTCTAACTCCAAATCTGTACTCTTGATTGGTGCCCTGCACTCACCCCTTCGTTTCTAGCCAGGGAGACCCGAGGACAGATGGGAAACAGGACCATCGAGGTATGCCCAGTGGCGGACTGGGACTCTCGGGCAGCAAGGCCTGGAGGCACCAGCAAAGGCTTCCGGGCACACATGGGCTCTGAGCTTGGTTGGAAAGGGAGACACGTGCATGAGGGGTTTCTGGGTCCTTCTCAGATAAGGAACACCAAGCCAGAGTCCATGTTGGCCTTGATATACGTTTTTTCTTTAATGTCTCTGTCTGATATTGCTATGAAAGGGTGAGTGATCTCGTGGATGTAAACTCCTTTACCTTACCCCCCACGGACCTCGGCCAGGGTGTGAGTTTTCCCATAGTGGTCGTGGAATTTGTAAGCAGAGGTAGGCAGCTTCGTCCAATGTGAGTTAGGAATGCTTGAAGCTGCAAATAACCCATGATGTAACCAACTAGGAATAGTTTAAATCAGAATGAGGGGCTGTTTTGTCTCTTGCATCAAGCAATCCTGATGTCATAAGGACAGTTTTTAGCCCTGCCATCAGGAAATCGTGGGCCCAGCTCTTTCTATTATTCTTTAGGATGTAAGCCTTTGTCTTCGTACCTGTCACCTCTGACCACAAAACAGCTGCTGTGCCTCTGGGCTCACCTCTGTGTTCCAGGCGGGAGGAAGGGGATAAGCAAACACCGGAAGGAACATATCAGCTGATTCTGCCCCTTTCAAAAGGCTTTCCTGGAAGCCCCACCCAGGGATTTCCACTTATATCTAAGCAGCAGAACGGGGTCTCCTGCCCCCTGCTCTGAGCTGCAAGGGAGTCTGGAAAATGAGCATTTTTAGTGTTACTTCCCCAAAAATGTAGAGTTCAGTAGAGTTAGGGAGAAAGAGAAGATGGGATTTGGGTGGGTCACTAGGAAAATCAGCCTCAATTCATTGTCCTGACACATAAAAGGCTGGGGAGCGAGGCCTGGGAGGGAACCCCATGGAAGTCACCCTCCCTCTCCCTAAAGTGAAGGGGCTCAGCGAGGCCGGTGCTTCTCAAACAGTTTAACCAAAGCCCCGAACGAGCAAAGGAGAAGGGACTTGTAAGCATCCGTGCAATTTATCATCCTTTATCTTAAAATCTCATGTAAACTTTGCAGTCTTAATTATCTCGAAGCTTAAAATTGCTTTAGGGAACCTTAGGTATTAAGAACATACGGGAATTACTTTAAGGAGGTCATGGAGATGTGAACGAGTCAAGTTTTGACTTTAAATCTTTTTACATCGGGTGTAATCGCATAACCATAGTTAAATTGTATCTACATCTTTTACAAGTTGTTGTTAGGACATCGGCATCAGTGTGCATGCTTACACAGGTGTGCATGAACACATACAGTGAGGGGTCTTCTCCTCCCCACCCTTCTCTCCCAGCACCCCTTTCCCCACCCGAGAGGCATCCATGATTATCAGTTTCCTGGGCATCTTTTAAAATGTAAAACACCTTTTAAAAATAAGCCAGAGTTCCCTCCCAAAGGGCAGCCATGGAGCAGAGCCTGGCACCCCGGGGCTGGGCCTCAGGAAGCTCCCAAGGCTGTGGGGAGGGCTTGGGCCGAAGCTCACAGGGGACTGTGCTGCAGGTGCATCCACAGCAGCAGCGGTGGACGGGGGACCGGACCGGACCGGAGCGGGTGGGCTGAAGCAGCCCTCGTTCAGCCCCACGCCCTTGTCACCGCAGGTTCCTACTATCTGACCACCACGTACGGGGCCCTGGAGCACATCAAGAACTACGACAAGATCACGGTGACCCGGCAGCTGAGCGTGGAGGTGCAGGACTCCATCCACCGCTGGGAGCGCCGGCGCACGCTCAACAAGGCCCGGGCCTCCCGCTCCTCCGTGCAGGTGACGCCAGGGGCAGGGATGAGGGGGACCGTGCCCCAGACACCATCCCCACTGGCCGTTCTGGCTGGCCACCCAGGGCCTGCTAGTGTGCGCCTAGGCCTGGGGGCCTGGGAAAGCATCACCAGGCGCTGGAGTTCTGTGGGGCAGACAAGACAGGGGTAGTAGGCAGGGACTTCTTCCCAGCATTCCTTAGCACCTACTATGTCCTAGCGCTCTGCTAGGGCTGGCGATGTGGACGTAAGCCGTGTCAGTCCCACTTTGGGGGAGCCCAGGAGCTGATCCACAGCCTTGCCCATCGGTCCCTGGACAAACGCAGCAGCTGCCGGTGTCCCCCTGCCCCTGGCCTGCCCCCTCCTCTCTAACCTCCAGTCCCTCCCAGCTCTCTCCATAAAATCTCAGTATTCTTCGATGGCCAGACTCCTGGCTCCTCTGTCGCTCCCATCATCCCACCCTCTCAGGCTGCATCAAATCACGCTACCCCTAATTCCCCCAACGTACCGAGTTAAACTCCCTCTGCCCTTGCTGGTCCATCTCTCCTTCACTGGCTGCCACCTGTCTGTCCTCTTTCTTCCCTGACCCCCTCCTCCACCTGACCTGCCCCCTCCACCTGTCCTTCATTCCCCCACAGCCTGAGTTAGATGCCCTCTGTGTTTCCTGCTGCTACGGTCTCCACTGCAGCATGTATCACACCATGTTGTAACCTTCTATGTATGAAGATGTCCTAGGAGGGAAGGCTGATGGCTCACATGTCTCGGGAGCCCCAAGCCCAGGGCTGGGACAGAGTGGGACTGGGGTGTGTGCAGAATGGAGGGAGTTAGGACAGTGAGCCAAGCAGCGATCCAGAGATGTACATAGCTGCGTAGACTCACCTCCCTGACACCCAGAGCACACTGGGCTTGACCCCAATCCTGGCTTTCAAGATGGCCCATCTGCAGTGGGCAGAGCCCAGGCCTGGGAGGGCTCAGGGTCTGGACCCAGCTGAGTACTCGCTCACTGTGGGACCCTGAGCAGTCCCTGCCCCTCTCTGGGACTCAGTCTCCTTATCAGCACAGGTGGGCTGTAGACTAGATGAGCTTTGCCTCCCCAGAACATGTAGGCTGCCAAGCTGATGCCCCCCTCCTTGAATCAGTGGTGTCTTGATAATTAATGTTTAGTAAAAAGCTCTAATTTTAGCTTTTGTTGATTCTCATGGGATAAATACTCCCGCCATGGCTGGTTTCAAGCCACTAACCTGGCACCACTGAGCCTGGAGTTGGAAAGACACGCTCACAGTTGGCTTTCTCAAGGTGGTATGCGCCAGCACAAGCTGGCAAGAGCCAGGTCCAGGACACCGCTGCTCCCCACCCTCTCCTGGGACACTTGTCCCTCTCACTCTTGGAATATGGGCGTTCTTGGTTCCAGCCTGCCCCAGGCATTCCTTGCTTCTGGCTTCCACCCTGTGGCTTCGTGATGCTGAGCCAGACAGAGCATCAGTGCCTCCCACGGGGGAGGCGAAGCTTGGGAGAAAGCCCCAGGATCAGAGATGAGGAGCCCCTCAGCATTATTTCTAGGGTTTGGGGAAGGCAGTCCCCTCCCAGGGCCTCCTCTGCACCCCATGCCCTAAGCCCCGTCCTTCCCCGGGAGTAAAGGCCCAGGGCCTGACAGTCATCAAAATAGGTATAAAGGGCTCTAGGGAGGCCTAATGGAAGACAAGGAGGTCACAGGCAGCCACTAAGACCTAAGGGAGTGGGGGGGCTTCTCTTCCTGGAACAAAAAGGGGTGATCCCAGTAAAGCTCTTGACAGGCGCCTCAGGTGTGCTCATCATCACCATGTGAGAAGGCTGTGCCGTTGTCACCCTTCCACAAGGGGGGTAACGTGCACACGGCCCTGCCTACCCGCTCACGGCACCGAGCAGTTTCATATGGTGTAAGAACTGGTGTTGTCCCAGTTTACAGTTGAGGGAATGGGGGTTCAGAGAGGTCAAGGTCACGCAGAGACTAGAGCACTCGTCCTTCCACGTATGATCCTCCCTCCCCGGCTGGAAAAGGGCACCAACGTGTATACGGGTGCTCCCATCCCCAGCCCCGCAGGCATCACCTCATCCCTGCCCACCAGGCTCCCGCGGTCCCCCTCACCCCCTTTCAGGCCCGGCTCCCCTCCCGGTTCCACTGAGCCTTTCCCTCCCCAGTCCCTGCCCTCCAGCTCCTCCTCAGAGCCCCTCCCCACCCAGCCCTAAGGGCAGAACTGTCCCTCCCGCCTCTGCATCCCCAGCTGAACCGTGGGGTGCCAGGACTGGCCTCTGCCCCTGACCTTATTCATGCCGCCCTCCCTGCCCCGCGTTGCCCTAGGGGTGCAGGAGACTCGGGAAGGCCGAGGTGACCAAGTGACAAATAGATGCTGGCGAGCCCGTGCACTGACCACCAGGAGGCGCTCCCAGTCCTCACGGACAAGACTCAGAGCCACTGAGTCGCCCAGAACGTCCAGCCCCATTGAGGCTCCGAGTGGGAAAGGCCCTGCCTTAGGCCACCAAGCAGGGTCCGCAGCAGGTGCCCTGACGTCCAGCCTCATGGCCGCTCCTGCAATCCCGTCTCGACAGAGAGGGGCCTGGGCCCAGAGAGGAAAAGTACTTACCCTGTTGTCACCACAGTCCCCAAAAGACACAGGGACCACCAGAACTCAGCAAGTGACAGGGATCACACTCTACTCAGCCAGCTGGGTCTGCCAGGGGCACGCAGAGCACACAGGAAGCAGCCCCGAAATGTCGAGGTGCGGGGTTTTTAAGCCCCAAACCCCATTCCTTATTCTGTCTGAACACAAAGGTCTGTCTTTCTTCTGTTCACTACCTGCCAGCCCACAGCTCGGGGGTGCAGCGGGGGTACCGAAGCAGAACGCTTGTCGTTAGAATGTTCCGTCCCCCTGGGTGACAGCCTGTGTTCCCATGGCGATAGTGAAACAGTCGTTTCCAGCCCCTGATCCACTTCAAGCGGCCCCTTGTCCAGCCACCACAATCCGAGGCCGCTCCGTCTTCACCCCCGTCCGAGCTCCCACGGGGGGTGGGGGGGACCTGGGACATGGGGGGGGACCCGGGACATCCCCTGGACCCCCCGGTGATGCGGAAACCCCCGCCTGCCGCCCCGCAGGACTTCATCTGCGTGTCGTACCTGGAGGCCGAGCAGCAGTCGCGGACGCTGGCGTCGCGGGCCGACACCCCGGCGGAGGCCCTGTGCGCCCAGTGCGCGGACAAGTTCGAGGTGGCCCGGCCGCAGGACCACCGGCTCTTCGTGCTGGTGGACGGCCGGCGCTTCCAGCTGGCCGACGAGGCGCTGCCGCACCGCATCAAGAACTACCTGCTGCGCAGCGAGCCCAGGCGCGACTTCCACTTCGTGTACCGGCCCCAGGACAGCGGCGGCGACGCCGGGGACCCGCCCTGCCTCGTGGTGCGGGAGCCCAACTTCCTGTGAAGCCAGCGCCCCTGCAGCCCCTCGACGGCGGCCTTCACTGAGACGGGGCCGGGGAGGAAGCGGGCGGACGGGGCTCACGCTCGGGCACCCTCGGCTGTGCCCCCTCGCCCATGCGGGAGCCCCACATCTGGCCACATGGACACCCCCATGTCACACGTGCTCGCCACCCGCTGAGTGGTGAACATGATGTGAAGCAGTGGCCCACGTGCTTCCTGAAGGAGGGTCAGCACGGAGGGGCCGAGTTATTTATTAGACAGAAAGGGAAACTGAGGCTCAGAGAGAGAGAACGTACTCGCCAGCCAGTTGCAGCAAAAGAGCCTGAGCCTGTCTGCGGCCATGCCACCCTGAACACCCACCATCTTGTCCGATCTCGGAAGCTAAGCGGGGTCTGGCCGGTTAGTACTTGGATGGGAGACCGCCTAGGGAGACCAGGTGCTGAAGGTACAAAAAAAAGAAAAAAAAAGCCCAGTCCTGGCACCCATTCACACACAGCCCCTCAGGTCCGTCCCTCTGTGATTCCCACCACGTGCCCCAGAAGGACTTAGCTTCCCCAGGCCTGTCCTCAGGAGGAGTGACCCGGCCACAGCCCACTCCCTGCCCCCCCACACACACACTCACACCGCCCCTGCGCCCCCAACATGGAGCTGTGACATTTTAGGTGCACCCAGAATCTCAGGAGCATCTCTCAGGGTGTGTGTTGGAGATGGGCCCACCCCCGCCCAATCCGGCCACTGGAGCCTGCCCTCAGCCTCCAGCATCCACGGTCCCTCCGGCCACTTCCAAACCCTTCCAGAAGCAGCCGGACCTAGGCCGAGACCGCCACGTGATGAATCCAGCTCCACGGCTGTATGCACGAGCCCAGGCTTGGTTACACGGGGACACTGACAGGGCCCTTTCCCTGGTGGACACACTCCAGGGCTGTGGCAATTGTGGCAAGAGGCACTGTGTGGAGAGAGTTTAATAAAAGTCCTTTTGAAAATGGCTTCTCCTTTCCTCAAGAGGCTGAAGCTCTGCTCAGCCAGCCCGGCCCCCATTAACAGCCTAAACCCCTCCCCAGGCGAGGTTCAGAAGTCGCCCTCCTCCTTTGCACTGAGGGCCCTGTCTTTTGGCAGAATTTGCTGTGCACCCCCAGCTCCTCTACCCCCAGGGCCCTGGCCCCTGTCTGTCCCTCCTGCATCCTCGCCACCCTTGGTTCCCATCATATCCACCTCTGGATTATTTCCAGAACAGTCTCTCACCTTCCTGCCTCTGCTACCTATCCCAAAAATACCAATCCCAGTATTCTTTGCCTGGTCAAGCATATATGCATCCTTCCAAGCCCTTCTCTTCCAGGAAGGCTTCCCTGACTTCCTGCGCTGGCCAGCTGGTCCTTGTCCACATTCCTACAGGTTCATCTCTCTCACAAGAAATCCCACTGAATCGCAATTGTCTCTGATACTTATGCCTCCTCCACCAGAGTTGGACCACTCATGTCCTCAGCATCGATTGTAAATGTGTGTTTGCTGGATACCTGCTGATGTCAGCACTCTTCCAAGCCCTGGGAAACAGCAGAGAAGAAAACAGACTTGGCATGGATGGCAGTGCCCGGAGAGGTCGGCTAGCCTACCGGCATTAAACTGCAGGGCATCATCGACCACTCAGGCAGTCGACACAGTCTGTCAGACTACTCTGGCTCCAGGCCAGCCCTCTGTGAGATGAGGGGATTGTTCCAGACACAGCGAGCCCTGGAGGACTTTCCAGACTGGGGGTGGGGAGAGTCGGGGTGGGACAGGTAGGCAGTGTAACCCACCTGAGAAAACAAGCAAATACCCAGAAGCAGAGGGCAGCCAGCATGATCCCAGGCCGTCCTCCCTTCCCTTCCTTCCCCTGCATCCCCCATGAAGATGTCAGCCCCTTCCTAAGCATCTGGGGCTCCCCAAAGCCCTGAGCCAAGCTGGCCACACAGCCATGTGGCCCAAGCTGTAAGGAAAGGTGCCCACCGCCTCCCACAGGGCCTGAGAATATGGGGGAAGGTCAGAGGGAGATCTAGTTACCCAAGTACCGTCTTGCCCAGGAGGGACCCAAGCTTGGGGTGAGATGGGATTCAGAGGGTGGATTGGGCACCAAGCCCAGAAGGAGGCAGAGTCAGCCATTGAGATGGACTGAAGGGGTCATTGTCAAAACACCACACGTGCGTGTGTCATGTGTATGTGAGTGTGTGTACCAGGCCCCCTGTCCTGAGGCCAATTCTGAGGCCCACCGTCAGGAGAGACCAGAAAGCAGGAGAGCTAGGGCCACCCGAAGCTCCTGTCATCTGGGTGCCTCTGCCCCAGGGAGGGGTGACAGGATGACTCAGGTGTCGGGGCATGATGCAGGGCCACGAGACAGGGCATCACGCACGCTGAGCTTTCCGTGGTGCCTGGTGCTGTTGTAATTCCCCGGCATGATTTTATTTAACCTGTACAACGGCCCCTTGAGGGAGGCCTTTACGGATGAAATGGGAGCTCAAAGAAAGAGGGTGTGCCAGTCTGTTTGGACCATGACGAAAGGCCACAGACGGGGGACTTCAACAAAAGAAACTGATTTTCTCACCTTCTGGAGGCTGAAGATCTGGGAGCAAGGTGTTGGCAGGGTTGCTTTGTCCTTGGCTCACAAATGGCTGCCCCTCGCTGTGTCCTCATGGGGCCTTTTCTCTGTGCACGAGCAGCTCTGCTGGGTCTCCCTTCTCTTATTAGGACACCAGTCCTATTGGATCAGGGTCCACCCTCATGACCTCCTGTCAATTAATCACCCCTTTCAAGGCCCTGTCTCCAAAAACAGTCACATTTTGACGTGCTAAGGGTTAGAGCTTCAACATATGAACTTTGGGGGACATAATTCCGCTCATATCAGGGGGTGACTGACTCACCCCAAGTCACGCAGCTGCTTAGAAACCAAAGTGCAGTTTGAACTCAGGCCAAGTGACCCCCAAATCTAGGGCTCTTTTCCTTGCCCCACACAGCAACCTCAGCGACCTGTTCGTAGAAAATCAAAGTTAGATGAGCCTTGCCCGTCGGGCCCCAGCCCTGGGTGGACTTTGCAGAGGTGGAGGCTGTGGCCGAGCATCACAAAGCCGAAGTGCCCGAAGAGAACCCAGACACTGCTGAGCAGTCCTGGCTTCTCCACAGGCCCATGCAAGGGGACAGGAGTCCAGAGCTGTGTGTGTGTGTGTGTGTGTGTGTGTGTGTGTGTGTGTGTGTGTGTGTGTGTGTGCGTGCGCGCACATGCATGTGCACGTGATCATGAATGGCACATGTGCAAATATATGTGTGTCCAAGGGTGACAGGACCACAGGCTGTGACATACGACAAGAGCTTATCTGTGTCCCCTCCCTGGCATTTTTCTCCCCCCACCCTTGGCTCCTCCTTCCCTCTGCTTTTACTGGGCCCAGAGCTTGAGTCTGGGGCTGGGGCTGGGGCCAGCAGTGCTGGGAGAAGCCACCCAGCGTGTCTGCAGAGAAATGGGCATGCCTTTGTCTCACCCTGATGTTCCTCATCCCCATGCCTGGCCGTGTCCCAAGCCTGGCCGTGTCCCAAGCCTAGCTGTGTCCCCTGCCTGGCTGTGACAGCTAGGTGTGAGGTCCTGCCCATCAGGAAAACTCTCTGGCCCTGAAGGTGCCTGGCGCATGATGGCCTCACAACACCATACTGTGGTGTACCCAGTTCGTCCCAGCTAGGAGCAAGTTTCTGCTAGGGAGACAGGGGACCGGCCTGCAAATGAGCTAGGCAGAGAAGAGGCCCTGAGGGAGAGCAGAGACAGCCAGAGGAGGGGAGGGTCCCTTTATTCTCCCATCACAGTCAAGCCTGCTGTGCCCACCTGGTGGCCTGAGGCCATGTCTGGAAGGCCTGACACACATCTGCAGACGTGATCACTTTGTTTGTTCTCAGTTGACCAGAATCCTGGACTGGAACTGCTCCCTGCTCCACAGTGTGCTCTGAGGTGGCGGAGGTGGGGAGCAGCTGTGGCAGAAACCAGGCCCGGCCTCCCCAGGAAGGTCACGCGGACCAGGGCGCTGGGAAGAAAAGTGCTGACTCACAGCGGTGGCCCTCCCTCTCCCCCAGCTGTCAACACTATTTGCTAGGAATCGCTGATTTCCGAGAAAGGCTCTCCAGGAATCATCGCTCTGCAGCCCACGCAGCCCAGAGCCAAAAAGGGAACTCTGCAGTCTGCTTGGCTTCAAAGTCAGGAGACCTGCTGGGCGGGAGGGTGGGACACCTTGCAGGCCAGCTGCGAGCACCTTGCTTAAGGTCTCTGTGCCTCCCATTCCCTTTTCTGAAAATGACAGTGACTCTACCCTGATTCCCCAGGCTGGTGCAGGGATCCTGCAGGCTCCTGGGTGGGGACGGGCAGAGGAAGCCCCAGACCTTTAGAAATGGTAAATAAACTCAGGGTTAGCACATACGGGCAAGGAAGTTGTTCACGGCCAAGGCTGTGCGGCCAAGAGGATGAGTGGGACCAAACCCAGTCTAGGCTCCGCTTGGCAAGGCCTACACCCCGGCACAGGACCGTGTCCACCCAGAAGGGACACCTTTTCCACATCTCCGCGAAGGCACTACATGGTCTACAGGGAGCACAGGTGAACTCACATGCTGGGGGTGCTGAGCCGTGTGCATATTCTCAGTTTAATGGGACTAGTGTGGTGACAGCAGCAGGTATGGGATGCTACGGGGGCCTGAGGGAGTGAAAGGTATGTAACCGGCCTGGAGAAACAAAGAGGGCTTTCTGGGGACAGGGGTGTCGAGCTAGGTCTTGAAGGATAAGGACTTAACCGAGGGCAGAAGGAACGAGAAGAACCCCTGCAAGGCTGGGACACAGTGCTCCATGGGTCTCTCGCACTCCTCCATGTCTGGTGAAGAGTAGTTGACGGCTTTCGTTCCAGCTATCTTTTTAAGAGTATTTGAATAGCCTTGGGAGATACAGTTTCTCCTTCCTGGGAAGAGGGTAGATTGTTTTTTTTTTCTGACCAGAATAATAAAATAATGTCTCACCTTGGAAGACAATGTCGCACCACCAGGGGGAACACTGGGCAGCTTTGCTAGCAGCCTTCTTTAAAAAGGGCAGGAGTTTCCTAAACTTGAGGCTTCTCGGCCTGACCCAGATCCACTGTCCGCCCAGATCCACCTGGGGCCACCCCCACATCACCCTCAGGGCACTTGGCAGGCAGGGAGAGTCCAAGCAATCATGAAGCTCATGCGGCCTGTGTGCTGGGAGTGATCAGTCCTTCTTCTCTGTCCCAGGAGACTCAGACCTCTGCCAACACCTATGAAACTGTGGCAAGTGACCTCATTAGCTTGCAAGTGGGGTAAAATCTTAGCCTCCTGACAGTTCTTGACAAGGAAAATGGAAGAAAGTGAAAAATCACAGGAAAATGAAATCGAAGTTGCTGTCTGCAGAGTAACTGGTCATTTCAAGATGGCTCGAACGTGAGGCCTGAGGCAAGGACGATCGGGAGATGAGGCAGGAGGAGCAGGCCAGGTCGGGGCCTGAGTGGTCCTGGTTGGCAGCACAAGGAGCTGGAAGTTCTCCACCTACATGGGACAGAATTGGAGGGGTCCGGGCTGGAGGCAGAGGGGATCTACTGAAGCGTGCCGTGGTCATCTAGGGTAGAGAGGGTGAGGTCTGAAATGGAGAAGTGGAACAGGGATGGGAGGAAGAGTTAAACTCGAGAAGGGCTGGGGAAGTAAAATCAGCAGAATGTGGTCGAGGGTGTGGTCAGAGGGCTGGAAAGAGGGGAAGGATCCCGGAAGGGCTACGGGATCCTGGCTGGGACATGGTGGTGGAGGCGTGTGCCACCAGCTGAGATTGAGGGGAGCACAGGCTTGAGAGGGGCCAGTGGTGGTGGAGGCACAGATGTGGAGGTTATCACCCCTTCTGCCAGGCTGACTCAGGCAGAGACTCGGTCAGGGTCCAGTAATCTGAAAGCACGGGGCCTGAGCACAGGGAGTGGGGAGAATGGGGCTTCTGCCTTTGAGAAGCGTCCATGGTGTCAGAGATGTAAAGAAAATGCAGACGGACAGAGGAGAGAGGAGGAAGTTAAGGAAGTTTAAGGGATGCAGGTCAGGGCGAATTTCCATGAATGATGGGAGACCAAGCCAGCTCCGAGAGGAGGGTCCTTTGGTGGAGAGTGTAGAAAGAATTCAACACACACTCCAAACTCAAACGGAAAGTTTATTAGAAAAGGGGGAACACTCCACAGACAGAGAGCACGGTCTCTCAGAGGCAGGGTGGGAGGGGCCAAGAGAGATGTGGAAGGAGGGTGAGTAGGGGGCTGAGTGTCTAGGGAATCGTTTACGTATCATTCTTTAGAATCTGGGGGTTAGAGTTGATGCGGACACACAGTGAGGAAGGGGAATAGTATGTAGCATGAACAGCTAAGATTATGGAGACTGAAGGGCATGCTGGCAGTTCCCAGCCCTTAGTCCTTCGGTTTCCCAGGGTTTTAGCCATAGGGAATGACCCTTGGCTCCTGTTTCCCCTTCACAGGTGTGGGGAATGGGCCCTTAGGGTCCCAGCAGAAATCTCCCTTTGTTCTGAAGGCATCCTCCTGGCCGGGCTGCAGGGCTGATCAGCGCACCGCAGTCTCTGAATGTGGCTTTACTAACAGTTTAATTCTCTTGTCTCCTCCCCATATTGCAAGGAAGGAACAGCACTTTCAGACAGACTTGTCGGATGGAGGGAAAGGCACTCCAGGGCAAGAGGAAGAGCAAGAAGCAAAGGCACAGGAGGCTGAAAAGTCCAAGGAGAGAGACAGACAGCACAGCTGCTGCAAGGGAAGTGGGGAAGGGGCCAGGCGCCTAAACTACAAAACCAGGGGCTCGAAATTAATACTCTGATTCAGTTACAATCTTTATTTTTTAAGACTTAACCTTATTGTTGAATAAAATACAAAAGCAATCAAAAATTATATTATTTTCTAAAAGTAGCTTTCCATTTGGGGCTTACGTCGTCCCCTTTCGACAAAATCATTCTGAAGACTTAAGAGGTTCCAGCTTCAAACTCCTCACAACAGGAGAATTTCCCGTGAAATCCTTCTTCCTTAAAACTAATGGGCAAAAAACCCTCTTAAGAAGCAAACAGACCTTTCCCAACACAGAGCCTGACCCAGGCAAATCTGTAGTTTTTCAGAGCATCACGCAGGACCTGCAGGAGACCAGGCAAGGAGGGCAGGTGAGTGAGCCCAGTGGCAGGCCTGGAGTGTGAGCCCCGGAGGGCCTGGGGCTGCTAGGCTTGGCTTCCTTCTCGCTCCCCCTCTTCAGTCTCTGATTAGCACACATTCTTAGGGACGTGCTCACACTTGGAAAAGCATCGAGAAGGCAGCGTTTCAGTAGTAGCCGAGGCACACCTTGTCCATGGATGATTTGATTCTGTAAGAAACAGGAAGAAGTTGCTAAACCATGTCAACTCTGAAGAAACGAAGACAAAATTACCCCAACATGGAGCAGGCAGTCGTCTGTGAAAGACCCACCCCACGATTATCACTGAGAACGCGTCCGTTTGAATTCCTCCACAGTCAGAGGTAGCAGCTAGCAGAAGGAAAACTGTCCACTTGCAGAAAAGGACAGCAACGCTGCTTCCTTCTGCTTACAGAATGACACTGACCCTTCAAATGCCATGTACCGATTTACCTGTCAATTGGATAAGGTTTTTCACAAAGGTTGACCAGCACGTACAAATGTCTCAAAGCATACTCGTACTGGAGGAAAACAGAACAAAAGACACAATCAAACATCATCATTTCACCTTACAATCAACTCCTAACTTGGGAATATCCCACTTTTGTGGTTGCAGAGAGAAAGCATCTCAACCAGTGGTTCTTGACCTTTTTTGGGTCATGGGCCTCATGCCCACCTTTTGATAATCCGATAAGATTTATGAGCCATCTCCGCCCTCACCCCTAAAATGCACCTGTGCATGGGGCTGGCTGGCCTCCAAGAGTGCTCTGAGGCCCAGGTTAGGACTCCTGAGACCCCTCAGGGCCCTGCCCTTCTACCTCACACCTCCCTTGGCCATGTGGCTTTGGTTCTGGGAGGTACCCGCTGCTGATGAGGGAGACAGGTGGTAACCGAGCGCCAAACACAAATCCTAACAGAGAAGACCGAAATAACTGGGGATGTTTATCTTGAAAAAAAAATAATAATAATAACTTCCGGGGAATCTGAGCACTCTCGTGAGGAAGAAGGAAGACCGTGTGTGATTCCAGAGGGCAAAAGAGCAACCCCAGAGAATAAGGGATTTATTAAATAAAGTAAGTCCTTGGGTAAATAGAAGGAAAAATAAAACCGAGAGCTCCCTAACAACGGAGGGAGCCAAGCTTTAAATTTTCCTTCATTTTAATTAACTTGGATTCGACTTCAGTAGCCGCATGAGGCTAGTGAGCACCGTACTGAACACGGCTCCGGAGCAGAAGTTGGCACACTTTTTATGTAAAAACGTTTACAGTAGTACATGTTTCATTCTTTGAGGGCTGCATGAACTACTCAACGCTGCTGCAGCATGAAAGCAGCCAGAGACACTATGTCACTGAGCAGAGCGTGGCTGTTCCAATAACACGCCTGTTCATAAAAAGAGGCTGGAGGGCACGGGGAGGCGCCGATAGGCTGTGGGCAGGCCTTGGTCTGTGGCCAGTCTGCTGACCCTTTTCTACAAGGATCCATGTTCACACAGAACTAACCAAACTGGAGGCTTTTTAGGCACCTTCTAACCTTGACATTCTTTCTCCATCTGCAGAAAATTGGACCTTTCTTCTCCTACATAGGAAAAGCCTGACTTTGACAGTAAATCTTGGGGAAGAGTCAGAACCAACTCCAAAGGGAGAAAAACCTGTATGGCTGCTGTGAGGGGCAGGGGTGAGGGATGGGGTGTGATGGAGACAGAAAAAATGTGAAGAGAATGGGAGCTGAGTCATCCGTGTCTGGTAACCTCCCATCCCCCAGGACAATTAAATGAGTGTCTAGGGCCAGGATTTATGGTCAGTGAAGTTGGCCAACCTTCTTCCTCTCACCCTTGTCAAAGGCCTTGAATGAGCCTGGATGGAACCTTCTACAAGGTGATGCATCTGACGTGATTGTAACAATAGTAATTTGGCTTTGGGGTTTAAAACGGCAGGGAAAGGCCAAGTTGGCCACAGAAGCTGGGGAGAAGGAGCTGGCAGCCCCCAAGGGCCTGGGCTTACCATGGAGGAGTGCCAGTTGAAGCAGGACGTGCGGAAGTGTGACACGGCTGCCTGGTAGCAGTCGTGGGCTGTGAGTGGCGCTCTCTGCGACAGGAGCCTCCCCGTCTCGTCATCAGACCTCGTGAGCAAGGAGACAATCTTCTGCACTGACTTCTCAATGACGTGTCTGATCTGTGAAGAAAAGCATCTTTTCGAAATGTACCTTACTTAGTGCAGCCTCTCCTGGCACCCCAGATGGGTTAGAAGCGTCTCTTCATGCAGTGCCCACCCCAGGAGGTTAAAGTAAATGCCGACAGGTGCATCCTGCAGCAGGTGAAAGATGTGCCCGCGGAGTCTCCGTGACAGCAAGGACGCTTCAGAAACACGGTGCCTTTTGGGGACATCTACATCTAAACCCCTGCAGTGCAGGCATGACCCACTCTGAAGATGTGGGCGGGAGGAGGCATAGGAATTATGCCCCCAAGTAGACAGCTGTCCCATGAATGGTGCTTATGTGATTGCAGACACCTTTGTCCGTTACAGAAACCAGTGAACGGTCACACAGAGGGACACCAAGGGGGGCACTGTTTTCCTCACAGATGATGAAAACCAGCATCCCATAGAGGGACCTGCTCCTTCATTAACCAAAATTTACAATAGAGTCCTCTGACCTTCCCAGCCCGGGGGTGCTTCATCCATGTCTGACTGCCGCAAAGTCTCACTGCCCAGTGCTTCTCAGTGTGTCGTGGTCCAGAACCACGGTGTCCCCCGGACCGCGCAACACCATGAGGTCCCCCCTTTCCCAACTATATAAACTGTGTGAGGCTGAGTTTTCTTCGTTTACTTCAGCCAGAACAGAGCCCCACAGAGTGGATGCAGAAGCGGGTACCAGGACCCCGCTGTCTTCTATAGTGCTGGGCAGAAAAGAGATGTAAAGCGATGCCACTCATCTCGCCAAAATTGTATTTTAGAAAATGGTTATTTTTCATTAAAAAAAAAATACACTAATTCAGGACAGGTTTATTACTGTCATTTCTAAATGAGCTATTTTTTAAATCTCCGTGTTCATTTTCGATGCAGGAAATCTGGATATAACCCACATAATAAACAAGCTCTTTGGGGTGAATAATTTGAAGAGTGTAAAAAGGTCCAAGGTGAAAGGTATGAGGACTGCTGTACCGCTCCGTGGCACCAACGGAAAAATGTCCTGGTTAACACAGAACGACAGCATAAGGGACTCTAATTGTCAGGATTACTAGATATATGAAAGTAGAACAGATCACACAGATTTTTTTACCTTTCCCAGAGAACTCAGGACATATTCTGGTACATCAATCCCTGTGCTGTGCTGATCAGGGGACAGAGCTAGCTTTGTTAGAGGGACAGTCAACCTCCACCCAGCACCCCAATGAGTGCTCTGCCGATGGTTCTAGCAGCACAGCTGTGACTTGACAAGTAATTCTGCAGGCTCCAAACAAACCGACGAGCTACTGAAAACAGATTCAGGAACCATAAATGATAACTCGAGAAATTTAAGAATTTTAGGCTCTGACTACGATTTCCAATGCAGTAGAAATTTTTTGTGGATTGGATTTATTTTTAATATAATTAGCTAATAATGCACCACACAGCAAAATAAAAAACTGCTTTCTAAGAAGCTAAGTATGAAAAAAAAAAAAAACCCATATGCCACGGCCTCTTGGCAGGATATAGGAGATGGGCCCCCATTCCTCCGCTCCCTGCTACTAGAGAGGTCAAGGTCAGTTGATTAATGAACAAAGAGAAGCACTGTTCCATTCATTCACTTCTATTTACAGAGAGCACAAAGGCCAGTTTCCTCTCCCACATTCTCCCATGTGGCAAGAAAAGGGGTGACCCCCGTGTTCTGTCACCTGGCTCCAGCCACAGTGGATAAAGTCAGGAGGCAGAGACTGAGCTTGCGAGGCCGGGACCACTGCTTACCTCCAGATGCTTGTGGATCTCCTCCACAAGACGCCTGGACTCCTGCAGGTCATTGGTGTACATCAGTTTCCTCTTCATGATCATGAGGGGCACCTCGGGGCTTGGCGTGAGGTCAAGGTGCTGGACTGGGGGTAGGGAGATGGGAGAGCTGGCTTGGTGTTTCATACCCTGAAACTGCATCAGCTTCATAGTAGAGATGGACTGAGGGGGAAAAGAGAGAGAGAGAAAGCCAGTGTGAGTGGGGAGAGCAGACATACCGAATGCACCCTGGGTCCTGGAGGCTCACGGTTCACTCCACATGCTTCCAGGACCACCGAAGGCCCACCCTGCAGACTGAAAACATGTGCCAGCAGTGGGCGAGGCAACACATCTGAGCACCCGAAATCCACCAGGGATGAACTTTACGAATGCCTGGCACCCCTCGCAGCAGAATGACTGCTACCCCACAGGTGAAAGGAAACTGACTGCTCCTCCATGGCTGTGTGCACAGTGGACCTGAGTGGCTGCACCCAGCAGTGACCCTAGATTGTACTCAGCCGCCACACTCAGCGCCTGTCCCTAATGACCAGGAGCAGGAAGGTGCGAAGCATCTGTCCAGGCTAGAGCTGAGCTCTGAGTCCACTGATGGGCAGAGATAAAGCCATGAAGGTGTCCCCTAGGGCCCAAGCTTCCATCTACTGCAGCCCTGCACAGATGGCCTTGATAAATGTGCCTATGTAGCCACCTGGGCCCCTTCTGGATCTGGCTGGAGGAGGAAAAGTCTTTAATTTACAGCCAAAGGATAAAGGTAACATCCTGTCACTTGCAGGGAGTCAGGACCCTGGAGAATCCAAGGGGTGGGCTTCTGTGAGGACAAGCCATGGAAGTCAGAGACGCTTTTGACTCTAGCTGCTCACTGCGTGCCTGGCCTGTATTTAGTGTTTGCGATGCACGACCTCGCCAACACTAGGGCCCTGGCTGTGGAGGAAGCAGGGACCCAGAGAGGTTCGGTAGCTTCCCCAGAGTCTCACGACTTCCCAAGTTTGAACCTAGCACGGTCTGATGCCAAAGCCTGGGATGGAGTGGCCACGACAGGCAGAGCCATCCCGGCCTCGGCCATTTCTCACCCAGATCCCATTTCTCTTCACCGAGAGATAAACATTCCAGGAGAGTCAGCCAGGGACTCAAGAAACGGACCACATGTGCAAGGCTCCCCTACTCACCTTGTTGCCATACTGCATGACGTGGCTGGTGTTAGTGTGGGACTTTACCAGCTGGTACTGCCTGTGGAGCGTCTCTTTGGTCAAGTCCTCCTGCGAAAACATAGACAGCAAAGTCCTGCGACCATCAGAGGCTGATGGTCAAGCCTCAGCTAAACAGCCAGTCCCCTGAAGGCTCACCACGTCAGAGTCTTCCATCCAGTTGACACTGTACCAGTCCCCCAGGTACGTGGACCTCTTCTCATCATAGTAACAGGCGTAGGATGACTCGTCGGGATTGGCGGCAGTAGTTGCGTAAACTACGAGGAATTAAAAATACCTTTTAGTACACTTTATTCTCTGCTGAGGGTTCCACTAGAAGCTTGGGTCTTCCTTATTAGGACAGCAAGCCATTTTGGAATAATGCCGCCAGGTTTGAACAGCTCTGGTGACTTAGTTGCTGGAGAAAGTTGACATTTATTGAAGAAACTGTAAAATCGGATGAACCTAGGCAATAGCTACCATTTACTTTCTAGCCACCATGGGCTCAGAATTGTGCTGGACAGATGTCAGCCCTTCAAATGGTAAGCAAACAAACAGGTACCATCTTTATTCCCATTTTACGTGTGGGAATAACTAAGGGCCACTTAGTGGGAATGACTAAGGCTAAGTCGCCTGCTCCGGATCAGGAAGCCAGCAAGCAACACATTGCAAAGGACCAAGGCCGGTCCAAAGGCTATGATTTTGGACTTCAGGAGCTTTACCAGAACCCGGAAAAGCATCATGAAGCTCACACACAGATCTCTGATTCTCTGGCCAATAATCCTGGAGGAGGAGAGGAAGCCCAGAGCTGCCCACACCTACCTCCCCAGTTCTACACACCACGCTGCCCGAGGGCCCTGCTATGTGGAACACTAGGTTCTTCATGCTCAGAATGACCAGTGGCACCTCTGACCGATGGGCTCACCCAGCCTGGCTTAGAGGCCAGGGCTCCCACCACCTACCATTGATGTTGGTGGGCAGGTGGCTCATCATGGACCCAGACTCACAGGCTTCAATGTAGAACACCATCTGAGAGGCGAACGAGACAGGTGGACTCACACCTGGGCCAGGCAGACCTCTCGCCAATGCTGCTCTGGCTCTGCCCATCCTCCACCCATTCTGAAGACTCTTGCTTTTGAGAGACAGCCTGGCTGTAGGAGGCTGCTGCCAGGGGCTACAGAAGCTGTTGTCATACAAACCAGAAGGACTCGAATTTACTCATCGCTAATAGAATAAAATGATCTCTTAGCTGAAATAATGCAGAGAAGAGGGAGCCACGGATGATGCAGAGGAAAACGGTTTCACTGTCCAGCACAGGGAGATGTGCCGGCATGCAGGCCATCTTTCCATGTGGCCATCATGGACACGCCTGAGCTATGTAGTTTCTATAAAGGGAGCCACAGGGCGAGTGAGAGCCAAAGTGAAAATAAGAGGGTGGTATTTCCTCCCCCAACTGCCCTGAACTGGTGACAGCCCTAGAAACATTAGTCCTCAAAGTGTGGTCCCTGGACCAGCCGCTTCAGCGTCAACTCAGAAAGGCCAATTCTCAGGCTTCTCCCAGACCCCTGAGCCAAACTCTGTGGGTGAGACCCCCATACTGTGTGGTGACGAGGTCACCAGTAATTCTGATCTAACGGCTGAAACCCCAGAATTAGAAAAGGTTAATAATCTGAGCAACCAGACTGATCAAAAAAGACATCCCTTCCAAAAGGCACAGCCAATCTCAACCAAAACCCCACGGCCACCCCAAATGCTGACATTACCTTTTGGTACATTTTGTGTTTGTGCATGTAATGGATGGTCTGATTCAGCTCCTTTACGTGAAGCTGAAAGGTAAGAATATTGACATTCAGGTCAGGACCTCGAGAGAACCCATTCGCTGGTAACCCACGAACAGAGTCCTAATGATGCTTTGTAAACTGTTAGGTGCCAATCCTTGTAAATAATCATAGTGAACAGCACTATCCCAGAGTGTCATCTCAACAGTTTCACTCGCTTATTTAAAAAGGGGATGGGCATGTGCTTCCTTCGTCATTACTGCGTCCAGAGCATTTGGAGACTCAGTGTTCTACTACTGTGTCAAGTGCAACGCTCCCAAGTCCTGAGACAGCCAACAATGCTGGACATCAAGAGAAATGTAGGGAAAACTTGCCAGAAGAGATGCTTCTGGAGTGATTTCAAGCCGTTAAATGTGTCAAATGTGCCCCCCAGGACACTCATACCACCTCATAGGACATTAGAAACCCACATCACAGGTTCGATGTTCCCACTGAGGCTTTGTTTTCCATTCTCCTAGTTTGTCTTTATAATTAAACAAACAAACTCACCTCATCATTAGGAAAAGCCAGTAGTCCAGTAGCTCCATGATCGGTGAAATAAATGAACACGTGATCCCGGGGGCCGCTGCCAAGAGAGAACAACAGACGAGAGTCAGAGTCAACCGTTTCCTGTTTCTATTTTTCCTTCCATGTCTCTGAAGAGTTGCCTTTTCCAGAAAACTAAGATGTTTAAGGATTAGTCTCCCAATCAGGTATGAAGGGGAACACGAGGGGCTGTTCCTTCTGCTCCCACTGAGTGTGACTGAGTCACAAGGCAGACCCTAGGGCCTCAGAGCTCTGGATTATGGCTGAGGAGGAGGAGAGGCCTTTGCTGGGGAGCTGGTCAGACAGACAGACCATGTACAATTTGGAGAATGACGTCCTTGGGTGACAAGGCCTCGTCTCAGCCAGCCACACTCTCCAAGCAGATCTCCCCCAAATGAGGAAGGGATCCAGGACACACAGTCAAGCACGGCCCTGCAACAGCTCCAACTCCCCCTCCAGGCCCCTCGGCCTGCACAGCCTGGGATGCCCATTTGCCCACTCTCACCAGGGCCTCCCCTCAGAGGGCACAGCTTCCAGGCTGCAGAGATGTAATAATTCACTTGGAACCAGTCTGGGGCATCCCACACGGATGCCCATCTCTACTCTAACTCACCCGAGCTTACTTGTCTCCCCTCTAGCTTGAGAGAAACAGCACCATTCAGATTCTCTGAAGGCCTGCTACTAACGATCCTGGCACAGGTAAAAATGCTGCATAAAGTCATGCTGAACGAGACATCTCCAACCCATAGCTGGTGAGTCAAGCACTGGGGCTTAGCTCTTCCCGACACGAAGGTTAGCTCTGCACTTATGAATGTGCCCCTCCCCATTGCACTGATCAGAGCACAGGGCTGGTGGCAGGCCAGGGCCCTGCAGCCTGACCAGCCAGAGGGCTTCCTGCCTGCCTCAGCGTGTTCCACGGGTAGTGGAATATACCAGCACCAGGATGCACAGACACGACAAAAAGCAGTGGTTTTAAGCGATGGGGAACCTTACATTAAGAACAATGAGGGACCCTGGATCATAGGGTTAATTCAGTACAGAAAGGAGCTGCCAAAAGAAGCCTTCAACCCCATGTAGCCTGAATCAAGTCAGGACAGAGCTTCTTACTCAGCCATGTTTCATGAGTAAACAACCCAGAAGCCAAGAGCAACGCCTGTTGAAATTCTCTATTCTGGGGTGCCAGGTCATTTGGAAACATGTGATAACCAAAAAACACCCATTACCTCTTTAAGACCTTTCCAGATCCTTTGCCCTTCACTGCTTCTTCATCACCTCTCAACACAGCAAGAAAATTTTGCGGGGTGACGTCCTACAAAGAATGGGGAGTTGAAATCAGATAAGCTGTCGTTTCAAATCAGAGCATTTGCGGAGCCTATAGTACGCCCAGGCCACCAGACGGGAAACCTCCGAGGCTTAACAGCAAGCACTCTGAAACCAAGGACTCAAATCAAGTTCAGTGTTTCTGGGGCACGTGCATGACCTCTTCTAAAATATCTCATTGTCCTGGGCTGATGGCAACTCAGCAAGGCTGCCATTCCTTCCTGAGACCCAAAGATGCTGGTCGATGGGGACAAGCAGCAGAGAAAGAGAGTATCACCTCAGGGGGGACAGCAAAGAGGGGGCAGAAACATCAGTGCTGGGTCCCTCCCCTCTGCATCCAGCTTCCTGCCTAAAAGGCCAAGTCCCAAGGACATCCTATGTCCTTAAAAAAATTTTTTTAATTGATACCTGATCATTAAAAAAAGCAATACAAAAAAGCAGAAAGGAAAAAAAAAAAATCACCCAAAATCCTACCACTTAAGATTCCAGACATTTCCTTACATAACTACATAGGAACGATTGTGTATTATTGCATCCATGTTACATGTATGATGTGTTCAATTTAACTGTACTTGAATTTAAAAGAGAAAATTGAAACTGAAAGAATTGCTAACTTCAGATAAAACATTTATTACCAAGAATATTAATTCTTAAAAGATCCCTCTGACTAGTACTTACCAGAAGAAAGGGGGGAAGGGAAGGGGAAAAATAAAAAAATAATAAAATTTAAAAAAAAAAGATCCCTCTAATATTAAAAAAAGAGACTATGAAAACTAAGAGGCTGAAGTTATTATGATATTTTTAAAAATGTATCAATTTATATAGCCTCAGTCCACTAGGAGGGATATCATAATTTAGTAGTGATATATGATAATAATAATTAACAAAAAATTATCTCGGCAAAATCCAAAGATGCTTGGCACAGGGCTTGTGCTAAGAAAAAAAGAGCACAGATATTCAATAATCCGATAAACAGCATTACCTCAGGAAAATCAGGTATTAGCAAAAAAAATGTATCATCAGGTTTAAAGTATAAGAAGACTGGGAACTCAAGGAAAGCAAAGAGGGGGCAGAAACGTCAGTGCTGGGTCCCTCCCCTCTGCATCTAGCTTCCTGCCTAAAAGGCCAAGTCCCAAGGACATCTTATGTCCTTAAAAGAGATTTTGTAAATTGATACCCGATCATTAAAAATGATAGACTTGGTAAACTACAACTTTTGACTTTATTCTCCTATTTTCCTCTGCTTTCTTTGAGATCTCTCAGAAAGCACTCCTCGAGCACAAATATTAATCCAAACATGAAACAATGACCAGGTTCTGATGAGGTTCTGATTCCAGAAATGCACGAAAGAGGGGACAATCATCATGGGAATGAAAACGGCCCCCCCGCGGCCTCACCTCGCCGGTGTAGTCCTTCAGCACTCCCTCGTACACGTCCGAGCCGTTGGGCCTGTTGATCACAATACCCGGCGTGGGATTGCTGAAAACCAAAAGACACAGCTGAAGCACCAAATCGGACACGTCTCTGAAATCTCTCTTCACAAACGGGCCCTGAGTTATGTCTAAAAAGAGTAATCGACCCCGTCTGTCCAAGACAGTGTTCACTGCCCGAACGTTCACCAAGGGTTGGTGGCTTCAGTAGCTGGGGGGTCGTGGGCATCCCTCAAATTGCAGGCAGGTGACGTGAAGGGCTTTGGCAGGTGCGCCTGGCCCCCAGCGGGAAACCACACAGCATCCTGGGGACAAGACCTCACGAAGAGATCTCTCAGGGTGAAACTGCTTGCAGAAAAATGCAGGACAGAAGACTTCAATATAAGAATTGAGGCATTAAAGCTCAGAATGGATGATGAGCTGTCCTGTGACCATTGTGTGGAGCAGGAGCCTTTGACTGGCCACCGCAGGGTGCCCAGGGGCCGGGGAGACTAGCACTGGTTAAGTCTGGTACCCCTCACTGCATTCCTGATCTCGAGAAATCAGATAAGCAGGCATGAGAGAACTGTTTATAAAATTAAAGTTGGTAAATAATAACAGTAAATAAATATACAAAGAAGGGTGGTGGGGTCCAACCTACAAACCAGCCTTCTCGGGACAGGCCGCAGAGGTGTCCCCCCTGTGCTGTCCACTGTTTGGGGACAGGAGCAAGCACCGCAGAGCCCCATGATGATTCTCCAAGCTGAGAGGAACTCATGCTTTCAACCCTCCGAAGCACCAGCCCAAAACACCCTTCAGCACCCACTGCCCGTGTTCCTGCCACTGCCAGGTGCCCAAGTTATGTCCAAGCCTCTACAAGAAGCAACCCCGTGAGTCTACATGCATTTTTTTTAAGAAATGCCCCATAGTTCTGCAAGTGCTCTGTACTCACTCCTCAGAGTTGGCGATATCATCATACATCATCACCACGATCTGCTCGTCGGGGATCCCGTTGCGGTGAACGATCTGGTAGGCGTGGCACGCATCTGCCTGGGAGAAATGATTTGCCAACTGTTAGACTGTGCCCAGAAGATTCTTTCTCATGGACAGCGTGCTGTGAAGCTTTGCTCAGGTCTTCAAATTATTTTAAAACACATACACTTAAATTCTTTCAGCTCAAGTTTTAACCACCCTCCCCCGAGCATCCAAGCTCTTATTCATCGGACAATTAACACTGATGTAGACCACACACACACACACACACACACACACACGCCACCACCACCGCATCTACAGGTAACAATGGTTTTTGAGTAAAAATCAGTATTATGTCAGCTTTAACCTACCCCTATGATGAACGTGGAAGTGAGCAGACTCACTCGCCTAAGTGACAAATCATCCTATAATTTATTAGTCCTGTCAGAAGGCAAGTTCATTAAAAATAAAACTTAAGAATAAATCTAACAAAAGAAGTACAACACTTACACACTGAAAATTGTAAAATATTGCTAAGAGAAATTTCTAAAGAGCTAAATAAACAGAGAGACATCTCAAATTCATAGATCAGAAGACAATACTATTAAATTATTTTTTAAAAGTCAGGTGGTTTTGTTTTTTTTTTGCAAAAACTGACAACATGATCCTAAAATTCTAATGAAATCACAAAAGACCTAGAATAGCCAAAAAGAGCTGAAAAAGAAAAAAAAAGGAAGACTTTTACTTCCCTATTTCAAAACTAATCAGGGGAAAAAACAGAATTTCAACTAATGGTGCTGGGAAAATCTGGATATCTACATGCAAAAAAGATGACCTTAAGCCCTCACTTCACACCATACACAAAAGTTAACTCAAAACGGGTCACAGACTTAAATGTGAGGGCTAAAACAAAACTTCTGCAAGATAACTTAGAAGAAAATCTTTTTCTTGTTATCTTGCAGAAGTTTTGTTTTAGCCCTCACGTGTGTTGTTATAGGTGACACCAAAAGCATGGTCTATAAAAGAAAAAGAAATTGAAAAATTGAACATAATCAAAATTAAAAACTTGAGTACTTCAAACACACCATTAAGAAAATGAAAAGACAAGCAACAGGGTAAGGGAAAAGATATGCAAAACACATATCTGATAGAGGACCTGGATCCAGAATATGCAAAAAAACTCTTACAAAGACAATCGACCCAATCAAAAATAGATAAAAGATTTGAATAAACATTTCACTTAGGAAGACATGTGAATGACTAATGAGCACTCAAAAAGAGACTCGGTATAATTAGTCATTAGTGAGATACAGGTTAAAACCACAACGAGATACCACTTCACAGCCAGAGAGACAATGACCGGTGTGGCTGAGAACGTGGAGAAATGGGGACCTCCGATCCCTGTTTGAGGGAATGTAAAATGGTGCAGCCACTTTCTAAAACGATTTAACAGTTTCTCAAGAAATTAAAGACCCAGCAAGTGCACCCTTATGTACCCACCAGCGGGAAAAACCACTTTATCCACACACAGACCTGCACGCACACGTTCTTAGCAGCCCTGTTCCTAACGGGCAAAAAAATGGAAGCAACTCGAATGAACGTCCGCCCCCTGGTAAACGGACCAACAAAATGTAGTCCAACCATACGATGGCATGCTCTTTGGCAATAAAAAGGGATAGAGTGCTGACACACGCTATGTCCCAGGTAAAACCTCAAAAACATGATCTGACAGCAGCCAGACACAAGAGAGCCACGTGCTGTTCGCCTGTTTACGCGAAATGTTCAGGTATGGCCCATGCAGAGACAGTGGTGGCCTGGGGCTGGGGGTGGGGCCCAAGGGAAACGTTCACAACTGATTTATGGTGATGTCTGCACAACTCACTAAAAAGCCACGGAGCTGTACCCTCGAAACAGGCACCAGCGCCACCCTGCACTGTTTGGCCTCCTCGCCACCACGTTGACGCGCAGGTGCTCTTCTCCCCCCTCTCGCAGGTGAGGACAAGCTCAAACGGGGCCCAGCACGCCACTCCAGGCCTCGCACCCTCCTACACACAGAGCAGTCCCAAAGTCACGTCGCACTTCTCTCCGAGGTCCTTAACTCACGAGGGTCCTTTGTCAGAGTCGAGTGTTTACTGGCACTTGAAGCCAATCAGAGGAGGCCTAACCCAAGTCACATCCACTGGAAATGGTGCGGAAGGCGACTTGCATCACTTCTCTTGAACATATCTGACCTATATGCATTTTTCCCCTTAAAAACAGAAAAGCCGTACGGGGTAACATTTGAGAGGAGGGACAGAAAAGCCATACACGGAGGGTATTGAGCAAGACTTTACCCTCGGGACAAGAGAACAGAGACTGCTGGGGCTCAACTTGTTTTGTTGCTAGTGTCAGGGGTTCTGACAGTCTTCCTGGTGCATCCCGTGATTTCCTGCTGCAGGCGACTTTCCTGACGAGGCAGCTCCTGCCACCTCCATCTCAGGCCCAATGTCAGCGAAATGAGAACCATCGGCTTGGAACGCAGGTCATGAAAACGGCACGCTCTGGTCTTGGTCACTGCGAGGGGGTCCACTTTCCAGCCAGGATGGAGCTGAGAGGGGTTCTCACAGTCTGTTCACCTGACAGGTGTGTGCATTGTATCGCCTCCCGACACGAGCTCTGAGGGCTGCCAAGGCGAGGCCCGGGGTCAGCGGCTTTCATGGGGGACCTCGCTGAGTGCCTCCACCCACCTCGCATCTTCCAGAGGGAAGCGGAGGTTTAGAGTGAGATCACGTAATCTGTCTAAACTAATACAGCAAGTCAGTGCAGAGTGGGCATGACACCTGGGGTCTGTGCCAGTCCGAAGCCCACGGTCTTTCCTGATCCTGCGCTGCCTCTGGCCTGTACAAGGCCGGCCAGCCCTCTGATACCAACTGCATCCCCAGCCCAGGCCCCCTCTGCCCTCCCTCTGTCCTGATCCCTTCCCACCATGCACTCTTTAGAAGTGTGTTTTTTTTTTAATATAAGTGATACTTTGCAACAACATGGATTAACCTCCAAACATGCAAAGTGAAGAAGCCAGACACAAAAGACATGTTATATGATTCTGTTTACACCATGTTTCTAGAGAAGGCAAAACCATAGAGACAGGAAGCAGATCCATGGCTGAACGGTGCTGGGACAAGAGCAGGGACTGACTGCAACAGGCAGGAAGGAACTCTCTAGAATGATGGAAATATCCTAAAACTGGACTATGGTAATGCCTGCACCACTGTATGAATTTCCTAAAAATCACTGAACCATATCATTATAATGGGTGGATTGTGCGACATGTAAACTTATGCCTCAATAAAGCTAGTTTTTAAAAAGTGGTAATTGCACACATGTTTAAGATACATAAAATGAAAGGTGGTCTTTCAGAAACGTGATGACCCTGCCACCTGACCGTCCATCATCGCGTCTCTTCCTTCCAGCTCCCTCGTGTACCAGTTCTAGACTTCTCTCCCTCTACCTCAGCTGAAACCTGCCTACCCGCCTCCTCCAGGCACCTAGGACACAGACGCTCTTCAAGCCTTCCCGGGAGGAGGTGGCAGGCCCCCTTCTCCCCACTACTGCCCCGAGCGCCAGGCCAGTGGAGGACAGCGGGGTCAGCATTCTCACAGCTCCTCACCTCTCCTGCTGCCCACCAACCACTCCTATCCTCCTGCCAATACACCAGATGACTTTCCCCTTTAGAGCTCCACTGCCCAGTAAGCAACCCAAACCCCTCCCCCTTCCCCTACCCCTAGTAACACCTGGCTCGCACCTGCCTCTTCTCCTGACTCCCGTCATCCTCTCAAGTCCTGATGGCCCGTGAGACAGCGGACTTCACCTTCAACCTACTTCAACGACCATCCCCATTGCCCTACCCAGGCCATAGGTCTTCCTTCTCCACATGTGCAAATCTCTCCATCCTGAAAGAGACCCCCCTCCAGCCCCACTGCTCCCCTGGTGACCTACTTCTCTTTCCCTTCACAAGCCCGTTGGAAGACGGACTGTCCAGATGTCGCAATGTGCTGCCTGCCCTTTGGGACCCCTGCCTCTTTCCTCCACTCACCCCGCTCTGGCTTCCGCCCCACCATCACAGGAACCCGCCCTCGCCAGGCCTCACCAGTCCCACACTCAGGCCACTGGACACAGAATGTCCCACCAGCATCACCTCAGACCAAGCCCCCACCCCCCGTCACCCATGAATTCCAGCCCAAAATGGAACACTGAGAAACCAGATTCCATCAAGATGCAACAGCGTTTAAATAACCATCACAGTGTATAGAAAAGCACGTAGCAATGGTGAATCCGGCTTAGCATACTGATCTTCCCTGAAGAAAAGAAATTTGTGATCGTGAGTGCTGTGCGAGTCCCAGGAAAATGTAAGCCTGTACATAAAAGTACATTTAAAGTCTGCCTAGCTTCTAAAGCCAAAGTCCTTTCGAATGCTCTTTTAATGATTAGCCTCCAAAGTTGATAAAGCAAATGCTGGCAGATGGCTGGAACAGAACCAAGCCAGCAGGGATACGGGCTGAGGTCAGCAATGACTCAGCACATGTGTTTCCTCTGGGCACGGGCTCGCACTGTCATCCTCTCTTATTTAAAGACGAATGCGTCAGTCTGTGGCCTCTCCTTCTGCCTTGCTTCCCTTTATTTTATTTCGATAGTAAGCACTTCACCCTCTGGGAAACTAGCGACACTTTAGGGGGAAAAAAAGGTGGGTTTTCTGGGCGCAAAGGGCAATTGGACACCTATATTTAATAATGTTTAACCACTATCTTTAAAAGCTGGTTGTATAAAAACCAGGGTGACTGATGAATCAGCCTGTTGACTACTGGTGACCTGTACTGAACCCCTCATCTTTCGAACTTGTGGTTAGAGAGAGAGAAAAAGGCTGAGGCTGAGCAGCTACGTGCTCGGGTTGCTCCTGTGGAAAGGGGTCAGGTCTGTGGTTAAGTATTAAAATGAAAATGGATCATTTCACCATGACGACAACTTTGTAATCAAGCCCAACTGCCAATTCAGCTAGCACCCCAAAACCATTCAAGAAACAATTCATTCAACAATCGTCAAGTTTAGAGCTGGTAGCAGTGCATCTAAACCGACCCCCTTACCTAACAGATAGGAAAACTGACACCCCGGGAGGGACCCATGGCACTGCCGAAACATCGGGAACACAGACTCCATCCAGGCCTGCGCTGTCCAACACGGCAGCCGCGGGCCACACACGGCGGTGAGCACGGCAAACACGGCCAGTCTGGACTGAAGGCACCATGAATGTAAACACACGCTGGGTTTCAACGACGTGGCACCAAAAGCAGAACTTCGTAAGGGATCTCATTATCAACCTGTAATACTGATTACGAGTGAAACGGTACCAGTTTGGGTCAACTGGGTAAAATACAATAAACACTAATTTCGCCTACTTTTTTTCCTTTTTAAAAATGTGGCTGCTAGAAAATGTACCATGACACATGTGGCGGTCCTCTCGAACGGTGCTGCTCCAGAGCCTTGGCCTGCGTTTGGACGCAGGCCACTTGCCGCACGCGCCACGCCGGGTGAAGTGCTGACCTTTTATGCAGCCCGACGTTTTTAAGGTCCATCCATGCTGCAGCCTGTCTCAGTGCTCATTCTTTTTTTATGGCCAAGTAACACCCCCTTGTATGGAGAGACCATATTTTCTTTATCTGCTCATCAGCTGATGGACATCTGGATTATGTCCACATTTTGGTGATTATAATAATAGTAAGGTCTTTCGAGCATGAATTTTTGTGTGAGCATACATGTTCATTTCCCTTGGGTGTGTGTATACATACCTAGCAGTGATCTGGTAACTCTACGTTTAACCACTTGAGGACCTGCCAGACTGTTTCCCAGAGCCGCTGCACCATGTTAAAATCCTGGCAGAAAGCTGCCCTTTTAATGTATTTACGCATGTGGGTTCTTTTTTAATTTTTGCCAGGCTGATTTGGAAGGAATGCCAGGAAAGACGGAGAGGAAGGTACAAGGGGACAGCAGCTGGGCAGAGGCACAGAAAGCAAAGAGGTCTCGCCTCGTGAGGTTCTAACCAGAGCCCCAGGCTTCGGTCCCAGTTGTACCTCAACTGCTGTGTGGCCACAAGCAAGTCACTTCCTCTCCTTAACTCTCAGTTTCCTAATCTAGAAAGTGGAGTCTCAACTAGAGACATCAGACAAAAGCTGGAGACATTACTGGTTGTTACAGTGGCGTGGGTGGTGCTCCTGATTGCTAGTGGGTAGAGGTCGAGGATGCTGCTCAACAATGCACATGACAGCCCCACCCTCCCAACCCCCCCAAGAATTATCTGGCCCCAAATGTCAACAGCACCAAGGCTGAAAACTCTGCCTTAGATTGGGGTACCCCACAGGAGCCATTTTGAGGAACTGCCAGACTGCGGTACCACTTTATAATGCCCCCAGCAACATATGCGGGTTCCTGTTTCTCCACATCCTCACCAACACACACATTTTTTTTTTTTTGCCAGCCTAATAGGAGTGTAAATGGCTTTTTAAAAAGTCTGTCCTATTAACGACATCAAGGATGGATTACAGAATGTCAGTGCCATAAAGAGAAAGATTCGTTGTTTACTTACCTGGTGCCTGTAATTGTACCAGCCATTCGAACCGGCGACGATGACCACCCAGTGCTTGCCTCCATCCTCAGGATCGTCCACGGGGACAGCACTAACTCCCAGGACCAAGCTGAGGACCACGGCTACTTCCCAAATCATTCTGGGCCTTGGAGTTCAACTGCAGGCACCTGGGAAGAATAAGCAGAGTCAAGCAAAAAAAGAAATGACAAGAACAGAAGACTATTGTTGGTCCCTAAGAAAACATCACAGGAAAAGAGTCAAAAGATGAGACCATTTAGTCACCAGACAGAACATGCTGAGGATAAAAATGCCAACAGAGCAGAATTTTTAGCCCTGCTGCCCCTTGCTTGGGTGGAACAAGGGGAAGGAACCTTTTAAAGTTTTTGTCACAACTGAGACTACATCAGATAAAGTTCATCAACAAAATTCACCATGTTAGAAAAATGTAATAGTTATTGCTGGGTGGCAGGTACAATTAAGCATGATTTTCTTTTTCATAGTTGTCTCTTTTTACTATAATCAATGTATATCATTTATACAGTAAAGCTTGTCAAAATTCAATACCTATTCACTATAAACTCTCAGGGGCAATTTATAAGTTTATGAGCGAGCTATCTGGATAAGCAACGGTCAAACACTGGCAGCCCAAATTACGTCTTTGAATAACACAACCCACTTACATGTATTTTGTGTAACAGGCAGGGCAGGTATTTTAATTCTTATATTATAGGAAGGTGCAGTTGAAGCAAGAATGGTGACTTGTCTGGACAGTCAGCTCTGGCCAAAGACCAGAACCCACACCTTCTGAATCTCTGGTCAGCCTTTCTGCATCTCAAGACTATTCTCTTTTTTTTTTTTATGCCTACAGCAACCTGGTATTCCTAGGTGGTCGCCCAAACGAGTACTAACCAGGCCCGACACTGCTTAGCTTCCGAGATCAGATGAGATTGGGCACATTCAGGGTGGCAGGGCCATAGACAAAACTATTCTTAATGACCTATGTTCCCAATTTTATTCTCCATTGCCAAAACTTTCAATAAGTTTTAAAGCACCAGAGGCACTAAGGCTGAGTCAGCTTCCGCCCTTTGTCCTGAATACGTTATTTTTAAAAGATAGCCTTCCTGTGACAGAAGCCAGGCCTGTTGCTCTGAGACAAGAGGAAAAGTCTTTGAGGTATAAGAACTCAGAGCAGAACAGTCTGTAAGGCTGACCTCTGCCTCCGATGCCATTTGGCAAAAGTGTTCATTCATTTATTCCCTTATTCATTCACTCATTCATTCACCCACTCGGCCAGAGTCTCCTGAACACCCACCTGCCAGACAATGTGCTAACTGCTGAGGAAGGCAGAAGGGACAGGACAAAGCCTTAATCTTCACAGAGCACACCGCCAGCTAAGGCATGAACCACCTCTACGCCTGAGAAACCATCCTCAGCACTGAGCCAAACACTGGGCTAAAGTTGGATTTTCCCCAAGTGATGAAACAGGAAACCTGAGTCTGCTAAAAGTTTAATAATGTAGGAGCGCCGTAGGCCAGTGCTTCTCCAACTTGACCGTATACCCCGATCTCTGGGGTCTTGTTAGAATGCAGATTCTGAGTTGTAGGCCTGGCAGGGCCTGAGACTCTGCATTTCTGACAAGCACCAGGTGACGCCCAGGTCGACTGAACTGGGGCTCTTCCTTACCCCTGACAGCTCCAGTCCACACTACCCAGAAGCTCACATGCCGGTGCTGCACCTTTCAAGAACCCGATTCCTAATCTATAAACTCAGATGGTGCCAGATCCAGGTTTCTTTGGCCCCACTGCAAGGTCTCTGGATACATGGGTCACTGCAGTAAGGAATCGCAGATTTGTTTTTAAGATTATCCTTAAACGGTCAAGTCTTGCTTGTCTGGTTTTTGTGTTTTAGTACGGTGCATAACAGACATAAGGGAACGGAACAGACAGGTGACAGCAGCCAGCTACCACAGGGACTGCCCTGGTCTGTTGCCGTGTTCTCATCTGCCTGGGGAAGCTCTCCCAAGTCTGCCAGACCTGGCCAGGGCTCCCTGTGGGGCTGGGAGATTAACAACAGAAGGTGCAGTTATACAAACGTAAGAAGAAGCAACAGTGCAATCAGGCAAGAGAGAGCCACGGAGAAAAAGCACCCCTTCCCCCAGAGTTCCCCAGAAACCCCCACACAGGAGGTGGGACAGTGACTACCAAGATGATCCACCCAGTAGCTCAACTCTCAGCTCACCCCATAGCCTCCTGGCTGCAACTAAGCCTCCCTGGGATGCCTTCCCAGGTCAGCTAACTTTTTTGTGAAAAGGTCTGGATAGTCAGTTTTTCAAGCTTTGTAGGTCATTCCACCTCTGTCACAACTATTCAGCTCTCCCATTGTACTGCGTAAGCAGCCAGAGACAACCTGTAAACCAAAGGACACGGCTAAATTCCAGTAAAAAAGGTGGTCTCTTTGGTCCTCCCTAAGGAGCGAGCATGTGCCCTCGGCCCACATGACAGGTACAGCCTGGCTGGGTTTTATAACCCGTCATCAACAATCATTAAACAGGCTCTCTGGTCTGTACACCAGTCTCTTCTGGGTTTGGTTCACATGCCTTAATCCTGAAGAACTATTCTCTGGAGACAGTGGTGTGTGACTTCTACCTTTCATATGTAGGGACAAAAAGAATAAATAAAATACAGAACCAAAGAGTTGGCCTGACTTGTGAACAACAGAATGAACAGCAGCAATGAAACTGCCTAAATGAGCAAACAACACAACAGGCACTGGAAAAGTACTGCCAGGTTGGTTTTAGAAATTCAAGTTTATCTTTCACTCTTTCTATTAATATACTAGCAAATTACTTCCCAATGAGAAAAAGTGCCCAAAAATACAGTGATATTTTCCTAGTTAACGTTTGGCGATGGTCTCCCTCTATCCGTTTTTCTTATAGAGAGAGGGTGTTTCCTTGATAATGCAAAGTTAAAAGCCTCACAGTATGACACTGATGGGAAAATGCCACTTAAAAACCCATATACCGATGCTATTTGGGGAAACAAATTGGGGCCTGGGGTGAAGATGAGACGTGAAAGGATGATGATCATGCCTTTACCCTAAGCAACAAACACATCTCAAAGCATTTGGCCTCAGATGGCAATTTCCTGATCAGCAATATTCTCAACCAAGTCACAAAAAAATCCTGCAATATGCCAATTATTCTTGTGTTATCAAAGGGAAAGATTCATGAAGAAAAAGTAAACAATCCCTGTTAAACTAGCTCATGAGGATCGCTGTGCTTGCAGTCTACCTACCATCTGCCCAGTGAACAGAGCCTGAGCACTCACAGGCACCGGATGGGGAACCACATAGACAAAACCCTTCACCGAGTTGATGTTCTGTGTCAGATCATTAAAACATACAGGTCATCCGGTGGCAATGAGCACCAGGGAGAAATAAATACAAGGCAGGAGAGGCAGACCTGGTAGGAGTGCAGAGTATCATTTTCAAAAGAGTAAGATTTTAAGGAGGTGAAGAAGCCTTCCCGTTTGTACCAGGAAAACACTGAAAGTCACATAAACGGTCATCTACAGGGACTGTCTAGTTAATTCATGGTACATCCTTAGCGGGGTATTGTGAAGCCTTTAAAAAGAGTAAGGCAGATCTCAATGAAAGATCTCCAAGATGTACTGTTAGGGAATATGTGTTTAGTCGGCTAACCATGTGTGGGGAGAAAATGGCACAGACAGCTGATGCTCTTACCAGGGTAGAGAAGAAAGCCTCCCTGAAAGGGACATGTGTCAGTATGTTGCACAAGGTGGGAAAGTGGGATACCTGTGGCTATGGGAGCAAGATATTTGAGCCACTTTACACAAGCCTCACAACAACCTGAGCCAGTCTCATGACTCCCTTTAGACATTTGAGAAAACTGTGGGTCAAAAGTATAGAAACTTACTGGAAAGTGGCACTGCTGGTAAGTGACATAGATCTGACTCCAAAGGCTGCTTTTTCCACTACACTAGCTCGCTTGTCACAAGAGTTGTTTATGTGAACATCCGGGAGGCCCTGTAACCACACCTGGGACCAAGGCACAAAGCAGGCCTCCCATTTCCTCCAGCAGGACACCCACTGCGCTCTCCAGCACCCTACTCTCCTGAGGCGCTTGCAGGCCATCTGTATAAAGAGCTCTTCTCAGAGGAGAGCCCATCAAAGGGAACCTGGTCCACACAAAGGCAAAGTCAACAGACAAGCCTTTAGGAAAGACTTTCACCAGCCTCCAATGACCTGTCCTTTACTGTTCCCACTTGGTCTTGTGGCCCTCTCAGGACACCGGGATGCACTAGAAGAGGTGATTCAATTGAATGATTCTGCTTGACTTCAAGAAGTTCGATCCACTGGGAGGTCGGGGGCACAGTACCCATTCAAGATAAACTGTCACCAACAGTACAAGAAATAAGGTCATGGTCACATGACCATCTATGTAGCAGAGTCAAGTTCAAACCCAGGTCTGACACCAAAGCCCACACCTTAACCATCATCCGTCGGGTGTGACTTTTCACTGCCAGCTCTGATTTGCTATAGCCTCCGGGTTAGAAACAGCTAAACGTCAAAGTCAGAACCTGAAGGTCTTTGATCCCACTCTCTCCCCTCCAGAGGTTTATAATAAAATCATCATGCGAGTGGTCCCCAGCTGACACTATGCAAGAGAAACAAGGACAGGTGTCAAAGACGCCCCTCCTTGACCAGACTTGAGTGGAGCTCCTCTGAATCCTATTCCCAACTAATCCTTAGCCTGCTGAGCCCAGTTTTAGAAAAAATCTTGAAAGAATCCCCCACCTTCAATACCTAATCAAATTCCTCTTAATAATTTTCCAGCCACTGACCCGCTTACTCTGCCCTCAAGTCCCAGACGTCCTTGCTGTATTTGGAGTTGAGCTCAATTCTGTACTAGTCTCTCTCCCTTGATGAAATAGCAGAAATACAGTAAAACCTGGCTGCTGTTTTAACAAGTGTCCAGTGTAATTCCTCATTAATTCAAGATTCATAACTACTACCTCAGGGGAGACTCGAATTTCTGTGCCTTAATTGTCCATCTGTGAAATGAGATGGTAGAACTAAATTATTAAGGACCCATTCGGTCCTCCAATCCTTTGGTTTTCTATGTAAAGAGTGGAATTAACATTCAACTGAATTGTACCTCGACTCTCAAATGAAAAATGTATTCTGTTCAGGTTAATTATCAATTTTTGTTCCTATAGGAAAAATTCCTGATTCAGTGGCAACCCGGATTCTACATTAGAGCATATTCTTCAAGGTTATCTAATATCTAAACATGCTATGTGACCTTTTTTTACAACTCTGTAAACTGTGGATAACAGCAATGCAAAAACTCCTTGTCGTTATTCCATCAAGTGGAGGGTCAGCCGACTTCCTTCCACTATAGAAAAAAGAAAAAAAGCTGGTTTTGCCTCCCGTTTGCACATTCGTTTCACTATTTCTGACCCAGAAAGTGTCTGTACCTTAACAGCTCCTTTGAACTGGTTATAACACCTAAGTTTCCTCATTAATGAGTTAAATATAATCATTAACATTTGTTCATTTTTGTATCTGTATAAGAGTGGTGACTTTACCTTTTTAAAAAGTTATCTTTTAACATTACAAAAGGTATAAGTAACTAATTGTATTTCAAAATACACACAGTCAAAAATGCATTTTTAAAATCTACTAATGGTTAAAAGAATTTAAGAATCTAGCAAAGTAAAACTGACCTATGGTTCATGGGTTTTCCCTATTTTTATTTTCACTGCTTATTTGGGCCTTGAATATCTTTCATGCAAATTACCATTTGTGAAACCTGGTATCAACGTAGGTTGTAGCCTTTTCCCCAAATGACTTTTGGGAGAAGGCTACAAACTAGAGATTAGCTAAATTTTGTTACAATTTATGTTTCAAGGAATAGAAGGATAGACAATGAAATACAGAAATGTATAAAATATATTATAAAGTACAACATAAAATGACTGTCACCTATCACTCAGGCCATCAACTGTTAATATTTTTAAAATCTGTTAAGTCTCTTTCCCCATAAAACAAATATAACATTATCGATGAAATTTTTCTCCCAGGTCCTGTCCCATTCTCCCCACACTGCAAGATAACTGCTATGGCAAGTTAGCATTTTTTCCCATCAATTTATTATATTTTTAAAGAACATGTATATCTATGTATAAACAGTTCCCTACTAATGGACATTTAGGCTGTTTCAATCTTTTCATCATTATAAACAATATCGCAATAAACATCCTAATACTCCTTGTATACAAATGTCTGGTTCTCTAGGCTACTTCCTAGAAGTGGAACCACTGGGTCTTAAGATACACCCATTTTGCTAGTAGCTATACTGGTCTAAGGTACACTTCCACCAGTAGCGAATCCTTTTCTCAAATATCTATCATCTCTTCCTAGTGCTGAATTTTATCACTTCTAATATAATGGAAATAAAGTAGTCTAACTATGGGTTTAATTTGCATTTCCTGAATTACAAGGAAATTTGAGTCTTACATGTTTAATCACTCCGATTTCAACACCGAGACATGTGACAGTTTCCCCACCATAGACTGGGATTTGAATGACGGTCTACAAAGCCACCTCCACAGTTAAACAAAAACACATGCTGGTCACTTCCTTATAGACTGGAAAACTCAAATGATGAAGTTCACTTCAATATATTTTTACTCAACAATAGTGGGTATGGTGTACTCCACTTCCTTAACGTTTGGCAGGTTTCTTCTCCTCTCCCCTCCCTTCCCACTCCAATTCTCTTTAAAACCCTCGGCAATCCTTTTGGGAATTACTGCAAGGAACTCCCTAATATGGTCTCTCTCCAATACTTGTCCACACTACAGGACAAAACCCAACTCTCTTACAGCGGCACAGGAATCCCTGCAAGACGAACCTCTCTACCCTCATGGCTCATGAAATCCAACACCCACAGGAAATCCCTTGGTCCACGGAAGTCTCCAGACTCCACCTCCAAAACCCTCCCTCTTTCCATGCCTTCACCTGCAGTGTTGTTTCCCAGGTGAAACCTTCTTCTCCTTCATCTCACTAGCTCCAGCCCAGCCCTCAAACTCCATTCCAGCATCCCCTTCTCGGAGAAGTTCAGCACAGGGTTAGGTGCTGTCCCTGTGCAAACCCGTACCCTAGGCCCTGAAACAGTGGCCTAGTCCCCTGGAGAGTGCCTCTCTATGAAATAATTCCAGCTCAAAACGCTTAGTCAGGCTCAATCAATGTTTGCTAACGAATGCGGCTTTGCCGCTTAGAAAATGCGATTACTCCACTCACTGCATACCACAGGTCACGTCTCAAACCCTGGGGATTTATTTTCACCTTTCAAACGAAGCACCTGACACCCAGGTCCTTCTTCCGACCCCCACATTCTACAATTCGCGGCATGGAATCACCCATGGAATAACCTCGACTCTAAGAAAGAGTTAGGGGGCAGGAGACATATCCACCTAACTTTCACTTGCAGTGATGTGACTCATCCTGTCACTCCCACCAGCTCAAGCCTCTGAGACAGAACTTTCCCGGACTTCTCAGACGGAATGTTTCTAAAAGTTTGGGCAGTGTTACTGTTGCCTTTGAACAGCCCTCCCTCCCCCCTAGGCTGCGGAGAACCGACCGGAGAAGGGTGCAATGCTCCGCCCTCGGAGCACCACCGGTCTGCTGGATGCCTAGACTGTCAAGGTCAGAACCGAGCCCCAGACCCTGCCTGGCACCCCTGGGCGGTGGGACCTCCGCAGACACCCTCTCCTCTCGCGCCTACTGGTCCCAGAGCTGGGAGGAGCCTGGGCCTCCAGCCAGAGCGCGCACAGCCAAAGAGCCCCCCGCCATCCCCCGGGAGGGCGGCCTGGGAGGTCCCAGGGGCTCCTTGGGGGTCGGGGGGGGGGATCCCTCGGTTCCCGAAATCCTCCTCCGCAGGGGACAAACGATTACTCAGAAAGTGCCGGGGGATCTGAAAATCGCGGCCGTGAAGGCCAAGGGCCTCGGCGCGCGCTCCACGCGGACCCTGGGCAGTACCTGCGGCGGCGTCGGCGGCCGTGACCGTGGGAACCCCTCGCGCGCAGCCTCGCACCGAGCCGCCTCGGGGGCCGCGCTGCACTGATTGATGCGCGGCGCCCAGCGCTCCCTCCTGCAGCCCGGCTGCGCCGCGAAGATTGGTGGAGCTCCGGGGCGGGGCGTCGGCGGGAGCCAATGGGAGGCGGGGACGAGCTCGGCGCGCCGACGGGACTACAAGTACCAGCGTGCACCGGGGCTCGGGGAGGCGGACGGCCCATGAGCTAGGGTCTGGGGTCCAAGGGTATTTATTTGGGAACCAGAGAAGTGGTGATTCCATTTGTGTTGCCTCTGAAGGGTCAGAGCCAGCGCGGGGCACTACCCCCCAAGCCCATCACCCCGGGCATCGTCTTGAGTTAGTGATCTGCGTGTGGCTTGCGTTTTAGACTATTTAAAAGTCCCCCCACCCCGTGTTTTGGGTGTGCAGACCCATTTAATCCTTCTAACAACACTATAACCCTCCGAGAAATAGACGTTGTTACCGTCAGGGACTGTTATTGTCATCCTGGCTTCACGGTAGAGCAACTAGACGAGGTGATGTCAAGGGGGTAATTTTCTGAAGGTATAGCACACCTCTGAAGGGGCAGAACCAGAACTTGGACCCAAGCAGTCTAGTTCCAGAATCCTCTGCCCTTACCCACTATGCAATGACACTTCTCAAATGTTTGGTTATCTCATAGGGAGCTGGAGAGGAAAATGAAATACTATATATACAATGCCGTGTGGTAGAGCACAGTAAGTTGAATTGAATGGAATTGATTTGAAGAAAAACGTGAAGTCCCGCCCAGAGACATCAAGGGCAAGATCTAGGACTACTTTTATGAGTTGTCTCACTTGAACTTCTTTTATAATATTTTTTATACTATGTCATGGGTCAGCATACTTCCCCAGGCCTGCTGCCTATTTTTGTAATTAAAGATCTTTGAGAACACAACCACAGCCTTTATTAGTTTTTGAGAAACTGTTTTTGAGAAAGCAGAATTGAAAGACCACGTGGCCCACACAAAGTCAAAAATATTTAACGTCTGGTAAGTTACATGAAAATTTACCAACCCCAGTTAAGTACTTGGCCCAGGAGCACAACTCAGAAGTGACCATGAGCTTCAAGTCCCTATCTGTCCAAGTTCAAAGCCAATTCTTATGACCACTATGCTTTCACAGTCTTCCACAATGGGGAGCATTAGGACTTCATTCAACCATTCATTCAACAACACATTTAGAGGATGTCCCTTATGTGACAGGCACATGTAAGCATTGAAAAAAGTAGGATTTTCTTCTTCCTCCAGGAAACTCAGTCTAGTAAGAGAGGCAGACTATGTCCTTAACCACTTCCTTAATTCACCTAGAATAAATGGTGGCTTTTGGATAATTAGACTTTCACAGTTGCAATTGGAAGAAAGGTGATGCCCTGATGCTAGGCATGTTTAGGAAAACACAGGGCTGTGGACAGACCCTTTAGTCTCCCTCAGCAACCATGTGGGCTGAGAGCTCAGAGTGTGGGACAAGAGAAGTGGCTAGAAGTTGAGGGACAATGGGAGGTTGCCACAGTAATGGTCAAGTGGGCCTCAGAAGAGGCTGCAAAGTGATGAACCTAGGTCAGCCACAAGAAAAAAGCTGAGATGAGAGAGGCCTGCAGTGGTAACTGGGCACACATAGTGGACTCTCTGTCAATCTACCTGGATTTGAATCCCAACTCTACCTCTTAGAAGCAGTGTGACCTGAGCAAGTCACTTAGCTTCTCATTGCCTGGATTTCTTCAACTTTAAAATGGAAAATACATCACTTACTTCATAAGGTCTCTCTGAGAATTAAATTTAACACAGTGCTTAGCACTAAATATGTGCCCCATAAATATTATCTACCTCCTGAGTTAAGGGGACACCTTTGATTGCTGAGCTATAAATTAAGAGTCCTGATAAGGAAAAGAAGGTGAGAATTCTGTGACCTTGGACATCACCTGTGTTCCTGGTACCCACTCATGGGATGGCAGCACAGTGTGGGAAGTACTGCACCAATAGGAAATAACAGGAACAGAGAGGTAGCCACCAAAACAGCTCCAAAGTTTCAGGGCGGCACAAGGGAAAGGAGGGCGCCAGGCTCCCTGTAGGCATATAAGCATGGCTTATATGCCCCCTAGCAGAATTCTCACAAAAGTCACAGTCTGAGATTCTTACTATCATACAATGCAATCAGAGGTTAGTGAAGCTCATGTCAGATAAGAACAAATGATGTCTCAAGAATGAGGAAGATAACTGTGGCCACCAGAGATAGGAGCACAGAGATTTAGATTTAGAGTCTAACACTGGGAGATTAAGTGAGAGATTAAAATTATAAAGCAAGAAGAGTTGGGGAGAATATGAGAGAAAATGGGTTAAGTTTAGAGCAGGGTTTCTCAACCTCGGCACTACTGACTATGAGGCCGGGTAATTCTTTGTTGTGTGTGGAAGGGTGGGGTGCTGTCCTGTGCATTATATAGGATGTTTAGCAGCATTCCTGGCCAGTAGCACCTTCCCCCAAGTTGTGACAACAAAAAATGTCTCCAGACATTGCCAAAAGTCTCTTGTGGGGAAGAAAGGCAAAATCAGCACCACCGCCATGCTGAGAACTGGTTTAGAGAGACATAGGGATGAACATATTCATTCATTCACCATTCTTTCATTCATTCATTCAGTTTGCTGTAATGGTTAAAGGAGTAGACTCCAGATCCAAACTCGCTGGGTTTCGATTTCTAATCTGCCCCTTCCTGGCTATGTGACCTTGGGCAATCACTTGACCTCTCTATGCTCCATAAGGTTGTTGTAGAGATCAGTTACTTATTCGGTGTGTGACAAGTGTCAGGTACTAGTGTAAGCCTTGAGGGTCCTTACAGTCAATTCTCCCCACCTCAGGTAGACTGAACTTGTCTTCAAGCAATATTTCAACTGAAGTATAACGTGTTTAAAGAAAATCAACTGAGTAAATTTGAAGATCTAATTGGCTTTATTAAATGATTCATGAATTGAGGAACATCCCATTGAGCAACTAGAAGGCTCTCTGAGGGGCAAGGGAGCTATTCACAATCAAAAAGAAAGGACAAATAATTTGGGAATGGGTTATCTTTTCTTTGGGGGAAAGGGGGAAGGGATTTTATCATGTAGATTGCCTCTTCTTTCTGTAGAGGATAGAGAGGGCCTGTGTGACAGGTTAACTTACTGGTGCTTGACCAGAAAATTCCAGACTGGTTAAGATTGTTTCTGGGAGAGGTTAAAACTGCAGTTGTATCAGATATTAAATCTAGGTTTGGTATCATGGGCTTTTAGCATGAGTGGTGCCATTTTAGGCCTGCGGCTTTCTTTTTAACACCTACAGAGAGAAAAATACACAAATTATAAATGTGCACCTCAATAAATTTCCACAAAGTAAACACATCTAGGTTACCAGCACCCAGATTAAAAATTGAGCCTGGACAGCACCCCAGAAGCCTCCCTTGGGCCTCCTTTAGATAGTTTTTAAAATATTTCCTACCCCCCCCCTTCCCCTGGGCATTTAATGATGCTGTTTCCTCTGTCCCCAACTTTGTATTTATTCTGATGAAAGGCTACTTAGTCTTTTTTCACTTTTAATTTCTTTTTTATTGTAGTAAAATGTATCTAACATAACACTTTCTACTTAACCATTTTGATGTATACATTTCAGTGGCACCATTACACTCACATCATTGTGCAACCATCATCACTCTCTGTTTCCCAAACTTTTCATCATGTTTCCAGCTCAAAAACCATTCCGTTCTTAGAATAAAATTCTACCCAGCTAACATCACCTGACTCCTGTCTATCCTCTTACCTCATTTCCTGCCACTTGACTCACTCCACTCCATCCATTGTCCTTCTTCTGGCTTTTGCATATAAAGTTCCCTCTTCCTAGGAAGCCCTTCCCCTTCTAGTCACACAGCTGGCTCCTGCCCAAAAGCCACCTCCTCCTCAAAGAAGCTGTCTGGGGCCAGCTGTCCCAAAACAGCACACAAACCCTTTACCTTGCTTTCCTGTCTCACTGTATACATTTGTTAGTTATTCCCCCAAAGTCACTGTTTTAATGTAAAAGCTTATGCTTGCAAGGAAAAAACTTGATTTCTATGAAGTCTGGCTCAGCAGTCCTGTGTCTGAGACTTCTGCTGCCAAAAGCAAAAAAAAAAAAAATTAAGGTCTTTTGTTTACTTGTGTCAAGTAACACTATGGACAATGAACTTTATTAAGCTTCCCTTTTGAGATGATCTTTCACATAATATTTTGCAAAACATGTCAGGATCTACTAAGACAACGAGGATAGTCGCTAGCAGTTCCCCGAAAGCAAAGCCAGAGAGGCGAATCTTGGGCAAGTGTGTCCTTAAGGGCCTGCTTTCGGGAGAATCCCAGAAGGCAGTGGTGGGGAAGGAATCGGGCAAAGGAAGCAACTCTGCAAAGATGTGGCTCGGAACAAAGTGGGCCTCTGTCTGATCCCATGAGGGGCTCTGGAAAATGACTTGCACTGTAGAGGATTATCCACCCAGAGGCAAAAGGGCTGAGCAGTTACACACCCTCATCAGTTGGTCACTGACCATTAGTGGGGAGTGTAACCTCCCAGGTATTCCCGGCAGTGGACAGTTTCTCATAGCCAAGGACAGAGTGGGAACCAGCATGAGACGGGTGCAGAGTGAGCTCTTAGCAGCTAACACCACCATGGGCAGGAGGTAGTGCATTGGTCCAGTGAAGGGGACCTGGGCAGGGTACCAAGACCATCCACAACCCTGGAACCATCACAACTTGTGTATGATACTAAAGTCAGGTATATATGACAGTTTGTAGTTGTGCTATTCTGTTTATTTATTTTTAAATAGACTATATTTTCTAGATCAGTTATAGGTTGACAAAAAAATTGAGCAGAAAGTACAGAGATTTCCCATATACCACCTCCCTGCCACCCACATACACGCAGCCTCCCCAGCTATCAACATCCTGCACCAGAGTGGTACATTTTTATAGTCAATGAACCTACAGTCACACATCATCATCACTCAAAGTCTATAGTTTACTTTGGGGTTCACCCTCTGTGTTGTACATTCTGTGGATTTTGGCAAATGTATATAACGACATGTCTTCCCCACTGTTTAGTTTCACTGCCCTAAAAATCCTCTGTACTCCACCTATTCATCCCTTCCTAACCCCCGCCAACCACTGATCTTTTTACTGCCTCCATAGTTTTTCCTTTTTCCAGAATGATATAGTTGGGATCCTATAGTATGTAGCCTTCTCGAATTGGCTTCTTTCACTTAGTCATACGCACTTAAGTTTCTTCCCTGTGTTTTCATGGTTTGATAGTTCATTTCTTTTTAATGCTGAATAATATTCCATTGTCTAGATGTAATAATACTCCATTGTCTAGATGTACCAGTTTATCCATTCGCCTACTGAAAAACATATAGGTTGTTTCCACGTTTTGGCAATTATGAATAAAGCTGCTATAAACATCCATGTACAGAATTTTTATGGATATAAGTTTTCAACTCACTTGGCTGAATACCAAGGAGCACAGCTGCTGCCTCATATGGTAAGAGTATGCTCAGTTTTGTAAGAAACTGCCCAACTATCTTCCAAAGTGGTTACATATCTATCATTTTGCATTCTCCCCAGCAATGAAAGAGAGGTATTATTCTACATCTTCACCAGCATTTGGTGTTGTCAGTATTTGGGATTTTGGCCATTCTAGTAGGTGTGTAGTGGTACCTCATTGTTGTTTTAATTTGCATTTCCCTAATGACATACAATGTGGAACATCATTTCATATGCTCACTTGCCATCTCTATTTCTCCTCTGGTGAGGTATCTATTCAGGTCTCTTGCCCATTTTTTAATTGGGTTGTTCACTTTCTTGTTGCTGAGGCTTAAGGATTCTTTACATTTTTTGGATAACAGTCCTTTGTCATACACATCTTTTGTAAATATTTTCTCCCAGTCTAGGCTTTGTCTTCTCATTCTCTTGAATTAATTATGTTTTTAAAAAATGTTTTACTAGACATGGATGAAACTTGAAAACATTATAAGTGAAAGGAATTACAAAGGTATGTGTATCATTCCATTTATATTAAATGTCTCCTAGACAAAGCTATAGAGTGAGAAAGTAGATTAGTGGTTGACAGGGGCTGAGAGAGAATAGAGAGTGAATGCTAACGGGGGTGATGGAAATATTCCAAAATTAGATAGTGGTGATAGGTGCACAACTATGAATATACTAAAAACCACTGAACCATATACTTTAAAAGAGTGAATTTTATGTTATGTAAATTATATTTCAATAAAATTTTTCTTAATGTTTTGTACTATAGCACTAAGAAGTATAAAAATTTTCAGTAAATATTTTCTAGAGACATTTTAAATAAAAAGTTAGGTTTCAGATCAGAACTTGTACATTGAAGCTGCCTTCAATCTGTTCTGGAACAAGACTGGGTATAAATAAATAAAGCCAGAAATACGTGCTTCATCTTGGAATTTCCCAAGTGTCTTGACCCTTGGGGTCTAAGCATTCTAACAGGTGCCTTTGGGGTACATTTTCAGCAGCAAGAGTGAAACTGAGAATGTGACGTCAAGAGTCCAGCCCCAGGAGTTCCAAGTTACATGACCCACTCTGCTTAGTCTTAGGGAAGAACCTTTACTTACCAACTCAGATGGTCAACGTATTCTCCTTTAGGCTCTGAGCACTTCTCAGTCTCTTCGCTGATGAAATTAACATGGCATGTAACTGTGCAGATGGGTCTCGGTCAGGTGACTTAGCCAGAGTAACTCAGCCAAGGGGAGCCAGCATTCCCCCCCTAGAACTGAGTCCTGGGGGAAGCCTCACAACATTCTGACCTGCCCGGAATGTCATACCTTAGTGTAAACTGATAGGCAGATTGATAAAGAGCTCTTAGGTTCCTGGAATCAGGAGGCAGCTTGGAGGAAACAGGGAGACTGGAAAGGAAATGAGAGGTTCTGCCTCCACTTTTTCTCATCTTGAAAACGAGAGGGTTGAAACCAGTGGTCCCTAAGACCTTTTACTGTCCAAAAAAGAGTAAAACACAGCTACTATTATTGCCATTTTCTATCAACTCATTTCCAGAAAGAATAAACATATGAACTGAAAAAAATGAAATAATCTCAGAATAAAAAACAGTCCTTGTTAAGAAAGGGGTTGGCTACTTTACTTCAACATATGGACTGTGCACTGGCTCTTTCTCATTAAAAAAATTTAGCTTTATTAAAATAAAATCTACATATCATACATTTCACTCATTTTAAGTGTACAATTCAATTATTCAGAGTAAATGTACAGAGCTGAGCAACCGTCCCCCCAATCTAATTTTAGAACATTTCCATGACACCCAAAAGATCCCTTATGCCCATCTGCAGACACTCCCTATTTCCACAACCAGGCCCAGGCAACTACAAATCAACTTTCTATCTCTATAAACATTTTGTATAATGAAATCATGCGTTATGTGGCTTTTGTGTCTGGCTTTTTTCACTTAGCATTTTTTAAAGGTCATCCATACTGTAATATGTATCAGTACTTCATTTTTAATGGCTCAATAGTATTTCATTGTAAGGATATACCTCTTTTTATTTATCCTTCATTGAAAGAGGTAATCAATAAGACATGACTATCAATTGACCCTCGAGCTGGACCTGGGCAGTTGTAGGCTCCTCACCCCCGCCCATGTCCTTAAGATCAAGTTTCTCCGAGAGTTCAAGCTAAAGGTTTTAAGAAAGTCTGCTCCTGAAGAATTATATTCAAGAAGAAGGCTTTGCCCAAGCTCCTAGGGAAGACATTGGAGCTCTGCCAAAATTCTCTTGGCAGATCTGGTTCTTTGCACCACATCTTGCTCAGTAATCACTGCTTAGTACATAAACAATGGTCCACTATGTGTTTTTATCCAGTCCCTCAAAACACTGTAAGCACTAAGCAGATGTTGGCTGAATACCAAACAAATGCCTGAGAGTTGGCCAGAAGAGCCCTCTGGTTTTAACTTCTGGTAACTTTCTTTCCACATTTAATGAAGTCCCTTTCTGACTTTGAATGTAAAATTTTAGAACTGGAATATCTTGGAGATAATATAGCCCAGAACCCTGGTTTTGCAAATAAAGAAATTGAGAAGCTGAAGAAAACCTGACATCTAAATCATACAGCAAGTTAGCCGCTTAGTAGGACTTAAACACAACTCATCTGATTTTCAGCCCAGATGCCTGTCCAGATGTTGCTACAGGTGAAAAAAAATCTAAACCTTTGTGCTGAATCTGGGCTGACCTTAGGTCATGCCCTGAAAATCATTTGTTGAATCAAGTTCCTGGTATCATTCTATTTTACTTCCTTACACTTCCTCTCCCAAATAAAACTTATTTTTCAATTTTAAGGTTCAGTAAGACAAAGAAATACTACCAGTATCACAACTTCTATCTTCAGCCTCCACTGAGCATGAAAAGACATCAGCAAAAACCAGCCCTATCTTTGGCCGGTATCCTGGAATGCGTGACTTCCCCAAATCAGGATCAAATTGCATAGTGAGGCTGGCTCATGATGTTCAGGAAAACACACAGACAATAATTAACATAAGTGCAACAGTAAAAATAGTTAACCGGAGAAAAAGAGTTCCTCTTTTTCCTTCTTTCTCTACAACGAAGCACTTACTTAAAAGTGAGATTGCTGACTGAGGAAACAGTCAAAACAGGAAGCAGTAAATGGCTAACAGAACGCTGTGTTCAGTAAAAGGCCCCCCAATAACTTTGCGCCTTCATAAGTGAGTGGACAGACCCTGAAATGATGAAAAATTACACAGTGATGAATAAATCCAACACTCATCCTCTTAGAGATACTTCACGCTAATAAACTGCCAGGGCCGCTTTCCCTACTGGGCATCGTTCAGGGAGGGAGCTCTACTGTCTTCACATTCACTATTCCTATCCCTGAACAAATGTTCATGTGTTACAGAAAGAAACCAACCAACAGAAATACACCTTTACTCAAGTGTCCTAAAAAATCTCTTATTTTCGGAACTGTGGCAGTATTTGGATCATTTGTCAAAATTTAAAACATTTACTCCCTTTTCTTGTTTTATTACATCAGCTGTGACTTTTAGTACAATGTTGAATAGCAATAGGTATCCTGGTTTTTTTAAGAAATAATTTACTTTATTATTACGAAATATTTCAAATGTAACACAAGATGATAAAATAACAAATGGCCATATACCCACCATCCAGCTTTATTGTATTTGTTTCTGACTCTAAACAACTTACAGATGAAGGCCCCACTGTTTCTGTATCTTCCTCCTAGAAGTAAATACTGTCATAAAGTCATGTTTATCACTGTAAAATTTTATACTCTTATTATGCATTTATACATCTCTAAAAATTACATAATACAATGAAAAGAATAAAAAATAACTTAAATGTATATTACTAAGTAAAAGAAGCCAATCTGAAAAAGCTACATATTATAGGATACCAACTACATGACATTCTGGAAAAGGCAAAAATATGGAGATAGTAAAAAGATCAGTGGTTGCCAGGGGGTGAGGAGGGGGGGATGAAGGAGTGGAATACAGAGGTTTTTAGGGCAGTGAAAATACTCTGCGTGACATTGTAATAATGGATATGTGTCATTATACTTTTGCCTACACCCATAGGACGTACAGCACCAAGAGTGAATCCTAGGTAAACTATGGACTTTGGGTAATTAGGACATGTCAATGTAGGATCATCCTTGGTAAAAACAAACAAACAAACAAACAAACAAACAAACAAATAATACTGTTCTCGTGAGTGATACTGATGATGAGGGAAGCTATGCACGTGTAGGGGCAGGTTGTATATGGGAAATATCTGTACCTTCTCAATTTTGTTACAAACCTAAAACTGCTCTGAAAAGATAAATTATTTTTTAAATGGCATATTATTGTTTTACAGCTTTAAAATGTTGTAAGTAAACGTTACAATTCCACATATATATTTCTCCAATGGTTTTCCATTCAAATTATTGTTTTATAAAAATTGTGATGTTAGCTTTCAGCGCATTCTGACCAACGAGACAAGCGGTTAGCAAACACTCTGTGAGGCACAGTGGGAAACGGGAACTCGGGTTTGAAAACAGCTGCTGCTCCACTCTTGCTGAGCAGCAGAATAGCCACCTTATCATAGTGCCTTTTTTGGTTGGAACTTTTTATGATGGCAGATCGCAAACTCTTGCTAGAGTACCATAGCATAATGGGCCTCTATGTACCACCAATCAACCACACTCAACGCTGATTGACTGGTGGTCAGTCTTGCTTGATTTGTACTCACACAAAGTCACCAGACTATTTTATAGCAAATCCCAGACATCATTGTATCTCATCTGTGATAATCACCCCTGAGGTAGCTCCCATTGATCCTCACCTCCTGGAAGGCCTTTGTGTATTCTTCTCCTACATTGAATCAGGGATGTTTTGTATAATCTGTAAAAGACAAGGGAACTGTTGGCTTCTGAGTTCCGAGGCTGAGCCATAAAAGATATTGTGGCTTCCTCATTGGTCTCTTGGATTGCTCGCTGTGGGGACAAGGCTGAGACTACACCGAGGTAAACAAAGCACCCCAAACACAAAATCTAGGAAGGCTTTTGGTCTCAGGTGCTGACCCTCCACTCATACAGCCCTGAGCATGAGTGCCTCCTTCAAGTTGGCCCTCCAGGTGACTCACTTGCCTCACTCCAATCCCAGCCCTGGTGGGGGAAGCCAGCTGCCTGCCATTCCGTGAGGACAATAACACATCCTTGTTAAGAAGCCTGTATGACAAGGAACAGAGGTCACCCACCAATAGACAGCACTGACTTGGCAATCATGGAAGAAGCGGATCCTTCAGCCCTAGTCAGGATTTCAGATGACTGCAGCTCATGAGTGAACCTCATGACACAAGTTAGCCAGAACAGCCCAGCCAAACTGTCCCCAAATCCCTGCCCACATAGCTGTGGGCGATAACACAGTGTTACTTAAGCCACTAAGTCTGGGGATAATTTGTTATGCCACAACAGATAACTAATACAGAGACTGGTACCCAGAAGTAGGTGCTGCCCTAAAAAGACCCAAAAATGTGGGAGTGGGTTTGCGATCAGGCAGACATGCAAACTGGAAGGACAGAGGAGAATATGAATGAAAACCTAACGGGCCTTAAGGAGGCAGGTAAAAGAAACCTCACGGCCGTCATGGAGGCCGAACATAAAGGTTTACAGGAAAATGAAGAAAATCTCATCAGAAACTGAAAGAAAGGAGGTTCTTACTATTTATGGCAGAAAGTTTAGCCACACTGTCACCCATAGTAACTGGGAAAGTAGAAAATCTACCTAATTAACTGGGTGACCTGACTAAGGCAATTTCTTTTTGGGCAGAGAGTTAAATATGTTTCCTGGCTTCTTCTAGCTGCCTACAGTAAAATACAAGACAAAAGAGGTAAGCTGAAAATATAACTCTAAAACATTAAGTTGTCAGAACTTTCCAGACTTGAAAATACCTAGACTCTCTAAATAAAAAACAATGCTAAACTTCATAAATGTCTTCTGAGCAAAAAACAGAGTCTCAAGTTAACAAAACATGATTTAAAGATTAAACCAAAGTTGTATTGTAAAATTCTTTGTTAACACATTAAAAAGATCTAAGGCAGTGCCTCAAATAACTATTCAAAAATAGGGCTTCTAAGAATTTTAAGAGGATTGTTGTTAGGTACTCAGGCAAAACCCAAGTATCGAGAGCTTATTTCAAAGAGATTCTTTGGGGGTTAATATGTATAATAAAATAGACTCTGGTGGTTACCAGAGTATAGGGAGTGCAGGGAGGGGGCAGGTAGACAGGGGAAAAATTTTTTTAATCATTTCTTCAATTAAATAAATAAATAAATATTTTGAAAATAAATAAATAAATAATCTCCAATAAGATGTGTTAAAGACCCACAAAGTTTTAAATATAATTGAATTAGCAAAAACACCACCAGTTTGGACTGACAGTACAGATTGAGAGATCTTTGATTCCCCAAATTCCAGACAGAAAGTAGTCTCAGAAAAGTGTCCAGTAGTAAAGATAGGCTACCTTTCAGGAAAAAGGAAAGATGGTGCAGAGGGTGGAACAAGAGCCATAGTGAATCTTCTCAGGCCTTGAGCCCTAATCAAGGAACTAACAACATGTGCCATGTTGGGTTTCAGAATCCACTGCTACGGACCAGTGGTTCCCACGTGTCTCCCATCCTCTCATTTTTCAATAAGAGGACCTATTCTATACCTATGTCACCACTGTATGTTGACAAGGGAGTGGATAACTGAAAAGTTAGTTTGTAGGACTTCAGATGAAGAGTAATCGTACTTTAGGAGCTTGGAGATGGTTTAGATGGTGAAACTCTGGACTTTGAGTTGATGCTGTCATGAAATGAGGTTTTTGAGGACTTTGGAGAGGGTGAGTATATTTTTCATGTCAGAAGAACTGAATCACTGGGAATCAGAGGGCAGGCTGTGGTAGGTAGCCTCCTGACCCCCAGAAAGTGTGGAAGATAAAAGTTTACTATTGTTCTGAGCTACCACATTTTGATAGATTGTTATATGCTGGTAGAAAACTAAAACATCGTCTTTAAGTATTTCACTATTTACCTCTAAAGAATAAGAACACTTTTTTTATTTTCTAATTTTAAAATATTGGCAGATTCACAGGAAGTCCCAAAAAAAAGATACCAGTGTATCCTTCACCCAGCTTCTCCCACTGGTAAAGTAACATCTTATGTAACTATAGTACAATATCAAAACCAGGACACTAGCATTGGCACAATGTCATCGACTAGACCATAGATCTGATCAGATTTCATGTTTTCACAAGCAAGTGTGTGTGTGTGTGTGTGTGTGTGTGTGTGTGGTTCGAAGTAGGGTATAGTGCTATATAAGCAAGCATAAGGAATTTATCATCATAAAAATCGGGGTTGTTCTTACATTCATGAGAGAGAAGCAAGTTGTGGTTGGGAAGAACACGCAAGGGGCCCCTGAGGCACTAGCAACATAGTGCTTTGTTTCATTGCAAAAGTAGGTTTTAAAATGCAGGTAAAGTTTGTTTCCAAGAAGGCTGTGGATATCCTAAATAAACCCCAAACCTTCCTACATTAAAATACCTAAAAAATGCTGGATTAAGAAATATTTTAAGCATATTTTATAAATTTACATATTCCATATCCACTTTATGTTTATAAGATATTTATATATACCCAGGTATACTTACATAATGTTTACATATTGAAAACCACAATGAGATACCTCTAGACACCCACCAAATAGGCGAAAAATTGGAAAGCTGAACAAAACCATCGATTTCAGCGCATGACGGAGCTATCAGGAAAGTAAAAAGTACCAGAAATCTGCTGGAGCCAAGGTCAAAGTCAGATACAGAGGTGAGCGAGCCCTGAAGTTAATTAATAACGCTGGTAGGAAACATGTGATCCTTCCTTTGGTCCTGGGTTGAAGGATGGAAATCTCCTATGCGAACTGTGGCCTAGCATCAGGCCTCACCTGGCCAGTCTACCTTACCTTTACTTTTTAGCTTTTTGCTCTGTACCCCCCAAAACAACTCGTGTCCAGATCACCAATGACCTCAACACTACAAATCTGCCGATCCTTTCTCAATCTCAGCATGCTTGATCTCTCACTTAATTGTTTTATTAAGGTGAAATTCACACATAAAATTAATCGTATAAAAGCACAGTTCAGTAAGTAGCATTTAGTCCATTCACAATGTTGTGTAACCACCACCTCTGTCAAGTTCCAAGACATTTCATCACCCCAGAAGAAACCCGTACTCAATCAGTAGTCACTCCCCACTTCTCACTCCCCGAGCCCCTGGCAACCACCATTTTGCTCTTTGCCTCTGTGAATTTACAGGTTCTGGATATTCTGTATATGTGGAATCACGCCCTCTCGCAGAACTTAATGCAGTCGATCCCTTCCTCTTCCTTCAGACACCTTTTTCACGTGGCTTCCAGGATAGCACACTCCTGGTTTTCTTTAGACCTGCCCCTACTTATTCCCCAGCTGCCTCATCCAGTCACATGGTTTTCAATCTTATCCAAGGGCTGATCACCCCAAGCTTTTATCTGTGGCCATGTTCCTCCCAAAACTCCAGACTCATATATCCCATAGTCTGTTTAACATCTCCTCATCCTGGCATACTTTTCATGCATGTTCAAGTGTGAGCTCCCCATCTTCCCTTCAAGGCCCTCTCTTTCCATCATCTTCTCTCTCCACTTACTTCACTTCAAGTCCTCCTTCCAGTTACTCCAGGAGAAAACCTTGGGAGTTTTCATCCTTGACGCTTTTCTTTCTCTCACATTTAATGTCAGCAAACCCTACTGGTTCTCTTCAAAGCAGATCCAGAATCTGACCACTTCTCATCACCTCCACAGCTATCATTCTGGTGCAGCCACTCTCTTTTCTCACCAGAGTTTTTGCAATGGCCCTCTAATCTGTCTTGCTCCTGTCCTTGGGCCTCTCTAATCCATTCTCAACATGTCATTCTGGGGGAGCCCTGGGTGCTTTAGTCAAGGTTCTCCAGAGGAAAAAAAAGTTTTTGTATCTATCTATCTGTCTACCTACCTACCTATCGTCTATTATGAGAAACTGGACTTTGCTCATGCAGCTATGGAGGCTGACAAGTCCCATGATCTACTCTGCAAACTGGAGACCCCAGAGAGCCAGTGATGCAGCCCCAGTCAAAAGACCTGAGAACCAGGAGAAGCCATTGGGGTAAGTTCCAGCCCAAGCACAAAAGACCAATATCCCAGCTCAAGAAGTCAGGCAGAGAGAATTCTCCCTTCCTCTGCCTTTTTATTCTACTCAGGTCCTCAGCCGATTGGGTGATGCCTATCCACACAGTGGGAGGGCCACCTTCTTCACTCAGTCCACTGATTCACATGCTGATTCACTGATTTCACATCCAGAAAAACACTCTAACAGACACACCCAAAAATAATGTTGAGCCAGATATCTGGGTATGCCCTGACCCAGTCAAGCTGACACAAAAATTAAAATTAACCATCACCTTAGTAAAATGTAAGTTAAAGCACTTCTCTGCTCAAAACCTTCTAACGTCTTCCCAACACTCTAAGGATAAAATGCAGATTCTTCAGCATGGCCTAGAAAGACCTATATTATCTGAGACCTCACCTCCAAACATTCTGGCTCTTCTGCTACTGTATTCCTGGCCCCACATGCCTCTACCTGGAGACCTCTGCACTTATCCCCTCTGCCTGGAGCACCCTTCCTCTCCCCATCCTCATCCCAAAACTTCATCCCGTCCCCTCCTTCCCTGCTTTGTATTCTTCTGTAGCGCTTACCATCTCAGAGACCAAGAATTTGACTTATTTATTTGTCTCCTCTTACTAGATGATAAACTCCACAGGACAAGGATCTTTGTTTCATTCACTTTTGTTCACATCCCCCAGCACCTAGATTTGTACCAGGCACATAGTAAATGTACAATAAATATTTGTTGCATCAATCAATAAATGAATTTCCTGAAAGATAGTTTTAAAAAGTAAAGGAGGTTATAATGATCAAGAAAAAAATTCCTTATCGTTCATAGAAAGGGGAAACCTTTTAAGGATCCCACTTTTCCCAATTCCCTACCCTTACAAAGCCCACAGGTGTCCTTAGAAGAGAGCGATGTGATCTTGTAAATTCAGTCCTAGACCTGTCTCTGCTCCTACCCATGAATAATCTACAGACTTCTTTATTAACACATTAAATAACAATGTGTAAAATTAAACCCAGTCTGCTTACTTTATGTCACAAGGCCCTGCAGGATCTGACCCAGGCCTCCCTCTCAAGCTTCATCTTAAACAGCTGTCCCTGATACACACATGGTCTAGCCATCCCATTGTGAATGTTAGCCCTGATAGTCCCACTACCTGGAAATATTCTCTCCACGTGCTCCCTGTACCCCCACTTTCCACAATCCCCATGTCCTGTGGCTGGTGGCTTCCCATCCTTCAGCTCTTGGTATAAAAGTCTTCCCCTCTGAAAGTCTTCCCTGGTCCCCCTGAATAAACTAGGTCTTGTCCTTCTCCACATGGTACCTCATTCTTTTCCTGTGCAATATTTATGGTAATATAATTTTATTTCGATAATTATAATTTGTGCTATTTTAATTATGAAAATTTATAATTTGCATGATGACTATATATTATTTGTTTACTTATTTAGTGTCCATCTCCCCTCCATAAATGTGTAGACTGCATCTATCTGTTTCCCAATTGTGTACCTGCTACATGGCAGGTGCTCACATATTTGTTAAATGAATAAATGCAGTGGGCCTACCTTGAGGATTCGGGTTGCTAGTGGGTAGGAGCAGAAACAGGATGTGGAATGGATAGGGACCTAGGAGGTTTCAGCAGGTGCTCAGTGGCGAAGGTACTCATCTCTAGGAGCAGCTTATCATTCCAGACAACATGGAAAACACCAGAATTGGCCTAATGCACCCAGAGGAACTTCCAAACAGGTATGGGAATAGGAAGTTCTATGCATCATCCAGAGTCAATTCATGGAAAAACTACATTCCATGCTCTATAAACAAAAGGATCCAGCAATACTGGTTGTACTTGTCAACCCAGTTATAGTACACATGCATACATAAATACAACACACATTTATTTTTAAGCACTAAGTGCCTCCTGCTGCTGGAAGATAAAAATGCACAGAGGCTCACAATTTCAGTCTTCAGATCTGTTCATTAAGGAAGTATAATCACAGAACAATAAGTTAAAGGAAAATAGGAATCTTCTAATGAATGTCATAAAATCCCTAGGGAAAGCCTGCAGCGGCCAGGCAGGTGACATAAATGAGGGGTGTCAGGCGATTGAAAGGCAGGGCTATGGAGACCTGGGAGTGCATTCAGCCTCCTAGGGTGTTCTAAATTTAAAAATATATATACTTGTGATTACTTTTAAAAAATAATAGATTCTTAGGGTACATACAGAGAGGATTTCTTGAATAATAAACCTCCCTCTCACTCCTATCGCCTAGCCAAGTTCCCTTGTAAAGAAAGTGTCTCTCTAGAGACTCTACCCATAAAAGATTTTTGTATATAAGTGATAGCATATCATAAAGACCATTTTTTCTTTTTTTTTTTAATAACATATATTAGTCTACAGCCATGCTACCCTGAATAAGCCCTATCTCATCTGATCTCGGAAGCTAAGCAGGGTTGGGCCTGGTTAGAACTTGGATGGGAGACCACCTAGGTTGACCAGGTTCTGTGGGCATAAAATATTTGGAAAAAAATAAAATAAAAGGAATTATAAGCTGACAAGGTTCTTGCAATATATGAGGTCAACCAAGGGTTGCTTTGCCTGAAACAAATAAATAAACAAACAAACACCATACATAAAATTAATTTCCATTAATTGCAAAAAGATTGTAGATCAAAGCGTGAAATATAAATGAATAAGCTTCAGCCAGAAAACAGGACAACATCTTGATGACCTGGAGTAGACAAAAAAAGCCTAGAACAAGACACACACAGACAAAATACTATATATAATCCTTAACAGGAAGAGCTACTTAATAGCTGAGAACAACAATATTACCTACTACAGAATAATGACAGTACCTTCCTTACAGCTGTTGTGAAAATTAAATGAGGTGAAGCACATCCAATGTTAAAACAGTAATCTACACTTAATAAAGGCACAGTAACTGTGAGATGCTGCTATTATTAGTAGTATTACCTCCCAGTGCTGCTGAAAGTTTTTCTGTCTCCTAGATTGGGCTAAACTTGACTTGAGAAGAAGAAAAGGAATTATAATCACTCTATTTCCAGGCAGAAAATCATTAAGTCTAAGGGCACAGGCTTTGGAGGAATGTGGACTACTTATCAGAGTGGATGATCTTAGATAAGCTACTTGACATCTCTGATCCTTAGTTTCCTCAACGTGAAAATGGAGATCTTTGGGACCTGTCATTAAGGCTAAATTAGCCCAATCCGGTGCACATAGTACATGCAGAGTATTCGTTGAATTACTGCGTGTGGATTTTAGATTAATTTCAAACATTCAATGAATGAACTGTGTGCATAACAGTACAATACTGCCGTAAGGAAAGCCCTATACCGCCTTTTCCATTTTTTTGGTCTTGGCTCAAATGTCACCTTCTCAGAGATCTTCCCTGACCACAGACCATTTAAAGTGCTTCCCCCACCTCCAGTCACTCCTCACCGTTTTGTCTTTACCACTCTGGTACGACTCTGAAATTGTCTTGTCCATTCATTTCATGTCTGTCTCTGTCACTAAAAAAAAACAGCTCCATGAAATCAAAGTTTCTTGTTTTCTGTATTCCGATATCCTGACCTGGGCCTCAGTATCCTCACCCAGAAACTGCGGGGCTGGAGGAAGGAGAGAGAAAGGTGAGAAAGCAGGCGGGTCCACCTGAGCCCAACTCAGGCCTTCCAGGCGGGGCACAGCCTCGGTCCTCCACCTGGGCCTCAGCGGGGCCACGCCCACTGTGGGCGTGCCTAGCCCGGGTGGGCGTGGTCTCCAATGTTGTGGCGGCCGCGTGCAGGCTTTCGTCAGCGAGAGCGCGTTACGTCACGCGCAGGGCCAGCCCCGCCCCGTCCCGTCGCGGGCGGGAAGTGGGCGTGGCCAGGCGCGAGGACCCCACCCCTCCGCGGCTGCCCGCGCCGCCGCCTGAGTCACCTCCCGGTGGCAGCGCTCGGCTGCCGGCCGCTCAGGCAGCGCGGGGCCGCTCTGTTTTGGGGTCCTCGCCGCCCTTCCACGTCTCCCGGAAGAGGGGCCGGGCCGTGGCGGGGGCGCGGCGGGGTCTGCGCAGCCTGTGGCCTCGGCGGGGCGGCTGCCGAGGGGGGCGGGGGCGGCGAGGCCGCGGCGCAGCCGCTCGGGAGTCGTCAGGTGAGGCGGCGGCGAGGGCCCGGTGGGCAGGACGGGCCCGCCTGGGGCGCAACGGCGGGCTGCGGCCCCTCGGCGGAGACCCCGGTCTCTGCGCCCCGGGGCGGGGGCCGCCTGGGCCTCGGCCGTCTGGGGTGCGCGCCCTCCCCTCTCCCTCCTTCCCCGCATCCCCAGGCTGGTTTGGCTGCTCTTCCCGCCCCACCTCCGGAGGCTCGGGGAGGTGCGTGGGGAGCGAAGGGGGCACCTGCGCGCGCCCTCCCGGATCCACGGACTGACGCGCCCTGCGACCAGCCCCGCGTCCTCTGCGTGGACACCTGGCCGTCCAGCGGGCCCCGCCAGCGCCCCCGCGGGAGCCGTTTCCCGGGGCAGGGAGTGCCCTGAGGGTTGTCGGAGGGTTTTGTACCGACTCCGAAGGCCCACGGAGATGTGTGCCCGTGGGGCGGACGCCCACGACGGCCCCTCCTCGCCTGTTTAAGGGGCTGATCGTTCTCAAGCCGCGGGGCTCCGCTGTAAAGACCTGTTCCCTTGAAAGTGAGAGGCGCCCCGTCAGAAACTAGTGATGTGTTTCGGTTGCTCTATCAGGAGAGAGCATTTGTTTACTCGAGAACGAGACGTTATTACATCTGCGGGGAGTCTGGTGTTACAGAGCCCCTCAGCTCCCCCTCTTCATTGGATCCCACGTAAACGCTGACATGCACAGGCAGGGAGGGAGTAGGCCCATTGCGTGAGAAACAGGTGTAGAGGGTGAGTTTCCTTCTTGAGGTTCTTCACGTACAGAGAGGCTGGATGGGGAAGGCAGGGGTTAAAAGGTGCGCTCGGCTGACTTAGGTTCGAGTATCTGAGCTGCCATTAAACACGGATCTTTCTAAACCTTTTTCCCATTTGTGGGAAAGGAATATTTGCGTCGCTACTTCCTGCGTAGTGTGGTTGCGAAAAGTGTGTGATGAAGAATGCACAGCGTCTAACATTCAGTATATTTCTGGGTGCCTACTGTGTGCTAAATGCTGGGGATTCATCGGTGAGCACAACAGACAGGGCCTTTATCCATCTACTCACCCCCTCCCCCAATAGGGAGAGACAGGGGAAAAAATTATAAAATATAAAATGAGCTGTGAGGGAAAAGCATAGTGTGTGAAATTTAGGTGGAAAGAAAGAACTTCGGGGAGCAGATGGCATTCAAGTGGAGATTAAGAACAAGAGTTAGCAATAAGAGTGTTCTAGGCAAAAGGAACAATGTGCACATTCAAGAGATGTTTGTTAACTTTTTCATACAGTACTCTTTTTTTATCGTAAGGGTTAATTCATCATTATTCCTGTTCATTGTGGCAGGCCATAAGCACTCAAATATGTATCAAATGAATGGCTAGGCAATCTTATTTTTTTTATTCTGAATTTAGCTTAATGTGCACATAGTAGGCACTGAATATCTTTAACTTATTGAGGATGCACTTTAGATAGATTATGTGCACACCTAAATTATCCACAATCGTATTAATCAGAAGTTTCTTCAAGTTTCAGCACCTTAAATTTCAGGGAATTATTGTTTTTATTGGGTTGTGCTGAAGTTTTGCCATATTGATTATTTGCTATTTGGATGCTTTTGCTACATTAACATTTGTCTTTTGTTGAAATTAGAGAAATAACAATAATGGTAGTTGTAATTATGGTAATAGCAATATTAAAAGGAATGCCTGCTGTGTGCCAGGCATTTTGCAAAGTGTTTTTATATGTTATTTCATCTTAAAACTGTCCTATAATGTAAGTACACTTATTTCCTCACTTCCTAGATAAAGTTACTTAGTTTCAGTTAAGTAATTTGTTCAAGGTTACAGAGCTGGTAAGAGGCAGAGTTAGGCATTCAACCCAGACTATCTGATTCCAAAGCCTAGTCTCAACTCTTATGCTCTGCTGTTATGCCACACTGATCACTTTATGTCTTTTTTACAGGTTCACCAATAGGATTATTCTGCTACCATCATGTCTTGGTTTGCTGACCTTGCTGGAAGAGCAGAAGATCTTTTAAACCGAGTTGACCAAGGGGCCGCAACAGCTCTCAGTAGGAAAGAGAACACCAGCAACATCATATATAGCAAAAATAATGACTATCCTGAACTTCACCAGCAAAATACTGATCTGACTTATCAGACTGGACCCAAAGATAATTATATTTCTTCAGCAGCTGATAACATTAGAAATCAAAAAGCCACCATCTTAGCTGGCACCGCAAATGTGAAAGCAGGACCTAAGACATCAGTGGAGGCCTCCCATCCTGTTGAAAATGCGTCTGTTCCTAGGCCTTCATCCCAGTTTGTTCGGAGAAAAAAGTCAGAACCCGATGATGAGCTGCTGTTTGATTTTCTTAATAGTTCACAGAAGGAGCCTACCGGGAGGGTAGAAGTCAAAAAAGAAAGAGGCAGGACACCTGCCCTTCAGAGTTCTCGAACAGCAAGTGTCAGTTCTACAAACACCAGTGTAACTGCCATCGGAACCACTGAAGAAAGTCCTTCTGGGAGCCAAAGCCATGGTAGCTAATCAGTCCTTTGTTGCTTTTAGAGTTAAATTAGATGTGTCATCATAGCTTAATACATTCTGGTAGTTTTTCTCATCTTCTGTTTTGTTACCTGTTCCAAAACAGAAACTCTGAAATGTGTGGTGTAAACAAGGGAGACAGCATGGAATACTATTAGTCAATATGCTGTTACAGTAGGGTCTTCTGCATATTGTCTATAGGGTAACTACCCACCCCAGCATCTCAGAAATTACATCTGAAATGATTTCCTATGATATTTTAAGACACAAAAAAAGACAATTTTGAAATCTGGAAGAAAACAATTTTGGATTTGGGACTATCTCAATTCTTTTTTTTTTTTGTCATTGAGATTATAAAAATAACAGGAGGCTATACTTCACATATATTCTTGCCAGTTTTGTGTGTGTGTGTGTTTCCTGCATCCCCCAGAAGTAAAGCTGAGAGAGGTGTGGAAGCATAAAGGGGAAAGTAACTAATTGCCAAGTTTTCAGGTAATTTCAGCTGCCAGGGAATATTCTTGGGGCAAATGAGAAATGGGCTAGGGCAGGGTCGCAGTCCTGGGACTGCTGACATTTGGGCTTAATAATTCTTTGTTGTGCAGGATTGTCCTATCCTGTGTAGGATGTTCAGCAGCATCCCTGGCCTCTTAACTAACCCATTGGATGGCCATAGCACCCCCAGTTGTGACAACCAAAAGTGTCTCCATACATGCCAGATGTCCCTTGCAGGGCAAAATCACCCTACGTTGAGAAGCCCTGGGATCCCTAGAAATGGAATTGCTGAATTGTAGGTTGTGACAATGTTCAGCTACACTAGTAACAAATGCCAAAGTTTTCGCAAGAAGTTGTACCAGTTCATACTTCACCAGCTGTGGTTAAGGCTTCCTTTTGCTCTGCATTCTCACCAAAATTTGATCTTTTCAATGTGACTTTTTATGTTTTACTAATTAGGTGTGAAAATGTCATTTTTTACTTCTCTCATTACTAAATGAGGTTGAACATCTTCACATATTTGACTATTTGGGTTTCATCTTCTGGGAAGTGCCTATTCAAGTCTTTTGATCATTTTCTCCCAATGGATCATTTATCTTTTTCCTCATTGATTTATAGATATTCTTTGTATATAATGGATGGTAATTTTTTCTCATCCTCCTCTAGTTTTACTTTGTTTTCTCCCTGTTCTCTGTATACTTTCTCAATGAATAGAGTTCTTAATATAGATGAATTTATCAGTCTTGTCTTTATGGTTTGTGTCTTTATGTCTTGGAAAATATTTCCCTACCCTAGGATTATAAAGATAATTTCCTATATTATAAAGATCTTAGAAAGATTTCATATTTAGTTGAATAATGTGAGGTAAGCATCTAATTCCATTTTCTCCCATATGGAAATCAGTTATTCTGGCATCATTTATGGAAAATATTTCTTTTCCCTATCAATCTGCAATACCACATCTGTCATAAGTTAAGTATTCATCTACACATTGCTCTGTTTCTGGACATTTAATTCTTTCTCATTGGTTTATTTGTCCATCTTTGTGCCAGTGCCACACTGTCCATAGCAACTTGTACCACCTTGTCCCTCTTCAAAAATGCATTGGCCACTCTTGGACTTTTGTACATCCATATGCATTTTAGAATTTCCTTGCCAACATTTCACAATGATAATGTTCATTTTTTTTATTGGGAGTCTATTGCTTCTGTATGGACAGTTAGGTGAGAATCAGCATCTTTACAAATTGAGTTTTCTAACTCATTAACATGGTATAACTTTTGAGAACTTTTTCATATGATTATTAATTATCTTCCTTTGTAAAGTACCAAGTCTTTTGCCCATACAATTATTGTTTTAGTCCATTTTATCATTTAGTTTATATTTTAGCACAATTTTTTTTTAAGTCAGTAAAAAGTACATTTGCATTATACTTAAAGGAGTACATCTGAATTCTTGAGTCTCTGTCTCTTTGGGTAAGGCATTTTAGATTTTGGGTTGGTTTATAATGAATGCTCTGACCTGTTAATACTCTGCCTTAAAACCCATAGCTGTTCTTTTTTGCCTTTCTAATATTTTCAATACTGAGACTTCTCTCTTTTTTTCAAAAACAACTTAGAGATGAAAGGGAGACCAAGACCCTTTTTACCTAAGTCCAACCACTTAAACTATCTCTGATTTTACCCTTTCTACAAGTGTATTCTTGTGCCGTTACCATTCAGTGTATCCAGATTGATTGAGGATCCTTAAAACTCTGTAGTTTCCATGTATGAGAATGAACTTTCATCAGAGAGAAGTCTATTAAGAATTTTTACTTTTTATGGCATTTTAGCTTTGTAAGGTAAACACGTGACATGCCAAGAGAAGTTTTAAAAGCAAGCATTTATTGGGAGAGCGCTCGGGGGTGAGGTTCTCTGGTCCAGAGAGGAGAGGGGCCAGAGAAGTCGCACCCTGGGGTGGGAGGGCGTGGCTTTTATGGGTTATGTGGGGGTAGGGGTATAGGGTGGGGAACATTAATCCTTAATTGAATGCTAATTGAGCCTCCAGATTAGGGTGGTGACAGGGCTTTAGGGTGGGCTCTATTCAGGTCTGGATGCCCGACATCAAGCTGGGGAGTCTCCAGGCAGGCATCTGGCTTGGCCCTTCCCCTGCCAACCTAACAAGCTTTAGTAGTCAACTTGAGCCCAAACACATTCTACCAAAGTAAGCTACTAATGTCATTGTAGTGAGTGTTCCAGTGTAACAAAAATGTGTTGCTTTTTAACAGAAGCCTCTAATAATTCAGACTCTGGCCATGAAGTCCAAGAAGATTCTTCAAAGGAAAATGGATCATCCAATGCTTCCTATGCTGATCGCAACCCAATTCCTACTGATGACAGCAAATCCCATGAACTGTCTAATCTTCGACTGGAAAATCAGCTGCTGAGGAATGAAGTTCAGTCTTTAAATCAAGAAATGGCCTCAATACTTCAGAGAGCCAAGGAAACTCAAGAAGGTAGAGCCCTGTTCATCTAGAATTGGGAATTTAACATTTCAAAAATAAACTAAAACCTTGACTATGTCTAAGCTATTAGAAATGTTAGATGAGGCTTTTAAAATACTGTTTCCATAGAAATACAGGGCCCAGATTTAGAAATGGGACTAATCATGCTCCCACCAACCCAACACAGAGAACATTTGCTTGTTTGGTTACTCTTTAGGAACTATGAAATTTAAGAACTGAGAAGAACAGAACATTAGTTATCATCTGTTCCAGTTGATTGGTTTATTCTGAATCATCTAGGGGAACTGTTCATGAACCAAAAGTGGGATTCAACAGAGTAGTGGACACGAGTATGCAGGGGCACAGTGTAGCTTGCTGCAAGGAACATCAAACGAACAGGGACTTTCGTTTGAATACTGTTCTCTGGAACTGCAGTGCAGTGTTCCTGAAGTACAAAACCTCAGATTTCTCAGAAATGGGTAATTAAAAATAAATAACACCATGACTAATGTAGTGATGGAGGAATGTGTTAGTGTAATTGTTAAGTGTGGCTGAGGAGAAAAAGAAAGAAGAGAAATCTGTCTTGGTTCCTAGAGGTGATTAGAAAGGAGAGAAGGGACCATGGGAAAAGTTTTTCCAGGACATGAATAGAGGCCCAGCAGAGTGCAATAGGGAGACAATTTAAGACCTGTTAGACTGACTTTAGAAAAAGAAGTTTCACTTTACCCAGACTAATTTAGACACAGAGATGGAGCTTTTCCTGAGAGCCTGTACAGTGTCCTTCAATAATTAAAATTTTTTTGCTGGCACAATACAGTTGCAGATGACATATGAAGGTATGGACATCTGTACTTTATTGCTCTTTCTGTACCAGTTTCTAGGTTAAAAGAATAACATCTTTTTCCCCCAGTAATTTAAAGGAATAGGTTCTGTCTTGTGTTGGTTTTGTTTCTGTTTGTTTTAGTCTCATTGGGATGGATGTTATCCGCCCTTGCTTTGGATTTTGCATTCTTTCTTTCCTCTAGCAGAACTCTACAAATCCACTAACCATTTAGCATTGTGAACTTTCTGCTATCTACTGGTTTTGGCTTCCAAATACTTTATATCTCCCCCTTAAAAAACATTAGAAGAACAGCTAGCTCCATGCCCCTTTTCAGCCTATTAACTGTTATGTAGATTCAAATGTTGACCTTGAAAAATGGGTGTCCTGTTTGGAACAAAGGAAATTGAGGATATTTGTAAGTTCCTGATTTTGGCAAGAAAGAAAGTACTAAAGGGAGTCAAAGGATTTGTTTGAGCTCTGAAAATATCTGTTTGCTTGAATAGAAATTTTTCTCTCTCTCTCTTTTTTTTTAGAATTAAACAAAGCGAGAGCAAGAATTGAAAAGTGGAATGTTGACCATTCAAAGAGTGATCGCATAACTCGAGAACTTCGAGCCCAAGTAGATGACCTGACTGAAGCGGTAGCCGCAAAGGATTCCCAGCTGGCCGTACTGAAAGTGAGACTACAGGAAGCTGACCAGCTACTGAGTACTCGCACAGAAGCTTTGGAAGCCATACAGAGTGAAAAGTCACGGTAGTTAATTCTATTAATAAGGGAAAAATCAGCTAGGATGATTTTCTTTTTCCAGTACAAGTAGCAATAAACACCATAGTGTATATACTACCTTACGAAAATTTAGCTTTTGTTGATGTTGGAAATGTGTGTGATTAAAAATGGATTTATTATTTGAATCTTGAGATTCCTTGTTAGTAAATTCTGAATTTAAAAATTTCGAAGAGCATAGTGTCATTAATCTTTTGACATATAATGCTATGTGGCATGTGCTTATATTTGGATCCCTAAAAATACAGATGACATTTTATGAAAAGGGAAAAAGATTTCTTAAAGAATGTTTGAGTCAAACCATCTTTTCTATGCTAAAAAGCCAATGCTCTAACAATGATTCTACCTTATCACTTGTACTCTGTGGAAATGAGTTATTTCAAGTCATGTATTTTTGTTCAGAATAATGCAGGATCACAACGAAGGTAGTAGCCTGCAGAATCAAGCTCTGCAGACTCTTCAGGAGCGACTACTCGAAGCGGATGCCACTCTGAAGAGAGAGCAGGAGAGCTATAAACAAATGCAGGTTAGACTGGGAGACAGCCAAGTGCTTTTGTTATTTGGATGAGGAGAAACGACCTTAAGTGCTGTTTCATTAACATGTTCACTCTGTAATAAAATTCTTCATTGCATTTCAGAATTCTGTTTTTGTGACAGAAACCTAATCTTTGAAAATTTAGCTTGATGCTTGTTAAATTTATTTAATTGCAGTGAAATACAATTAAAGTAGTATGTATTCATTAGAGATAGATATCTTTTCATTTAATTTTGTTGTGCAACCGACATTACCATCATCTGATTAAATGCTGCTTTGGTGTATCTTATTTTTTCTTTCTGATTCCAGTTTAATCTGATTCATTTATTTCAAGAAAAAATTGCACATAATATTTAGAGTTCTACTCATAAATGAATTTTTGTATCTAGTTCAGTGATTCTCAACCCTGTCTACACATTAGAATCACCCATGTAGCTTTTCATACTTTCTGATGGCCAGTCTCCACTCCCAGTGAGTCTTATCCCATTGAGGGATGGCGTAGGTGTTGCTGTTTAGGTCTTACAGGATTCACAGCTACATCTAATGGGCAGCCAGGGTTTAGAACCACTTGTTCTGGCTGTCCTTTAAACAGATGAAAATAGTAAACATCAGCTAATGTGGATTTTAAAAAAATTTTATTGATATATTTTATTTAACACAGTATATCCAAAGAGCTATCATCTCAAAATGTAGTTAATATTAAAATTTATTAATGAGATACTTATATTTTTTGCACACTTTTTAAGATGTTTATTTTATACTTAATTCGGTCATTAAATTTCTTCTGAAATTTTGATCTGTATTTAAATTTCATAAAATTTCAGGTGAAAAATTAATTCACGCACTCCAAGTTGTTCTACACATATTCAGAAGTTTTCCAATAATAGTTTCTCAAAAAGTTAAACATAGAGTTACCATATAATCCATCAGTTCTACTCCTAGGTATATACATATCCAAGAGAATTGAAAATATATGCTCACACAAAGACTTGTACACAAATGTTCAAAGCAGCATTATTCATAATAGCCCCAAACTGGAAACAATACATATGTTTATCACTTGCTGAGTGGGTAAACAAAATGTGGTATGCCCACGTAAGGAGATATTATTTAGCCATAAAAAAGGAATGAAGTATTGATTCATGATATAATATGGATGAACCATTAAAACAGTATGCTAAGTGAAAGAAGGCAGACACAAGAGGCTGCCACATGTATGATTCCATTTATATGAAATGTCCCGAACAGACGAATCTATAGAGAAGGAAAGTAGAGTAATGGTTGCCAGGGGCTGGGAGGGAGGGAGGAATGGGTAGATTTCTTTTTGAGGTGAAGATACTCTGGAATTAGATCATGGTGATGGTTGCATAACTCTGTGAAAATACTAAAAAATACTAAATTGTACACCTTAAAAAGGTGAACTTAATGGTATGGCAAACCAATAAATTTATTGTTAATTGAATTATTAAATTTTATGTTTAAATTTAATTAAAATGAATAAACTTAAAATTCCATTCTCCATTGTATTAGACACGTTTCACATGCTCAGTACACATTAGCTGTAGTTGGTGATGGGGGTTTTGCGAATAAAGATAAAATGTAAATCTGAGAACTTGATAGGCTAGTAAGTGACAGGCCCTTTGTCTTTTAGAGTGTGCTTTAAAAGTTTCTTAAGCTAAACAAGTACTTTGAATAGCTTGTTAGAAAATTCGAAATAAAGGAAAACATTAGCCATGCTCTTAGAAAAGGTAAAGCTATTAACTTATGTCTTCCATTTGTTTTCTACTACACTTTCTGCTTTTCATTGATCAGCTAGTATCAGATCAAATCTGGTATTCAAGACACCAGATTCACCTGGGAAATTTCTTAAAAAACAGATTTTTCAGGCCAGTCTTGGGAATTCCAATTCAGTAAGCCTGGGGAAGGCCTTGTGTGGCTCTACTTTTAACAGACTTTCTAATTGAATTTTATGCATTGTCATGTTTGGGAACTACAGCCTTAGATTTGCTATTCTCCAGTTCCTAACAAAAGAAGAATATTTTTACCTGCCTATTCTCTGTTGGGCTGAGTTAATAAATTCTATAAGATATCTGAATGGATGGTTGCAAAATCTCAAAGTAAAATGACATAAGTGTGATTAAAAAATTTGTCACAGAGTGAGTTTGCTACACGCCTTAATAAAATGGAAGTGGAACGTCAGAATTTGGCAGAAACAGTTACTCTGGCAGAAAGAAAATACTCGGATGAGAAGAAAAAAGTTGATGAGCTGCAGCAGCAAGTCAAGATGTATAAGTCCAACGTGGAATCCTCTAAACAGGAATTAATTGACTACAAGCAAAAGGCTACTAGAATACTCCAGGTACGCATGCATATGTTAGAATGTTAAGCTGTGCCAGTTAACTGGGAGACACTGTGAGACTTTGTATAGATGTGTGAGATTATTTGTGTTTAGCGTAGCTCACTTCATATGCCTTACTCTACTGAAAAATATTATAAAAAGGATGAAATGTCTCATTTCTACCCCTTTTTTCCTTTTTATTTAAAATTCATTCTACTACTACCTACTTCAGATCTTCAATTTATCACTTTAATCGCTGAGAATATTAATGTTTGTCGTTAAAGAATTATTTTATTCTTCCTTGTTGATCCTCTATTGAATTTTTTAGAACTGGGCTAGGCCTCATCCAGCTTTTCCTCCCTCTTGTAGATCTAAGGTGACTTTACCTTCTTCTTTACTAAAAAAGACTGCAGCCAACTAATGTAGTTTTCAACTTCTCTTTCCTTTGCCTCTCATGTCAGGGAAAAAGTGTCCTTTCATTTTTTTCCTAGGGTGTTTTTTCTGCCTGTGCTTTGAATCCATCTCCACCCGCCCCATTTAAGCCCATTCTCCACAAGTCTGGCTTCTCCCTCTGTGTCTTTCTCTCTGCTGCCCTCTTCTGGCTCAGCTTACTCAAAAGCACAGCTTGCTTCATGGAAGAGCAAAGACTGGATCTGGGAAACCTGCCTGGGTTAAAAAACAATCCTTTTGTCTCTTTTGACCACTTCGATACCTTTCCTTGTCCTCCTTTCTTTCAACGTCACAGTAATCAGAATTACTATATATATGCTGTCTTCATTTGAGAACTATTAACTCCATTATGTAATTTCTGTACCATGTTTCAGAATTGTCTTAAAAGTCTTTAATGACCTAAATATGTATTTTCTGCCCTTTTCTTAGTTTCCACCCACTTCAATTTTGGTAGAACATTTTGACACTTAACTCCCCTCCCCTCATGAAACGCTTGCCTTCTGATGCCACCCACACTGCCTTAGCACTCTTTGTCCTCTCTTAACTACCATCTCTCTCTCTGTTCAGCCCTCTTCCCAGTCTTGAGGAAGAAACCTCTCAAATTCAGGCTTGAACCCTCTTTTTTTATTCTTTCTTACTTTGCATTATCATATACTCACTCTGCTTCTGTTACCTTGATGTGATTTCAGCATGTCTGGAACCCTAACTTATGACCCTAGTTTCTAAATGCCTGCCATGCTTCTTTACATGGAATGTCTCAACCTCCAAACCAGCTTCTTCATTCTACTATTTCGGTAAATATTATTGCCATCCTCCCAGGCAGTAGAGTTTGAATCCACGGTGTCATTTTGACTCCACCTTTTTCCTTTAGCCCCCACCTCCTGTTGGTTATAAACACCTTTTTGATTCCACCTTCATGAAATATTATATCCATTACCTCCATACTCTTCTAATTTTTTGTTGTATCACTTCTAATTTGGTGATTCATTTAAAAGGTACTTATTGAACACCTAACTATTCACTAGGTGCTATGATAAATGCTGAGGATATACAAAGCTCAAAAAAGATGTGTCCTCTTTCTTAAAAGTGTTCAGTTTAGTAGAAAGACACTGGTAATTATATAATGAAGTTATTGATGCAATAAGCCCTTAAAATCTGCCTGGGGGTGTCAGGGATCACTGGAAATGCTGTATAATGAGGAATTTGAAGGACGAGTAGGAAGACTTGTGGTAAGGAGGAGATTTCAGAAAGAACAGCCTGTGCCAGAGCACAGGGTACCTGGGTCAACATGGCATAGTTAGTGGACCACAGCTAGTTCCCTATTGCTGGAGCATAAAGTATTAGAGATGGGAGATAAACACTCAATGACAGGCAGAAGCCCGAGCATGGAGGGCCTTGCATACCATGCAGAGGAATTTTAATTTACAGGTAATGGTAGGGGGTGGGGAGTGTTTGAGAATTTGAGCAGTGTGATCAGATTTTAGTCTAAGAATTATGGCAGTGATGAGGTCGGGAAAGTTGGATGTCTGTCTTGTTTATTGTTGTAGCCCCAGGACTGTGCCTAGACCTTAGTAGATACTCAGTAAGTGGTTGAATACATCAGAGGGATGAGGGCTGGGATGGTGAGATGTAGATGATAAAGAGGCAAGTATCAAAAATAATGGTAAATATGAGGACTTGATCTAAGTTTGTGGCAGTAAGGATGGCAAATAGGGGACAGCTAAAAGAAATGTCAGAGGTAGGATATGTGAGACTTGGAGATTTAACTGGAAGAAGAGGGAACATGGCAGATAGAATCTAGGATGACTCCTGGTTTCTGGTTTGAATGTATGAATGTTGTTGCCAGTACTGCAAAGGGAAAACTGGAAAGAGCAGGAGAGGGTTGAGGAGAATATGATGGGTTAGGGTAAGTTTTCAAAATTGATGTGATATTGAGGTGAAAATTTTAGGAAGGCAATCAGGAACACAGGCCTGAAGCTCAGCAGTGGGGTCTCAGCATTAGCCACTTGAGAGATATCTGTAGCTATCAGTCTGTCTGTCTGGGTCATGTTTATTATAGAAAATTTGAAAAATACAGAAAAGTTTGAAGAAGTCTCCCATAATTCTACCACATAGAAAGGAAGCACTATTTTTGATGGAAAGTGACTTTTAAATATGTTTAAGATAAAAGAGCTGGTGGTCTTATTACCGGCCAACAATTATAGCACTTTTTAAACTCGTCTTTCCACAACAGATCTCTTCTTCCAAAGCATTCCTTTATACAAAGAGTCGACACACTCTTTCTGTAAAGGACCAAATAGTACACAGTGGAGGCTTTGCGGGCAATATGTGGTCTCCATCATGTGTTTTTTGTTTTTGTTTTTTTAAACAATTCTTTAAAAATGTAAAACCCCTTCCTAGCTTGCAGGCTGTACAGAAACAGGCCACAGGCCAGATGTGGTGGAGTGACCAGAATTTGTGTGGACACCTGCTTTATACCACTGCCAGATTAATCCTCCTAAAATACATCTCTGGTCATATCACTTCCTTGTTGGTCATTTGTGTTAGCGCAATCTTTCAGGTTACACCTTCTCTTTTCCAGAAGTGGTTTTTCCTCAGAACACTCTGCAAGTCATCTCACCATATCCCTCTCTTGACTTGTGTTTATTGCCCTCTGCTGGATACTTGTAACTTCCTTTTTAGTTCATAAGGCAGAGAGTACTCTCCAGACTGAGAGGCATTAACTTTATTACACAGGACACTTTGCACAGTGCCAAAGCCATCGTAGGTGCTCTATAAGTATTTGAGAGGAATGTAATGGGAAAAATAAGCATGAGAAAGGATGAGAAGAAAATATGAGAAAAATCTTATTAGTAAGTTTTCAGCACCGACATGGTCATACAGCAAGGCCATGTTGCATTGTTATCCCAGTGGGTTTACCAGTCCGTGGACTTTCTTTGATGGAGAATATAATTGGAGTATTTCCCTAGTGATTTATTTGGTGCAGGGTAGATGATAGTCATTATACAAGCTATTGTCTGCTTTGCTTAAAGACATTTTCTTTTTTTTTAAATAGTCTAAAGAAAAATTGATTAACAGCTTAAAGGAAGGATCTGGTTTCGAAAGCCTAGACAGTAGTACTGCTAATAGCATGGAGCTAGAAGAACTTCGGCATGAAAAGGAGATGCAAAGGGAAGAAATACAGAAGCTAATGGGTCAGATTCATCAGCTAAGGTCTGAATTACAGGTAAGATTCATTCCGGTTCACTTCAGAGATAGCCATTTACTCCCAGCTATTAGCAGTTTAAGAGGTGCTGGATTCTGTATTTTGGAGGAGGGGTATTAGTGAAATAACATGTGAAACTTCTGGGACAATAGTCACCATAGAGAAATGGATCTAAAGCAATAGGTTTCTTTTCCATTGATTGACTATAAAGTTATAAGAATTACAGACATAGGTAACCAGATTCATTGATTCAGCAAATGTCTACCAAGCGCCTGCCATATACTAAGCATCTTCTAGGCTTGGAGTTATAACAGGGAACCAGACCAAATCTTCATCCTTCTGGATCTTATAGTCTAGTGGTTAAAAACAAATTAGAGTTGGGCTTGTCTGTATAACTGGGCTGTTTGCTGATATTAAAATGTGCTCAGGGATGGTCTTTTAATTATAGTTTCATGCATGATAACTTTTTGTTTATTCCTAATTACTATATTTAATCTAGAGTAAATTGGGCCATTAATTTAGATTAAACATAGGGTCTTTGACGTAAATATAGGAGGTGTCTCTGAGGATTAGAGAAGATAAAGTAACAGTAACAAGCCTTCTTTAAAAATAAAAATAAAAAAAAGTTTTGTAAAGAATATTCATCTATGCATTAACCCAGCAAGTTATGATTTGTAAGATGTACATAAACTACAGAGGAAAGTATGGAAGTTGAGAGACTAGGCCAGCTTGCCTAGAGCTTAGTCTTGAATATCAATCTGGATATTGATCCTATCTCTGGCACTTGATAGGTGTATTACCTTGCCCAAGGCAGTTTATCTCACTGAGGCTTAGTTTTCTCATCGGTAAAATACAGATAGTAAGGGTTCTCCTGAGGATAAGGGGTATGTATAAATGGGCCCTCAGTAAATAGTAGCTGCTGTTATTTCTGTATTCTTTTTCTCCTTGGCCAAGTAGAAGAGTGGTAAAGGCTGTTATCTTTGTAGTCTTTAAAGTAGAATTTTTTTTACTGTAAATAGTTTTGAATTCCAAAGAATTGGCTCCCACATACTTAGAGTAAATACTAATCCTATTCAGACCTCATCTTATTCATACGTGTCCTTTGGGTGGGATTATGAAAAAATGTGTGTGTTTAATATCCTTACCTCAGCATCATTAATGACATTGACCCATTTTCCTACCCTTTCTCAAGAAGTTTAAAAATATAAAGATTATAGTATTGGGTCTAGCAAAATGGGAGAATTGTTAAATCATTATATTAGCTAACATTTACTGAGCACTTACATGCCACCATTCCACTGTGCTCTCAGCATACATCCTTTCATTTAATCCTCACCATAACCCTGTAAGAGAGATGGTATAGTCTCATTTTACAGTTTGAAGAAACGTTGACATGGAGGAGGAAAGTAACTTCTTGTGACTAGTAAAGTGGCAGAGCTAGGATTAGATCCATAGTCTCTCTGATTCCAGAACATGTGTTCTTGACCACTGCGAATACTTCCTGCCTCTCAATATTTCATCTGATTTAGTCAACCTGATGACAAAGACTAATCTCCCTATTACTAACCCTGAAAACTCGGTAGTGGGGAAAATAATTATTTCTGTCTTCCTCTAAATCTACAAAAGTTGTGTGAATATAGAATATTATACTTTGATTATCTGGGAATATCATTCATCTGTCTGTTTTTTCAAATAATATGTGAATGAAGATGAGTATAAAACAATGTGCCAAAAGATAAAGAGCAAAATAAAATGCCAGTTTTAATCTCACGCAGTGCTAGATGAATGGACTTATGCTTAACCTGTGCGGGGAAATACAGAGACCTAAAGCTGTGTTCTTTGCCACAAGTAGATTTTACTAGAAATCCAGAAGGTGGTTTTTGAGTTTGAAGAACTGAGAATAGTGGCACCAAAAGAAGAAGTTAGAGTAAGAAATATGGGGAGATAAAAAACGTAGTAGTAATAAAGCTAAAAAAAAAATAAATTGCTAATCTCTGGTGACAGGAGAAAAACATTATGTTTTTACTGTCTATTGGTTACTTGTGCACACACACACGAAAGCTAATTATAACCTGCAAATGTAGTGAAGTCCTTTGTGATGTTATATTTCAGTGCCTTTTGAAATTCTTAACTTTTAAATAAAGATGTAAATCTCCCAGTGAGCCACTGTCTACACATACTCATTAAACCAGATGATTTTTGCTGCAGCAGCTATAGTATCCTGTCATTCTTCTCACCATTTGGCATATTATATAGTGAAGTGTCAGTTTCTATGCTCCTTTTAGGCTGAGATCACGGTCATCTTTGTCCCCCCTGCTGCACCCAGTTCACAGTGCGTAATGATTTCCCTGTAAATGCTGTACTGAACAGCTTTTTTTTATGTTGCTTTCACAAGTAAGGTTCATTTTTCTTCTTTTAAGGATATGGAGGCTCAACAGGTTAGTGAAGCAGAATCAGCAAGAGAACAGTTACAAGATCTGCAAGACCAAATAGCTGCACATAAAGCTTCTAAACAAGAACTAGAGGCAGAATTGGACCGACAGAAACAGGTAAAGATTCCAGGTTGATGATCACCTAGGAAGACTCTGCTAGCTGTCACGTGAGATGACTTCCCAGTAAAGCAGCTTACTGGCATTCTAATAGGATGGGCTCAGAAAGTTAGTGATAGGCAGGGCTCGTGTCTCTCCTACCTTCCTGCTGTCTCACACTTCTTATTGTTTGTTTTAACACATGAACAATAGAGAAATGGTTATGGGACTTGCCTAATATCACACAACCCATGAGAGACTAGACTAGAACCCAGGATGCCTTTCCTAGAGTTTCTTCTACCCTGTTTGTATTTTATTATGTCTCCTTATGAGAGAGTGTGTATACATACATACATACATACATACATACATACATACATACATACATACATATATATATAAGAAAACATAAAAACATGAATTGATTTATATATTTTACTACATTTGTACTTATAGGAACAACAGTAAATATTAGTTAATAGAAATATAAAGTCATGCTTTTGTTAAAATAAGATGCTTATATTCATGTTTTGACAAATTAAAAAATAACTCTCCCACCTTCAAAAATAAGAAATATAAATAAAACATCAGTGCTATATTAGACTTTTTTTCTGTTAGAGAAAAAGTGCTTATATAGACTATGCTTACAAATTATGTTTAAGATTATATTTCATTTTATACCTGGCAGTTGTTTGCTCCTCAGGTCAAATTATTTTACTTTAATAGACTTATGTAATAGTTTCGATATTAACGCAGTTAAACATATTTACAACACATTCTCAGAATGAGATTCTAATATTCTAATATTAATAACATCTATAAATAACATCTATAGGTACTGACAATGTTATAGGCACTTAGTTTGCATTATCTTATTTCGTTTTCATAAAATCCCTATTCATTTTACAGAAAACTACTCCAGCTTTGCATATTTATGTTTATGTATTTTTTTTATTAGGATTTATCATTTCTGAAACTGGTTTATTCTCAGAGTAGTGTTTGTTGTGGAAGTAGCACTTAAATCTGTTACCTGTACAGCAAGAGAAAAGTTCACTGACTAGCAACCTGCAGGGCACATCATAGGCTGTCTTAATTTAATTATAAGATTAGCTGTTCTTTCAGAAATTGCATTTTAATTTTTTCAAGGAACTATTATATATTAAAAGGCAAAAATTTGATGTTCTTGATGGTTAGTGAGATATTTTCATTTTATTATGGCAGATGGTTTTAACCACATTAACTTCCAGTGCCCTTTTTAAAATGAGGAAAATGGAACTGAACGTAGCTACAGGCTATTTAGTAATCAGATGTTCCAGATGTGAAGTGCTTAATTTTGAGATTAAATGTCCTGTAGTGCTCCTTATCAATTTAAGTAATTTCAGCCTTAAATTTTGTGTTAGCCTAGAGCTTAGGAAATTAGGTAAACCTGTAATAGAGATTTTCCTACTCTAATTACCTTCCTCATTTTCTCTTTCTCACTCATCTCAATTTTTTCAATCTGTGAAATGAGGTTTACATCTTCATACAGCTCCCTTTACTAACTTTGTCAGCACAGTTAAGCATAATGCTTTTTTAAAATCAATGTATAATTTATATACAACATCTTATTAGTTTTAAGTGTACATCATAGTGATTTGATGTATACGTTACGATACGATCCCCATAAGTCTAGTTACCATCTGTCACCTTCTGAAGTTTTTACAGTATTATTGACTATACCTCTGCTACATAATGCTTTTGAAGGTACTTAGCTAATGAATTACTCTTTCTTCCCTGGGATATGCTTTGTTCTTAAATTCTAGCTTGACTCCAACTGATCATATCTGTTGTATAAACCAACAGTGCATTAATGTAGTTTATAGTGAATCTGGAGGTATTTCTTTTTTTTCTCTCATGCTCTTATTACTGCTGTGGGAATGCAAAATGGTACAGGTATTTTGAAAACAATTCAGAAAACCATTTGCAGGTTTTCTTCCTTTAAGTTAGACTTATCATATAATCCAGCAGTTGTATTCCACACATCTACCCAAGAAAAATGAAAACACATGACCACATAAAGACTTGTGTTTGGATATTCATATACAGATTGATACACTGTGCTGAGGTATTAACTTTTCATATCAGACCCATCCAAGTCTGTTCGCTTATTCATTCAGTATTCAGCACACATCGATTGAGTGCCTACTGTGTGGCTAGCACTGTTGTAGGTACTGGGGATGGAATAGGAAATTCTGTTTTTAACTTTTGTTTTGTGCCTCACTTGTAGGAATTCCGCTACGTAGAAGAAGATCTGTATCGAACAAAGAATACATTGCAAAGCAGAATTAAAGATCGAGAAGAAGAAATTCAAAAACTCAGGAATCAGGTATGTATCAGTCACAACTTGAGAAGAGAGACCATTGTGAAGCTACATTTTTTTTTTAAAGAATATAGTAAGACCTTTGTTTTTATATTTATCCTTGAGTTCTGTTGTTGTGACAGTGAGATGTTATTTTTGTCCTGATACAGAATTTTCATTTAATGCCATTAGAGGCTGTCTTTGCTATTTTCTTTGGCTTGCTTTTTATAGAAGTATCTTGTAGCCAGTCATTCCAGGAGATGTCAGTTACACAGTTATACTTTTGTCAAAACTCGTTGTATACTTAAGATCTGGGTATGTCACTTATATGTAAATTTTACATCAACTAAAAATTGAGTATTAAGTAAGTTGATTAGGGGATCACAGTTTAACCTTAAAATTGAGCATTCCTTTTTAATAGTAAGTAAACCTTAGTTTATACTCAGTACAATTCCATTTGGTAGTTATTTGTTGTGTACCTAGCCCTGTGTTTAATTTGTGCTATAAGGGATTCAGAAGGAAGGAAGCTAATTTTTATTAAATACCATGTGATGTTAGATACTGTACTAAATATTTTATATATTACTTCATTTAGGCATCACATTCTGTGAGGAAGGAAACTGATTTATAGTTTGTCCTAGGTTGTAGCCAGGAAATGGCAGAGCTGGGATTTTAAAGTTAGGTCGATCTAGTATCCAAAATCATATTGATGCAGACAGTGCTATTTGCCCTCATAGAGCTGACTTACAGTTTCGTTGACAAGGAGGCAAATTTGACTCTTATTAAACAATGTTGCTGAAGTGACTGATAAATTCCCAGATAGTCAGTGGGAGTCTGAAAGAAGGCTGAGGTCAGCTCGGGCTGGAGTAGTTGGGAAGGGAAGAGGCTTCGAAGGCAGGTAGAACCTAGATAAGAGGACTGAGTTTTCCAAACAAGGAAACTGGAGAGTGGAGCAGAGGCGAGTGAGAGTGGGGGCAGTGGTGACAGATGAGAACAAAGGAAACTAAAATGGAAGTTACTAAGAACCAATTGTCAGCTGGACCCTACCTGGAAAATTCTCATTTAATATCGCTAAATACCATGTGCAGCAGGCACTGTTAGCCTCACTTAACACGTGAGGAAACAGATTCAGAGGTGTAGCAATTTGTCCAAAGCCAGATAGCTGGGAAATTGCACAGCAGAGATGAGAAGCTCAGGTAGTGGTCTGTGCACTGCACTGTGACTGTTGCATTATGGAGGGTTTTGAATCCAAGTTGAAAAGTTTCAACTGTCTCCCATGGATCAGCGCTTTCAGATATTTTTCACCATGATGTCACAGTAACAAATACAGCTGACATCATGTCTCAGTACTCACACTCACAACATTCAAAACTAAAACAAGTTTCACAGAATAATACTCTCACATGCTGTGTGTTGCACTCTGATAATATCCCATTCTATTCTGTTATATTGTTTTTTAAATGCAGATTGTGACCACCAAACTGATGGGATGACCCACTGATACAGTTTAAAAATCACTTCTATAGACAATAGAAGAATCATTGTAGTTTTGAGAAAGCAGTCAGTGCCACAGTTTACCTGTGGGGATGTACTGATGTGGTTTCCATGTTGTATGACCGGTTTTATGTAATAATTTTATGACTGTTTTGCCTTTCAGCTTACCAATAAAACCTTAAGCAATAGCAGTCAGTCCGAGTTAGAAAGTCGACTCCATCAGCTGACAGAGACTCTCATCCAGAAGCAGACCATGCTAGAGAGTCTCAGCACAGAAAAGAACTCTCTGGTCTTCCAGCTGGAGCGCCTCGAGCAGCAGATGAAATCTGCCACTGGGAGTGGTAGTAACGGGTCTTCTATTAATATGTCTGGAGTGGACAATGGTGAAGGTAAAAAAAAAAAGAAAAGAAAAGGAATCTCGAACACTTTGTTGCCTTAATTTCTAACCTTGCTAATCCAAACATGGTTTTGAGAAGTTAAGGAAAGATCATTTTTATTTGAAGTTTCATCCAATGAAGAACCTGTATTTTTCCTGATACGAGGCCCTGGCCATGTGCTGTTTGATACGATCGTTAGTAAGTTGAACAATGGACTGATTAACATCCCTCATTACTATGGGACTTGGAGAAAAGAGGCCCAAGGACTGATAGTTGAATTGAAACATGTGGGACGCTCAGTAATGAGAGACTTTTAGGAATCTTAAAGGCAAATTTGTTTTTAATAATCTTCCAGTCCATAATTATGATTATTAAAGCTAATAGTCAAATAAGTACATCCGTGCTCTATCATTTTAATAGAGAAAATGGTAGATTCCCAAAATATGTAATCAAAAAGATCATTAAAGGTTTTAGTATAGCCTAAACAGATTTGATCTTAGAATATCCTTTCAGACTTTTTTTCTATGTATGTAGTACCTGTTTTATCAATTTTTAACTTTTTCAAAATTTATACAATATATATTGCTTCATAGGAATCTTATGTAGACGTGCTGTAATTTGTTTAATTAGTTCCTTTCGGTTGGGGTTTAGATTTTTGCCAGTTTTGTCCCTAATATAAGCAGTTCTGAGGAAAATATCCTCTGTACATGTCCTTTATTTTCTTAGAATAAATAATTAGAAATGGAATTGCTGGGTCAATAGATATACACATATTTGAAGGCTTTTTATTTTTGTTGCCAAAATCAGCAAGTAATTATTAAGTGCCTGCTGAGTATCAGGTACTATTTCAGGCATTAGAGATACAATGGCCAACAAGAGACCAAAATCTCTCCCCTATGGGTCTTACCTCCTGGTATTTTGGGGGAGGAATCCTGCTGGAGGAGACAGGCAGTAAATGAATTATGTGAGATGGTGGTATGTGCTGCAGAAGAAAATTAAGCAGAGAAGAGAGATGCAGAGTGCTAAGTGTGGGGCTGGAACTGTAACTTAGGGTGGTCAGGGAAGACCTCATTGAAAAGGTGGTACTTTATTAAAGTCCCAAAGTAGGTATTTTTAACCATGACAGTAGACTCTGAGGAAATCTACAGGAAAAGTGTTCCAGGCAGAAAGAAGAGCAGGTGCAAAGGCACTGAGGCAGGAGTATTGCCAGCATGTTGCAGGATCAGCAAGGAGGCCAATACGACTGAGTAGCCTGAGGGAAGGGGTGGGTAGTGTAAGGCAAGTTCAGAGAACTTCGAGGAGGCTGTTTAGGCCTGTGTAGAATTTTCCTCTGCATGAACGAGGAAGCCATTGAAGGATCTTAAGAGGAGTGACTGATGCAGACTGCATTTTAACAAGCTACTGTGTCCTGAATAGACTACAGATTGCTAAGAGTGGAGGCAGGAGACCAGGGAGGAGCCATTATATCAATCCATGTGAGAGATGATGGCGGTTCAGACTGCTGGAGTGGAGGTGGTGGGCATTTATCTTAAAGGTGCTGGCAGATTCAGAAAGGAGTCAGATTTTTGGCCTGAGCAGATGGAAGGATGGAGTTGTCATGTGCTGAGTTGGGGGAAACTGCAGGACGAGTAGGTTGATAGCAGCGGCAGAAATCAGAGTCATGGTTTGGTGCATGCTAAGTCTGAGAGGTCTGTCAGACCTCCAGATGGAGATGAAACAGGAAGTCGGATAAGTACGGGGTTGGGAGTGATCTGGGCTGCAGGTATAAATTTGGGGCACATCGGCTTTGTAGAAAGGGTGTCTGGCCTCACGCTTAGCACAGGAATTAAGTGCCCGTTACTGTTGACCACTGGCAACACTTGGTATTTATAAACTTTAATTTTTGCTAATTTCATGGGAAAGTAATTTTCCTAGCTTTTACATTTTGATTTTTTTGGATATGGAAGTTTAAACATTTTATATAATCAAATTAATTTATGTTTTTATTGTCTTTGGGTGTAATGTTTAGAAAGTAAGTTTTAAGAATTTCTTCCACATGTAATGTATATTCAGCTGTCATTTTGTTAGTTCATTTTGGTGTCTGTACGTTAATTCATTGTTTTCTCATTTAAACAGGCGCACGTCTGCGAAATGTTCCTGTTCTTTTTAATGACACAGAAACTAATTTGGCAGGAATGTATGGAAAAGTCCGCAAAGCTGCTAGTTCAATTGACCAGTTTAGGTAAGCCATGCCAGTCAGGATGAGTGAGAGACCACCAGCTGCTTTTTATAGCTTTTTCCAGTGGTTTCAGTCATTGTGAGTCCCATCAGGCAGAGCTGATATTGAAAGTGATCATCTACCTTTTTTCATGACATTTCAACGTCAGGAGCTAGCTTTAAGGGGTCTGCCAGCGCCTATATTTTATTAAAAATGATTAACCCTGACCATTTCTTTCTATAATAATCTCCACTTTAAAAACTCATTAAATTTCATTGAGAAATTTGGTTTCTAAAAAGAAAGTGATTTAGAGAGGGACCAGGTTTGCCGCCTGCAGTTGTAGCTGAGGAAATAAGAGTGCTTATGTGAAAGTTTAACAGCCAAGCCCCAAATAATGATAGAAGTATTTGTTCACTACTGTGACATTTTTATATGGTTATTTCAAGTAATTATTTTACAGTCTACTATTTAAAAGTCTTATTTTATGGTAGCAACATAAGTAGTTTAAGTGAGTAAAATGTTAAAAAGCATTATTAGACGTTAACACAGGCAGATCTGTTTTGAGTGTAACTCTCTTCTCTTTTCCTCTCTACCCCACCACCGTTCGTTCTCACAGTATTCGTCTGGGAATTTTTCTCCGAAGATACCCCATCGCACGAGTTTTTGTAATTATATATATGGTAGGTAAACTTGTTTGAAAAAACAATGCTACACTTGATTTTGAACTGATTTTTTTTCAGCTGCTGGTCTTTGACTAAAAGTTTAGCAATCAATTTTGAAAGAATGGAACTCATTTTTGCTAAGAAAGATAATTAAGATAATTTTTCCTTCAAGTATGCAAGTGAGGTTGACAATTTATTATGTCTAAAATATAAATTGCTCAAAGGCTTTTCCTACAGTAAATTTAACTTTAGTGCATTTTAATAGTACCTCCATTTCTAAGCCACTCTAATGATAAAAATACTATATAAAATAATTGCTTTTATTTTTATCTTGATGTAAAGTTGCTTTATTTATTTCTATGTGTTATTCTTTATTTTCCAAAAGGATCTCAGGGTTGATTTATTTCCTTCCAGATTCCTTAGCACTAATGAGATGGTTACCATAGTCAGGAATGCCATTCTATGTGTCCCATGAGCCTGAAGACTCACTCACTAACTGTTCTGAATGGGGATGTTTAAAAGTAGCTCAGTTGAGTCTGTGGCCATGCCACCCTGAACAAGCCCGATCCTGTCTGATCTCGGAAGCTAAGCAGGGTCGGGCCTGATTAGTACTTGGATGAGTAACCACCTGGGAAGACCAGGTGCTGTAGGCAACGAAAATAAAAAATAAAGGACTGTAAGCTGGCAAGGTCCTTGCAATCTGTGAGGTTAACCAAAGGTTGCCTCACCTTAAAAAAAAAAAATTGAATTAAGACAGACCTTTTCCTTGAAAAGAAGTAAAAGCATATTTAGAAATTTCTCTGTGATCCACTAGAGGGAAGATAATCCTTTAAAAAGTTTTTAGGAAGGTGAGCATGAGAATTTAGGGAAAAGTTGAGTGTCATCAGAGAGGATTCAGAATCAGCCTGCGTCCAGGTTCATTTCCCAAGTGTTAGAGATTGTGAGGAACACATGTACCATCTGGCAGCATGAGATGTGATGCTGCACATTGCAGAACGGCGGGGCACTGAGCCATGGAACCTCACATCATTGCATGTGGCGGTGTGTAACTGTAGGTCCTGGGCCCAACCCTAGAGCAGCTGCTGAAACCTGCTGCACTATTCCTGTCGAGAATGCCTTCCGTCCCCCTGCACCAAAGCGCAGCTAAGCCCTCTCCCACAACACCGGCTGTAACTGTCCTACAGAGCCTTTTCCTGCCGACTTCATGCTACACGTCTTGCAGTTTAGACGGTTCATAATCACCCGAACGGTTATTTATGTGTACATGTGTATGATGTGAACACACTGCGGACTCTGCTCCTCTTGACTGAGAAATCTGTGCGTATTGCAACCTTTATGACCCTCCATTGCTTGTTTGTACATCTGTTTCTTCCTTAATGATCCAGTAAACATGCCTGAGCCCCTCCAGTGTTGCTAACGCAGTGCTAGCCGCAGGAGTATGAGGACAGATAGGACATGGTTCCTGCCCATGGTGTACTTCACAGGGGGCCTGTGGTGAAGATGAAATTATGGACTAATCCATAAATGGTTTTCTTTTCTGTAGGTTCTGCTCCATCTCTGGGTCATGATTGTTCTGTTGACTTACACACCAGAAATGCACCATGACCAACCACATGGCAAATGAGCTGAACCCAGTTGCTTCAGTGATCGGTTTTCTTTTTCCAGACTTGAGGTCAACAGAAGAGTCAGTTGCCTAAAATTCCTGGGGAGAGTGCACAAGATTGTCGTATCACTACAACTTTAAGTTATTACACAAGTACTCTGCTACCTAAGTCCTTCTCTAATGTCTTTCAAATGGTAAGAGTTTCTAAAACAATGACTAAAGCTCTCAGCTCTGCTTTTTCTGAGGTTGGTGGTTCGGTGTGTACATGTACGCACACAGAGTGGGTTGTTCACCTCTGTACAGACCATCCTGTATTTTAGGCGACACTCAATATGGCTGTAATCAGGGAAACTAATTGTATTTAGTGATATAAATAAAATGTTTTCTTTTTGATAATTCAGTCTGCTTCTGTATTTTCATGTATTTAACTTTGCAAGTATAGATTTACTTTTTACATATTAAAGTCCTGATTGGTATAACTCTTCTTATAAACAAATAAATAAAATTTACTGTGCATTTTTCCTTTTTAAAATGATAGTTTTTCATCCTCATCAAACAAAACATTTCCATGTAGCAATAGAGCCAAACAGCAGCTGCTGCTACTCATAATTGGTTCTCACGGGCTGCTGCTGTACCCACGTGTGTGCACTCCCCCTCCTCCTTCCCCTCTTCTTCCTCTTCCCCTCCTTTCTTTCTTCCCCTCCTTCCCCTTCCACAGTGCCTGCATCTTCCTTGGGTTCTCACTGTCATCTTCCTCGCCTTTTTCCTTTTCTCCAGCCTATACCTTGCGTTAATTCAGAACATCCATAGCCCCTGCATGTAGCATCTAGGAATCACATCTGTTTTAGCAGCCTTTGCATTTTTAAAACACTCCAGTGCAAAGATGTTAAGAGTTATTCTTTGAAGAGAGACTGACATTTTCTTTGCCTTAAGTCCAATATAGTGTCTGTCTGGGTTTTCCTTTTCATTTACACATCTGAATTCTTGTTTTGTCCTCTGGGTTCTGGTGGTCTCTCTATACATGTAACATGTAGATCTTGGGCTGTGCGAGGGTGTCTGTCGTCCTTCCAACAGGAATGTCTGTGAACCAGTCTGCTGGTGTCTAATCCAAAACCTGACAGTGCCTATTCTTAATGATACTTCTATTGCGACTTTAATTGACTTACAAATTTTTCAAAAGTTTGGTACATTGGTAGCTGTAGATTTTTTTTTTTTTCATCAAAATGTAGTTTTAAGGGTCCTCTTAGATGTCTTTGGACTTTCATCAACTAAGCAGGAATGAAAGAGGCAGAAAGTCCCACATCTAAAAGTGGGATATAGACACATTATTAAGTCATTATTAAATCAGGATTTATGGTGGTTCTTACTCAGGTATGATAGCCTATCAGGGTCGGAGCTGTAAAGTGAGGCCTCATCTCAGAATAAAGAGTTAACTCTTGTTAATATCTTTTAAACCAGGGGTCCTCAACCCCTGGGCCATGGTTATTGGTCCATGGCCTGTTAGCAGCAGGCGAGTGATCGAAGCTTCATCCCTATCTGCAGCCGCTCCCCAGCACCAGCATCACCTCCTCAGCTCCACCTCAGGTCAGCAGGTATTAGACTCTCATAGGAGCACCGGCCCCTAGTGCCGGAAAGGTTGGGGACCACTGTTCTAAAGGTTTTTCTTAACCCCTGCTTCTAATCTGGAAACCTTTCTGGAAAGTGATTAAAACCAGGTTACAGACTTAAAATGGAAAAGAGCACATGCTTCATCATCGTGCCTCACCAGACTTCCCGTCCCCGCAGGTCCTGGCTTTTGTTGGGATGGCTCTAAATCTCGTTCAGTTTGTATACATTCTTGGCTTCAGAAATCGTTTGACAAAGTGTTTCCGAGGTTCTTTTTCAGCAGTTACTTAATCCCTGAGTTTCAGTTCCAGTATGAGTGGCCACAGACGAACTCCTTGGGGAATTTTCGAGGGTGTTCCCTTTCGTTCACCCTCAGATAATGCGAAACCTTGACCTAATCAAAAGGATTGAGTGAGAGCTGAATTCTTTTCCTTCTCGAGTCAATGTGTTCATTTCAAGATGTCACAGATACGTGCCCATACACATACAGACGTTATCAGAGCTCTTATAAGAAAATCTCCCTTTCTCTAGACTTTGCTTACCGAAAACTGCCATTTCTGTTGTGCAGAACAAAAACGTCAAAGGAAGAGCGTGGGTTTTGTTCAGATGCGGTGGACTTGGGCTCACCAGATGAGGGAGCAGAGTGTCCGGGGCCGGGCAGTCGAGCCTTAGACTAAGGAGACTTACACCCAGTCACCCTGTGGAGAGAAAAACCAAACTTCTCCAGGATGCCTCCAGGCTCCAGCTCCGTGTTGCAGGAGGCCAGCCGTACTGGGAAAAGCCAGTGTGGGCATCTTGGTCTCAGTGGAAGTGGAGGAAAGAACCAGAAAAGCACAGGAGGATGGTCAGGGACCAATGGGCCAAGATGTCAGGCTGCAACTGGTCAGAAGGAGGAAATGACAGAAAATGCTTGGTGGTCTTTCTGGACACATTGGAGACTAGCCGTCCTATTAACTCTTTCCTGAGTGAGAATTTGGATTAAATGGTTCTTAACTTCCACACTTCAGATGGGTGATCTACTTATCAGACAGAGCCAAACCCAAAATACCTCAAAATTAGTGAAATGTTCTGTAGGAACACCTGAGTGTCAGGTGTGTGACGTACAGAAGCCTTACTTATGGAAGGTGTCTCAAAGGAAGTAATGGTGGTAAAATAATTTTAAGTCATTAGATTACAAAGTAATTATGAGTACCCCGTGTGCCAGCCCTTTCTAAGACAGGGATACGGGGATACTGTGGGAACAGAAGTCCCTGCCCTCCTGGAGTTAACATTCAAGTAGAGGAGACAGACTATAAACACACATAACTTAGTGTCAAGTGCAATGAATAAAAATAAAATGAAGGTGCAGAGAGATGGGGAGGAGGGCAGGGAAGTCCTCTCTGCAGGGGTGATGCTTGGGCAGTACCTGAATAAGGTGGCGGAGTGGGCTTTCTACACAGTAGGGCAAATACTTGCAAAGCCTCAGAAATGGAGACAAGGAGCAGGACAGCGAGGAGGCCTGCATGGCTGGAACAGAGTGATGACAAGAGCAGAAATCAGAATGATGCAACCACTGCCTTTGAAAGCAGAAGAAGGTGCCATGAGCCAATGAATGCCAGTGGCTTCTAGAAGCTGAGAAAGGCGAGACAAGAGATTCTCTCCCAGAGCCTGCACACAGGAAGGCAGCCCTGTCAGAGCCCTGATTTTAGCCCAGGGAGACCCATTTCAGACTTCTCTAGAAGTGTAAGAGAATCCACTTGTGTTTTAAGCCACTACGTTTGTGGCAATTCGTTACGCAGCAGCAGAGCACGAACACAGCGGCCTCCCTGGTCACGGGCCCCCGTAGCGCACGGTAGTTCTACAGTCGTAATAACTGATGCCGAACCGAATTGCTCTCACTCTCCATCGCTCCAGCTCAGCGCTAAGCTTGGTATGTCTGCCTTGTCACAGTTGTTCCTTCTGAGCCCAGAAGAGTGCCAGGCACGTATCAAAGACTCAATGCAAATTTCCAGAATGAACAGTTTTGAAACTAGGCCTCCTGAGGGACAGCGACGTGCGACCACAAAGAAATGTAACCTTAAAGCCGGTGGCTACTACTCTCTGGCTTGCTTAACCAGCTGTGGTGCTGGGCCAATCACTAAACATCTCTGACCTCCATTTCCTCATCTTTAGGAAAGGAGAAGCTGAAAAGAATCGTGAAAAGTTTCCCCGTTGACAAAAAAGAGCCTTTTCTAAGTTGGACATGTATCCAAATGTTAGCCTTTAATGGGGGGGGGGGGGCACGTTTCTTTTAAAGTTAGATGGGCTGAGAGGTGGAAGACAGCCCTGCTGACCATCAACCGTGCCCCCGGCAGAACAGCAACAACACTCAGAATGAGACCCTGGCAAAGCCAGTCTCCGAGCACAGACATGCCCCACGGCCCCTCTTCCCACAGTCCGAGCAATCACCGCTGTTTCTCCAACAACAACCCAAGCCCCGTTTTAACTCCCCCCGGTGACAGTCACTGGGGTACCCAGTCACCACATTGCCCCTGCATCCACCCCAGAACTGGCCCCCGATTCTTCAGGGGCCCTCACACTTATCTCACACAAACCAAAACCCCAGGAGAAGCCTCTCTTCATCTCCACTGCCGGGATGCCCCGAGGACACAACACCCCCTGAGGCAGCAAGCCTGAAAAACCTAACCTCGGGGGTCTGAGCTTGGTTCATTGGTTTGTTTTGACGACAGGTGTGGTCCGTGGTCCGCTGGCCCTGAAAGAAGCTCCTATTGTCAATGCTATAACCTTCCAGACAAGCCAACAAGCTTAGCGACCCGTCAAGGTCCTCCAATTAGCTATAAAAGTGAGATGAAACATCTCTTTTCGTTGGTTTCCGTTTACCAGTGGTTTTGAACAATTTAGTTATTGAACATGTCTGCTTACCAGATCTGTCCGGCACAGAGTCTTCTAGCCTTGGCTCCAACCTTCCACTAGCTTTCAGTCGCTGGAGAAAACCTGCCATATGTTTTCAAATAACGCTTCGTCCTGGGTCAAAGCCAGGTGCTGTCTGATGAGAGTTAATTGTTCTTGATTTATCAGGGTGAGAGGAAACAGGTGTGGGTCCCCTGCTGCCATCTGATTTATTTCTTCGAGCTCTGGGAGCAGACACTCTATCAGCTAGCTACCCAAGCAGGAAATTGCCTTTCTGCAGAAGATAAACAAGAGGGTTTGCTTTTATTTTTAGAAATAAAATTAGACCTAAAAACCCATTTTAAATCACATTTTTCCCTGATTATTAAAATAATATTTCTAAATTGTGAAAAATACAGTGAAATATAAAGAAGAAAATACATTGCATCCATCATCCAAACTAATATGATTTCACATTTGGGCCTGTTTCTTTCCAGTCTTTTTTCCTCGTGGTCTATGGATATAGAAAGGTCAGAAGTGGAGAAAACCCAGCTTATACTCGAAGTCATACTGTACCTACAGTTTTAAATTTTGATTATACTTTTAATTTATGTAATACACGCTCATGGTGAAAATTCCCAGCGTTCCTGTGCACAGAGCACACATCTCCATCCACTCTCTCCCCAGACTTAAGGATGCTTAGATTAGGAAGAGTGAGATTTAGTGCTCAACCGTAAGTGCCTGGTATGCACGTGTCCAGGGTGGGTGGGGGTGGGGGTGGGGGCTGCTGAGCAGATTCTTCCCATCCCCCTGTGGCAGACAGACCCCCAGCGATGTCCCCCCTCCTAGCGTCCATGCCTTGGTGTAATTAACTCCATCTCCTGGAGTGCAGATGGGCCCCATGGCTTGTTTCTAGAATGTGGTGAATGTGATGGGATGTCACTCTCTTGATTTGGCTACACTATAAAGCAAAGGTGCTGTGATGCCGGCCTGGTGATTACGTTACGTGATCTCAGATTCTGCCTTGGTGGATTGGATTCTCTGGTTGGCTTGGCGAAGTGAGTGGCCATTCTGAGGAAGCCCGGGTGTCAAGGGACTGTAGGTAGCACCTAGGACCTGATGGCAGCCTCATACTGACAGCCAGCACAAAGCTGGGGCCCTGGGTAATGCACCTGCAAGAAAACGGATTCTGCTGACAACCTGAATGAGTCTGGAAGAAGATCCTTCTCCGGTCAAGCCTCCAGACAAGGCCACAGCCCTGGCCAACATCTTGACGACATCTTAGCTGTGGAAGCCCCAGAACAGAAGACCCAGCTAAGATGGACCCAGACTCCTGACCCACAGAAACTGGGAGATAATCAATGGGTGTCACACGGGATAAAAAGCTAACACAGCCGGTCCTCGAAGAACATTGTTTCGTTCAATGTCACTTCATTATAACATTGATGAGACGCTATAGGAACTTCGCTCTTGTTTGTATCAATTACCCTATGATAAAGCTGGTTTCATGAGATATAGTTTCACATAAAGTCACAGAGCCTATGGACAGCATCCAAGGAGGACTTCCCGCACACCTTTTCTATGCGTTTCCATAGTCCAGCGGTCAGAACTCCCGGATGCAAGCAACAGGCACCAGCTCGAACTGGTATAAGCTAAAAGGAAAGCTACAGGTTCACCGAATTTCAGGCATGGTTAAATCCAGGTGCCCGAACGCCGCCCTGGCGTCTTTCTCCTTCCTTCCTGGCGCCCTGTGCCAACTTGATTCACAGGCAGCTACTCCCCAAATAAGGATGACGACCCTGCTTCAGTTCACATCCTGTCAGCTTGGCGACCTCTGAGGAAAAGAGCACTGCCGGGAAACAGTATGGGGGTCCTCGAAGAATTGAGGAGAGAGCTGCCATGTGACCCAGCCATCCCTCTTCTGGGTGTCTGCCCGGAGCATCTGAAACGTGTGTTTATGAAGATGTGTGTATCCTGTGTTCATCGCAGCATTATAGCTAAGGCATAGAAACAACCTGAGTGTCCTTCGATGGATGGCTGGATTAGAAAGATGTGGCACACACACACAAGGGAGTACCACTCAGCCATCAGGGTGAAATGCTGCCCTTTGCTACAACGTGGATGGATCTTAAGAGTATCATGCTAAGCGAAAAAAGGCGGAAAAGGAAAAAACCATGTGATTTTACTCACGTGGGATATAGAACAGAAAGCGGCGAACAAACTCATAGACACAGATGACAGTGGTGGTCACTCTAAGGGAAGGGGGAGGGTGGTAAAAGAGTAAAGGGGGTCAAACATGGTGACGGAAGGAGACTAGACTTGGTGGGCGCACAATGCAACATACAGGTGCTGTGCTATAGGGTCGTGTGCGCTTGAATTTATATGTTATTAACTGATGTCACCCCAATAAACTTAATTTTTAAAAAATTATTAAACGAAAAAAGACCTTTTCCCCAAATGCCCAGGGGTTGACATCGCACTGGCTCTGCTTGGACTAACAGAAGACATGCGCCCGCCAGTCCCTGGAGACAGATGGCTGAGGTTCCTACGCCCGCATCCCAACCTCATGAACCAAAAGAAGGAGGAGCAAGAGCCAGGAGCAAACAAGGACACTGCTGGCCGAAGAAGGTGGCCTGGGAAGCGGAGTGGTAAAACCACACCCGTCCACGGTGGGAACCTGCGAATCTTACGTCCTAGTGGGCAGGCGACTCCCTATCCTGCTCTGACGAAATACCAGCATCTGACAATATTGTCATAAATACCACCCGTCTAATTGTGGCCGATGCCTGAGGAAATAAAAACAGAAAAGTTGAAAAGATCACCTCGCTTCTGACATTGCTAACATCTCCTCTGTTTTCTCTCCCTCTCCCCCACTCACCCCCACCCCAGCACCTCTCTCTTTTTCTGAGTGACTTAAACTCAATTGCAGACCTCACAACACTGCGTCGCGGGACATTTCAGCTAGGGCCTGAGAAGAAAGGCGGTCTCCTATACAATATGATACCATCGACACGTCCGACAAATTTAACATTGTGCAAGGATATTCCCTACTATCCAGTCCATATTCGCATTTTTCTAACAGCCCAGAACGGTTCCTTATAAACTGTTCAAACCTTTTTCTGATCCAGGATCCAATCCAAGATCGCATTGGGTTGTTCTCTCTCCCCAGATCCTTTAATCTACAGCATCCCTCCCCCCTTCTTTTTTTTTTTTGATCTTTCATACATTGGTATTTTGAAGAGTACGGGCCGGTTATCTTGTAGAAGGACCCACAATATGGATTTGTCTCTTTCTTCACGATTAGATTCAGGTTTAATATTTTGGGGTCAATGTATCAATTGAGGAGGCGCAATGTCAGTGATGCTGAGTTTGATCACTTGGTTAAAACCGTTGCTGCCAGATCTCTCCTTCCTAATTTTTCCTTTTTCTGTTATTGTTAATAGATGTGTTGTGGGGTGATATCTTGAGATTATGAAAATATCCTGTTCCCCAATCAACTTGCTGTGGTTTTAGGATGCACTGCTGATCCTTAACTGAATTACTGTATTGGTGGTTACAGAACAGTGATTTTCTAAATCCGTCATCATTTCTTCCACCAGTGTTAGCTGACCTTTTCTTTCTCTCCACTCGTTTTTCCTTTATATTTTCGCTGTGTACCTATCGATTCCTTTTTTTTTTATTTAATATGTGAAAATCCACCGTCATCATTATTCTCCTTGGTATTGAAATCATCCCAGATTTGGCCGGCAGGAGCTCCTTAAAGCCAGCTCTCACGTGCTCATCATCTGCTGTCCCCATTCGTCTGGGGGCGCATCTTTGCTTTCTGGCACACCTAGATGTCCTGGTCTGCCCTGCAGCTTTCCCTGCTCAGGACCTGGAATCGGCCATTCCTGCAAAAAGCTCCCCGGTTCCTGATAGTGGAGAATGATGCTTGCAAACCAAGATCTGGGTGTTAGGACCTTCCGCACAATTTTTAAAGTTGCTAAACACCATTTTAATTTGCTTCCTACTATTTCCATTCAGTGGTTGAATTACAACTTAACTGTTCCATGAATCCTGGGTATTTCGGAGAGGAAGACTCTTTTGCCGTTAAAAATAGCACCGTGATGAAAAGCTCTCTGCATAGATATGCATATTTTGGGGGAACAGGTGCCTTAGGATACATCCTGGAGTGGAATCACTGGATTAAAGAATAGAGTCATTTTTCAGATGCTCTTTGCAAATCATCTAATCGCCCTCCAGAAAGAGAGTGCCAAGTCCCCCGTCCACCAGAAGCAGCTCAGATTCTTAGTGTCCGGTCACCAGCAGTAAGTGTCAGCCTGAAAAAGAGAGTAGGTCTTTAAGGCCAGCGGAAAGCATGCCATCTCATTGGTTTAACATTCATTTGTTTGCTGGTCGGGTAGAACCTAGATAGAAGCTTTTTCCTGTTTATTAGTTGAATAGGTTTTATGAAATCAGGTCATTTTAACGGGAAGACTCAGCAAAAGGGGAATTAGGTGAATACTGTCAGTGTTCTGATCATTTATCGTATGCAGCATCATCAGGGAGTGGGAGAGAGACAGACTTCCCTGGAGTCACCAGAGCATGAGGTTCAAGGCCAGAGGCCCACAGGCTTCAGGTCAGTCTGTGCCTCAGCACCCGGCTGTGGGCGGGGGGGCTCCCACATGAACAGAGAAGCCCCCATCACGGCGTACACAGCCAGGCGGAGAAACACAGCCACTCGGGAGCCCCTGGCTCCCCTTGAATAGCTCCACCGGCCACAGGGGCTGGGCCCCCATCCCACCAGCCTCATGTCAAAGTACTTCTTTCCGAGAGAGCCAGGGCAGCTGACAGGAGAGAGCAGCATTGGACCTGGGGTTGGCCTCACTTCCTTTCATGTGCTGATCAGCAAGCGGTCATCGCTAGGGCACCCCGGGAAGCAAGGTAGAGGGCTATGTCGCCGACGTGAAGGCGCACGACGCCACCGCCGAGTGGCAGACCAGTTACTAGCACATGATGGTCCAGGGAGAGGCCATCTGCTCCAAACCGAGCAATGGTAGGCCGAAGGTCTGCGACTGCATGCAAGCCGGCGGCAGGTTTAACACGACCACGGTTTCAAAGTCACGAATGAGTGTCGACGGCAACCCCCGACGTCTGCGACAACTCCAGGGTGACGAAAACACACCTGTGACTTCCAACGGTAACACATTCCCGGGTAGAAAATTGTGATTTCTCGTCTATGCTCGTCATTTTTCTTAAATGGTACATTTTAGTTAGAAAATAAAGAAAATAATAGAGTGTTTTTCCCCATTTAAGTTAACGGGCTCGCTGAGTTCCACCCATGGACTTCTCGAAGGTCCAACTGTAGACCGGAGGTTGACAACCGCCGCCTAGACAGAAGGCACCGGGGCCTCTGCTCAGAGAGGATGGCATGGCGGGCACCTGAGGATCACCCCCTCGCTCTGAGGGAATGATGAACAAACTCTGATTCTGTAGGCCCCTGAGATTTACAAGTCGTTACGGCAGGTGGCGTTGCGTGTTCTAACAAACACGGACATCGAGCCTTAGATGCTTCAGATTCGAGAAGTCCAAGGGACCCCAGGATAAGGAGCCAGGACTGGAACCGGGGCCAGTCCTCACCCACCCGCTCCACTGTCTTCCTGGCCTTGGCCCCGGGAGTGGGAGGCCTGGGTGTGTGGCTGTGAGCGCGTCACAATTTCTCTAGGCTTCAGATGCTTCAGCTTTTCGTTTTCTTAATAACCAAACGTGAGACTAAAATGAACTATCGCTGGGAAACGTTTTGGAGAAAGAAAACCCACAAGTTCAAGGTTAGAGTGAAAAAGAACATTAAGACCTTTTCTCCAGCAACGCGAAGTGGAAACACATGGGCCTGCGACTCAGACAGGCCTGATGCTGCCGATCGCCCTGGTCCTCTCTGAGCCTCAGTCTACGGGGTGGAGACCCAGCTCCGGCGGTGACGGCGACGATTCACTGAGACGAGACAGACAGCCGTGTCTGGCTCTGCCTGGCATGCGGCGGGCACTGGGAACACGCAGGCCCCCTTCCCCAGTGTCTCCTTCTGTTTACTGGGAAAACCCCAGGCCTTGGAAGGAAGATTCGGAGCAGGCTTGTCAGGCCACCTGGCGAGAAGAGGGCATCTTCCGAGCTCCATTTTCTCCCTCATCTGATGTGGATTGCTATTTCCTGCCAAGGCTTAATTAAACCGTGGAGCAGCGAGCACAGATAATTAACGGTGAGCCTCGTTAGGCGGGACTTTGGTTAATGTCTATGACTGTGGAAGATTCCAGTCACGGGCAATTAGTATTCATCATGTAATTAGGATGCTCACTTGGCAGGAAGGGGCGAGCAGCTTGTCTGTCTGGGCCACAGATGGGGAGCCAGGCCTCGCCTGTGCCTAGCAGGCCGGATGGGGCCGGCTGGGGGCCGGCGTCCTGGGGGCACTGTGGCCCGGCTCCCTGCTGTGCACGGAGGCCAGGACACCTGGGATGCTGGGAACTCCCACCCTCGGGGGGCAGCTTGCCATTGAGTGGGTCCACATCAGAAGTCTGGGTGGGGCATAGTCGAACTTTGATTTATAATAAAATGGAAAAAGGAATTACTTAAGTTTCTGAATAGGTCGTACAGTCACATGGTTGTAACACCGAAATGAATAAAGAGACAAGCTGTGGAAGTCTTCCTTCCACACCTGCCCCCCTCCTTCCTTCCTTCCACACCTGCCCCCCTCCTTCCTTCCTTCCACACCTGCCCCCCTCCTTCCTTCCTTCCTTCCTTCCTTCCTTCCTTCCTTCCTTCCTTCCTTCCCTCCCCATCTGCCCAGTTCCCACCATCCCCACCCACGGGTGTAACGGTGAACTCACTGACCCTGGGTTTCTGTGGATCCTTTTCAGAAGCCACGTTATACACAGATGCACAAGTCCACATAGGAACCCCCTCCCACTTTTTAAAAAAACACAAACGTTAGCTTGTGTCAGCATGATTCTTGCCTTCATTTTTTAACAATGAAGTTTTTTGTTTGTTTGTTTGTTTTGTTTTGTTTTTTAGGGCAGCGAAGCTATTCTGTACGACACGATAATGCTAGGTACATGTCATTACTATGGACTTTGGGTGACGATGTGTCCACGTGAGTTCACTGTGGGCGTGGGGGGCGTGTTGATAGTAGGGGAAGCTGTGGCGGCAGAGCATACGTGAGAAATCTCTGTACCTCCTGCTCCGTTTTACTGTGAACCTAGAATTGCTCTAAAAAATAAAGTCTGCTAAAAATGTGTTAACTTTCTCATTTTCTCTTACAGCTGCATGGACTTCCACTGGACAGATGTATCCCCGTTGCTTTAAGTAGTCAAATGCCAGTGGGCCTTTAGGTCATTTCCAGTTTTCCGCTATTATGAACAACACCCGGAGAATAACACTGCAGGAACGACGAATACCACAGGTCTTCTGCCTGGGGTGGATCCCCGCAGGGTGTATCTCTGTGGGGCATTAGCTGGGGACCAGGCCATATGCTACAACAAAGAGGCCATTCCTTAGTCCTGAGCTCTGTTTGTGGGGCAGAGAAAGAGGCAAAGCCTAGGGCAAGCACGTCCTTTAAACAGCCGAGGGCAGAAGCTGTGTGGGTCACTTCTGTCCCCATCCTATGGTGAGGACGCGGTGCCACGGCTGCAGCTGGCCGCTGGGAGCGTGCCAGGAAGGAGGAAGCACAGACCTGGGAGGACAGCCAACCCTCCTCCCGACGGGGAATCTCAGACTTGGACATGCTGGACTAATGAGCAGACCGCGGAAAAAATAAATAAATTTTTGGTAAAATGTATTTAATAGGCAAAGATCTCTTGAAGCATGAGCTCAAAATAAAGCCAGGAAGTGTGGGAGCCATTGGCCTGATGATTCCTTCCAGCTCTTAAAAAGAAATCTCAAAACAAAACAAAACAAAACAAAATAGCATGTGTGGGCAAGGATGTGGGGAGATTGGAACCTTTGTGTACCCTGCTGGTGGGGCTGTAAACTGGTGAGCCACCATGGAAAACACTATGGAGGATCCTCAAAAAATGTAAAATAGAACTACCATGTGATCCGGCAATCCCACCTCTCGGAATTTACCCAAAAGAGTTGAGAGCAGGGACTCAAACAGATATCGTTCGTTTGCTCGTTGCTGTATGTTCACAGCGACACTATTCACAACAGCCATGAGATGGGGGCGACTCGAATATCCGTCAGTGAATGAGTGGATAAACCAAATGTGGTATCTACACACACTGGAATGTTATTCAGCCCTGAAAAGGAAGGAAATTCTGACACGTGCGACAACACGGATAAATCTCGAGGACATGATGCTAGGTGAAATAAGCCAGTCATAAAGAAAAAAATACTTTATCAGTCACTTATGTGAGGGACCTGAAGTGGTCAAAGTCACAGAGAGAGGACGTGAATGGTGGTTGCCAGGGCCTGGGGGACGGGGAACGCGGAGTGATTCAATGGAGACAGAATTTTAGATTTACAAGATGAAAAAGTTGAAGAGCTATTTCATCACAATGTAAATGTACTTAACACTGCTCAACTGTACACTTAAATTGGTTAATCTGTTCAATTTTATGTGTTTTTACTACAATAAAAAACACATTATAAAAAAAGGAAAGAAATCTCTGGGAAATCCTTAAAATGTTCACTGGTCTCTCCTTTCTCTACACTCTTAGCAGGTGGCGGTAAGGGTGGAGGGACCTCTATGATTATTTAAGCCCTAACAAGTCCAGGCAGATTTATTTATTTATATCAGCACAAAATTGAAAACAACCCCTCCATGCAGCAGAAACAGAGGCATGGTCAAGGAATGGTGACATCCCCAGGCCAGAGGAAACACCGCAGACATTTCAAGCAACGCACAAGAGAAAAAGGCTGACGGGGAATTAACGACACGAAGGGGGTTAGGTTATAACGAATGAAAAAAAGAGGAATCAAGACTGTACGAACCAAGCCATCAATCCCAAAACGACGTCGGCGCGCCCACAGGCGCCCCTGCCCACAGCCACCAAAGAAGCGACAGCAAAACGCTCGCAGCCTCGACTGCAGCCTCAGGATCTCCAGGCATCGATTTTCGTCTTTTTCTCTCGGTTTTTCTCAGTTTCCGAAAGTTGGCATCTGATTTTTTTTTTTATCATGAGAGATTCCTCATTCGAGAGTCAACAAACGAAGAGACATTCAGGCAGTGGAATATTATTCAGCGCGAAAAAGAAGTGGCACCTCCAGCCCGTAAAGGACGTGGAGGACTTACATGCGCATGCCAAGTGACATGAGCCAGGCTGGGAAGCGCTACGGACCCTAGGGCTCCAACGACGTGACCTTCTGGAAAAAGGCAAACGTCGGAGACAGTAGAAAGGCTGTGGCTGCCAGGGGTTAGAGGCCGGGGGGAGGGGGCTGGCCAGGTGGAGCCCAGAGGATGCTCGGGGCGGTGAAACGACTCAGTGTGCTGTGTAACGCGACCAGGTGTCATGACACGTTGGTCCAAACACCCAGACTGTGCACCTCCGAGAGGGAACCCTGCGGGGACTTCGTCGGTGGGAACAGAGTTTCGGTTTGCAAGTCGGATGGTGGTGATGGTGGCACAGCAGTGCGAAGAGGCCGTGTGCCACGGAGCTGCACCCTTAAAAACGGTTAAAAAGGTAAATTCTAAGTTATGTGTATTTTACCATCCCCCCAAAACAAGTGAATTCTGTAAACTGCTGACTTTAGGCAATAATCATGGGACGCCCCTGGCTCGCTGATGGTGACAAACGTGCCACTCGAATGCAAGGTGGTGATCGGAGAACCTGGTGGGGGGTGGGAAGGGGTCCTGCGGGAACTCTGTACCTTTCGCTCCATTTTTACTGTAAACTTCAATTTGCTCTAAACAATAAGGCCCGGGAACTTTGTCTAGACCCGCACTTAGCCTTTTATTGCGAACAAAGCCTGGCTTTCGTCAACATCCCGTTGCCATGAGCAAAGCACAGGCTCTGTGTCTTCTCCACGGGTCTGGACAGGCTCCTGGGCCGAGAGCCGGGCCAGCCATGCATCATTCCGGGGGTGGGAGAGGTGACAGGCCTCAGCCAGGGCTTGAGAGCAGCCATTTCTCATCCTGGCGGGACAGACACTCTGCTCTCCCCAGGACCGCTCCCGGGACAAGGGACACTTGTGAGGTTCACATCCGGTGGCAGGACAGTTCTCAGGCAGTGTCGGGAGGGGTTCGCTGCAGGGGTGGAGGGATGGATACCGTGAAGATCGGCTCCCCTGGGGTTTGGATTCCAGGCCCCCAACCCCCAGTCACCTCATCTTCAAATGAGACGATAATCCGCGTTTGCTCCCCAGCTCTGCCAGTTCTCCCAGGGTCCTTGGGGTGCTGAGAGGGGCCTCTGACTGCACCGCTGTGTGTGGGACGCCGCTCGCATCCTCACCCTGCTCCGCAGACACCACCAAGGGGCCCCGTCACCCGCTTCGGGTACAGCCCCCTCCCACCTCCATGCCACCGGGCGGCGGGAACACTGACGCACTTTGACGATCGGCTGGAATAATTCCCAGGGAGTCTAATGTAACCTGGAGCGCTTTTCCAGACGATTCTGTATCGAGCAGCGCTGAGATTAAGGCTGCTTTTTTCCTGCTTTGGATTTATTGTTTTAAATAATCCACGATTGTTTAAAATAATCGTCGTTATTGTCTTAAATAACTTACAGAAAAACCGATCGCGTCCTCTGCAGAGCATTTCAGCCAGAAGACAGAAAGACAGGAATAGTAAGGTCCCCTGTATTCGCGCCACCTGGGTCTACCGCTGGGGACGTTCTGCAGTACCTCCCCGTGGTCCGTCCTTATTGCCGCTCACAGGGTGCTGGGCGCCGGCCTAGGCACTGAGGGCTCCGTGTGAAAGCGGACCTGGCTCCTGGTCTCCAGGACATCTGAGGGGAGACACGCACGCACACGTGGACACGCTCAGGCTCTCAGGGAGGCTGGTTTCGGCTGGTCCTACGCGGCGACCACACTGGAGGGAACGTCTTGGAGCCTTTTCCTTCCCACTTAACGCACCACGAACGTTTAGTCATTTCAACGAGCACCTGGTGCCCGTCCTGCGGACGCAGCATCATTCGCTACACAAGCCGCTGTGAACACGCAGTGCTCCGGTGACGAGCTGCGGCCCACACGTGGACGCAGGCGGCTGCGGTTCTCACCTTAGGCCTCGTCCTCCTCCAGGGCACAAGCTGGTTTCCCGCCCTGGGGCGAGACCAGGGTTCTCCTGTCCCCACTCCCTGCCAGCACTGAGCACGGTGAGCTTTTTTTTTTTAACTTTTGATATAATTTCAAATGTGCAGTAAGATTGCAAGAACAGTACAAAGAACACCCCTCTATCCAGGTTTACCAAGCGCTACTGTTTCCCCATCTGCTCTCCTCCTCCTCTTCCTCTCCCCTTTTTTTCTGAACAATCTGAGAGTAAGTTGCAGGCAGCATGACCCTTTACCTTCACATTTTTCAGTCTGTATTTCCCAGCGACCTCTTGCATAACCTCTGTGCAATTATAAAAATCAGTAATTTAGCCTTGGGGCAATATTGCCTTTTTCTAATCTACAATCTAAATTCAGAATTTACCATTTATTCCACTAACGTTCTTACCCCACGACCCAGACGCAGGACTGATTGCACATTGGGTTGAGCTGTCACGTCTCCTTGGTCACCTTTGATCTGGAGCGTTTCACGTTTTTCGAACCTTTGCCAACTCGACATGCCCCAGATAGTATCAGGTTATTATTTCCATTTTTTAAATTTCTGGTGAAGCTGCACGTAGCTTGCGGTGTGAATGGTTGGTCTGTATGTCTCCTTTTGTGCGTCGCCTGTTGGTGTCCCCAGCCTCTTGTGCCCGTCGGGGTGTCCCTCTTTGTCTCATGGATGTCTACCACTTTAGGAACCAGACGTGACCTTTCACGAGCAGCGCCCCCGGCCCGGAGGAAGAAAGAACCTGCTGCTCCGCATTCTCCAGCCAGCCTGTCTCTGGATCGGCCTCTTGGCCAGAGGTTTGAAACAGCACAGTTGTCTGACCCGAGCGAGGACACCCCCATCCATCCTCCCAAACGCCGGGGAGGATGAACGCGATTCCTGTTTGGGTTTATTTCCTGCGAGATCTGTTTCCGAGAGGACACCTGCCGAGCGTCAGCGGCCCCCATGGTTGCCAGTGATGGCTCCTCGCATCTGAGGCTGGTCTGTGTCCTGGGGGAGGGAACCGTGCATAGGGCACACTGCGGAGGTGGACCCAGACCTGCTCCGCCCAACCTGGAAGAGCCCCTAACCGCCGCTGAGCCATCTCCTCTTCTGGAAAGTTCTCCAGTGCTGAGTGTCATAGCCTTGAGACGTCAGCAGAGAAATAAACTGCCAACGCCACCACGACACCGTGCTGTGGCGCCGATTATTCTGTATATAGACTTTGTGAACTCGGTTATCACTCTTCCGTGCAGTCATAATAAAGGAAACGATAAGAAAAAGAAACTTCTTCAATATTCAAGTTCCGAGTCTTCTGAATCCCATATTTTTTTCTTCTTTCATGTCTTCCTTTTCTTTCCTAATGAGGGAAAATTTAACGACATGAAAGCTAGAGGAACTAGGATATAGCACCCGCAGGTAACTGTCATCGTACCTGGTCTGTGCACACCCCTTCTGAGTTAGTACAGAGGACACTCGGACAGCACACACTTTCCTCCATAAACACTTCAGTCATGAGCAAAAGACAAGGCCCCTTTGTTTTCTAACATCATCCTGACATCGTATCACACCTAAAAATAACAAAGATTTCTTGATTCCGTGAACCCGTCGAGTCGATGCTAAGTGTCCTTGTTTCTCTGTAATTGGAATCCAGACGAGGCTTACGCTTTGGTTGCTATTTCCCTTAAGTCTCTGTATTCCCCCTCACTCATTATTTTCACTTGCAATTTATTTGTAGAGGAACCCGTGTCATTGGTCCTACCGGGATTTTGCGTTTTGGATTTTTCCGATGGCCTTTTTAAGTGGCACTTAGTGTTCCTCTGCCCCTGTGTTTCCTGCAAACTGGTGGTTGGAGTTGTTCTGACAATCGAGAGACAGAGTGAGGTGCCTCTCTCAACGTGAATTTCCTTTAAAGAGGGTTTGGAAAAGGCTGAAAAATGACCAAAGAGATTGAGATAATAGGGTTGAGGTTTGACATTCCAACTTTTTTCCTGACGCTGGGTAAGTGTTTGAAGTGAGACATGTACATCCATCTCAGTGTGGTCCCCCTGTTCCTCCACGGTGCTGACTTTTCGGGAGTCGGTTAGGTGATGAGTCCTCCAGGGGCATCTCTGGTTGGCAGTGATGAGCTTGGCCCCAGCTTCTCCAATCTGGGAACGAAAGGCAGCTGATCCACCTGGTACAAGGACATCCCAGCTCCCCAAACAGCCACCGTCAGACCCTTAAACCAGGCGCTCCGGAGAGGGGGTCCCGCTTTCAGATTCCCCAGTGGTGTCTAGATCCACCTGCCTCCTGGTCACGTTTACTGGCACATTTACTCCCAAGGCCACCAGGAACGCGGCTCCTTTCTAAAATGACTCCAGAGACAGCAGCGGCAGGCCTGTCGTGCTCGTCCCGGCTCCCAGAAAGAGCTGCAAAGGCCCTCTCTGTCTTTTTTCTTTTCTCTTTCCTTCCCTTCCTTTTTTTCCCCCTCCTCCTCCACTCCTACCTCCTCCCTTCCCTCTCCGTTTCCTTCCCTCTCTCTAATAACCACTGAGTCATTTGTCAGCTCACTAGGGGGAGCTGCTATTTAACGAAACTTGCAGGGAACTTTCTGCACCTCTAAGGATGGAGGACCGTCCTCGTCCTCGGATTTCCCGCCTGCCAGGAGGGGTTGGGGGACAGCAGGGTTGGGGAGAGCGGGGCCCACCTCTATGTGACTGACCTTGTTACCCACAAAACACAGAGGAGGGGTCCTGCTCTGCCAACACCCGCTGTGGAAGAGCATTGTCCAATTCCAGTGATTCGGGACAGGGCTCTGAGCCCCAACCCCGCCACAATCCCTCTCTGTAAACTCAGGCAAGTTGCCCGACCTCTCTGAGCTCCCTCCATGAGTCCGACAGACAGCGATCCCTCCGTCACAGGACCGAGTAAGTAGCACAGAGCGCAGGGCACGGCGAATGCGCCGCAGTGTTATTGTTTATAAAGATCACTCACTGCCTTCCCACTCGGGTCCGAGAGTCAGGGCTGCCGTCTATGAATGTTTACAGCTTGTGAACCTTCACACCGGGGACGTAGTTTAATTGTGCGTTGAGGATGTGTTTCCCCCAATAAAGTGACCACTCCCCTCCAGGGGTGACACAGACCCAACTGTCCCTGGACGGTGATGGTTACATGGTTAGAGGCAGGATTAATCCCCACCAGGCTCCACTCGGTGTCTCCATGGTGACCTCACAGGTGGCCTCGGCCCAGTCCCCATCAGAGTCCCTGGCCTGGTGCTTTCAGCAGCGGTGGGAGGGGAGTGAGCAAACCCAAGTGGCTTAGTGATGACACCCAAGACCCGGGCCCAACCCCATGAGTCTGAGGGGACGAGGGATGGTTTCCAGGCTGGCGTGGAGCACCTGAGTGTGGCGTCTTCATGAGCCCCTGTGAGCGGGGGCTGAGGGCATGTGTTGGGGAATCAACAGCAGTGACAGCAGACTAGCGTGGGTGCCCGCCTTGACTTGGATAAACCGAGAGGAACCAGTCTATGTGGCCACGGGTTGTGCTTCACTCCGGGTCATGGCCTGTGGGTTCTGGATGTTTCCATTGGTGTAGGAAGGAATGGGACTCGTTGGTGTCTGTCATGCCACTGAGGCTGGGACCTTCTGAGCTCACCCCATAGGCCCAGGGTGAAGCAGCTTGGAAGAAACTGCCTCCTGGGGTCTCTCCAGAACACCGTGACTTTAGCCTGCTGAAACCCTTAGGACTTCTGATCTCCAGAACTGTAAGATAATAAATTTGTGTTGCTTTAAGCCACTAAGTTTGTGGCAATTTGTTAAAGCAGCCACGGGAAGCTAATACAGACCTAAGGGTAGATAAAAGGCAAGCACCAGGATGATGAAAAATATAGAAGGGATTTAGTTCCCTAAAGACCCTGGAGCTACCCTGCGTTTCCTGCCTCCAGGTGTCTTTTGCTTGAGATAAAGATTTGTATCTTGTATGAGACATTATTTTTCAGGTCTTTAATTCATAAGCTTAAGGCTTGAAACAGGGATAGCGATCGCCTCTTTTTAATTTTGATTTTAATTCCTCTAGTGTTCCTTCATAAAATGTGATACGAATATGTAAGATGAGATAATTATTCTTCATTGTTATATTTTTCATTTTTAGAGATTCAATGATAAAGACCAAATTTATTAAATACTTTTGGAGCATCTACTGAGACCATTGTAGGCTTTTTTTATATGAATTTACACAGTACTTGATACATTTTGTGGATTTCCATTCTTGGAATACATCCTGCTTCGTTATGGCATATAGTTCTTTTATTATGTGATTAAATTCTAACTACTGAGAAATGCAGACATTTATTCCCGACACCAAGGTGCTCAGCTGAAAATCAGAGCTCTATGGTTAAGAGGGGAGGAGAAATGAATAGGTTTTGTCTGCATTCATGAACTGTCTCTAGTTATTGCTCCGTCTACTCCAGATATCATCCAGGGCTATGTTGTCTTTGTAAAATAAATTGAGTAGCTCTCAATTTTTTCATGTCTCCAAAAAGTATATTATATATTTCTTGGGATTATTTGTCCCACGGCAGTTTGAAAGAATTCATTCATAAAAACAACTGGGAGGGAAGACTTTTGTTTTCTAGTAACTTTGCCAGTTTCTTTCTTGGCCATTGGTTCGCTCGGCTTTTCTGTTCCTTGAGTGGAAAGGATTGAACTTGGAGCACTAAGTTTGGGGACAGAAGTTACCACCAACTGCCTGTGTCTGTTCATTCATTCATTCATTCATTCATTCTATAACTGCGCTAACTGGTGCCAAATGTTGCCAAGTGCTGGAGATACAGTAGCATCTCAAGGCCCTCACATTTTCTAGGAGGAGAGACCACAGACAGGCAAAGTAACAAGAAAATAAAACGCAATGGATATGTGTAAGAAAGAAACAAGTAAGGCACGAAGATTATGAATGAGGGAGAAAGACTCTCGAGTGGGTGGCTGAGGACGGCCTCTGGGGCAGACATTGTAACCCGATGGCCTCGGATCCCTCGACTTGTTCTGTGGCCTGTCCCCTTTCTAGATTCTGCATCTTAGGGCTCAGGCTGCTTTCTTCAGAGAACTGCCCTTAGACCATTGGAGCAAGAAGGGCCTGGGGTTTAGCTCCCTTCCCTCAGGAGACTAGTGGCCACTGATCGATTGGTGCAGGAGTACAAAGCCCAGAGCCCTTGCCTGAAGTCAAGGGAAAGTCCACGCTATAATTTACTCTCTGGGGTGCCCCATGGGGGCAGACCTGAGATTGCCTTTTGCCTGCCCTGCTCCCCGACTCCCTTCAGTCTTCCTTCCCCACTCCAGCACCTCCTTAATCAGTCACTCGTCCGTCCGTGCCTCTCCATCTCAGGGCTGGCTTCACATAAACCTGATTGAAGACAACCTCCGTGAAGAGACGATCTTGAAGCCCAAACCTAAAGTGTGAGAAGTAGCCGATCATGGGAAGAGCCAGACGGGGGTCTGGATGTGGGGGACGAGGGACTAGTGTGTGAAAAGGCCCTGAGGCAGGAGGGGGCTTGCTAAGTTTGAGGCTTGAAAGTGCATGTTTTATTGAAAAATGCTGAATGGGCCGGCTGGGTGGGAGGGAGGGAACATGAGGCAGGGTGAATGAAGAGTGAAGGGCTTTGAATGGTATCATCATCCTTAGATTTAATCCTGGGGGTGGGGGAAGGGGCGGTTCTGAGGAGTCTGAGCAGGGGAGAGTCAGGATGAGGGCTGTGTGCTACCCTCGTGAACCTGAGGGCTGAAATCCAGAATAAATCTGACAGAAAGGCAGCCCTCCCTGGTCACTGTCACTTCTCTGCCCTTTGTGACTCCTGGGGAGGGCTCCAGAGCTGCTAAGTGATAAGAATTCTCAGCAAGAAAGAGACTCGGCCAGATGTGCATTTGAGAAAGATCCCTCAGGCGGTTACACAGCAGAAGAGTAGAGGACAACGAGATTGGGGACTGAGAGATCATAGGGGTGGAGTGGGGGTGGCAGAGATTCTGGCATGAAGTTATGTGGGCCTGAACTCGTTGGCCGTGAGGTGGGGAGGGAAGCGAACTGCAGGGAGAGATCAGGAGATCGAATGGGGAAGACTCGGGAGGCCGAGTAGCATCATGGGGAATTTTTTTAATTATGAAAGTACTATGTGAAGACGCAGTTATTAAGGAGTGATTCGAATGAATAGGAAGCGAAGGCCCCGGAATCAGACCCACTTGGATTTGAACTCAGGTGAGGAAGTTCACGTCTCTGAGCCGCAGCTTCAGCCTCTGCGCCTGTGCTGGGGGGGATGGTTGGGAGGGATAGATGAGAAACAGAATTCACAGTGGAAGGGCTGACCCAGAAAGACCTCCCGGGGCTGCCTTTCAGCTCCGACACTCTGCAGTTTTTATCATTCTGCAGACGAGGAGCTGAGCGCACCAAGCCCTGAATGGGAAGCAGTGTGCTTTCCAGGTAAGCAGAGCAGGACTGCAGTCAGAGGCGCTAAGTGGCTTCTGAAAGGCTGCGCGTGATTAAGTCCACCACTTAACCAAATTGCTTTCTATTGCCTCGACTGAATGCAATCGCAAGGAGATAAAGGGGCTTAATGTGAAAAGCCTGGCTGGGCTGCACGACTAAGAAATTAACTGTGCAGCCTCTTGCCTGATGGCAGCCAGTCTGCTTGCCTGTTCCCAGGTGGAGGTCACTGGTGTCACGGATCACCACAAGGACGGCCAGCATGGTGTCCTCCTTGCGCGAAGTCCTGGTCCTGGCGTTTCCCGCCCGCTAAGAGTTTCCTCCCTACCACTGACCATGGGCAGGCTAGGCCCTTAGGAAAGAGACAGCATGGTGGGGTCAGAAGACCCCTTACTCAAAGGTAGGCCTCTGGGCTCAGCTCCCCCCGCCCTTACTAGGGTGGAACCTCCAGCAAATTACTTCATCATAGAGCCCCAGGCCCTAAGCAGTTACATGCACCTAGCACCCTGTGGGTGTTTTCCCACATTGTCCCTTTACTCTCCCCCTTCCCCAAGGCTGTCAGCAGTTCCAGGAGGGTGGACGTCTTGTCGATCGCATGTTCCTATTCCCAGCTCCAAGCTCAGAGCCCGGCAGACCCCCAGCATGTGATCTATGTAAAATGGAGGATGTGTGGAAGGATAAATAGTTGGGAAGACCATTGGATGGACAGATGGATGCATGATGGGGTGGAGGATACATAGATGAGTGGAAGGATGGATGGACTGACAGATAGGAAGAAGGATGAATGAATAGAGAATGAAAGGATGAATGGATAATTGATGAAAAAAATGAATGATGGTTGGTTGGAAGGAGAGACGAATAGAAGGAGGAATGAAAGGATCTATTGATGGATGGAAGAAAAAATAAATAGGTGGTTGGAAGGATGGATGGATTGGAAGGTGGATGGGTGCCTTGCAGACCCTGATCCTCGCAGGGAAGTACTAGTCTGAGAGGTCAGCCCAAGCTTGTTTGTCCAAAGCCACACAACATGGCCTGAAAGTGATTCAAGAGCCCTCAACTTGGTTATCTCTCATCCCTGCGTGTAAAATAACGGTTAGCCTAGTTGATCTCTAAGGTCTTAATTTCAGTTCCTGTCCTGCGGGGTGTTAATTCTTAAGAGCGAAGGGAAATGACAAGGGTCAACATTTATAGTTTACAAGAACGTTCACTCACAGACGTCATTTCATACGAGCCTCAAACAACCTGTGAGATTTGCAAAGCAACTGTATTGTTATTACCTTTCCCATTTTACAGGTAGAAACACTGAGGCTCAAAATAGCAGCACATGGTATTAGGGACGCCCACTCTGGAGTCAGGCCGCCTAGATTCAAATCATGCTGGACTGGCATGACTACGACAAGCTAAATAGCCTCTCTCTGTTGCTTTCTCATGATTCATTTATTCACATTGATAAGGAGCCTACCATATGCTGTGTCCTGTCCTGTACATCGAAAATGCAGCAGGGAACAAAAACCCCAAAACCGTTACCCTCATGGAGCTAATACTCCGATGGAGGAATACAGTAACATAATCCAGCAAGAAAGGTAAAAATCCTGACAGCGGTGGTAAGTGCTACGGGGAACAATGACGCAGAGAAGGAGGCATGAAGGTATCGCCAAGGGGGCTGGAGCTGCGATTCTCAGGATGAGCAGGGGAAGCATCACTAAGAAGCTAACTGACATCTGAGTGCAGACCTAAGGAAGCAAAGGAATGAGCCAGGTGGGCATCTGGGAGCATTGCATCCCAAGGAGGAGGAACCGCAAGTGCAAATTCTGAGATCAGGGCCAGACCTGGGGTGTTTGAGGGGCAGCAGGGAAAGACTAGGAGAGGTGTAGTCAGGGGTGTAATGGGGGTGAGGGTGGGGCGCAGGTCACACAGGGAGCTGACAGCCACTGTAAGGACCTCGGCTGCAGCGTGGAGTGAGATAAGCAACGATGGGAAGGTTTTGCACAGAGAAGTGACATGCTCTGAATTCAGTTTTAAATGGGTCACTCTGGCTGTTGGGTTGAGAAGAGACAGGAGGGGGGTGAGGGCAACAGTGGGAGGAATGGTTAGGAGGCAAGAGCTGGGGGTGGCTTGAGACAGAGTGGAGCTGTGGAGGAGGTGAGAAGCGGCTGAATTCTGGATGCATTCTGAAGGGGGAGGCAACGCGACACTAGCAAGTTGGGTGTGGGTGAGTGAGAGAGAGCAGTCAAGGCTGAGTCCCAGATTTTCAGCCCGAATGCCTGGAAGGATGCAGTTGTCATTCCTCCAGATGGGGAGGGTTGTGAGAGGATCACATTCTCGGGGAAAGGTAGGGAGTTTGCCAGGAATCAAATGAAATCATCAAGGGAGATTTACTAGATAGAGAAGGGTCCAAGGTCAAGGCTGGGGAGGAAAGGAGGAGCCATAATGGAAACTAGAAGGAACAGTAAGTGGACAAAGAAGAAAGCCAGGAGGGTAATTAATGTCCCTGGAAGCTAAGATGTTTCAAAGAAAGGCGTGTGTAGAGGGCTGTGAAAGGTCAGTGGGCTGACAACTGAGAAGTGACCGCTGGATTTAGCGGTGCGGGGTCCTCGGCAAGTTTGTCCAGCACCGTTTCAGGAGGGCAGTGAAGGCCTGATTCGAGTGGGAGCGGGAGACTATGAGAGGACAGGACACTGGGATAGTGGACAACTGTTTTTGAGAAGCTTTGCTTTAAAAGGAAGAAGGCGATGTGGGATTGAGGGGTTTTTGTTCGGCTTTAAGATGAGAGAAATGATGTGTTCATGTATTGAGAGGAACAATGCAATCAATCATCTATTCATCCATCCACTCATCCACCCTCCCACCCACCTATCCACTCACCCACCCTCCCACCCTCCTATCCACTCATCCATCCATCCATGCACTCATTTATTCACCCACCTACCCACCTACCCATCTACCCATCCATCCATCCATCCATCCATCCATCCAACCATCCATCCATCCCTCCATCCACCCTCCCGCCCACAGCCACCCGTCTATCCCACCAGCACTTCCGAGCACCACCATGTGCCAGCCCTGAGCTGGGAGCTGAGAGAGATAAGCCATCTGCCCTCAAGAGCTCGTAAATGGAGAACGGGGCACAGATGAGTCAATATCAGTAACGGTGGAGGGTGACACACGCTGTAACCACTAATCTACAACGGATTATGGGAGCAAAAACCATGGAACGCCTGGAGAATTTAGAAAGGCTTCACGGTGGAGGCTCATCTTTGGGCTGGGTCTTAAAGGAACAATAGGAGTTTGCCTTGTAGACAAAAGAAGGGTGAGAGAGAGACCCTCGTGCAAAAGCAAAGATGCATGGAAGTGGGGAGGAGTGGACGGAGCAAGGTGTAAAGGGCCTTCCATCCCTTCTCTGCAGACGTGAGGAAGCCCACAAAAGGTCTTGAACGAGGCAGACATGATCCAGCACAGCTTCCAGGAAGAGGGGGCAGTCTGGAGGACGGGGTCAGGGGTGGAGAGGAGGGCATGGTTCATGGGCAGGCGGTGGCCCAAGCCACGAGACCAGCCAGAAAGGTATAGAGTCATAAGCTAAAAGGGGACCTGAGGGGACACCACCCGGAGAGTGTGACAAAGAAAAATGGTCAGAGGAGGTGGGCTTCTTGGCAGCCCCTGCCCCTGGTCCAGCTGGTCCCACATCCAGAAGTAGAGATGTCCATATCGACTGCTTCCCTCTCAGGGAACTGGCTCATTCTTCCCCAGTTTCTGCAACCTAGAAGGCACCTGGCCAGCCCCCACCACAGCAGGGGTACCCTCCTCGGCCTCCAGGCCTCCAGGCTGGAGTAGGAACTCACTCCCTGGGAAGACTCTCACCGCCCCAGGGGAGTAGCTGTCTCCATCCCCCTCCCGCTTGGCCCCAGCCCTTGCCTGGCCCTTGCCTGGCCCTTGCGGTCTGCTTAGTCTCAGCCCCCACTGGCCCCTCCAGGGCCCCTTGGCCTCTGGGATTAGAATCCTCCATTCGCAAAAAGAAATGACATCATTGTTTCTACAGATTGAAAAAGTAACACCTGCTTGTTTGATTTTACTTTTTAAAATCAGATAATCCAAACCAAAAAAAAAAAAAAAAAAAAGAAAGAAAGAAAGAAAATAAAAAACGGCTCACGCTCCAGCCCCTGGAGAAAACCACGGCGAACATTTTGCCGTGTGTCCTTCCAGGACGTTTTCATCGACAGGCACACGTGTGCGCCCACACGCCGTTTTGTTAAATAAAAACGGCAGCGCACCATACACAGTGTTCTGTGACATGCCTGTTATTGTCCGCGTACATCGGGACACTGGTTCCTGTCAGCACGTCTAGATCTCCACCCTCTGTTTGACGAGCTGAAGAATATTCTGCAGGGACAGAGGCCCTTACTGCAATCACACCTTTTTAGGTGCAGCCTCTCCTAAAGCCCTTTCCCAAGATAAATGACGCTCTCTGCACATCCTTGCTCATACACCTCTGAGCAGCAGAACTGGGCTATTCAAACCAGGCGGCTAATGTGGCCCTCGGGCTCCTGTCACGAAGGAAACTGATTTTTACTTTCAAAGTTGATTGCAAAGGCGATTAGGTGAACAATGGTTGCCAGGCAACCTGGGAGCGGGATTCAGTGCGGGAGCTGGAAGGCCGCAGGCCCACATCCTGCCTCAGTCACTCTGTGCCGCCCTGCTACTTAGGAACTCCACTGCCTGCTCTTCCTCTCATGGACATACGCTTAATGACCAGCGGTACAAGGACGTCACCTGCAGCATCTTTGAGGAGCCAGACTGCCCAGCTTCCAAACACGGGGAGAGGCCCCTATCAGAGGCGAGAGTTACCTGGAATGAGAGGAAATGCTCAGGTGCCGGGCCCAGCTCTGGCTTCTGTTCCCTTGGGGCTTGGCTCATGGATCAGTCAGGATGAGCGAGGTCATGCTGCAATAATAAGTAGAATCCCCCCAATCTCAGTCACTCAACACAGTGCTCCCACACACCCTCGCCAGTCCCAGAAACTCCAGGGTCACGGTCCCTTGTGAGATGACCCGATAATCAAGCTGCCTCAGTCCTAGGGCTCTTCCTTCTCAGCACACAGCTTCCAGGTTGGCCAGGGCAGGAAGGGGACAGGGATTATCTGGCTCCAAACTGCTTCCCCCCAGAAGTGGAGACACATCGCTTCCGCTCACGTTTCCTTGCCGAAGACAGTCGCGTAGTCACACACACTTCAGGAGGTGGGAGTCGCTATCGTCGGAGGATGACAGTGTTTCTCTGAAACTTACTGATGAGCCCTAAAATCGCCACCACCGTTCCCAAATCTGAAGAGTAAGCAAAATAGGATCTGCCTTCGTCCCTTTACTCCCATTCGGTTACACATTCAGCCCCCTAAGTGCTCTGGGGCAGGGTGCTGGTGAGGCAGGATGGGAACTCAGGTCTTCTGGCCCCTTCTCACTCCTCTCATTCATGCTCCCCACCAGTCTTGCTCTCATTGTGGTCTCAGTTTGGCTCCTTCCTGAGGCAGAGCCTGAATCAAAAACATGAGTGCAGGGGATTTCGCTTGGGAAGTAAGCCCCGGAGGCTACAATGATGGAGCAAGAGAGTGAGACGGGCAAGGACGGAACGCCAGTCACGCGTGCATTAGTGAGCCTGTTGCCAGGCCCCGAGGGACCCTCTGACAAACCACGAAAAATACAGCTCAAAACTGGCATGAAGAGCGGGAGGCTGAAGCGTGCACCCGCTGACCACTGTCCCCGCTGATGGACAGCTGAGGGGTTCTCTGACTTGATGTGTGCTCTGGGATGTCCATGAGAATTGTACTGTTTTGTTACAAAAGAAGCTCCTGCTGGTCATAGTAGTTTAGGACAAATTCCTATTTAACTTGTCCTTTGAGTTTTAAATTTATAAATATATAAATATTTATATATTTATATTTTTATATTTATTTCTATACATTCTATTTGGTTCTTTTTCAACTCTCAGTTTTTTTTAAATTCTTGATTGATATATAATTTCCATAACATACAATGCACCCATTGAAAGCGTACGATTTAAGTTTTTAGTTTATGCATAGAGTTGTGTAACCATCACCACAATCAATTTTAGGACATTTTCCCCACCCCAAAATGAAATCCTGTCCCCATTAGCATTCGTTCCCCATTTTTCTTCAAGCCTTTCCTCTCCTCCTATAAAACCGTGAAATCTACTTTCTGTCTGTGTGGATCTGCCTATTCTGATCATTTCATACAACTGGAGTCATATAAATGTGGGGGCCGGGCTCCCCGGGCGGCCCGGGGGCCGGGGCGGAGATAAGGAGGGCTGACTGGGCGGGGCGCCGACCTGAGGTTGGCGAGGTGGGCGGGGCCGAGCGGCCGAGTGGGCGGGGCCTAGCGGCGGGCCGGCCCGGCAGACGTCCTGGTGGGCGGGGCCGAGCGGCCTGGTGCGGGGCGGAGGTGGGCGGGGCCGAGCGCCGAGTGGGCGGGGCCGAGACCAGGAGAGCCGCCTGGGCGGGGCGCCGCCACCCGAGGCGCACCTGGCGGGGCCGCCGGCCTCCGCCCTTCCCCCGCCGGCGGGGAACCCCTGGTGACGCAGGCACCTAGACGCCGGGCCGACCGGGCGGCCGTCGTTCGGGCTGCTGTTCTGTGTGGACGGGGTCCCCACAGGGGCAGGTCCTACAGCCCGGTCCTGTCCCGCACCGAGTTGGCACTAGTGACCTGCGCTCTTCGTGGACGCGCCCCCTCCACTCCCAGCCCTGCCCTTTGCCGACTGCGGGAAGAGGGTCCCAGGTCCTCCGATTGCATTGATTTCCCCGCTCGATCCCCCCCCCCCGCCAACCCCAAAGAGCCGGGGGACCCCCATGGCATGGGCTCTCATAGATGAAGGGGGGGCCTGCCTGCCACTTGCAGTTTGGGAAGCTCCTCATATACCAAAAAGTTATAAATGCCAGGATCTGCTTTACAGGAATGGGTCAGACGTGTTTAGACTTCTCATTGGGGACGCCCTTAAAACGCAGTGCAGGTGAACCGTGCTACCGTCCACAGATCGGTACTAGATTCGGAAACCCACCCCGAGCTGAGGTGTTGTGGCGGGAACTGCCTTTCAGTCTGAGCAGGTGCAGTGGCTCCTGACGCTCCCTGCCGTGTCTCCACCCCAGCCCCAGCCGACCCTCAGGATCCAGAACAGGCTTCTTCCAGTGGGAACCGCCGTGGCGGAAGGCTTTATTCTGCTTTTCAGAAACGTCTATCTGGGTGCAATTGCATCTTTTGTGGGCTGTGAGGATCTGAGGCCTCTAAACTGCTTCTGTGATAAAGTTCACTGGGAAATGTACACAAAGAAAGACCCGTGTGTGGCCTAGGTGGCAACTCAGAGTATGAGATGCTGCTGGACTTGGAACAGAAGCAAACACTTGGACTCTGGAACAATGTGATCGGCTTTTGCAAGCTATAAAACATGTGCTTGGGAAACAAAAGGTTACGCGTCCTTGGACATTGGGGGAAGTCACACATCAGTGCTGGGTTTCAGGCCATGGAAGCACTGCCTCCTGAACAGAGTTCTGGCGTTGAGCTCATAAGGCTTGCCAGTTGAGTCTCCTTTGCCACATTGAGACATACTCATGGCCTCCTAATTACCACTGTTATGTGTTAGGCTCTTCAGATATGTCTGTGGTTGTCACTTAAACTTGAAAATCACTGCCTTGACTTTGCAGATCACCTTTTAGAACTTCCCTCTGTGCCTTCTGATAAATGGGGTCATTTGACCTTAGCTGCCAGGCAGTCAACTGAGGAGCTGGAAAGAGGGCGGAGACTTGACCTTTAACAACTCACAGCTCAGTAGTGTGATTTAGAGCCAGAGAAGACAGATTAACCAGCATACAACCAGTAAGTATCTGAGATAGCTTGATTTATTTGATTGCCTAGGTTGGAATTTGATAGCAGGATCAGGTTCATAACTGTATGCAAATCTTCAAACAGATATTTGGCTGTTCTACTCCTTGGAAGTCTTCGAAAATGGTCAGTTGTCAATCGGTACGGACAGTCAAAGGAATGCTAGTCAGCTACTCTCAAACACTCAAACACTCGATGCTTGGCACATGGATGCCTGGCAGATGTTTGTCGAACAAAAGTACAAGTGAGTATTGCTTATCTGCTCTGTGCCAGGCACCCTGCCGGGGGCTGCAGGAGTTCAGAGCAAACTGGGCTCGACCCAAGCCTTTAACACGTGTGCAGGAGGTAGAATTTAAGGAGGATGGTCATGAAATCAGGGTGGAGGTAGTGCTCTCCCAAGGTCATTTACGTTAGGTTCTTTGAGTATGTTTGTGGGTTTCACGTGACCTTGGAAACCCAATCTTAGTTGTTTTGAGACTTCACGATGCTCAGGGCAACGGCAAGTGAATCCGGAGAAAGGAATGACTCAGGAAAAGTGAAAAACAGCCTCTCACTTTAACAATCCTCTACCTGCTGAGAAAGCCCTGTAGCTAATCTCCAGCTGCCCAGAACATGGGCCTGAAGAAGGGCTGGCTCTGCTGCCATGGATATGGGCACCACACCTCCCCAGGGGCAAGCAATCAAGGTTGTTTTCCTCTTCCAGCTCCTGCTCGAGTTTAAATAATCAAAATTCCTGTTTGTGTCAACAAAAATTGTAAGACACAATTGCAAGCGGTAATGTCAATGAGATTTCAAAAGCCCCACTCCAGCAGGCCCTTGTGTGGAGCTTGGTGGCTTCTTCTCAGCTTACTGGGTCGTTCCTGGAAAGGTGAACTCTCCCCTCCTCACCGGGGACAGTGCTGCAGCTGATGTCCCAGGTGGGCTGAGGAAACGAGGTGCAAAGCGCCAGGAGCATCCACTATAGACGCTGAAGGAAAAGCCACACTGGCCACAAAACCATAGGGAAACCCGACAAATAGCCCCGTGTTGGCCAAACAGGAGTGAGTGGCGCCTCCTGCTGGCTCGTGTCCTCTGGCTTCCTTTTCCAGTGTGGAAGGAGGTGACTGCTGTGCATGAAAGCAGCCACGAAGAACAGCAGCCCTGAGGTGCCAACTGACCCAGGTGCAGAAACGGGGTGCTGGGCAGGCACAGGTGCCGGGAGGGTAGGCTTCCTGGTGGCACAGCCTGTCCAGAAGTCAGGAAAGTGTGAATGGGACACACGAGGACACAGAAACAGGTCTATTGGGTCCCCTCCTGTGGTCAGTGCATCCAGCATTCCAGGAGACAGGAGATATCACCCCTGCGTTTGGAGCCTCCGGCCTCTCTGAGATCCTTCCATGGCAAGTGACAGTGGTGCAGAGGGATGGGTCCCAGCCTTGGAAGCAGATGGCATGGGTTCGAGTCTTGTCACTGTCCCCAGGGCTCTTGTGAAACTACAACTCCTGGATACTGTCCACACATAGAGACCCTCCAGCTCCATCCCTAACTCCTGCTACGTCTGGATGAGAAGTGGGCTTTCACGGCACCCTGTCCTGCTCCAATCCCATGGCATTCTCGTCCGGCTCAGTGCCTGCCCGCCACACGACTGTGTAGAAGGGATGCTGAGAAGAGGCCAGAAAGGGAGGGAAGTCACACGTCCACCCCCACTGCTTCTCGGAGACCTTTTACCTGTCCTGGGGCCAACGGGCGGGTCCCACACACCTCGATTCTAAGTTTAGCCCCCTGAGGACGGCGCCTGGGAGCCAGGCTGTGGCCCCCAAGCCTGTGGGCCTGTGCTTATTTTCGTGGGGCTTTACATAAAGAGCGTAAGCATGTGCAAGGTTGATGCTGAAATCAGGGACCAGGGAGAGGAAGAGGTGGCCTCTTCTCGGGGAGGGTCTTCACTCTCAGAACTGATCAGATTCAGTTCACCCAGAAACCTGGCCAACACCATTTTCAAAGGGCAAAATCCTTGCTCTTTCTCTGTCTCGGCTTCTTCAGGAAACAATTACAGTTCCTTCCCCAAAGGGCTGCTGCGGGGTAAATGAAATAAGAGGTGTGGATCGCTTAGAACAGCACCTGGCACGAAATAAATTCCCAATAAATATTAGTTTTAGTGGAGGGGCTTGGTAGCAGTTGTCATGATGATATTATTATTATTATTATTATTATTATTATTATTATTATTAACTTACTCCTTCCAGTATAGAACCTTATAGGTATCCGGGTACCAGTGCTGAATGAGCGACTGAAATAAATGCAGGGGGATAAGAGGCTGGGAGCAGATGACATCGGAGATTGAAATAGACGCTTGGTTTGCACCTGATCTGGTCTAATTAGTTTTCATGATCTAGTATCCATGGAAACTGCTGAGTAGCGAGACTCAGAACAGACAGTTTCCCTCTGTACCAAGTACGCCAAAGTACACACAGGCCTTCTGCGCCTTGCAACCCACGGAGGAGGCAGTTTTCTCTCAGGCCTTGCTCACTTCTCTCCTCACCAGATGGTGAACTCTCCCAGGGCGGGGACCATGACTGATGAACACTCAGAAAGCACGATGGCCGGGACACCCCAAGTGCTCATGCGTTTTTGTAGAATGAATGATTGAGCGAATGAATGTTGTCTGATTAGCTCAGAGCCTTCCTCTGGGAGGGGCTGGGGAAGCAAGGGTTAGTCCTCACCTCTTGTATTAAATTAGTTCAGATGTTAGAACGCTTAAGCCCATTCATTGAAATAGGGTTAGACCCTGCTCAGGTTCAATTCCAAAGCGAAGAGCTTGGGATTTGGAGGCCATCGGATTTGGGAGGAGGAACTGGCTCAGCCACATGCCAACTTAGTGAGTGTGGGTGAAGGACTCCATTCTCTGGGCCTCGGTTCCAGCATCCATACGCTGGACCTGAGACGTTCACTTCCCAGGGGTGATGTGCAGGTAACATGGTCCAATGTGGGTGGAGCCATTTGCTCCCTGGGGAGGGGGTTGTACTGTCTCAGTTTTAGAGCCTATGAAGCAGGGATAACAGCAGCGCTCTCCTCTCCTGAGGGATCACTAATGGCCTGAGTATAGGAGCGTCCATCGTGAACTGTCGAGTGCTGTGCACACATCTGGGATCATGAGGCTTGAATAGCAGGAAGAACCTGAACCTGGAGCTCTGCTGGACCAAGCCTCCCAGCCAGAGTGGCTCAGGCCTCAGAAGAGGAAAGACCCCGAAACCCAGTGGGGAGTTTCCAAGGCCGTGGACTTGGCAGTCAGACTGCCTGGGCACAGGTCCGCCTCTCTCTACTTCCTGGGATCGTGGGAAAGCAACCGTCTCAGGAGGTCTCGATGCCTTTGTTGGTGAAGTGGTGTGAGAGTCACAGGGATGTGGAGGGGTTAAACGGGATCCAGCCAGTGATGTGCTTAGCTGAATCCAGCACTCAGTAAACGTGGCTGCCCCCTCCCCCCATTTCTCCACGGCCTCACCCTCCTGCCCCCTCTCAAGGGGCAGCGAGACTGTCCTCAGCTCGTCCAGTCTTTGGTTCGCAGTCTGAAGAGAAATAAACCAGAAGGACCACAAGGGGAGAAGACGCAGGGTGACCCAGCCTTATGAGACGGGCCATTATCATGACGCAGGGACCATAGATATCCCCATTTCCCGGGCGGGGTCAGGGAGGCCCAGCCGGCACCAGGTGTCACTCCCAGGTCTTGTCCCTACAAAACTGGTGCCGCTCCCCTCACCCAGGAACCCCCTCTGGCTCTGACTCCAAATACTGTGAGGGTCCCCGGGGCTGGGGAAGAGCGATGGACAGAAACCGAGCAGGTGCTTGGCCCAGCCCGGCCCCTGACTCCCACTCCCTACGACCCTTTGCCCTGGGTGTTCCTGGGACAGGGGAAGGAGTCTCCAGCTTGGCCTGTGTCCTTCTCTACCACAGATAACAGCATCATTAGGTAATTGCATTTGTCCCTTATCTCTTACTCTTTATTACTTCCCTGGGGAGACGCAGTAACCATGGCCTCTCTCTTCAGGTTAAGCCAGTCTCCTGGTTGCAACCTCAAGCCAAGAGACCACCATCATGGGGAATGTGGTACGGGGGACAGATTACATCTTTGGGTGGCAGGGCCGCCCTGTCCCTCGGCTCAGGGTGTGCGGACAGGCCCTGGGCGACTCCTGGGAACACAGCCAGTGCCCGCAGAAAACATGCTGGCTCCAGAGGAGGGAGCAAGGGTCTTGCCCAGAGGGGGGAGCAAGGGAAATGCCCAGAGGAGGAAGCAAGGGTCTTGCCCTAGGCTTGCAGTGTGACCTTAGGCCCAGCTCTTAACCTTGCTGTGTCCCAGGTTCTCGTGGGTCAGATGGGGACAACAACCCTTTCCCCATGACAATCAAGCCAGCTTGGGACAGGAACACACATCTCCAGCCGCATGTGTTCTTCGTGGTTTCTGGATTCTGTGGCAGCTCTTTATTAATTTATTTTTTAAGGATATATAGTGGCATCTTATTATTTGTTTTGTTTTGTTTTTTAATCAGAGTATAGCAGGCACACACTATTATATTCATTTCCGGTATACAACATAGTGATGTAACACTTTTTTAAAAAAGAGCTTTATCGACGTACATTTACACATATTTAAAATGTGCAATTTGCTAAGTTTTGACCTATGTGTACCCCTGTGAAGCCCTCATCCCAACCAAGATAGTGAATACATTCATCAGCTCCCCAAATTTCCTCCTGGCCCTCTGTGACCCCTCCTGGCCCTCCCCACCCCCACACCCCAGGCGACCACCCATCTGCCTGCTGTCTCTGTAGACTCATTTGCACGTCCTAGAATTTCATATAAACAGAATCACACAGTATGGACTCTTTTTGTCTGGCTTCTATGTTGAGAATCCTGCATATTGATATGCCTATCAATCGTTCACTTCTTTTTACTGCGAAGCCACAGCCGGGAGATGCTACAACATCCACTTTGGGGCTATTACAAATAAAGCTGCTATGAATGTTCACATGCAAGGGCTGAATGCTTTCTTTTCTCTTAGGTAAACACCTAGGTGTGGAGTGGCTGCATCCTATGGTAGGAATATGTTTCCTTTTTAAAGAAATGACACAATTGTTTGCCAATATAATCGTGTCATTTCACATTCCCACCAGCAGTGAAGGGGCTCCAGTTCCTTCACACCTTCGTGGCACACGTGGCCTTTAATTTCAGACGTTCTCACAGGCACGTGCGCTATCTCATTACACAGCGAGCTCTTCTCAGAGAAGCACCTGCCCAAGGCCTGGTTGTCTTTCTCAGTTAGGAGGTGAGGCAGGGCTGGGAGGCCCCGGAGGTCTCGGTGTGCGTCCTTCATTCTCCCCTTCTGCCACTGCAGAGGCTGTGGGGGTCACAAGATGCCCTCCCAAGGACGTTACCAGCCTTGTGATTCTGGGACAAATGGGTCTGAGGCTCAGCTTTGACCTTGGGTGAACATTCTCTGGCCTCTCGGTATCATGGTCCTGGACCACTTTGGCAGTTACTATTTCCTGGTGCTCAGCGCCTCAGGTATAAGATCTCTCTTAGAGATGATGGGACGAGGTGGTCGAGTAGCCTGGGATGGTCCAGGGCTCAGCTAGAGCCTCATCTAACAAGCAGCCAGAACTACCAGTCCTTGCTGGAGCTCAGAGCCAACAGGACGGGGGTGGGGGGCTGTGGCTTCTGCCGGGTGCCCTCATCAGGGGGTACGATAGCAGCTGAAGGCCTCTGAGGCCCTCTGAGCTGGAAGTTCTTCTTAGGCAGGTGGAAGAAGCTGAGGACACCAGGTCAGCACCTGGTCTTACTTAGGGCTCAGGCAGGAGGAAGGTTCATGATTAGATCCCACGTGGTCCAGGGTTCTCTGCTGGCTCCTGCAGCGTGAGGAGGCAGGAGGAGAGACAGGTGACCCGGACTGCTGGGTCTCCGAGCTGGGCGGCCGAGGAGAGGAGTGAGAGAACAGCCTGTTCTTTGAGGGAGCAGGCTGCCCGGCTAATTGGCTCTGGAATATCATTTGTCCAGAGATAAGAGGCGCATGCACCGCCTTGCAGGCCCCGGCCATGCGGGAGCTTCCTGTGCCTCCCTCCAAGTCAGAGCTCCTTGAAGCCCTCTCTACCTGCACCCCTGACCCCCCAGCTGGGCCGGCTGAGGACCGGCAGGGCCTGAGGCCGGGGGGCAGGGTGTCAGCTCACAGCCTGCCCCTCTGTGGAGGGCAGAATCAGCCCTCCATCAGAGCTCTAGGGCCCCCAACATCCATTTTTCAGGCCCCAACTTCACAAGACTCTAGTTGTGGGGAACTCGATCACCTTGGACATCAGCGATACTGGTCGTCTGAAGGGAAACCACACCCTAAAGCTACTATGATAAGGGGCAGGTGCCAACATCGACTCAGCACTCGCTCTGCACCAGGCCCTGTATCTAAACACCTGACAGTGACTCCATGAGCCCTTATGAGAGCCCCGGGAGGTAGGCACTACCATCGACAACCCATTTCACAGATGAGGAAACTGAGGCTCCCCCAGGCATTGAGGGGCCCAGCCCTGCTGATGCTGAAGCTGAAGGACATGGCTCCTTTAGTCAGTCGGCCAGCTACAAACACTACAACCACACAAACCCAGTGCTCTGCCAGGGGACAGAGCTCGAGGGAGAGAGGGAAGTGGGGAGCGATGGCAGACGCGGGGTGGGGCGCAGTCACAGCCTCTGAGCGGCAGGAACGGTGCTAGGTTCCCCCCTGTTAGCAGCGCCTCCGAGTCGCCCCGACACAGTAGGCACTGACAGATACTGGTGGCTGAGTTCTCTCAGTTAAATGCATAGGAGTCACACGAGGACTCTGGCCATTCTGTGGAGCAGAAAACAGGCTCAGAAAGCTTAAGCGACTTTTTTCAGGCGACACAGCAGGACAGGTCAGAGCCAGGACTCGCAACCGGGTCTTACCATCATCGTACGTTGCTTCTGCCATCTGGCGAGGGACCAGGATCTGCCTGAAGTCACCTGAAGACCCTTTTTTGAGGCCCTAAAAGTCAGCTTTTGGGGGCCTTATAGATTTGAGAGGTTGGAGCCTGGACAGGGGGTCCTCTCTCTCTTTCAGAGTCTCGGCTCCCTGGCCCACCCTGGAAGGCCACGGCGTGGGTTTGACCCTGTTCTTAGGGCAGGGGTCCCTCCCCCCCCTCTACCACATGCCTTGGCCAAGCAGCCAGGTTGGCCTCTCTACTCTCCTCCACCTGAACCTCACCTTCACTGTCATCTTTCCCCAAGACCTAGGTTCCAGTGTTTAGTCTTGGACTTGGCATGACTTTGGGGTTTGCACGCTGCTAAGCAATTCTTCGACAGCACCTCACTATGGAGCCTCTGCAGACCCACCTCCCGGGGGCTTTCCCTGTGGATACAGATGCTTCTGATCCAGAGGTGTTCCCCAAGACATCCTGCTCAGGGGCGAGGCACTGTGGGAACCCTGTGGGAATATGGCCACAGAAAGGAAGAAAGGAGACGGGGCAAGAGGAAGATTTCTCGCATCTCAGTTTGGCCCAGGCCCGGTCCCTCTTTCTGGCCTACTGTGTCTCATCCCCAAATGAGCTGACCTTGGTGCCCAGGGCTTGGTGGCCACAGCGCCCTCCCCCAACCTCCCCACCATCCACCTGGGCTGGAGCCCACCTAAGCCCTCGTCCACCCACTGAGGCCTGTAAACCGCTTTATTAGATGAAAGCAAACATCTGCCAAAGAAGAAAAGCAAGACCGTAATTGGAGGCCCCCGGAGACATTTGTGGAGACAGATGGGAGAGGATCTAAGGCAACCACCTCGCACTGGCCTCTGTGCAGACGTCGCGCAGATAAAACGACATTGCCCGGCAACGGGGCTTCGCCACCTGGAAGCCTGATAAGGGGCGTGGAGGGCCTGTGTGTTTGGAAATACGCTTTTGTAAGCGGGGCCAAGGGTGTGTTGACTCTGCTGCCCAATGCCCTGGGCTTCTCTGTCAGATAAGCAGCTGCCACTTTCCCTCAGGGACAGGCAGAAAGCTGTTCCCAAAATGGTCCTTGGGAACAGTCCCTGGCAGGGACTATGCACGTGGAGGTGTCCTGAGCACCAGCCAGAGGAGCAGCTGGTCAGTCCCTGGGACCTGGTGCTCCCTAAAGAGAACATTTCTGGCCTCTGGGGCAGATGGTGACAAGGGCTGTCTCTTCTCCTCTCCCTGACTCCTGGTTCAGAGCATCTCTGGGAGGGAGTGGGGAGTAGGACTGCTGGGAGCCAGCTAGGTCTGTGGGCACATCCATACAGCGCCTTTGAGCATCTCAGCATCGTGGCTCCTGCCAGCGACGCCTGTTTGCCTCAGAGCAAAAGCCAAAATCCTCCCCAAGGCCCCTGAGGCCCTGCGTGGTCTGGCCCAGCACTGTCTCACCTGCCACCACCCCCTTACTCACTCTCTGCCAGCCACCTCGGCCTTTCTGATCGGCCTCAAACCTGCCAGGTAAACTCTTGCCCCAGGGCCTTTGCACTGGCTGTTCCTTCTGCCAGGGATGTTCTCCCAGATATCCACATGGCTCCCTCCCTCGAGTCCTGCAAGTCCTCACTCATGTTACCACCTCAGTGAGGCCAACTCTGCCCACCCATTTGATGGCCAAACCGATGACACGTCAGGAAGCAGGATCTCAAATGCTCCTTGCTCTCTCTTTTTTTCACAGCATTGTCACCTCCTTTCCTACCATACAACGTCCTTACTTAGTACGGCTCATTGTCGCCTGTCACCCCAGCTTAGAGTACAGGCTCCAAGAAGCTCTTTTCTTCACTGGTGTATTCCAAGCACCCAGAACAGAGCCTGGATCACAGTAGGAGCTCGATACATATTTGTTAAGTGAAGGGATATCTCTCCTTTCCAGCCCCCCCCACCACCAGATTTAGTAGAGCGGGTGGAAAAGAGGCCGGGTCCAGAGAGGCTGGGCTCTGTCTCCAGAAATGCCTCTCGCAAGGCAACTGAGCACCCCTGGGAGAGGCCTGGCAGCTGCCCACCCAGAGCCCACCGTGCAGACCTCCAGAGGAAGCCTCACCCAGGAAGGAATGCCCAGGACTCAGGACCAGGAGAGCTCGGCTCCACTGTCGATGCGCTGTGTGCCTTGGGACAAGGCACTGCTCATCCCTGAGTCTCGATTTCCTCTTCTCTCAGATGGTATCAGCATTTACCCTCTTCATCTAAAGGCGATAAACTTCCACATTACCGCAGCCTGGGGTCAAATCCTGCCTCTGCCGCTTACATCCTAGGCTGTGTGCAGACTCGGCAGCTCAGGTGACTTCTCTGAACCTCCGCCTCCTAATCAATCTGCTAATAAGGAAAATGATAGCACTTCATCGCAGGTGTGGGGAGAGTAAAGCAGTCGATACATGCAAAAGAGTCACCGCTACGGTTCAGCGGTCAGTTCCACTCTTTGAGCACAATGTATGGTACGTATCCTCGCAGCCAGGTTTCAGGTGGGGACACCAAGGCACCGTGGGAAGGTGGCTAGCCAGGGTCACGCGGCAAGCTGATGGAAGTGCCAAGGAAGACTCTGTGTCAGCTCTCCCCACCCCTTCATTCTCCTTGGCTGGTGCAAGTTCTGCTCATTCTCCAACCCCGTGGATTCTGGCCTTGGCCCATCTTCACCTTGGGCCTCACCTTGGTCAGAGGCCCTAAGTGGCTAGTGTTGACAAGACACTTCCTAAGAGGGACAGGAGTCTAAAGAGCCACGCTCTAAACTATTCAAAGCACTATCAAGTCCCAGAGTCAGGGATGGAGGGAAATCTATCAAGGCCTGAGAAGGGGTGAGGCTTGAGGGACACTGAGCTCCATGTGGCTACACGACCAAGGACCATCAAGGGATCAGGATGCTGTGAAACCGCCCACACCCCAGAAAGAGCAGGCGAGGGTCAGCATCTGGGCTTGGGTTCCCTGAGTCGAGGATGTGAATGCACGTGGTTTCTCAGGAAGCCCAGGTAAAGAAGTGGAAAGGAAGATGGGTGGAGGGTGGAGGGTGGAGGGGTGAGGAAGGGAAAGGAGGTCGATAAAGCGCGTGCTAGCAGTGGTGTTTGCTATCAAACCAGACATCACTGTGAGAAACGGAGCTTCGTTCCTCAGGGAGCCGCTGGGAAATGGTACCCAAAACCCCTCCTTGGAATCGTCTCCCCCGGGGGTGGGGATGTTGGGGTATTTCTAAATGAATGTATGAGATGCGCTGGCTGAGGGCAAGTCCCTGAACTGCCAGCTTCTGGTGAATGAGAGCAGAGAAGGCTTCTGGGTTTCTGTAAAAAGCCTTCGGGCCCCGAGGGGTGGATCCTGGCAGTGAGGGGTCCACAAGACACAGGCCTGACTCAGTTGACTTTGGGGGAGCAGCAGGGAGCTCTGCGTGTCTGAGGACCACCTCTGGAATCCCGGGAACCAGCTCTGCCGGGGGTGCTGCCGCCCCTCCCAGGTGGCAAACCAGCTGGACTTCTCTTGTCCCATCTCAGCACCTGGAGTGCTCCAGCACCTGGAGTGCTCCCAAGTCTGCAGGCTGGGCGCATAGCTTCTGCCCCATAGAGAGACCAGGACACCAATTCTGCCTCCTGCTCTCCACCCTTCAAGCTAAAAGGCAGCCACCTTCCTGCCAACATCCCCACAGGGTAATGCGCAGAGAGAGATGGCCCCCAGACTCCATCATCTCCTAGCCATGTGACCTCAGAAGAGTTGCTCTCTGAGCTTGGGCATGTATGAAGCAGAGATATTAATAACTTATCCACAAATTTATTGTAAAGATGAAATGAAATAACATGTGTAAAGCCCTATAGCAGATGTCAAGTGTCCCACCGGTGTCCCCTTGGGCCACCTTGGAGGTTACCTGTACACAGTTCCCATACACACCAACAGCTTCCAGAGTTCCCTGCCTGAGGTGTTCTCTGGCAGTGGGGCTTTCTTGGCCCTTTCACAGAGCAGGACAGAAGTGCTGGTAAGTCAACGCCTCCAGGAAAGACCACCAATGAGGGAAAGGAGTCAACAGGTAAGTACTCCAGTTCCTCACGCCAGGGGGATGACAGGTGTGTTCTACAGGCCCCAGTACATTGAGTCTCCACTGCCCTCAGTGGTGATTTTGCTCATCAACACACCCTTCACTGGCGTTTTTCTTTTCCTCATCTCACTTCCCTACTCCCTTATTGTGTTCCCTGGAATCACTTCCAAACGAACTCTTTGCATTCTCAAATCCTTGTCTTAGGGTCTGCTTTCAGGGAACCCAAACAAAGATGAACATCAAACCCAGTTCCTGGCACCTCAAAAGGTTCCCATCAATGACGCCACACAGGCAGGTGTCCTCATCAGAATCAAATATAATAAATATTATTTGAGCGATGATTTTCTCAATTCCCCCAAGGAAGGTGCATAATTAGAACCATTCTAGATGCATGGAGGAGACATTAATTCATTATAGACGATGAATGCGTTAGGGTTTGGGGGCTTAATTCTCTTGTAGAACTCCATCTGTAAAACTCCATCTGCAAACAAGTGTAATAATAATAATGGCACCTACCTCATAGGGCCGTAACGTAAAACTCTTAGAACAGTCCCTGGTTCTTACTAAGTTTTCCACAGGGTTACTCATTGTCATCCCCGTGGGTTGTGTAGTAGAGAATGCTCATTGTCCTCCAGTATCCCCTCTTTCTTTAGGAATGAGAACCATCCCCAGTGGTTGCCAAGCCTCCCTTACAACTAGGTATGTCCCTGTGCCTGAATTCTAGCCAATGCATAGTGAGAAGCGATGCATGCTAGTGATCGACCTCATCCTTACGAAGAAGATGCTAGACCTCCAACCACCCTTCGCCCTCTATGTGATGATTGAGAAATGGTGGCAACCGGGGTAGCTGGCTTGGTAACAACTATGGAAATCTTATATTGAGCCATCCCATTCGTCTGGATTGTTGTGTGAGAGAGAAATAAGATTCCATCTTATCCCACTGAATTTTAGAAGCTTTTATTCCAAAAACTTATCCTTACCTAACTGATCCACCCCGAAGCCCAAAGATGGGATTAAGGGATGTGAGTTTCTTCCTTCTTTCATTTATCCATTGTGCCTATCATGTGCCCAGCACTATGCCAGGAACTGAAGTCTCAGGATGGGCGGGATGCAGACCACATGCCAAGGAGCTCCAAGCATAATAAGATAGAAGAATGTAAAAGCAAATAACTTCAATTTTCTGTGATAAATGCTGGAATAAGTGTTGTGGAGGCAGAGAAGGAAGCAATTACCTCAAGTCCTAAAAGGTACGGAAGTTTGCCAGGCCTTAGGGGAGGGAGTGGGATGGTAATGGGGAGGCATTCCAGAGAGAAGTGACAGCACATGAGAAGTCGCAAGATGGTGGAAAACATGGGGCATTTCAGCAAAACAAAGTCTAGGTCCAACTTTCCCACTCACTTGCCAGATGGTGCCTTGGGTGCTCACTTTAACATCCTGAGTCTCTGCAGCTTCCAAATCTGCAAAGCAGGATCAAATCAGGGTGTCCTACAGGGTCAACAATGGAACATTTGGAACAGCTACAAAGCATGGTGCAAACACTAGTTAATGGCATTGTCACTTGGAAAGTCTAGTTTGGGACATTTTTGCTGGCTGCTTATGCTCAGTTTCAGGACCAACAGAACCAGGCTCCTGGAGAACTGGTGCTCCTAGGAGGGTGGCAGGGGCTCTGAAACTCCCCCTCAGAAAAGGCCACTCGGCTTGGAAAATGGTTCAACTTTCTTCATGGCAGTTGGGCAATATAGATAAAATGCCTTACAAATGTCCATTTGCTTAGGCCACGGAGTTCACCGACTATTAAAGGAAACACTGCAAATGCTGCAGAGATTTGCGTACGAGATTGTTCTTTACAACGGCAACAACAGAAAATAGGAAACTTATCTGTGTATCGCAAATTGTGGCACACAATAAGTTGTGGCGGACCACTGCACTGACGACAGGGGTAAATCTTTGTGATAGGACGCTGGGGAGGAGGCGTGCTGCGAATCTGGGCAGTACACTCAGAAGGGCCCGAGGCTCTTATTCTTTCAGTGCTCAGCTGAGCCTTTCACTGGGAACGACCCTTTACTCAGGAAACCACCCCAACAAAGCCTACAGAACATGTACTTTAAAATGATCGGCACTTACCTCTGGCTAGCATGAGTACAGGTGCATTTCTGTGCAGGTCTAAGTTTTTTAGATGGATTACATGTTACTGTGCAGCTACATATTCCAGGTCCTCCCCACTCTATCTCCTTGCTATTCCTTGAACACGGTAGGCACATTCCTGCCTCAGGCATTTGCACTCGCTGTTCCCTCCACCTGGCAGCCTCTTCCTCTGGACACCTGCAGCATCTCTCTCTCACTAACTTCATGTCTTTGCTGAAATGTCCCCTCATGAGTAAGAACTCCTCAGACCCACTCTATTTAAAATGTACACCCTCTCTCCCAGTATACCCACTGCCCTTTCTGCTTCATTTTCGTCCATAGCACTTGTCCCCAACTCACAGACTGTGCATTTGACTTCTTTCTTTATTGTCTATCTTCACCCTTTAGAATGAAGACTAAAGTCCACAGGAACCAGGCTTTGGTCCATTTTGTTTACTGCTGCACCCTCAGCACCTACAACAGCTGAGTGATGTTGTAAGTGTTCTAAGCACAGAGGTGTTTAACAAATAGTTGAAGAAATGAATAAATGCATGAAAAAGACCATTTCACCTGAGCTCCTGCCAGGTTCCCTTTTAGAGGTGGGCACAGGTGTGGGGCAGGAAGTAGGAAAGGGCAGTAGGAGATGGGGGGCAGTCCCCAGGAAGGAGCGACTCTGGACAATACCAACTGATGCCAAGCATCACAGATATTAGCTTCACTATGACATTGGGGTCAGGTGGCAAAGGGTTTCCAATGTGGCCCTCCGGTTGAGAGAAGCAATGCAGCTGCGCATGAGAGCCCCAGGGCAGAGCAAAACAAACTAAGAAACCAACCTTACCCACGAAACACTCAAGTTTTGAGATCACTTAGGAAGTGGTGAGAGCTGTTCTCAAACACACGATGGGTGACCAGAAGCAAGAAAGCGATCCTAAGGGGTTGAACTAAAGCTAACGAGAAATTACAAGGACTCCTATTTGGTTCGATATCAAGAATTGTCCCCCACTCCCTTCTCACCACCCCCAAGAGCTGTCCAACAATGGCCAGAGCCCAGGATTCACCCCTGCATCGATGGAACTTCCCATCGATGTGTTCAACAGTTATCTATTCAGTGCGTGTGCTGTGTCAGGTGCCACGCTCCACGCTCTGGAGGCGACGGAGACTAAACGTCATCAGGTAAATCAGTACACATGTACGGTGCCAGCATAAACGGCGAAGGCGCAAAGCTGGGTTCCCAGCGGGAGGAGGCCTGCCTAGGGCCTCCTCGGAACTTGAGCGGGGCCTGAGTGCTGAGCTCTCTTCCAGCCTGAGGGCGGGGTGAAGCCCCGGGCAGAGGGAGCGCGCAGCGGGGCGCTGGGGGTGGAAGGGACCTCAGTGCCCATGGGAGGCCCGAGGCCCAGAGCCGGGGAGGGACTTGCCCACGGACACACGGCAAGTGGGCGGAGCCATCAAGGGGGCGAGGTCAGCCGGGTGCCCCCTGCCCCCTGCCGGAAGGCAGATGCCCACGAGCTGCGGGCGGCGGGGCCCGAGGCCGGGAGCGGCGGGACCCGCGGCGGGACCCCCGGGGGGGCGGAGCAGGGGGCGGGGCGGCCGGTGACGTCACTTCCGGCGCCGGGCCATATAAGCGGCGCGCGCGCTCGCCGCTCCCGCTCCTGCTGCAGTGTCCGGCGCGGCGCGGCCCGACGGACGCTCGGACGCTCGGACGCTCGCGGAGGCCCCCAGCCCCGCGCCGACGCCGCCTCCCGGGCGCCCCCGCCCCCCGACGGCCCCCGCTCGGCGCTCCGGCTCCGCCATGCGCGCGGCCGCCGTCCTGGCTCTCCTGCTCGGCGCCGGGCAAGGTGAGCCTCGGGCGCGGGGCCCCGGGGTGCGGGGGCCCCCGGGGCGCCCCCCCCCCCGCCGCGCTCTCGCCCCGCGCGCCCCGAGGTCCGGGCCCGGCGAGGCTTCAGCACCGCGGACAGCGCCCCCGCCTCCTCCTCCCCCACCCCCCGACCCCGCCACGTGTCCGCGGCCCCGGCTGTGGGCGCGACCCCCCCCACCCTGCGGGGCAGGGGCCCCCCTCCGGTGCCGCCACTCGTGCCCGGGCCTGGCGGCCAAGGTCATCCGGGGAGATGTGGGGAGGTGGAGGCTGCCGCCAGCTCCCCCTCCCGCCTCTCTCCCCTTTCCGTGCTTCCCGTCCTTGACTTCTGCCTCCCAGTGCCATCTCCCACGACCCCCCTTCATCCCCCTCCTCCATCTCTTCTTCCTCGGCTCTGGGACCGCTCTCCCTCTCCCCGCATTCTCCCCCACCCCGACCCCATTCGGCCCTAGGCCTTGTTTTCACGACATTTGCCTTCAGGTCCCCACCCCCATGCTGCCTCCTGAGCAGGAGTCGTCCCAAAGGGTTAAGGCTTGCGGCGTGGCCTCTGGGAGACACCCCCCTGGGGGCAGCAGCCCGGGAAGAGAAACGAAATCACCCCCAGCGTCTCACTGGGGTGGGGGCAGTTTCGAGGGGGGAGCACGGAGGTGAGCGGGCCCCCAATGAATCCGGTCAGGAAGCCCTGACAGGGCTCTCCCCTCAGACCAGAGGAGTGACCCCCGCGCTCTCTCTCTCTCTTCCCAGTCATTGCCCTCCCTGTGAACACCCCTATGGATAAAAGAGACACGGAGGTAAGAAGAGGTGTGGGGATGCCCCAGGATGGGGGGTAGGAGGCCCTAGTGGCTGCTTCACAGCCCGTTCTTGGGCAGCTGCAGAGTGAGTGTGGCACAAAGCCAAGAGCCAGCACTGCGGCTGCTGAGCCTGGGGACAGCTTGCAAAAGAAGATATCAAAGACCTTCTGATTGTCCTGCCATCCTGCTGTGGGGATTTCCCAGCTTCCTCTGAGCTGAGTGAGCAGTATGGGGCCTGTGTCTTGCCTGCTAGGCCGAGGTGCCAGGCCCACTGTCTTGAATATTTCAAATCTGGCATGCTCACCAAGGACTGTTGGGGGGGGGGGTACTTCTCTGTGGTTGTCCACAGGCCTTTGAGAATGTTCTTCACCTGCCTGACTCTGGTCTCCCCTTTGGCTTTCCCCCTCCCCGCAAGGCTCTGCCAGCAATACCCCTCCACCACACACACGCCCCACAGGCACTCAAATCTTAGCTTTCCCAAAGGGGCACATTTAAAAACATTCTCGGTCTTGGCTTCTGCACCCAAAGTCCCAGCCAGTTAGTGCGGAGGGTGTATGTCACCCAGGAAAGGGACTTAGGAGACCCTAATGTAGGGTACTGTAGCCAGCAAGAGACACTTCATGTTGGGTCTACGCTTGAAATTCATTCATATCTGAGCTGAGGCTGTTTTTCTAGTCTCTGGTGCTCACAGATACCACCACTTGAGTGTCAAAGAATTTCTACTCCCCACCTTTCCAGGAGCTATTTTCTTCCATTCCAGAAAGGTTATGGTTAAAACCCATCAAAGAAATGTTAACCTCAACTTGCTCAATCATATTTTCTATTCTTTAGTTGTACATAGGCTTGTATTTAATTGTAGTTGTGTGATCTTAGGGACATCCCTCACCTTCTCTGAGCTTCCCTTTTTCCCATCTGTAGTAATATTTCCCCCCAAGGGGAGTTGTGAGAAGTAGGAATCATACATGTGAGGTGCCTGGCACATAGTAGGTCCTCAGTATGTGGGCACTTTTATTTTTAGAGCTTCCCTTCTTGATCTCCCCATCGTTCTTAGGACTCATATACAATTCCTCTTCCCAGAATCTGCCCTCTTGGACTGGTGGTTATCTGATATTCCAAGTGCAAGGTCTGGGGTTGCAGGGAGGTACAGGGCTGCTGAGCCCTCCTTGCTAGGTCCCTTATGGGAGACATTTTTGGTCACCACATTATGCACAGGAACCAGGAGTCAGGGGCACCAGAACAGTTGGTTAAGACCTGAATGTTCCATCCTAGGATGCTATGACTGGAGTAGAACTTATGTGCCAGTTTGCCATCCTGGATCCTTGGATGGGTTGCCGTGGCATCCCATACACACAGCCTTCCACCCCCTCACTCCCTACCAGCACTGCCTGATGCACGTCTGACACCTCCTGCTCCTCTGCTCTAGACAGCTGAAGCAGGTTGGGAGCTGTGCATTCTTCCCTGAGTGTGTGTGGCACTTCATGCTTTGTAGAGTGTTTTCCAGTCTGTGCCTTATCACCCTAGGAGGGGAGTTGGGAAGTTCTTCTCACTCCCATTTTACAAATAAGGAAACTGAGGCTCAGATAGGTCAAGTTGCATATCCAAGACAACACAGGTAGGAAACCACGCTACAGTTGGCACCACCTTCAGATATCACATGCCTGATTATCCACAGCGCCCTGCTGGGGGCAGTGGACAAGACTTTCAGAGGTATGGTGGCTGCTGGCCTGGGATGGGCACCGGGTTTTCCTTTGCCATTGCTAATACCGTCTGGCTGAGAAAGCAGAGCTGTGCCTCTGAGCCAGGCATCCATGGACTCCTGAAGACAGAAGCAAAGCCCTTAAGTCCTCATTAGAAATTTGCTCTGGAGCCTCCAGAGGCTGACTCCCATGCCCAAACCAGCCCCAACCTGCCCCACTCTCTTCCCAGGTGATGAAGTGCATCGTTGAGGTCATCTCTGACACGCTCTCCAAGCCCAGCCCCATGCCTGTGAGCAAGGAGTGTTTCGAGACACTCCGAGGAGGTATGGGTCCGGCTGGGGGTGAGGGGCTGCTGCCTGCTGGACTGGGAGGCTAGGACATGGGTGTACGGCTTTTGAAGGAATCAGAAATTTAATTCAACAGTCACTGACCAAGTACCTGCCTTGTCCAGGTGTGCGCTGCGGTCTGAGTGGGGCAGGAAGGTGAAAGGATGAGAGGCTCTGTGTGTGCACCTGGAGCTTACAGACTAGCAGAGGGGACAAATATGGATACAATCAGCTAGGATTCAAATCGGGGCTGGAACAGCAGGCCACCACAATGTGGCTCCCTGTGGACAGGGTTTTGTGTGCTTTGTCCCCAGTGCCAGGAACAGCTGCTGGTAGACACCCTATAGATAGGTGATGAATAAAGAAGCACTGTGGGTGGGCATGAGAAGGACAAAGCTTTGCCAAGCAGGCGGTCAAGTTTGACCAGCTTTTGGATGGAGTCAATGTTAACATTGGGGTTGGGCGTTAAAAGTTGGAAACCAACAGGTAGAAAAATAATGAAAAAATACTCCAGATGGAGCAGACAGCACAGCCAAGGCCTGGTGATGGGGAGATGTACTGTGTTTGACACCCCTACCTCGCCTCAGGGCTGCCATCTCTCGGCCAAGGTCTGGGTGCTGGGACAGTGGCTGACCTTTCTGATGTAGTGAACTGACTGACACCTTGGAAAGGAAGTCGTTTCACAAGTGTTATCTCGAGACCCAATCTTGCTGCTGCCACCCAGGCTTTGAGTTTCCAGAATAAAGTCCTGTGCTCAGCGGAAAATATTGACGGCGATCTCTTTCTCGGCTGTCCTCTGGAAATGACCCGTAATGACTCTCCTTCATTGCAGATGAACGGATCCTCTCAATCCTGCGCCATCAGAATTTGCTGAAAGAACTCCAAGACCTTGTTCTCCAAGGTATTTCCAGCCACTGCACATGAATCTGGGTAAATTCCAGTGACTGAGAGTCAAGAAATCAGGGTGGAAGGTCAAGCAGGTCCTGCTTCTCTTCAAAACTCGTTATTTCCTTTCAGTTAGAGAGTGGAAAGGTGGGTTCTCCAAGCCACCTGTTCCAACATGCCATCAATATTGTTGAAGAGACCAAGGCCCAGAGAGGTTGAGTGTCAAGGTCACACACACTGTGAGTTAGGGACACGCCAAGATGAGATGCAGCTCTCTTAATACCCCACGGTCTCAGGACTTCAGCCATTCGAGACTAGGTGGCAGAAGGAATCTCTTCTGGGCACACTCCCTTGCTCACAACCACTATGTGAGTCTCCTTTGGCCATTCCTCGAACTCCCATCATGGGGGGAAAAAAAATCACCAGCTGCAGAACTGGTCCGGGTAAGGGACCATCATCAGGAACTAGGCACCAGTGGGGACAGCAGCAAGCTCAGGCTGATGCAGGGAGAAGGGTCTCTGGAACACGGCAACAGGTGCCACCCCTGGACTTGGATGTAGGCACATGTTTGGCTTTCTCCCAAGGGCCTGGATTTATGGGGCAAGCAAGGGTTTCCCAGAGGGGACAAACAGTCACTGTTACCTCCTGCTGCAGAGTCCCATAGCTACCAGCCAGGTCCTGAGGGGCCCCCACTCTCCACCTCCACCCCTGGGACCCTTTGCTCCCTCTGAGCCTTTGTTGCTCTGTGAGGCAGCAGGTGAGGCTTGTTCTCATTACCTAGGTGAGAAACTGTGTCTGGAGAGGTGGTGTGGCCACCTGATGGGCCCCAACTGGGAGGGGCAGGAACAACCACCTCCCCCATCCCCTGGCTCTCACCCCTTCAATCTCATGGGCAGGGCTGGGACAAGACGTGCCAGTGTGCAGGTGAGGAAATGGAGGCCTTCACTCTCCCAGACGAATATGCCGGCTCAGACCAAATGGGACTTTTTCTCCTGTTCTCATCCCAGGTGCCAAGGAGAGGGCGCAGCAGCAGAAGAAGCCGAGCAGTTTTGAGGAAGAGCTCTCAGAGGTTCTTGAGGAGCAGAACCGCCAGGCCGAGCTGCAGGGTCAGTGCCGGCCGGTCTGGAGACCAGGGGAGGGAGGAGACGATAACCGTGGGGGTCAGGGGTCCCTCCTTTACACCCCGTAAAGTAGCTATTATTTCCTTCCATTTACAAAACGGGGAAACTGAGGCTCAGAGAAGTTAAGTACCTTGTCCAAGGCGTGACCGGAGGTGTGACTCTGGTTCTGTCTCACTCTGACCCCCCCGATCAGTCCCGTCCATCCACCACAGGGGCTGACACCCCAGGAGCCCGGATCTCAGTGCTCTTCCATCTGGGGCTGAGAGAGGACGCTTGCCCCATGGCCCAGGTGTCCCTGTGTTGGCCTGGGTTGTCACCCTAGTGGATGTGTGGGCCACAGCACCCCACATGCTGGCCCACGGGAACGTGTCTGGATGGCTGTGGACGGCTGCCATGGGCTGCGGGCGGGGGGGTAGTGGGGTGTGTGTGTGTGTGTGTGTGCGTGTGTGTAATTTTTAATAAGGGAAGCAGCCATGTGTCAGCGCAAAGGGCACCCCATACTTGGCATTTGAAACTCGGATTCAAGCCTCAGCCCTGCAGCCTACAGACTGGGTGAGCACAGACAGGTCTCCTCACCTTTCTGCGAATCCGTTTGAGTTTCTGTAAACGGGATGGAAGCACTTACACCTGGACTCAAAGGGTCGGGTGTCCCAGGCCCCGCTTTGCTCAACAGTCACCATTCTAGTGACGGGAAGGACTTCACTAGTTAAAAGGCTCTCTGCAAGGCAGCCACAAGAAAATGCCTTTTTTATTTTTAAATTTATTTTAATTAATTTTTTTAATGGTGACAATGGTTAACTAAGTCCAATAAGTCTCAGCTCTACACTTCAACAGTACGACATATATATCTTTACACCGTGTGTTCTCCGCCCATAGTTAGGTTTCGGTCTGTCACCACATATTTGACCCCCTTCACCCCGTCTACCTCCCTCTTCTTCCTCCACTCCTTCCCTCTGGTAACCACTAGTCTAAAGAAAATTCCTCTTAATGAAACCCTGAAAATACTGAGGAATGGGGCATTTTCACCAGATACTCGAGACAGAAAAGCTCCATGTGGAGAGGAGAATGAAGTCACAGTAACGAGGCCTCTTACACAGAGAAGTTAAGGGACTCGCCTCAGATCACAGTGATTCGGCTGACGCCCTAACTTTCAATTCAGGGCTCTGCCGTCTGGGGTCGTTTTCAAGGTCTTTTTTTTTTTTTAATCACATTCTTCATTAAGAGGTGGAATTACAAAGAAAGAAATACACTCCAGTTGTGATCACGTCAAGCCCAGCTGTTGAGAGGGTAACTCTAGCTGTCAGGCGGTCTTGGGCTGGGGGTGAAGACGTACAGTGACGAAGATCTGAAACTGGGCTCTGGGGAGCCCCTGCGTGCAGCCTGGTCCTTGGGGTCTGACTTTACTATCTTGTTTCCTAGAGGGGACAGAAGTGGCATCCTCCAAGGATGCTGAGGAGAAAAGAGGGGATTCCAATGAGGTGGAGGAGAATGGTGACAACACGGATGGAGCCAGGCCTGAGGCCTCCCCAGAGCCCAGGCAGGGGTCCGAGGTTGAGGAGGACAGCCAGGCCCCAGCGGGAGAGGAGGCCGCCAACACCCACCCTCCAGCCAGCCTCCCCAGCCAGAAACACCTGAGCCCACAAGCCAAGGAGGACAGTGAGGGCCCTTCCCAGGGCCTGGTGGACAGCGAGAAGGGCCTGAGTGCAGAGCGAGGGCAGCAGGCGAAGAGAGAAGAGGAGGAGGAGGACGCAGAGGCTGGAGAGAAGGCTGCCCCTGAGGAAAAAGGCCCCACCACAGTCCTTAACGCCCACCCGAGCCTCGGCCACAAGGAGACTCAGAGGGGCGAGAGTATGTATGATGTCTGAGACCCCGACAAATTTATAGGAGAGAGAGGGACAGGTGGGAGGGGCACCACACTCGTAATCTCATTCCACCTTCACAACCACCCCCAAATAGGTATCATCTCCATTTTCAGATAGGAAACTGAGGCTCAGAGAGGGTAAGTCATTTTCCCAAGGTCACACAGCTAATGTGTAGTAAAAGCTGAGATTGCAACCGAGGTTTGTCTGACTCTAAAACCATGCAGCTCCACTACTCCACATAGGCCCTCTTCCCCACCCCAGCAAGTTGGAGGGGCTTTGCAGGGTGGGTGGGACTCCTTACTCGCATTTCACAAATGGGGGAACCGCTGAGGCTTTGGGAATAGAGGGACAGCATGACAGGTGGAAACAGGCTTGTCTGGGGACAGTTTTCAGCTTTAACCAGGGTGTAAGAGGGACCCTGGCTCCTCAGAAGGGCCTTTTCAGGGTCTTTCCTCTCTGCACAGCTAAGGGACCCTTGAGTCAGGGGCTTCTGGGGTGAGAGGGCTAAAGGGAGAGGCCGGCTCTAGCCGTCCCACTCCTCTGAGCTTTGAAGGGGTCCTCCAAAGCCTGGTGTCAAGATGGCTTTTCCCCTCTAAGCAGAATCCATCGGGGAGAGGCTGAGCTACAGGTGCAGGGTCTGTGGTCCAACGGTGGCCCCAGAGAGGTCCCTGGGGAGTGGCAGGGACTGGGGCAGGTGGCCCTCCCTCCCTCATCTGCTCTTGTCCACCACCTGCTCCAGGTTGGTCGGACGCTCTGGCCGTGGATGGAGCTCGGAAGGCTGGGGCTGAGCTTTCTCAGCCCTCCAAGGAGAAGGGGAAGCGCGCAAGGTCAAGGCAGGAGTACGAGGACACGGCCAGGGCCCCTCGAGGCCCGTTCCGGGGCGGGAAGAGCAGGAAGCTGGAGCAGGAGGCGGAGGAGCAGCTCGCCCAGCAGTGGGAGGACGCCAAGCTGGCCGAGGAGCTGCCGGCCGAGAAGCGGCCGGAGCGGGAGGACGAGGAGGAGGACCCCGACCGCTCCATGAAGCTGTCCTTCCGGGCCCAGACCTACGACTTCGGGGGCCCAGGGGCGCCGCTGCCACGGGGCTGGAGCCCGTCCTCCCGCGAGGACAGCGCCGAGGCGGGCCCACCCCTCCTGGTGCGTGGCTTCCCGGAGGAGAAGAAGGAGGAGGAGGGCAGCGCCAACCGCAGGCCGGAGGTGGGTGTGGGGTGGGGGCAGCCCCGGGCCGGCCCCGAGGCCCAGGGCGCAGTCCTGGTCCCCTCGGGGGTCTGGGACTGGGGAGGCACCCCGACGTGGGCCCTTCAGACTTCCCCCAGAGGCCTGGGTTGGGGGCAGAGCTGGGCAAGGGTGGGGGAAGGGGGTGTCAGACTGGGAGGCGAGGGAACCCCGGCTCGCAGAGGGCGCCCCGTGAAGCGGGTAGGCAGGCGGACAGGAGACCCGCCGTGACCAGGTCAGCGCGAGGATGCCGGAGGGGTGGCACGCTGGGCCGGTCCCTGGAGGCTCTGGCTCGGACTCTGTCCTACAGGCAACACGGAGCCTCTGCGGGTTCGGGAGCAGGACGAGGGAATGACAGTGGAGCCTGGAGCTCTGGAGGGAGAGAGCTTGGAGACTGGAGGACCCAGCAGGGACTGGCCATTACTGCCTGGGGGACCCAAGCCCAGGGCACCATGGACCCCAAGAGCCGGGAGGGCATGAGAGGAAGGGACATGGTGTCCTGGGAAGACCCTGCAGTTGTTCCAGCCAGGTCCCCTCCTGGACCCCAGACGGCTCAGGCACACCCTCCCCTCCCAAGTTCAGGCCCTGGGGCAGAGGGGGCAGGGGCAGGGTCCCCTGGACCACTGGCCTGGTGGTGACTGGGTGGCGGAAGCAGGGGAAAACCTGGGTCCTGCCTCCTAGCTGTGTGGCCTTGGGCAGGTCACTCCTTCTCTGAGCCCTAGCGGTTCCCCCATTTGTGAAATGGGGGGAAGGAGTCCTTTCTGCTCACATCATTATCATAACCAGAACACGTGCAAGCTTTGAAAACCTGGCCGCGCCCGGAGCGACTTGGGAAGCTCGATGGGATATAGAGATGGAGCCCCACGGCAGGGGATGACGTGGCTCTGGGGCCCCTGGCAGGCTGGCAACGCAGCCTCGGAGCTAGAGGAGGCCTTGGGGGGCGGAGGAGTCTGTGGTTCAAGCGTCAGTGCCCAGGTGGGAATCCGGGCCATACGGGGGGCTGGGACCCCGGCCCCAGGTCCAAGGCTCTAGGTGTCTTCTCTCAGATCTCCAACCCTCTCTGGGTCTGGGCCCAGAGTCTCAGCAGCCTGAGGGGAAGATGGCTCCTTCTTGGCAGGTGGGGACGGGGCTACAGAAAACAGCAGCTGGCCCCTTTTCCCGAGCTTTTGGACGCAGCACAAGGCTGGGCACCTTTGATCACCTCCTTCCCCACCCACTGAAGCTGTAGAGCAAGGTGCCCCGAGGTGCCCACCAGCTTTTCTTCTCCTCGGGCAGAGGGAGCCCTGACTGTGGAGCAGAGGAAATGGGGACCCGAGTCACATGGGCCTCCTCCACCCGGCCCAAGGGTCTTCCCAGAAAGCGGCCCCAGCATCACAGAATTCAAAGGGCTCTGGGGTCCCTGTGTCCATGGCAACCCTTTGTCTGTCTGATCCAACTGGGCCCCAGGTTGGTCTGTCCACACTGTCCTGGGGCCCTCTGCAGCCTGGCATTTGGCAGGAACCCCAGGAGGACCACCCTCCCAGGTCAAGGCCGGGGAGTGGTCTTCCCCGACTCCCGTTACGATCCAAGGGCACGCACTCACGGGCATCAGTCCCAGCCCTGGGGGCGGGCTGGAAGCTTCCAGAGGCCAGGGCACAGAACAGGGCTCACAGAACGTGCCCCGGCACCACCCTGCCAACCAGAGCTCCCCTCTGACTGGGACCAGGGATTGAGGCCCAGGGCAGCTCTCACGCCCTCCAACCTGTGTCACAGGTTCATGGCCGCTCAGGTAGGGCGGGCCGCAGCAGACAGGAAGCCCAGGCCTGGCTGCGCCTGGCAGCCGTCGTCATAGCCTGGGCCTGGGGTGGCGGGGCTGGAAGGAACTTGCGAGGGGACCAGAGGTTTCATTTTCCGGCACCTGCCTGAAGCCACTCAGGAGGCAGAGGGCCAGTGTGGGGTCAGGGCACAGCACTCCTCAGAGCAGCCCAGCAGGGCGGCATCGCTGTCCCCGTGTGCAGAGGCCCCTGAGGCCCAGAGAGGCGAAGCCACGTGTCTGAGGCCACACCGCGAGTCCGGCAGCATGCTCCACGGTGCTGGCACAGGCCCCCTGGACCCGTCCCTGCATGACCCTCCATGTTCTCTCCTAGGACCAGGAGCTGGAGAGCCTGTCGGCCATTGAGGCAGAGCTGGAGAAGGTGGCCCGCCAGCTACAGGCCCTGCGGCAGGGCTGAGGCGCCGCTGGCCCCACCAGCCAGGGCCCCGAGGTGCCCTGCGGTCCTGGCTCTGTTGTCCCCTGTGCAGGTCCTGGCCAGCTGGCCTGGGCACCGCTCCCAGTAGGGAGGTGGCCCCAGCCTGCCCGAGCCCAGGCCACCCTGCTGCCCCCCCATGCTCCTTCCCTCCTGCTCTTGACCCCAGTAATGCCCCTCTGCAGGGCAGACCCCATGACTTTAAAAGATTATCCTCTCTCTGAACACAGGAAGCTTTCTAGAAGTTTCAGAGCTATTGGACACAACTGCAATAACTTTCTGATCTTTTGGTGAAAGCTGAGAACTCCTGACTGCAACCTTCCGTACAAAATGTATCGAAGGAAAAATAAATCTGCTCTGGGCTCTTTCCTGTTTCTTTGAACTTGACCCCTCTTGGCTCAGAGTGGGGTACGATGGATGGGATTCAGGGAGAGAGACAAGGGGAGGTCCAGTCCCCCTGGGGTGAGTCCTTTCTGGGCCACTTCCTAGCCTGGGTCCTTAGGCAGGTGACTTTGTACCTCCGAGCATCATTTTTCACATCTGTAAAATGGGGTGCTGGCATCTGCTTCCAAGTGTGTAGGGATTAAGGGACACATGCAAAGGGCTCCCCTCTTTCCCACCTGAGCTGGGCCAGTTTGGGAAACAGCCTCTGCTCCCCGTGGCACTGGGAAGAGGCCCTGACAGGCCTGGGGGAGTGCTTGCCACCAAGGCCACAGGCCCCTTGGCATAAACCTGCCTACCCCCCACCCCGACCTGGTACATGCACAGGACTCTGGGGCATCCCAAGTCCTTGCAGTGGTTGACTAGAACGCAATACGTCCCAGTCTCGGGTTTGAGGATGATGACACTGAGGCTCACACGCTGAAAGGACTCATCAGTCTCAGGCAGGCGTGGTGCCTGCAAGGCTTAGCCATGGTGACGGCAGGGTTACACAGTCAGAAGGGACCGGCTGGTGCGCTGCACTGGCGTGGACCAGCTGAGCCAACCAGTGGTTCAGCAAACACTTGTGAGGGGCTGGTGTGGATGGCATAGGCCCAGGCGTGCAGACATGGCAGGGCAAGCCCTGGCTTCAAAGAAGGCCACTGCCCGCAAACGGGTTTTGACTTCGCACTGGAGCTGGGATCCCCGGCCTAGTTGCACAGCTCGGGCAAGGGTTTCTAGTTCGGGAGCCTCAGTTTCCCCACCTATAAAATGGGGGTAATATTTACTGTTACCTCGCCAGATCCCGAAGGGGGTTCGAGGGGTCTCAGCAAATCTAGGCCTCTCAGGTGAGGCCGGCGAGGGGCTGTGCACTGCCGCTGCCACCCAGCCCCAGGAGCACAGGTCACCCTCCAAGCACCCGGTGTGAGGAGGTGTTTATTTCTTCACATTTCAGAGAAACAGGTTTATGTTCCAACCCCAACAGTCACAGAAACAAACGCAACGCTGTTTCCACCGGTCAGTGGGGTGCCAAACACCCGCTACCACTAGTTAGCAGACACACAGGGCACCTTGTCCCTGAAGTAGCCCGTCCCAAAGACAGCCACCTGCGCTGTCCTACGCTCATGGAACAAACAGGCGACCAAGTCAGAAGAGCCAGTGGGTCAAGGTTCTTGGCGCTGTACAGCAGCGTGCTCTCCCACACCGCATGTGTGTCCGAGGGGCACTATGTGTCCGCACAGGCACAGAGTAAGGAGCAGCCGGCCTGGGGTTCTGGCGAACGCGGCTCATGAACGTGACTGAGGCAAACAGCATTTTCCCCAGAGCACAGAGGTCGGCACGAGAGCGGGAACTGCCCACGTGGTGACGTCCCTATGCGAGAATGAGAGGAAGCGCGCTGAATTCAGAGGGGCCGGACCCCACTTGAAGCCCTAGAGGAGGCCTGGTGGTGCCAAGGAACAGTCCCTCCAGGATGCCAGGCCTTGGACAACTCTCGAAGAAGGAATATGCAGCCACTTCTGGAAAAGGGTCTGGTGGGGCCCAGACTGAGAGGACGAGGGCCCAGCCAGCTCCCCTCGCCACAGTGCGTGCGTGTGCATGTGTGTGCATGTGTGTGCATCACCTCAAACTCGGGCACAGGCAGCGTGGGTGTGCGCAGGTGACCAAGGAGGGAGCAGCCCAGGACATCTGTTGAGGACCCGTGCGCTTTCCTTGCTTAGCGCTGAGCCAGGGGGCAGGGTCCACGCTCCTGCAGTACAGTCAGCACCCAGGTCAAGGTGCATGCAGCTCGGGGGCCCTCGAGCCGTGGCCTGAGGAGTAGGGCTGTCACCGGGTGAAGGATGTTTCTAGGGGACAGAGGACAGAGGGCAGATGCATCCCATCCTGTTCAACATCATTCTGCTGCCCGCGGCCAATGTGAGCGCCCAAGCCGAGGGCCAGTCTTCCAGGCTAGGTCAGGGACACACAGCAGCTGCTTCTCAGGCGGCTTGGAAACTACAGCCTCCTGCCAGGGTCCTTCAACCTCCCACAAAGCCCGCCTGGCAGTCCTCGGGGTAGAGAGGACATCACTTTCAAGGCTTCCACCTTCACTGACGGGACTAAAAGCATGCGTGGCACGCTTCAAGGATGCCCCCCTGACCCCCAGGGACATCAGCTGGGTCTGCCTCCTGCAGGGGATGCTGAGTGGCTTCAGGCCCAGCCTGACCCGCCGGACGCTGCAAATGCTGACCCCTCCATGATGCCGACAGCACAAACCCTCCTTTGGGAGGCTCCCCTGGGCTCTGTTCACGACGAGAGACATCCAGGGCCCACACTCGCTGGGGCTTAGTGTTAGTGGGACCCCATCATGACGTAACCAAACCACCTGCAAGCAGGACTTGGCGCAGGGCCTCTGCTCCAGGCTGACCACCCAGGACGGAGACCTCACACAGGACCCTCGGGTCCTACTCCAGGGCCTCAGCCAAAACGTGGCTCTGCCACTTGCCACCACCAAGACAGAAGCTGCAGGGCCGCAGACCCCAATGTGCCCACCAACTGGCCAAGAAAGGCTTGGGAATGAGAGTCCCATCTTTCTGTCATGAAGCCGGCGGGACCGACTCCGGCCACCACACCGGCATGCCTGTTGCCATGGACGCAGGCCCCTTCCACGAGCCCTTGCCGGTCCCAGAGACTATCCCCAGGGAGCACACCTGCCCTGGGGAAGAGGCTGCAAAGGCTAAGTGTGTTTCAGTGGGTCTTTCCCCGATGCAAACCCCAAGGCCAGTGACGACAAGGCTTACGGGGAAACCAACTCTACAGTGTTCTGGGACCCAATTAGGTCAGTGTGCAGCCAAGTGGCATTCGGGGGAGGTGGCGGTGGGGTGGGGGTGCTCATTGGTGCCTCACCACCATCCAGTCCTTCTCAACCAGGCTCTCGGACACAGTCCCTAACCCCTTCAGAGACGCCACGGCTGCCCGGTGCTCCCCAGCCCGGGGGAGACGCCTGCTCACACCCTGAGTGTGGCTGGCCCCCTTCCCACCAGCTGGCAGCTCCCGGCCTTTATGAAACTGAACAGCCCCCTCGGTCTCCACTCCCGGAAAAAGCAACCACGCCACGTCACTGGGGCCTGGACTCTTTAACATGCGCAAGCCTGACGGGTGACACGGGACACGTGAACATGCTGTGGCAAGGGGCCCTGGCCTGCTCCTGTGGCAAACAGGGATTGGGACTTCGTTCGAAAAGGGGAAACCATTTTACTAAGACTTTTGGCAACACTGGGCAGACACACGTGAAATGCAGTTTGATTTCAGTAGTTTATTTTGGAGACAAAGCAGTGCAAGAGGCCCGCCACGCTCTCCTGTGTCCCCAGGGCTTGGGGACAGGCAAGGAAAGGTGACGGTACAGACATTATAATCGGGATTCAACACTCGAGTCGTGTAAACACGGTTAGTCGGCCGGCCCTCGGTGTCCGGGACGGTCGGGGGGTTCTGCCGGCACCCACCCCTCACCCACGCCCCGCTGACCAGGCCTGAAGGTCCCTCCAGGCACCCAGCTCTGCAGCCTCTCGGGCCATCCTCCCTGGACCACTCGGGACAGTCCTTAGGTCTCTTCCTCTTTCTCAAGTGAAATGGAATCTTGAGACACGAGATCATGCTCAGGGGATCCTCCGCATCTCACCAGTGCTCAGTCCCAGGACGAAGCCCCTCACTGACCCCCCTTCTCTGAAGAGGGGGCTGCCAAGCTGCCGGGACCTCGGGATATGACGATCAGCTGGTGGTCTGTCTGCTGCCACCAGGGAGGGGCCGGGGGACTAACTGGGGACGGGGTATCCCGCTTTCTCGCCCCTGGGGATGCTGCTCCCTAGCATCTGGCTGGCTCAGTGCTTGGGGCTTGCAGTGAATACAGGACGGGTGGACTGGCCACTGGGAAAGGGTGGACCGGACAGGTGTGGACGTGGGTGAAATGTACGGGCAGCCTCCATCTGCCTGGGAAGGGGGCCCCAAACCGCCCCGATGCCAAGGGAAGGCTCGTCCGGTCGCCGTTGCAGAGCAGGAGGCTGCATGGCAGGGGCTGAGGCGTCAGGCCCACCCTTCAGAGTTCTCTGGTCTCAGCTGTCCACCAGAGGACACAGAGGTCCGGTGACTCTCGGAATGATTTGCCCCAAGTCGTGGCATGAATCCTTGGCACAGGTGGGATCAGCCCGGGGCCCCCCTCCTGGGAAGCCTCCTCCAGGGCCCAGAGGGCAGCAGAGCCTGGTCAGGGAAGCAGGCCCCCTTGCAGGGCTGCACAGGACACGTGGCGAGGGGCTGGGTGGACTCCTGGGAGCTGGACGTGGAGAGAGGTAGCAACCCAGGCCTTGGTGTCCCCTGGGAAGCTTCCGTGTCCTTCCCTTCCATGAGCGGGCAGCAGGCGTGGAACCCGGGGAAACGGCCACCGCAGCCTCTCGCTCCTTGGCTCAGGCTCTCGGGATGGGCAGATACACGCCTGGTGGTCTCAGGCCCCAGCCCTCACGAAGCTGCGAGGCAGCGGTGGAAGGGGAAGCGGCTCAGGGGCACGCCTGGGGGCGGGGTGGCTTGGAGAAGAGAGAGGGGAACCGTCCACGTGCTCTGTTCAGCGCCAAGAGCCTGACCAGGGGTGGCCCCTCCAGGGATCCCCAAGGCCTGGTCCACAGCAGCCATCGAGACCCACAGACACGAATGTGCACACACACTCGCACACACGCACGCGCACGTGCACACACACACCCCTCCTCACATTCAGACCTAGTGTTGGGAACACAGCGTGTGTAAACTCCGTGAAGAGATCTGCGCAGCAGGAACCAGGCAGGACGCCCCTTGCCGTGAGGCTGGCCCACTGGGGTTCTCTTCCTCTGCCCCTCCCACCCCTCACCTAGACCACGACATCAGAAAACCAGGTTACAGATTAAAACAAAAAAAGAATCACTGTCGGGAATTCTTAGTGGGATGTCACCGCTGGGAGCTGCTCGCCCAGTGGGAGTGCTCCGTGGCCCACGCCGCCCTCTGCGTCCTGGGCTCCGTGGCTACTGGGACGAGGCCTTGGTGGCCAGCGAGGCCACGCAATGCTGCTGGAAGCTGGGCGACACGGCGGCGGTGCAGCCCAGTCTCTGGTGGGGCAGCTTGGCGGTGCCACCCGCGCCCACGCCGGGCGCGTCCTGGCCCAGCATGCTGCCGCAGCAGCCGGGGCCGGCGCTGCACGTCCGCTCGCCCGCCAGGCTGCCCGCCTGCTCCGCCAGGAGCCTGCTGTGCCTCAGTGGCGCCGCGTCCCCCGCGTCCCCCGCGGCTGCGCTCTGGCCCTGCAGGACGCTGGCGATGTGGTTCAGGAGGTCTGTGAAGAACTCGCTGACACCCTCGTAGCCTGCGGGGGGACAGAGAAGGGGACGTGGGGACTCAGGGGGACCCCAGGTAGGGGTTTTCATGCTACAGAGACCACCGAGGCCCAGGAGGGCTGCCGGGAGCCGTGGCCTGGACTCGAGGCCGGGCGCACGTGGCCCCCGGCGCTGGCGCTTGAATCCGCTGCCTCCAGAGGGCGAGAAGCTGGAGACCTTGCTGATGAGGACTCCCCACCACCCCGCCCGTCTGGGGGGATGCCATCGAGCGGGGGTGTGGCATGAGCGGGGGTGGCGGCACCAAAGGCCCACTCCTCACATTCCGAGTCACAAACACCCCTCGCTGCCCGGTGGCCCGGCCTCAGCCCCTTCACGTGTCCGGGGACGCTCCAGCGGGCACCACCAGGTGACGCCTGAGCGACAGCAGCTGCTTCTGGAATCAGAGTCCTTCTCTCCCCCAAGATGCCCGCGGGCACTGCTTGTGCCGCATGCTCTGAGCACAGAAACTGGGTGCCCCGGAGATGAGGCCACCGCACATGACGCCCACGGCCCCTAACGACGCGGGGCCAGCTCCCTGGGGCCTGCGCCCCCAGCACGGACGTGAATGCCACGTCAGCGGGTGGGTCTCTGGGTGTGGGGGCACACGTGGTGCTGCCACGCGCACAGCATCCCCTCACCTGCTCTCCTCAGCTCTGTCCCCTTTTACAGGTGAAGAAACAAGACGAGGCGAGTGAAGCAACTGGCCTCGAAGACCCAAAAGACACAAACACGCCATTTGCAACGACATGGACGGCCCCTGAAATGATCACACTGAGCGAAACAAGCCAGACAGAAAAGGCTGAAACCACACGACATCACTGACGTGTGGGACATAAACCTGAAAGCAACAGGTCACAGGACAGACAGAGACTCGTGGACACGGACAATGGACTAGAGGTTACCAGGGGCGAGCGGGGAGGGAAAAACAAAAAAATAAGATGTTAAAAAACAAAGCCGTCACCAGGCAGACGAGGGACTGCCGAGCAGGAGCATGGAGAGGGGGACAACATTCCAGGTGGGCGTGCGTCCAGGGTCACAAAGCAGCGGCCCCGCTCACGGAGCCCTTACGGGCCCAGGGACAGGGGCTCGGGGCACCCCATTTTACAGACAAGGACGCGGACTCCTAAGTGGCAGGGCCAGGACCTGCGCCAGGCCCCCCACCCCACCCCCAGGACCGGGGCTCCTCTCAGCAGCGGGGCTGGGGGGAGGTCACCCGCAGGCGCGTCACGGGGTTTCCAGGTAGGGACGGGAGCGGGGAGGGGAGCCGGAGATCGCGTGGCCAACACCAGGAACAGGAGCCGTCCCCTCGGGAACCGCCCTGCGGTCCCAGGGGAGGGCGGGCGGGTGCGCTTCCCGGAGTGGCCCCCAGGCCCGGGGCGGACGGGAGGCCGGGGAAGGCCCCTTGGAGCTGCTCACGGTGCCCACAGCTCCACGTGCGCCTGGAGACCGGCCGGGAGGCGCACTGGCACCGCCAGGCCCAGCCCGGGCCCGGCTACGCAGACACCACCTCCCCTGTCCCTGGCGACGGGCACCGCCTCCGTGGGGGCCCTGGCCGTCACGCCCTGCTCTCGGGCCTCCCCTCACCGGCACCGGCAGGCTCAGCCCCATCACTCCGGGCCGCTTCAGGCCCCGTCCACGCCTGGCCCCTCTGGGCCTCCGTGGGAGAAGCCGCCCAGCCCTGCGGGCTCACAGTGACCGTCCCTCCTCTGAAGGCCCAGGACGCCCTCATGGGGGCAGGGGTGGGGGACACCCGGGCAGGCTCCTTCCCTCCTTGCTGCTCGGCTCGGAGGTCGCCGCCTCGTGCAGGATCCCCAAGCACCCCCACTCTCCCTCTGAGGGCAAGGCCCCGAAGGCTGTGCTCAGGCCGCACCCCGGCCCCTGGGCCCTGGATAAATGACTAAATGACTGATGGAGCCAGCGGCTCCTCTGAGACCCGGCGTCCTTGGCTGCGAGCTGTGATGCTGGCTGGGCCTGACTTGCGTGCTCTTCGAGGTGTATGCGGAGGGGGTCAGGGGACTGGACACGTGACACACACGTCCAGTATCCAGCCCAGGGCCTCGTGCCGCACGAGTGCCCCTGTGCACGAGGGCTTCCTCGCACCCTACAAACACCCCGAGTACCTCCCACAGGGTGGCTTCTCCCACTGAGCCCCTCGCTGAGGCGCGATCTGAGGGGCACTGGGCAGAGCTGGGTCGAGCCCGCAGGCCACAAGGGCACAGTGTGTGCTTCTGCCCGCTCAGGGCTCCAGGTGACAACAGGGGGCAGGCGCCGAGCCCCAGGGAGCACCGTGGCCCAGGGCGGGAAGGAGGACAGCCCCGCCACCAGCCTGCCATGCGGCTGGGTGCTTTCTCCGAGGCCTCGGGACCCGACATGTACCCTGCGGGGCTGTATGCCCTCAGCATCCTTTCAGCCTTTAAATCTACGAGGGCCCAGGGGTGGGCTGAGGTTTGGCCAATGAGGGCCAATGCTGATGGCACGGGGTGGGGCGAGGCAGGTGGAAGGACAGGTGTGTGGGGCGGGCCTACTGTGCGCACTCCCCAGCTGGGTGCAGATTCCTCCGCTCCCCCCCCACCCTGTAACACCACTCGCAGGTGGGGCTCAGGCTTAGTGGGGGCTGTACCTACCCCAGGCCCCACGAAAAGCGAGGGATGGAACCTGCCTGTCACCTGCCCAGGACACCGGTCCCCGCGGCTCACCTGGGAAGGCATTGATGTCGATGACGGCGTGCTGCCCCGTCTGGTTGTTGATGATGATGTCGATGCCGAACAGTGACACGCCCAGCGCCTGCCGCAGTGCCTGGGACAGCCCCCGGATGACCTCGTCGCTCGGCCGCTCGAACACGCCCTCGATCTTGTCGAGCTGCCGACACACGACACGCACACACACGGGGCTCAGGCCACGGGTGGGGAGGTGCAGGCCACACCAAAGAGACCCCCGGCGAGGTGCCCCCAGGCCAGGCCTCACCCCCAGGCAGGACAGAGCACTGTGGCCGGCCACTCGTCAAGTCCTGCCGCCGGGGCAGGCCCGTGGTGGACAGTGTCCAATACCTCTCGAGAGTCCTCGTAACCAACCGCGAGGCGGATGTCACTGCGGCATTTTACACAGGGACACGGATGCTCTAGAGGGTCAGGGGCTGGTCCCACAGCACATGAGTTCAGAGCGGGATTCGTAGCAGGTGTGTCAGCCTCCACAGCACAACCATCTTGGCGGGGAGAGAGGAGATGGGGTGTCGTGGGCCAGAAAGACCGGGGCAGGGAGCACGAGCCGGGCCTCGGAGGTGGGACAGAGAAGGAGGGGAGTCGCCTGCTGAGGGTGCAGTGGGCGCGAAGGCACAGGGGCAAGAACCCGCGGGAGAGCTGGGAGCCCGTGGAGCAGTCCGGGCAGAGGCGGGGACAGGGGCTGTTGTCAGCATCGCTGCGCTGGCCCACCATCGCCAGGGCCTGCGGGCCGTGAAGCGGAGGGTCCCGGGGACCAGCCATCGTGTGCTGCCCAGTCCCAGGGGAGCACAGGGCTCCCGGGTGGGGCTCGCCAACCTCCCCTTCCCGACAAGGGCTGGCTGCGGTGTTTCCACACCAACTCGCACCCCACACAATTGTGATTCCCCCAAAGAGGCCTCCCTGCCGCTCCCGCCAGACTCCTGGCCGGAGTTCAGCCCTCAGAGACGCCGCCGTGGGGCTCGTGTGTGGCCCTGGATTCCCCTCCCACACCGAGCATTCTGTTTCCGTGCCGCAGCTGGCCTAGGACAGGTGCACACGTCTTCGTGGGCTCGAGTGTGGCCCTTGGCCAGGGCCTGCGAGGAAGCGCAAGGCTGCATGCACCAGGAAGGATCTGGAGTCAGAGGAGCTCGGGTTCGAATCCTGACAGTGACCTCCTAGCTTTCCGGTCTTCGAGAAAAGTGCTTTGCCTCCCTGTGCCTCAGTCTGCTCATCTGCAAAATGGCACCGATGGGGCTTCCATCCCACAGTGCTGGGAAGGACCACGAAGCCACTGATGTGGTGGGGACAGCACCACCACCGCCGTCAGCCAGAATGGGGCGCCCGGCAGTCCTGGTCAGGGGCTGGCGGGGCAGAAGGGCGGCTGACCCATCAGACACAGAAATAAAGCCGGGTCTAAAAGCTGAACACAGAATTACCACATGGCCCAGCAATTCCACTCCCAAGTTTATATTCCCAAAAGAACTGAAAACAGCTGCGCGCAGGCCGAAGGCCACAGGAGCAACATTCACCAAAAGGCGAAAACAACCCCAACACCTATCGACGGAGGAGCGGATAAACAGACTGTCATGCACGCCGTGGACGTTGTCCGGCCACGCAACGCCACGGTGTGGATGGATCTTGAGACGAACCCAGATGCAAGGGGCCACACATCAGGTAATTCTGCTCACGTCAATGTTCCAGAAGCGACAACGCCACAGAGACAGAAGCAGATCACTGGTCACCAGGGGCTGAAGGGCAGGGGGCTCTGGGGGGACTGACTGCTGGATCCGGGGATGGGGGTTCCTTCGGGGCGACAACAATGTGGTAGAACCAGACAGAGGTGGTGACTGCACGACATGGGAGTTGTCCTCAGGGCTCCCGCATCGTCCGCTCTAAAACGGCTAACTGCAGGGCGTGTGGATCTCACCTCAATATTTTGAAAAGAGTGAGGCTGGGTTGACTGCTGGGGGCAGAGCCCTGGGCCTCAAGGGCAAACGGCCCTAATCCCAGCACCGAGAGCTGCAACACCAGTGGGGACCACCTTCCAGGCCCCTCCAGACCGCTTGCGGCCCCCGCCAGGCTCGCACCTTGTGGGGGCTACGTTCTCAGGGGCGAGGCCAGCCTGGCGTGACAGGCACTCGTCACGTAGCACCTGCCCCTCTCCTGGTCACTGCGCCAGTGAGCGGTCAGAGGCGCAGCCCCACGCAGCAGCTCGACCCCCGGTCCTGCGGCCCAGGTCCCTCCCCAGGTGCGAGACCCAGGGGACTCGGCGCTGCCCGCTGCATGCTGAGCCACGGGGCCCCCGTCTGGGTCTTGTTCGCTCACCCCACTAAGTGGGGCGACACAGACACGACAGCGTGGACTGTGCTGAGGACCGAGGGGGCAGGCATGGCCGCGAGGGGGGCTCTGGTCGCCGCGTTAGCACCAGGTCTGGTGGCACCAGGTCTGTCACAGCGCTTTCTCGGCGTGGCTAAGGAATCTCAGCCCTTTGACGGTCTGGAACCCAACGGCCATCCCAGGACAAGGCAAAAGCACAGAAACCCTGCCTGCCCATGGGCACAGATGGAAAGGAGACAAGGACATTCTCCTGGGGGCCATGGAGGAAGTGAGCCGTGCTCGAGTGGTCGCCTGTCATAGCCGGCGCTGCCAGCACGCCGGGCACTGTCCCACAGCCACCCAGCGGGCAGGATGGAGACACTGAGGCCTGAGAAGCAACGTGACCCTCCCAGGGCCACTCGGCTGGGGCACTGTGGAGTTGGGGTGTCCACACCCCTACCTAACCAGCACCCTGTCCCGGTGTCTGGGGCCTGCGAGCTGGGCCTGCTTTCAGGACATCCAGCTGGGGAGGGTTCCCCGCAGGAGACGGACCTGGGAACAAGAGGCCCTCCAGCGGGCGGGCGGGCGGAATGGCGCTGTCTGTGCCAGGCTGGCCTGCGGGTCTGCACAAGGAGCTTATGTCCTAAATGAAGGGGACAGGTGGCTGCATGCCCCTTTTCTATTTCTGTCAGTCCTGGTGGGTTCCTGAACGAGTCATGAGCTAGGGGAGGAGGCGAAGGCCAGCCCCCCAGGAGGAGGAAAGGCTCCGGCAGCATCCCTAGGCCGACTCCCATTTTACAGAAAACAAAAAACAATACAAAACAGGCCAAATGGCAGACAGATGACCATCCAAGAAGGTCACTTTCAGGTGGTCGCTTCGCTCACAGCCGTCACAGAGACCCTGCGACGTCAGCTAACGGTCTCAGTGGCCGCTAGTCTCGCAGACTGCAGGGACAGCCCAGTCTGCGGCACGCCGACCCCCCTCCACCCTCTGAGAGACCAGAAGCCCTGCGTTCCCCAAGGCCCCGCTTTGGATTCAGACGGGTCTGGGGGCGAGTCCCGGCTCCGCCCTAGTGAACAGCCCCGTGAGCCCAGAGAAGCCACTCAGCCTCACCCCTCGGCCCGCCCGGCCCCTGCGAGGCCTCGGGCACCCAGGAGGGAGCCTGACACACGGCAGCGAACGTCCAGTGACCAGCTGCCCTGACCCCGCCACCCACACGGGCCACCCCAGCCCCGCGGAGTAACGCAGGCTCCTGCCAAACGCTGACTGGACCCGCAGGGGCAGGACAGGAAAAGGAAAGCCAGGACGGGGTCGCCGCCAACCCCTTTTTTACGTCGGCAGAAGCAGGTCGTCGCATCCCCCCGACTGGAGGGACGTCCTCCCGCTGGGGGACGACCCGGAAAATCTCCCATCCGGAGTAACCGAGTAGTGAGCAGGTGTGGCCGTGGCGGTCATCGGCAGGAAGGCCCGAAGCCAGCAAGGACGAGGGGCCTTGGGAACCTCCCCTGGCCCTTGGCACTGGGGCCAAGGTCCCTCCCTCCCACCCTGCCCGGTGGAGAGCTCGGCCCTCACAGCCGACAGCAGCCCAATGCCTGGCCACACCGGGCCACCGGGGCGGGCGGGCCTACCTCAGTCAGGACCGACGACGACTCCGGCTTGGACACGTTGTGGCTGTTGAAGAAGATGGACTCCCGGTCTGAAAAGCAAACAGAGAAGCCAGTTAGCAGCTCCGCCAAGGGGTGGCGACTGCGCTGCCCGACACCAGGGGGCAGCACCACCCCAGCCACGGCCCTGCGGCCACCGTGGCCTCAGGCTCGGTGCCCCGCGGCAGCCACCTGGAGCCCCGGCAAGCCCGGCACCGCCCCGCCAAGGACACGCCACACCACGGACAGACACGCGGCCAGCCCGACGCCTGCTCAGTCCTCCTTCCACACCGAGACGACGGACTTAGCGAACCTACCTCTGCCACCACCCCACAGGGTCAGTACCGGAGGCCCCGTTCCCGAAGCGTGTCTAGTGCTTCTCATGGACACGGCATAAGGAAGGGGGCTGGGGTGTGACTAAGTGAGCCGGAAACGCTGTGCACCCGAATATCAAAACCTGGGGCGAGGAGGCCCAGTTAATTCCGTTTAACCCAGCCCCCCTGTCCCCCAGCATCTGCCCAAGGACCGCTTTTTGGGGCAGCGCTTGAGAAGTGGCCAGGCCGCCACTTGGCATGTGAGTCTGTGAGATATAAGGGTTCTGCTATCTTCTAACTATTTAGGGGAATCTAGGAAATCAGAACATGGGCCTCCGCAGGAGACATCCACAGGAGACATTCGAGAGGGCACACAGAACGACATGTTTGGCTTTGGAAGCCGGCACGGCCCCCTGAAGTGCCCACCTCCTCCCACCCCACACTCCCAGAGCTGTGCCCATCTCTACCGCACCCCATGGGGGCATCCAGAGAGGCAGACCGAACCCAAGAATAACGGGAGCAATGAGCAGGCGGCATGTTTACTCGTCCCTTGGAGAGGAAAGAAGGTCGGTCAGCTGGTAGGAGACACGTTCTGCACTCGGAAGTGTGGACACGTGAATGCAAGAATCACAAAACCACAAGCCTCAGGCCGGGTGCCGGAAAAGGCTGCCTATCACCACCACCCAACACCCCATGAGCATGGCACGAGCCATGAGACCCCCGTCCCCCCCCCCAACAGTCTGCTCATCCCTGGGACCTGGGCCCCTGAGCACAGGACAGAACAGGCCCTGGCTGGGCACCACCCTGCGCCGGGGCCCGGGCCAGGCGGGCTGTGCCCTGGCTGCCTGCGACCCCCACCGGCTCTGGGATGCGGCGACGCAAGGATCATGCACGAGGAGGTGGCCTGGGTGGAGGCCGAGCAGGCAGGCGCTGAGATGTACCTGGCGTCCTTCCCGCCTGCGGGCCACACAGGCCCCTCGCTGCCCCGGTGTGCCCGAAAGTCCTCCCGCCGCTCCGACCAGAGCCGGTCCAGACGGGGGGAGCAAGAGACAGTCCCGGGGAGGAGCCTGGGGAAAATAAACACCCTGCAGGACTGGTGCCAAGCAGCCCCACAGACCTCCACTCCTGGGAGCCGGCAGCCAAGAAGAGTGAGCCTGGGGGCGCGGCGAGCCCCCGGGCCGCAGGCTGGAGCAGGGCTCAAGTGGCTGGGGTGGGCATTCTGGCCTTTTGCAGGCGCTGCCCCTTCTCATCCAGTACCAGCCTGGCCCAGCCCCACTGAGCTCAGGGCACCACCCGCCCACCCCACCGGTGCCCAAGGGCAGTGGCCAGGGAGGCAGAGCAGACCTGGGGGAAGGGCCACCCAGCAGGGGACACGCGTTCAGGGTGTCTGAGAGCCTGCAGGAGCCACGAGGAGTCACTGTGGGTGCTCAGCTACACCAGTCAGGGAAGGAGGTGAGCACTCGGAGGGCCCGCCTGGTGCCCACTGAACTACACAGACCATATGTTACCCAACAGCTTCTCATGGCAAGGTCAATCCTAAGTGTGGCCCATTTCAAAGGGGACTCCTCCTGTTGGAGGCTAACCTGGGGCTCTGGCCGGGATGGCAGAGCCCTCCCCCTCTGCACAGACCCTCCCATGTGCAGCCTGAGCAGGAGCTGGAGGGACTGTGAACCGCTGGGAACCGCAAACCCAGGAGACACGGGAAGCCACGATGGCTCAGGAGCGGTCAGAGTGACCTTGGCGCCAGCTCCGTGGGCAGCACTAAGATAACCCTCTGACGTCCCTCTGAAGATGGGCCTGGCCAGACCTTAGCGCTCTGACTGCAGAATCACCCTGGATTTGGAGGGCCCCGTCCACTCTGTTCCCAGACTAGTCCCAAGACACATCAGGCCCAAGCCCAGGTGAAGGGCCATCACCACCTCCCTGCAGGGGAGGGAGGGCAATGAGAGAAATACTGGTGTTCTTGCCCAAATTTACGGATGAAAAAAAACAGGTTCAAAATAAAAAGAGTAAAGGACAAAATTAGCCCCCAAATCACCAGCAACCCAATGGTGCAGCCAGGAGCTACAGTCACAGTTTCTTCAGTCTCCTTTGCTTTATCTTTAGGTCTCTCTCTGGGGTGGGGGGGCGGTCACAGGGCTGCAGATGGCGGCCCCAGTCCCGTTCCAGTTCCCATGCACGTATCACCTCTGCAGGGGGACCTCTCACCCAGGGACGTCTGAGGACCCATGCATCTTGGGCCACAATCCTTTTACCATTTCTTCCCTGGAGTGAGGTTTCTCCCACTAAAATATATGTTCACGAGGGCGAGAGCGATATCAAACCTCAGCAGCTCTAGATGAGAGAGCAGCAAACCGAATCTGGCCGGCCCTGTGTTTGTAAATAAAGTTTTATTGGAACACGGCCCTGCCCATTCATTTACAGTGTCTACAGCGCTTTCATGTCACCATGGTGACATGAAATATTTACTATCTGGCCTTTTGCAGGGAAAGCCTGCTGACCCTGCTCTATGCGGCAGGCAGTACCGTTCTCTTACATACCCTCACGAGAAAAAGGCCCAGGATGGAGAGCATAATCAAGGCGCTGTGTCTTCAGAGTCAAGGAAAGAAGAAATAACACCACTGCACAAGGAGGGGCAGAGAAACATGCACGACCCTGGCAATGGATGGAGAGAAGGGAGCCGTCTCCCCAAGCCTGTGAACCCCAGGCAGAGAATACAAGAGCTCCCGGTGGCCGTCACAGGCCAACGTCAACCCCCCCATGAGAACGGGACTTCAGTTCCAGCAGAGGCAGCTGCAAGATGCGCCTGGCTGTGGGCCACGTCTGACTTCAGGTGTGCTCACACAAAGAACACAGCAGCCGTGGAGGAAGGCCGGTGTCCTCCCCACCCCAGGACCAGAAGAACCCCACGCAAGAAGACCTTAACTGCCGGCATCTCAGGGCAAGCCAGGGGCCGCCACCCTGGGCAGCAGGAACGAGAAGGCCGAGGTGGGGACAGGGAAGGAGGCCCAAGGCCCCCTGCTCAATCCGTACAGCGTGAAGGGCTACAGTCAGGCCGAACTCCTCATCCAAAGAGAGGACATGCGTGTGAAAAGAACAAACCCCACACCAGCTCCCTGGATGCTGCCTGAACCAGCTTTGGGGATGGACAACAAACGCGCCGAAAGTTTCTCAGCTTGCCCGAGCACGACAAGCATGTCTCCGCCAGCTCAGCGTTTCTCGTCACTTATGCAGCCGGGCCCGGGTCTGCATTTCACGGCAAACTGGCGACCTGGAAATGGCCACGGGAAGACTCACAAGACACGGAACCCTCATCCTCCGACACACGACACACGACACAGAGCCCAGCCCGGCCAGAAACTGGCCCAGCACTTTGCAGCTGCGAGAAAGAGGAGGGAAAAAACCAATACTTTTGTGTAGAAAGGAAGGAAATTGGGGTAAATTCCTTTAAAAGAGGATGTAATTTTTTTTGTAAAAAAGTAAAAAAAAGGGAGACTACACAAGGTAAAACTACTCTAAATCTAATACATTTCCCAAAGATTTAAATCACATGTTCTTTTAAAAATAAGGAAAAAAATAAAGATTAAAAAAATAAAAACAGCCTCTTCTGGGCCACAATTATGAGAATGTGTCTTGCCTGTATACACTCGGGTACAAAAGGAGGTTTGAACCCCTTACCCCAGGTCGACCCAGTGGGCGGGGGCTGGGACCGGGCTGAGGAGGGGATGCTGCAAGCACCCACAACAGCCTCGCACCCGGGAGGCCCTCGCCTGGCTGGGAAGGGAGGACAGACACACACATCCAGAGTCTGCTCTCAGCGTTGCCAGTGGGGAGAAGACAGTAACAGCTGCCTCACTGGAGACAGTGGCCTCAAGCCACGAGGAGACGGGAGGGGGGGATTCTAGGAAGACACGACCCTCCACTCAGACGGCGCTCACGCGGCCTGGGTGTCCCATCCTGTGCCGGGGTTCCCCCCGCACAGATCAGCACGCGGTGGCCGGAGTGAACCACTCCGGGGACACCCACCGCCTCCAACAGGCCTCTTGGGCAGACGCGCTTATGCCAGAGGTGCTGCCCCTGTTCCGAAGGTTTCTGGAACCCGCCTTAGGGACGCCGTTTAGAACCACCAGGACATTCTTTTGAGCAGCCCCAACACCAGCAAATCCTCATCTCAGCGTCAGTTTGTGAACTGGCCAACAGGTCATCAGACGTCAGGTGAGAGGCTGAAGAAAGCTGTTTGCGGAGCCACCAGCCTCCCCTCAGATGCCCCAAACGACAACAGCATCCTGCAAATCCCATCACCGTGTGACGTCGGAGGGACGCGGAGGACCATGACCTACTGATCTAGAACACACTCACTGACATGGCCCTCACCGCTGTGAGGGCGCACTCCAGGGGTGCTTGTGCCCACTTCTGGCCTGCCCGAGGTCCCACGGCTAGGAAGCCCTGTGGCCTGCGTGCTGACTTCTAATGGAGCAGGCATTCGCCACCCCAAGACTGCAGAGGCAGCCAGTAAAACTCAGTGTCCCCCCATTCGGAAAAGGGAGACGTGACAAGGCAGCCAGTGCTCTGGCTTTCAAAACACAAGGGGCCCTCCCTCCCTTGCTTCCCTGAAGGGTCAACCATCCATTCTGGCATATTCCCCCCAAGTCCCACTGCACAGGGCCCCGGGAAGAGATCTGGGCTCAGAGAACTTTCAGGGGCTTCCCAGAGCTGATGGTGTTGCAGGTGGATGGAGCCCCTAACAATGAACGGGATTTTCATTCATTCTGACACCTCTTTGAGTACTATACACAACCCTGTCAACCTTCGGGTCATAGCTTCTCCCTCCAGAGACAACACATCGGGGCAGGGGTTAGTGCTGCGTCCCCGTCAGGCCCCTGAGCTCGGGTCAGCCGAGACGGCGCTGGCTCTGGTTACCTGATGTGCCTGCAGAGAAGTTCTTGAGCGAGGGCCGCTGGACCACTGTGTAGGACTCCCCGACCACGAACACCTTGTACAGGACGGCGTTGTGGTTGATGAAATTCTGGACCACGCAGGGCGGCTGGATGGCGTTCAGGCCCTCCTGGTTGAACACGATGGCCATCTGGGGAGACAGGGGACGAGTCCACTGTCAGCCCACCATGCCTCCAGCCTCAGACAGAGCGGTGCATCGCCTGTCACTGCCACCAAGGGCCATCCCTGGCCCTGAGGCATGAGGATTCCCCCAGACGAGTCCCAAGCAGGCACGAGTGGAGTGGGACTCGAGAAGAACACTGGGGTCACTTCACACCTGCTGTGGGGGTAGGTGAGCCTACACCATTGGGTGCACCATGTAGGCTGGGCTGGCGCTGCACCCAAACATCGCTATTCACACTGCAGTCCAGGGAGTGGGACCCCCCGATGCCTCAGGGCACCCTCGGAGGCTCTTCCACAAACACCCAGGATGGGGAGGTAGGAAGTGGAAGACCATGGACCAGGAGCTGGGGGGCCTGGGGTCGGAGCCTGTATAATGACGAAGGCTGCCTCCTGTTGTCACTCACGACATGCCAGGCCCTGTTCTAACCAACCACTTCATGTGAGTCACCTGATGTCCTCACAGTCCCCCCTGAGGTGGGCGCTGTTATCGTGCCCCTTTTACGGACAAGGAAACCAAGGCCCTGAGCAGCTCAGTGGCTTGCTGAAAAGTGACAGAGCCTGGAATGGGACTGGGTCTGCTGTGCCCAGCGCACAGCCCTGCCCTCTGACATGCTGGGTGGGCCTCAGTGACGCCTGAGAAATGGGCACACGCTGCTCTTGGTCCCTGACTCCTCCGGCGACAAAGGCCCCTGATGAGAGGGTCTGGTCAGAGACTGAGGTGTGAGGGCACAAGGACAGCTGGAGAAACCCTCTCCGCTGTGGCTAAGGCGGGGTCTGCCCGGGGTCCACTCGAGCCAGCCACCCAACCGCCCCAGGCCACAGCGAATCCCCCAGCACACGGGCCCCAGGAAGGAGCCACCAGATGCCTGGGGCTGCTCGGAGGGGACAACAGGGCCTGGACAGCTGGCTGCCTGCACCGGCTGCCGCCCCTCACGTCACTGTCACAGAGCGCCGCCACCCCAACGTGCCTGGAAGATCGGCTGGACAGGGCAGAGTTAAAGATCCAGGCTACACGGGAAAGAAACAGTGTGAGCATCTTCCCTGCAGTGAGCGTCTCCTGAGCCTTGAGCTGAGAGTGAGAGATGCTGAGAGAGCCGGACGTGGGCTCAAGGCCCAGCTGCGGCCTCGCCGCGCAAATGCGGGCAGGGACTCGCCCGTTTACCCTCCATTTTCCTCACCTGTCAAGTAGCATCGGCCACCATAGGTGGCTTCAGGGTCTGAGTTTTGGCTCGCTAGATTCAAAAAGAGTGGGGGGACAGTCCACTGTGGAACACACCAGTGTGCCTGCACTGGCTCAGAAACAAAACAGAAAACAAGCATGCCGTGAAGAAAACCACCACGTGCACAGGGGTGTCCTCCAGAGAGTACACAACCAGGGGGTCCTCCTCAGGCACCCTGAACAGGTGAGGAGCCTGGCCCCCAGTCCCCAGGCTCATGCTGTGAAGGGCCCCCCAAGAGGGGGTGCCCCTCTGATGCTACTAACAGCCTCCCGGGAGGCAGGCGGCCCACAGCGCACACGAGCCCCCCGAGAGTCCCCAGCATTCCAGATTCTACCCCCTACCCCCAACACCAGGAGGAGAGACCACCCCCAAAACAGGACTCTGGGTGGGGGCAGGGGGCGAGGGGCACACGTGTACATCTTAGAGCCATCCTCAGGGGTGAAGTAGCCTCCCCTGAAGGCACTGGCCCCACACCTGAGGGTGGAGACTGCCCCCAAGATCCAGAACCTGCGATGACCCAGCAGGCGTAGCAAACACTTCCTGCGCCAGGGCAGCACATGCAGCGACTGCGTCCTCTGCACGACCACCACCATATCCCCAGTTACGAGTGGGGGGCAGACACTCAGAGAGGCTGGGTAATGTGCCCTAAGTCGCCCAGCTGACAGGGCAGAGCCTGGGCCCGGGTCCCTGTGACTTCTAAGTTCCCGTGTAGACGGCAGAAGCAGCTCCCTCCCCGAAGCCAGCCTGTTCCCATCAGGCTGGTCTAATCATGCTACAGACTGGGGTCACCCTTCCACCCTGACACCCCCAGGCCCCGGCAGAGGAACCGCCTGGTGGTGAAAAGGGCCAGGTGGAGGGTTGGCAGGAGGTTGCTGGTGCCCGTGCGGGCAGTGTGGGCTCTGGGGACACGGGCTCTGGGGACACATCTGGCTGCTCTGAGGCCTTCCTGCTCCGTCCCGGGGCCTGGCACGGCTCCCAGGCGGGGGAGGCTCCACCAGGGCTCCCGACCTGAGGACACAGCTGACCTTTGCGGCGGGCCATGATTTCCTGCCCCCATGTTCCTTCCCACGAGCAGAGGTGGCCCCTGGCCTTGCAGCCCCCGCCGCGGCATGGACCACAGCTGGCCGACGAGGTCTGTTTACAGACATTTCCCCACAAATACGTGCCAGGGATAAAGGGCATCGCATAAATCTCCTACAGGCGCTGCTGCCGGGGTTTTCCATGTTTAGTCATGACATGCGGAGTGTTTCTCCTGGCGGGGCTGCCAGGGTCATGCTCTCCACCGGGCCTTGTCGGGGGCTCAAACGTCTATTGCCCAGTGCACCCAACATGTGCCTAACAGGGAGGCCCCAGGCTGGGTTGGGCCCCCGAGGGCATCAACTGCAGGAGGGGCCGGCAGGCCATGTCCCAGGTGTGGTTCCCAAGGGCAGTGAGGGTGACAGAGACCCAGCGGGGAGCCCCTGCCTGTCTGCTCCTCTCGCCCCCAAAATGCCTCCTCGCTCGTCTCTGCACCAGATGTCACTGACGCTGTCTGCCTCTGGGACCCTGGCTGGGGCAGGACTCATATCTTATGCATCCTTCCCCGGGCACCCAAGTGGGGTCAGAAGTGACCACTGGGCGAACAGAAGAGCGGGTGGTTGATGGAGGCACGCTGCAGGCGGGGTGCCTGATTCCTCCCACCCCCTTTCTAACTCAGCGAGACCAGATCCCTATGGGCTATGACAGGGTCTTTTCAGTCAAAGGCCCAAGGTGGGGCCCAGCCCGGTACCTGGCACAGAACAGGCACCCTGTGAGTGATGACGCCGATGGGCCGAAGGCTGGAAAGCCGAGGACAGGTCAGAGAGGGGCGTGACTCTCATGGGCTCGACAGGGGAGACGGGGCACAAAGCCACAACCAGAAGCAGGACAGTGAGCGGGAGAGCAGGTGTCGGGATCTAGTGGAGACTCTAGCGGGGCCCAGAGACACGGAACTAAAAGAACGGGATTGGGGGGCATGGGATGGGGCTGAGTCATCAAATCATCCACTCACCTCGTGCGAGTTGGTTCCGTGAGCCACTCTGGTTTTGCAAACTGTGGGTGAGGGGGGAGAGAAAAGCAGAGAGGAATCAGCGAGGTTATTCATGCCCAAAGCCAGGCCTGGCAGACACAGGAGAAACCCCAAACTCCTGCAGCCCCTCAGGGTACGGAGGCATGGGGGGCCGGGGGGACATGCTGCCTCCACGCGGGGTGATCTGGGCTGACACCTCCAGGCCAGGCGGAGGAGCATTTTGGGTCAACACTACCTGAGGACCCACGTCCAGTGTACGGGGGACAGGACCCCAGCCGCGAAGGCCCTCACCCACCCTCTGGAAGTTCAAGTCGGGGGTACAGGGAGGGGTGTGGGTGTGGGCAGCCCTGTCAGGCCCATGGGTGCCCGGGGCGTGGTACACACTGAATGGAAACGCCAGGCCGTTCTTCTCCAGGAGCCGCATCGTGTCATCGCCGCACAGGCTTGTGAGCTCCATGAAGGGCGGCGAGCAGATCCGGTCGTCTGGGGACAGACGAGAAGCCGCATCAGCCCGCCTGCCCGCCAGACGCCCATGGCCCGCTCCCCGGGACGGACCCGCCTCCCCGAGGGCCACCCTCGAGGCCCCTGCTCTCCGGATCCCACGCCCCAACTCCACAGTCGTGTGTGGAGACACACACTCACACACGCGAGGACAGGCAGGAAGGTTCGTCACTGCGCTTTCTAACAGCATTTCTGTGATCGTAAAACCAGCACACGACAAGGCTACAAACGACGGCGGAGCAGAGCGGGCCACGCGCACTCGCACCCCCCCGCCACTTCGGCTCGGACACACACGTGGCGGTTTCACAAAAGGATGCTGGTTCGTAGCCGAAAGTTCAGTCCGGAAGCCGCGGCTCTCTGCAGGCGCCCCCCGCCCGCCCGCGCCCTCCTGCCACGCGTCCAGCCCTGGGCCACGCTCTCTGTTCGCAGCCCCCAGGTCTGCAGACTGACCCCACGAGGAGGAAGCCCAGGCTGGGAGAGAAAAGAGCATGGCCGTGGCCGTGACCCCTCAGCCATGCTCCCCGCGGCGAGGCCGGCCCTCACCCGCCTCCTGACTCCTCTCAAGCACCCGCTCCTCCCCTCTCCAGCCCCTGCGGCCACGAGGCTTCCAGCCCCTGCCAAGCCCTGCATCTGTTCCATGCCTTTGTTCCCACCTGGCACACCGGGGCCACCCTGAGCCCACGTCTCAGGGGGCACCCACCTCCTCTGGGCACCCACCCACAGTGGGTTCTAGGTGTGTTTCGTTGTCTGAAAAGCTCTGGGAGCTGAGCCTGCTCCGTTCATTAGGACACTCCTGGTGCCAGACACCGAATGAGGGCCAATTTGTGGGGTGACAAGCGCACGGACTGCCTACTGATGGTTAAATCTCACTACTGGCTTGTTACCACCACATCCTGTCCAGTCCCCTTCGCGATCAGACCACCAGGTCCTCAGGAAGTAGGACCTCCCTGTACTTCTGGACACAGGGGCCAGGAAAGGCTGAACGTTAGGAGGGTGGGGGTGGCCACCACCCACAAACTTAAAAACCAAACCAAAGTAAACAAGCAAAGTGGCCTGTCTCCAACTTCTAGCTACACGGCTGGCCAGGAGGCCAGTACGTTAAACTCCAGGTAAGGTCCAGCCTCCACCAGCTCATAAAAACGAAGGCCAAGAATCGCACAGGGCACATTGAGTCTCTCCCTCCTGACCCCCCTTCCCCCAAAGACCGAGCCCCAAATAGGCAAGAGTGTTGGCAGATTTCGGGGCTGCAGAGCCTCTGGCAAACCCCAGGAGGGCGGGCTGGAGCTGGGGTTGGCTGAGCCCTGGCAGAGGCCCTCTGCACAGAGCAGCCACTGAGTCCTTAATGCTATGGCCGTGCCCGCACGGACAGATGCTGAAAAAGAGGCCTGAGAGGTAGTCTTTGCTCAAGGTCATGTGATGGTCAACAACAGAGCCAGGACGAGGAGCCAAGCTCACAGGCAGGTCAGGAAAACTGCCCAAGGAGAGGAGAGGCATCTGTGCAATGGCTCTCGCTGCAAACCCAGCCCTGCAGCTAGCCCTAACGACGTGACACTCGCGGCCTGGACAAACCGGGGGATGCTGTGGCACACAGGCTTAGGACGGCAGAGGCCAGGCCTCCTTGGCCCACCACCCCCCCAGGAAGGTTCAGAGATGGCTGGAGGCAAACAGGCTGCCTCCTGTTAAGAGCTGCCAGACTCCCGGCCACCAGGCTCTTCAGAGCGGGTGAGTCAGCCTGGCTTTTAGACTTGCCTCTCGATGCCCACCTCAGTGTCCCCTCCCACCCCAGCCCATCAAAACTTTCACATAATGTCACCGCCAATAGCCAACATCGCAACAAATCACGCTTGTTTCATGTGTCAGGCACTGCTCCTCAGAGTCTGCAGGGCACCTCGCTCACCCTCAAAAGAATCCCACGAGGAAGTACCGTCACCCCCATTTTGTTGGGGCACAGAGAGATGAAGTCCCCTGCACAGAGTGAGAGGTCCAGGTGGGCGGCTCATACCTGGGCAGGTGGCTCCAAGACTGTCACTGACCATGGACTCCCTAGCATGTTCATACTCCATGTGAACAGAGGAAAGGACAAAACCCACACAGTCCTACTAAAAAGTGCAGGAAAATCATCTGGTAAAATGTAACGCCCTCTCATGACCAAAAAAGAAAAAAAAACACTTGATAAACTAGGAATTAAAAGGAACGTCTTTAACTTGATTAAAGGGCATCCACTTACGGTGAAAGGCTGGGCGCATCCCCTAAGATCAGGAACGAGACTGGGGTGTCTGCTCCCGCCACTCATATCCAACAGGGGCCAGCCCTGGGTGAAAGCAGTCCTGAGCCCACCAGGCAGAGGCTGGAAGGGACCCGAGACCTTCGCTCTGCTCCGTGTCCGGGGCCTGCCCCCTCTCTGAACCTGGGGTACAGCAGACCATAAGGTCTTAGCTGCTTGAGGCACTTTCCGGCCACTTGCAGCCCAAATCACCCTGACGTGCCCGTGAAATCACAGGCAATTACAAACTACTCCTGTTCCCATTCTGGGTTCCACAACCATTCGCCACCAACAAAAAACGTGCTGAGACTCAACTAACCCCTCGGAGCTAGAGACACAGCAGCGAATGTGCACGGCCACCCCTGCCCCGGTGGAGCTCCCATCCGGGTGACCAGGTGGACGAGTACGACGGACAGCCACATGGGTGCTGGCGGGAGACAACACGGGGAGGGCAAGGGGTGCCAGCGCAGGTTGGGGTGCGATCAGAAGGCACCTCGCTGAGCGAAGATTCGGGAGGATGAGTGAAGGGGCCACGCATCTCGACCTCCGCAAAGGCCCTGCCTAAGGACATGCTGCGACCCAACAGGCAGACTGGACCGAGCCTCCTAGAAGAGGACAGAGACGTCATCAGTCTAGCTTGCAGGCAGGGGGCACCTGGCTGAGAGGGAGGACCGGAGAAGGAACCAGGCCCTGCAGCCGCGAAGCCAGTGCCCTGAGAGCGGCGGACACTCCGGCCCCACTGGGGGTGAGGGCACCATGACAGCAGAGCCTCCACCGGCTCGACCATGGGAAACTTGCGACACCACTGGCAGCTCTTCTCCCCAGACGGGGACAGAAGAAAGACTCTTTCTATAAGGCAGCAACTGGGAGCCGGGGAGGCTATTTCTGGGTCCCCGAAAAGGCCGCTGTTGCTTATTTATCTACCGTCTTTATTTCTGGATGGGAGCTGGGAAGAGGCTTTTTTTAGTTAGACGGTGGGTTGTGTTCTCTTAAGAGCTGAAAGATCAGCCCCTGGGAAACTGAAAGACCCCTGTCTCCCCTCCCCGTCACTGTCATCAGAGAAGGCGAAGCAGGAGGGCCCAGGAGATGTCCCAAGCGCAGCTGAGTCCAGAGACTGGAAGAGAATAGTTCAAGGGCACACACGCAAGTGCCAGGCAGGCCCAGGGTGAGAACCCAGGCATCCCAGGTCACAGGCCACTGCCCTGTCCACTCGGCCAGGTGGCCACGCTCTCATCTGGCTGGTGGCAGCTGCTACAGAACTAGCAAGAAGACAAAAGACCAAGGACAAACAGGTGGATACAAAGGACAACTGGAGGCGGGAGAGAAGGGCGGAGGGCACTATGAAAACGCAGCTTTGGAGCCAGACTCTGCACTTGGGGTAAACCACTTGCTCGCTGTAACTTGTGGCAAACGAATGAACTCCACTGGGCCTTGCTCTCATTGTGCATAAAACGGGAGCCACGCGTCGCTCGCAGGCACCCAGCAATGGCAGCTGTTTTCAGTGCTGGACAAGGCCAGCTGGGGACTCCTGAACAGTGGCCCCTGGTCCACGTCTGGCTTCCTGGGGTGCTGGCTGCCGGGCCTGACCCTCACTAGCTTCGTCCCTGTGTCCAGCAGGGTGCTGGCAGGGCAGGTCCTCTGCAACGGCCATGAAGAAGCCTTGGAGGGGCACTGGGGACAGCTGTGACAAGACTCTGCCTCAGGTCTCTTCTCTTGAACAGGGTGAGCATCTTCCCCCAAACAATACCCGAAAAAAATAAGACTCGGGGGCAGGGACAGTCCCTGCGGACATGCAGGACCCCAGGAGAGCATGACGCCCGTGAGTAAAGGCTGTGCTGAAGGAACAGGAGGTGGAAGACAGCCAAGGAGGGGCCCGGGTGGCCAGGAGCCCGCTGCCTGGTGCTGCACCGTGGCGACCCCTCATCTGGAACATGCTGCAGGGAGGATTAGGACCCCGCGGGCATCTCCCTCTCTAGAATGTCAGTTCGGCGAGGGCAGGGGCGTGTGGGGTTTGCTGGCCACTGTAGGCCCAGTGCCTAAAACGCCACCTGGCACCTGCCGAGCAAAGGGGCTGACGGCGCCCTGATGCACGAGGCAGACTCCTCCAGCATCCGGGCAACCTCTGGACAGATGGGAGCCTGTGGCCAGCATGTCCCTGTGCCACCTGGTACAAAGGCCCTCATGCCATTGTTACGTGAGTTCCCACGGCTCCCCCTGAGGCCTGCCCCCCTGGGGTGCGTTCCACTGGAAAATGAGACAGTAGTCACATTCGTCCCCGCTCAGCCTGGCCTTCTCTGAAGGACTTTCCCCTGCACAAGCACCTTCCTTGTTTAGCGACTTTGCTACGGTCGTGACTAAACTTTCCTCTTTAACTGTTTTTACTGAACGCTGCCATCAATATTTTCCCATGAGTTTGCATGTCCTGGTCACCCGACTGGTGACATTTCCCCTAAAGTTAGACATTTACGTCTGTGCCAATTTTCCTTCTCCGTAGACGGGGCTTTGTGAGCATCTCTCGTACACACGGTTTTGTGCTCATGGTAAATTATTTCCACAGACCAAGTTCCCAGAAGTGGGTTTCAGCACCCGTGGGAACTGACATTTCTACGGTTCTTGCCACAGTGTCATGCTGTTTCACAAAGTGACCGCGGCACTCTACTGGGGCACCAGCAATAATGGTCTTCACTGGTCCAGCCCTGGGTCCCACTTTCAGAAATCTGGGCAGTAGTTTTATGAGGGAGGATGACAGGTCACATGAGGTCACTCATGGCCAGTGGGCCCCAGAAGAGCAAGTGAGGCCCAGACACTGAGGCTGGCCCAGGGGCTGGGGTCACGGCGCGTGCATGACATGGTGAGCCAGAGCCCTGGACTTGGGCCCGAACCCGCATGCAATTCCAGCAGTTGCCCTGGGCCCTGGCAACGCAGGTGGCCTTTCGGATCTTGGACTCCTGACCAGTAGAATGGGGGTCATAAGCCAGTCCCATCCACAGTGAGGAGGATCGGGAGGAGAAACAACACTGCAGAACTGTGACATGCCAGATAAAGGAGCCAGGCCTTTCTGGGGGCACAGACAAGCACCTTGGTGCTGACAACCGTTCACAATCTCCTCGCTTGGCAAGGGGGGAGGGGCGATCTGGGCCCAGGTGCTACCATGAGCCAGGGGGTGGCAAGGCACCCTTTGCCACACCCAGCTCCCAACAGAGCTTGAGACAAAGGGCGCACCCCAACCTGAGAGCCGGGCCAGGAGAGCGTGCATGGCTCGGAGCTCTAGCTACAGACTCCCCGGCCCCCCAGAGCTGGACTGCCAGGTGGCAGCGGCCCTGGTGCCAGGGAGGCAGTGGTTCAGGGTGCCGGACTTCTAACTGCATCCTAGAAAGACCGTGGAGGGCTCCACAGGAGGAGATGACATCACAGTGGGCCTCGGTGAAGGTGGGCGGTTTCGATCTGTCCAAATCCTCTTGGCGGAGCCAGAAAGCTGCACAGATGTGGGTTCCCTCCTTTCGGGCAGAATGTGGGCTGCCTGAAGCAGCGGCCCTGACTGCCATGTTCAAGGCCACATCCCCAACAAACGAGTGAATGAACTCAATACTGGCCTGGGTTCCCGCCTCTCCTGCCCGAGAGAGGTGGCCCTCGTCAAAAAGCAGGTTCCCACAGGGCCAGCGGCCTCTCGGCACAGGGCACCCACATGTGGGGGTCCGAGCCGCTACCTGTTGGAGCTGAGCTGGGTCCTCCTTTCCTGGGCCACTCCCTGTTCCCAGGGGCCCACACTGAATGGCAGGAAACAGACTCGTTCGGGAGGGTGAGGAGACCCATTGTGTCACCGACCGAGCAGGCGGAGGAGGGGGTGAGGGCGGCAGGGTTCAGGTTCTCACTCGATCTTCCGAGAGCTGGGAAAAGTGAGCGCCCTGAATCGCAAGCCCTGGGCCCTCACACACGCTGGGTCCCCGGCCCCGTGAGCCCTCTCTTCCAGCCCATCCCAGCCTGGGAGACTCCCATTTTCGCCCGGGGCTCCAGTCAGGCCGTCTCCTTCCCCCTCCTAGGAAGAGGCCCCTCTGCTGGGCTTGACCAGGGCCCGACGATGCCCACCTCAGCGACTAGCGACGCGTCCACCTCCACACAGACTCGTATCCCCAGGGGGGTCTGCAGGGACTCAGGCTGCCTGGGTTTGCATCCCAGCCCCACGTCCCATCAGCTGCAGGCCCCTGACTGCCTCAGTGTCCCTGTTGGGAAATAAAGACAACGGCGCCTACTTCACAGGGCTGTCCCCCACTCCCCACATTTAGGAAATGTACTTGTAATTTATAAATTAGCCCCTGAACACAGTCCCCTCTGGGATCTGGGCACCCCAGGGTCTGGGCAGCTGCAGCGGCCCCGGCCTGTTCCCCTAGGTCACGGCCAGGATCAGTGCTGTGGCCCAGCGCTGGGGCTTCTTCCCAGCTGCCTGACTAAATGATCCCGGAGTTTAAGTAAAAACTCTCCTACTTGGCACGCTCACCCCGTAACCATCTTCTACCCAACAAACCACCGAACTCTTGGCATCCCGCCCGGCCTCTCGCCCACCGTCTCACCCAAACCACACGCAGCGGCGGAGCCTGCATCGTCTTTCTAAAGCTCAAGGACTGTCCACGGATACTCAAGTGAAGAAATATACTGTCTCCCCAGATTCACAGGCTGAACTTCCAAACCCCAGTACCTCAGAATGAAACTTTCGGGTAACAGGCCTTTTTTGAAGAGGTGACTGAGCTACAGCGAGGCGGTTAGTGTGGGCCTTAACCCAAAGAGACTGGGGTCCCTGTAAGACAGATACATACAGGGGGGCAACCCTGAGAAGACACAGGAAGGGGACAGCCACCTCCAAGCCCACGAGAGAGGCCTGGAAGGAAACCAGCCCTGCTGACACTTTGACCTTGAGCTTCCAGCCTCCAGAAGTGCGAGAATATCAGTTTCTGTTGCTTATACCCCCCACTCCCTGGCACTCTGTATGGCGGCCCGAGTGCTCTTCCCAGCCCCTCTCAGAACGTGGAACCCAGACCATCCCCAGACAGCCCTGCACCAGCAGGTGGTCCCCTCGCCACCTCCCGCTTCTATGGCAACAACCGGCGTGTCCCACCACTGGTCAAGTTCCCCAAAGCCCTTGAGAACAAGCTGTCTAACGCCACCTCCCAGCACCACCTCACCTGGCACCGTCTCCTACCAGCAGTTCCGCTTGTTCTAGCACCTTCCCTCTTGTGCCTGGATACCCTGTTTAGCTGCTCAGCCCCTGCACCCTATTAAATTTCCACGTTTGGGTTCTGACTCAGCAAGCAGGCAGTATGATCCTTGGGGTCAGGCCCAGCCTGATCAGAGGAAGCAGGTGTCACCAAGAACCACCTCTATGACAAGGGCGAATGTGTGAGATAAACTGTGAGGTGAAATAAAACTGAGCTGTAAGCACTGGACACAAAAGAAGGGAAGCATGGAGCCCACACAAGCACCTCCGGCAGGGGGAGAAAGGCCTGCAACTTCTAGACTGGCCACCAAGTGGCGCTGCGGGTCCGGCACAGCCCTGGGGGCTGTGGCCGTGGACTTGAATGGACAAAGCCCCGAGAGCCTGGCCTGGCCGGCCGTCTGCAGGCCCCAGTGCTGACGACTCGCTCAGTACCTGACAGCCCTGAGTCACAGTCCCCGGCTAGCACCCTGTTATGGGGCAGGAGCCACGCAACCTTGAATTTCAGACAGAGACATCCTTGTGCATTCTGGGGGAACCCAGTTTCAGCGTGACAGCGGCCCTGAAAACCACCTAAGTGGCTTTTTCGCTCCTCATGATGGCAGCCACCCAGCAATTCAGAACAGTCGAGTGCGGGTGGGAAGGCACCACAGACCTGAGCCATGAGGCGGCGGCCAGGAAGGGCCTGGATGGCAGGAAGTGGCAGTTGGAATTGGTCTCCAGTCTAGACCTGGGCCTGGGCCTGCAGAGGGCGTGCCCTGCCTGCACCACGACTCCCTGCCCCCACCCATGGTCCACACTGCAATGCCCCATCCACCGGGCCCAGCATCCCATCGAACCACATGCCCCAGGTGGTCGGTCCTACATCCTAGCCTCCTCACTCTCCTGGGGGCATCCTCACTACCCAGGGTCTCCACCTCCCACCCCTCCTTCAGACAAGTCAAAATGTCTGCTCTCAGCTGCTGATGCCCTGCCAGTTACACTTAGGGACCGTCCCTTGCTCTGTCCCCACATGTCCCCTAACGCTACTTCCAGTCATTTCTGCATTCTCTTTAGTTGGTGACTCATGTCTTCCTGTAGCCAGAGGACCCCTTGAGGCGCACTGGCTGGATTGGGGGGGCACTTGTTGTTGGAACAGGGGGCACTTGTGTTGGGCTTCAAAAGGGTGGGAACGACTGGCTGACAGGTCACGTGTATCTTCAGACCCATTCACAGCCCCAGATAAAATGTAATTAAAATAACACGTTTTGTTTCGTTTAAGACATGAAAAGTTCCAGCCCTTGGAGCCAGCATGCCCTGGGGAGTCTGACTCATGGATACTCCTTGGGATCTGCCAGGGCTTTGGGCCAGTCCCAGGAGAAGCAGACCCCCCCACACCTACACACCTCCTCACCCCTTGTAGGGTGTAGGTGTACGCGATTGTGGGCTAAGTGCCTGGATTGCAAGCCTAGGTCCCCTGTCTCACCCTGGATGGGCTGCCTCTACGTGCTTAGTTTCCACATCTGCAAGATGGGGATAACAGCAGCACCCACTCCCCAGCTAGCTTGTTTAGTGAGGACTGAACAAGCCGCCATGAGCACCTGCATGCTGGGACTGCAGGCCAGACGCAGGAATAAGCACTAGGTAAGCTGCGTAGGTTGCTCCCCCTTGCCCCCGAGGTCCAGCCAACAACCAGGGGGACCATTCTGAACCTACAATGGGGCTGAGGGCTCCTCAGGAGCTAGGACTGTCTCATGAGTGTCAGGCACAGGACACAGGTTCTAGTACCTCCTGTGGAATAGGGGAGGAGAGAAGGCCCTGCCCGCATGCTCGAGCACTGCCGTCAGACGGAGCCAGGGAGTCCTGGGGGGCTAATCAAGGGGAATGGACCAGCCCACAGGAAGCTGGGTTCCTGAAAGGCAGCCCGGGGCAAGCTGAACTTGCCAATGTTTCACCAGCGGCTGCAGGCCCTACCCTGCTCCTTGGTGGCTTCTGAGGGGCCCCAAGGCCTTGCTGCAGCTGCCACCTCCCTGCCAGCAGCCTGAGCCTCAGCTCCCGGCATCAGGGGCGCTGCCATGCCTGGGATAACACCGAGAGAAGGGGAAGCAGCCTGAACCTGGGGAGGAGTTGCTTCTGGGCAGGGACAGGGAGACATTCCCCGGGCTGACCTTGCCCTGGGCAACTGCTTAAGTCATTTTACTCCATCGGACCTAGCTAATGACCCGTTTCATCTCGAGGGGACAGAGTGCTGTCTGCACTGGCACGTTCAAAGGCCAGGAGCACCAGACACAGGCCCAGGTGGAGACACGGGCATTCCTGAGCCCCGTTCCGGCTTAGGGAAACGGTCGCTGGAAACGTGGACCAACAGAGCGGCCGCTTCCACTGATCTACGGCTCCTGCCAGACCCAGGCAGACACCTGCTGCCCCCACTTAGCTCCGACTCCCAAAACGCAACAGCCTTTTTAGTTTCAAGATATTTTAAAAATAATATTTGAAGTGCTCTCTCTGGCAGTACATTCTATATTCTAAAAGCAGAACAGAAAATGTTCGCTTGGCTCCAGGGCAAAAATGACACTTCATCCACGAAACAGTCCTTATTTATAAAGGAGGCAACTGCCTAATCCACCGAGGGCTCTAACCAATCAACAAGGAAAAGACCAACAACCCAACAGAAAACGGGCAAATGACATGAAAGGACTCACGCAGAAGAAACGCAAAAGGCTAAATAACATGAAGTAATGCTCCATTTTGCCCATAATGGAAGAAATGCAAATGAAGATAGGTACCATTTCCCCAGCAGACGGCCACCGCTAGGAGCAAATTTGTTGAAACTTTTTGAAGAACAATCCAGCAATATCTGCCAACCTGGGAAAGGTTTATAATAATCCTTGACTGAGAAATACCACTTGTAGAGAATTTTACAGAAATATGCAAAGATCTATGTCTCCTGCAGCCCAGTTTATTTTTTTAAAAAACCCAACTCAAACTGGAATGACCTTACAAGCCCAGCCTGAGTAAATTAAGATTCCTTCAATCACATGCTAAAATGCCGCCATCGAAAAGGACAAAAGCAGACCTCCTCTCCATCATCTTTATGGGCTGACGTGGAAAGGAGCCAAGGTACTATTAAAGTGAGAAAAAAACAAGTTTTATGAGAACATATGTAACATGACCCTGCTTCTATTTTTTTTTTAAGCACATATGTATTTGTTTGTGTCCGAGAAGGGTCCAGAATGATGGATTCCATGCTGCTGCGAGCGGCTGCCTCCGGGAAGTGCGGTCCAGGTCAACCAGGTGTGAGTCACCAGCCACCAGGGCGCTGCCTGCAGACTCGGGACTCAAGACCAGACCTGTGAGGTGCTGGAGGTAGCAGCCCTTGGGAGGCACGTAGTCCGGTAATTTCTCGAGTGTGTGGGTGGAGTGGGCCTCTTCCCGAAGCCCTACAAAAACGGGGAGGGGGACTCGTGACCGACGGGGCGGGAAAAGCTAAATCACTGCTCTATTCCACTGATTCTAAGACACAAGTTTTTTGTTTTGTTTTTTTTTTTCACTTTTCATCTCTAAGGCTGAGATGTTTCATTATGGATGGAGTGTCACAATGTGATCAGCATTTTCCCCCCAGGACGAGGCTGGGATTCAGGCCCAGAAGCCTCCAAACGTTGAAGAGGAGCCTACCTGGGCCTGCCCGCACTTGGTGCTCCAGATGCCCTGGGTTGGGCGTGGTCTGACGTGGGCCCCAAAGCACCATCCTACTCCGCAGACCCACCACCACCAGAGCGGGAGGTCTCTGCCTCAGTGGCTGGAAGTGGCGGACATGAAAACCAGGACAGTTTTTCTCTCACACACCCCGAAGACCAGGAGGGGAACCAGAAACCAAGCACCTACCTAAAGGGACCGCCATCACTTTAGCTCACGGGCCTGTGCCCCTTCCACAGCCACCTGCTCTGGGTGTTGGTCCTGGCCTGGTGCTATTCCCCTCACACCAGACCCCTTGGGGGGGCCCATCGTCCTCTCAGCCTCAGCCCCATGGGTAGGCACTCGTGGAGGCACCATAAGGGCCAAGTCCTCGAAGCCCACTCAAGGTGGGAAGCATTTTCGTGGTGGGCTGATCCAAACCTCCAGCCTCCTCCACAGAACCAGGGCCAGAAGCTGGTCCCGACTCGGGAGCGGTAGTCCTCAGTGGGACACACACTCCTGTCCTCTTTGTCCTCCTCGACTCCAGGCCCCACTGCCCACTACCAGTTTCTGCCACTGCCTCTCACCCAGGACCTGAGAGCCTGGCGGGACCAAGAGAAGAGCTGACGGCATCGGGGCACCTAACTACGGGCCACCTCGCCCAGACCTCCTGCTCCCGCCCCCCATGGAGGTGATGACATCCTTGCCTCACAGGGGAGGAAAGGACTCAGAGGACCAGTGGCTGCCCTGGCCACACGAGGGGGCTGAGATTGGGCCCGGGCCGGTCAGCACCAAAGCCCTGTTCTTTCCCACGCCATACAGGCCACTGCCCTCAGCAAGCACAGGCGGGATTTTTGTCTCCTCCATAACCGTACGGGACAGAGCCTCAATGACCATCAGAAGCCAAGAGCCTCAGTGACCATCAGAAGCCAAGCTGCTGAACTCTCCTCCGGACACCAGGAACGTCTCTGGTCACTGACATCGCCTGGACGCCAGGGGGCGCCCGAAAGCAGCACCGGCCGGCGGTGTGGACAGCGCCAGAGGCTCTGGGCACCAGTAACTCCGGGCTCCAGTGGCCCCGGGCAGCAGAGCTTCCGGTTGCATCGGACACTCGGTCCCGCTCCCTCTCCTGTCCCCGTCAGGCTCAGGGACAGTGCGGGTGGAGGAGGCGGTACACGAGAGGTCTGGGAGCCGCAGTTCGGAACTGGCTAGGAGCACAGCCGGGCGTGAATTGAGACCCTGGCTCTGCCCCCCGCAGCTCTGTGGCCTGAAGTGACTACGCTGGACGCGGCTGCTAACAGCGACGCTTCTCCCTCTCGCAGCATAACGGAGAGTTAAACGAGTAATCGGTGCTTCAGGGCCCGGCAGGCAGTACGCGCTGACACAGCCGGCTCAGGGGAAAAGCGATCTGCTCGGGCCACACGGTGCAGGGGACCTCGGTGGAGCTGAGACCCAGACCTCGACTCCCAGCCCCCCGCCCCATCCTCACCTCTCCCACCCACAGCCCCTTGCAGCTCGCCAAGCGGGGAGCAGGACGCCGACCACCACTGAGAGAGAGGCAGCCGCTCTGTGGAGAATGGCCTCCCGCGGGCGCCCTGAGGAATGTTCATTTCTCTTCATTAGGTGTCTAGATGATTCCGTTTCAATCCAGCCTCCTGATAGCCTCCTAGATGAGCACTGATTAAATTCCCATCAAACCACAAGCGGAAACGCTCGATTTGTGGTGTGCACAGCCCTCCCCAGGGAGATCTGGTGACCGATGGCCACCTGTCATCTCCAGAGCTCACGTGTGGGAGACTCTGGGCAAAGGAGAACGGGAGAGTCACCCCTTACCTGCAGCCATCATCCGCTCAAAGGGCCTTCTCAGCCCTCTGCTCGGTAGCCTGAGACCCTTCCCTATGCCCTCGCTGCTGGCCCTAGGGCCACAGGGACAAACCTGTGTCATATAATCACAGCCCAGGTACTTTCCCACACATCACTTCAGGCGCTTCAGGAGGTGGCTAGAACCTTGCCCAGAGTCGCTCGGCCTGGGGTGGCAAAGCCAGGCCTGGGTCTCGAGGCTTCCATCCCAAATTTCCAGGCCTGGGCCGCAGAGCGGACGCCAGGGAGGTCTGCAGGTGTGTGTTTGGCGACCTTGGCTGTGACGCAGCCCCGCTCCTGCCTCTCGTGCTGTGTGAGGCCACTCCTGCACTTGGTTTGAATTCGATCCAGGTTCGGTGCCATCGGTGCCTCTGGTTAGGAGGTGTAGGTACAGCCCCACCCAGAAGTGGCATCTGTTAGGGAAACCTGCGGCCCAGGCTCCCCGGGGTGAGCCACTCTGCGAGCCTACTGACCTCATGCTGTTTGGAGCGGCCGGGGAAGGGACTTACTGCTCAGGTCGCAGGCTAAGGCCGCACTCCCCAGCCAGCAGGAGGGAATGTGGTCATTCCAAGTCATTCACCCACGGATTCCCCAGGCAGAAATCCACTTCTAAGAAATCAGGGTGGCAGACCACCGGTTGTCCCCAAAAACTCATTCTCCCTCTTTTCCGTGGTGACAAAGTCCCCAAATTTCAGCTGGGCACACAGCTAAAATAGAGCCCACGTCCCCCACGCCCCTGCAGCTCAGTGTGTGGCTAAGCTCTGGCCAATGATGCGTGAACAGAGCAGCCCGTCGTAGCTTCTAGAACCTTTCCGAAGGACAACTTGCTTCCTTTTTTCTAGTCCCCCCCTCCACCCTAACGTCTAGACCTTAGATCTGACAGCTAAAGTTTTGCACCACCTTGGAACAGGAAGGCCACACGACACAACGAGCTGGAGGAAGCCCGGGTCCCTGCTTTCCCACGCAGTACCAGGTGACCTTCCTCTGGGTTTTTACATGAGAGAAAAATGAAGTTCCGTCTCATTCAAGCCACAGTGACTTCAGGTCAATGTTGTCGAAGCAACTTTAGAAACAACTGAATCGGCAGATTTGAGACTGACGAAGGATGGCTCTGAGGCAGAGGAAAGACCCTGCTTCCCCTCCAAACTCGAACTTAGGAGAAGATGAGCTCCGGGAACGTGGCACTGAGATGGCAGTGACCGCAGGTGAGGCTGGGAGCTCCAGGCAGCAGGTCTCACCTGTCTCTCACAGCCAATGCCCTGCAGACGGCCCGCGGGGCGTGGACCCCGGTCCCTGCGCCCTGCCTGCTACTCGTGGGAGGCCGTCCCCGGGGGCACAGCCCACCCCCACGGCAGAGCAGGGAGCCTTGGCCACCTCCCTGCGGCAGCCTCCTGCCCGCCTGTCTGCCCTGCAGGTGCCCGGCTGTCTGCAGACAGGCGGGGCTGCCTCGGCATGGGGCTCGGCGACAACCCCGGGAAGTCTGTGCCAAGCCCCTTTTCCCAACACAAAAGCGGTGTCACTGGACGGCTGTAATTGTCTGAGCAACTGCAAGGGTAATTATGGCCACTGGCAGCTCGCAGAACGGGGCCGTGCGCCTCCAGGAGCGGCAGCAGGGGGCTGGGGAGCACCAGGTATGTGACGGTCCCCTGTGTCTGCAGGGAGGGCGGGCCTGGCCTGGCCTCTGGAGGGAGGCTGGGAGGCGGGAGCCGACGTGCTTCGGTGTGAACAGTGCCCGGGTGGGCAGGAAAAGGCCCCAGGAAGTCCCGGCCTGTGACCACCCTGCTGGAAGGACGCCAGCACGGCTCGGCCAGCACGATAAGGACAACCCAGGGTGCGGCGGCCGCGGCCACCCACACACAGTTCCTGCTGGCCTCGGGCCAGACCCGTCTGTAGGGCTCGGTCCACACGTTCTTGCCAGGCCCGGAGGGGGCGCCCCCTTAGTGGGCGGCTCCTGGGCTGCCAACATCTGGGTCCGCAGTGTCTTGAAGCCAGCAGAGTAGGTTCTGATTCTCTCCCCACTGGGAGCCCGGTCACCACTGCTCACGCCTACGGCGGGGTGTGTCACCCTCACCTGACGCAGGCAACGGCCATCAGAATCTGTCTCCAGGCCATGTCTACAACGTGCTCTCATCTCCTCACACCCAGCTCACATGCCTTCAGCGGCGCCCACAAGGAAGTCCCCGCAGCTGCGGGAGGGCACTCCAAGTCCCCCACTCTGACTCACACAGGTACCCCACACTTCAGCTCTCCTCCGCTTTGCTCACACCCCTGCCCTGTCTGGGAGGCCCCGGCTGTCACTTCCTCAGTACTCGCCCACCAGGGACAGCCCTGCTTCCTATGTACCCTGCGGGCCAGCCCACACCACCTCCCTGTTCCTCAGACCATGCACACTCACACTCCAAGGCCGGGCTCACCCCTGACCCCCCTGTCCTGATTCTCTGGCCATAAAATCAAGACAAGTTCCAAGGTCCAGTACAGATGCCTCGGCCCCCTCCATCGTGAGGGGAGCAGCAATGGCAGCTGACATTCCTGCGTGGCCCCAATGGGCTCAGACCCCTGCTATCGTTCATCAGATGGCATCCCATTTATCCCAAGTCTGGACCCCGTGGATGAACCACCTGGTATCCACATCTTACAGAAAACTGCAGGGCCTGGTCAAGGGACTTGGCCAAGACCACAAGGCACCAAGAGCCCAGATTCGGACACAGCCTCAGTCTGCCTCCCCCAGAAGCCTATGCTCTTTGCTCTGAAAAAGCCTTCTTCAAGGTGCCCGGATCCCATCGGAACCACCACTCTTCTACAGGACTTGGCGAGAACACGAGACCTGGCCACTGACCCACACCTCCTCCCACACATCGAGACGTCTCATCTCTACTACGATCTCCTGCCCCTTCACACGCAGTTGGTGTCTGACACACACACCTCTTGGGAGGAGGCAGGTTTCCCTTCCAGAACCAGCATTCAGCCTAAACATCAGTACAGAGCTTCCTTCTCATCTGGAGGCCCTGGATGGACCCAGGCAAGGAACACGGATAAACGAAGTTGACATCGTCACAGACCACTCCAGATCCAAGGAGGGAAGGATGCGGGCATGCTGGAAAAGCCTGCCCGCTGGGGGGCCCCAAGGAAGTCCAATGTCTATACCACTAAAGGCCAAGCAGCAGGAGACAGGGCCTCAGGACCGCCCCCTCCCCGGGACGGCCACGTCCAGCACCCAGCCCTACTGCAGGGTACAGTCTTCAGAGAGACCTGGCTGGATGCTGGCTCTGCGGTCTACAGGCTGTGTGGTGTCAGCATGTCTGCTGACCTCTCCAAGCCCCCAGTACTCACCTAAGAAATTGGGGAGAATGACTGTGCCCTGCTTCATGAGCCCCGGAACAGAGAACATAGGAGAATTCAATGCCAGGCACCTGGTACATACCCAATAATTGCTATTCTCATCCTTCCCACGATGGTCCTGTGAGCCAAGTCACCACCCAGATCAGGGTTCAAGGCAGCGTGATAGGCCGCACTCCCGGTCTGGAGGGCTGGAGCAGGAGCTGCCTCTCCTACCCCTAGGATGACTCCTCACACGGCCCAGGGCACAGGCTAAGCGCATCTCCTTGCAACTGAACAAGAGTCCTCGGCAGGGAATGCCTGGACCAGGCGAGGAGACCTAGGGTGTGACTGTCAGCGTGCAGCTCTCCAGCACGCTGGCCTCACAGACACAGACACCTTGGCAAGGCCCTGGGCTTCTCCAGAGCTGCCCTGCCCGGGAGGTGGGGAGGCCTCAAGGACCAGGGACGAGAGCCTGCCGCTGGCTAGAGAAGCTCCTGCAGCCAAGAGGGAGGCGCGCCTGCCTGCAAGAGCATGGCGGACCCACGAGGCCCAGCGCCACATTACAGAGCTCCACGTGTCTGATCACCAGCCCTTCAATTTCTGTTCGTCTCCCCCACCAGTCACACAGCCCCCCACCAGCCTGCCTGCCGCCGCACTGTTCCCCACACGCTCCCACTCTCACTGCGTCCTGGGGCACTTCACTGTCACTCCGCGGCTTCAAGAAAACACGACCAAAGCACCTTGAAGTGGCTGGAGCCACTGTCCCAAAGAGCGTTCCAGGCTTTTATGTTCTGGCTCTGCTGGCCACAGAGGAGGGGGAAAGCCTCCCCACCCCCAGAACATGTGTCACCCCCTATACCCCAGATTCAACTGCTTCCTGTCCCGCATGCCTACGAAGACCAGACCCTTCCCCGCCCCGCATGATGAACGCCCCGTCACCCCAGCAGTGGGCCGCCTGCCACAGGGCAGAGCCGCCTGCGTCCGCACCTTTCATGTAGGCCTCGATCTTCCGGACGAGCTCGTAGGACTTGGAGCGGTCCAGCAGGGTCCTGATGGCAGGAATGGGGTCCAGGACGATGGTCTCGGGGTGGGCATCAATGTACTCCTGAAAGGAAAACACACTCCTTCCGGTGAGAGACGGGAGGCTGGTGCTGAAACAAGGCGACGAGCACGACTTCATCACACACATCCTCCCTGAACCCATCCCTGTCTTCTCACTGACCCCATCAGCCCTCACTTCTGTCTGGGGCATCACGTGGTCTCAGAATCACATGACTTTGGTTAGACCCATCAGGGCACTGTGGACCCGGGGGCCACTCACTGGCTCAGGAGAGGACACGGGACCCGAGTCGGTCCAGAGGCTGGCTCAGAACCCTTTCAGAGAAGGCTGGGAGGAGAACGCCCCTTCCTGGGAAGAGGAAGCACAGAACCTGGGCGGCTAGGAGCGGCCACTTCGGGGTCTGAAGGAGAGGCCTGATGGAGCCACCACTCAAAACAGAGCCCATGCTGAGAAAACAGGGCCAAGAACGCGAGAGCGACCAGGGTCTGGCCTGCTCATCTGAACCCTGGCTAAAGCGTCACCTGAAGCCACATGTGGATTCCGCTCTGTGAGTGTGGCCCAGTACCCGGGACCACACGTGTCAGAAGGCAGGGTCAGCAGAGAGTGGCACGTCAGGCTGACCAGGAGGTCTGTGGGGAGGCGCTGGGCGACCGCCCGGGGTGACCACTGGCCCCCGAGGGCTCGCTCCAAGGAGGGCTCATTGAACACCTGCTGACCTCACGGTGGACTGAAACTCTAAGGAAGGGCCAGTATTCTTGGGGAAACAACACAAGAAAAACGAGAAACTATTATCTGTAACGGAATTCAACAAAAGACAGAGAAAAGGGTTTCAAGGAAAAGAACATGGGGGGCCTGGCCCTGCCACTCGTCGCCTCTGTGACTACAGGAGCCCCAAGCCACATGACGGGGCTGGCAGGGCCTTGCCGGGTTGACACGGTGAAGGAGACTGTCTCTCTGGCTCTAAAACTGATTCCCAGGATAAAGATGTGGAATGTTGGAGTAACGGGAGAAGGGCTCGGGGAAAGACTGGGTGAGAGAAAGGCCACTCGGCAGCTGTTGTCACTGTGGGGTGAGTGGCACGTGTACACACACACACACACACACACACACACACACTCACACACACACACACACTCACATACACTCACACACGCACACACGCACCCAACAGATCTGTTCTCTGTCCTGGACTGCGGTCCCTGTGAGCACGGCCTTATTTGGAAATAGTCTTTAGAGATGGAATCAAGTTAAAATAAGGTCATATTGGATTCGGGTGGATCCTAATCCAATGCCGATGCCGGGTGTCTCCAAGACCAGGAAAATTTGGACACAGAGACCCAGGGAGAAGGCCATGGGAAGATGGCAACGGGAGTCACGCCGCTACAAGGCGAGGACGGCCAAGGGCTGCCGCCGCCCCCAGAAGCCGGGAGAGGCACGGACAGACCTGGGAGGCCCCGGAGGGAGCCGACCCTGCAGACACCTTGACTTTAGACTTCCAGCGACCTGAACTGTGAGTGGATAAGCCTCTGTTTGAGCCACGCGGTCTGTGGTACTGTGCTAGGGCTGCCCCGAAGAACGAAGATGCCGGCTTAATGCACCCCCCTCCTCACCCGTCCACGAGATCAGCCTGGGACACTAGCAAGGGCCAGGGGAAAGCCACAACGCTTCTTTGCTAGTAAGCTTTATCAACAAAAATAAAGTTCCATTTAAAGTGATTCTTCTTTTCAGTTGACCCTATTTTGGTTCCTAGGAGTCATTTTTAGGGGCTCTCCAACACAAAAGCCAGCGATTCGTATCTACTCCCCTCTGAGACCCGCTCCCCAGTGTCTCATTCCAGAGGATCTGGTTATGGGCTCAGTTGGGCCTGCTTCTCTGAGTGTTTAAGAAGAAACCTCCGTTCCCAAAGGGTGGCCAGGGCACAAATGCGGGGAGCCTTCTTCCCATCCCACACCCGCGAACTCCACGGGGCCTGCAGGCCCTCGGCAGGCCCTCCCCTGCACACACCTTCTGTAGGCCTGAGTGCAAACGGAAGCTACCAGCACGGCTTCCTCCCCCTCCTCCTGACATGACTGAAGGCAAGTCAGCTCGGAAGCAGGCCCAGCAGCAGATGCGGGAGAGCCCGTTGTGTGACCCACAGGAGACTATGTCACCCACAGGGGATGAGGAGACAAGCTGCAAGGTGTCCCTCAGGCCATGGCGCTGTGCCCCGTTAACTCTGACCCACGCCTCGGCCTCACCTGGGTGCCTGCGCCTCTCCACTGCGGGCTCCCCATCGGAGACTACCCGTCAGCACCATCCTCCATCAGAGCCCGTTCCTCTGAACCGGGCCTACACTGCCATAAGAGCCCGGCAATCATGAAACACCAAGACTCACACACATGAAATCCCATGAGCATCCTCATCTTAAAAAGTCACCCACTCAGCAAACTTCACCTCATCGATAATGCCCAGGGCGTCGTGTGGGGTGCAGCGAACACAGGGGTGAAAGAAAGCCTTTTAGGCTTTGCTCTAGTGGATCCACAGTCCTGGCCAAAGAATTCACGTCCTGGGTTAGTAACTAAAAGCACTGACCTGCCCTCCCCCCACCCCCAACATACTGGCAAGTGGCCTGGTCTAGAGGGAAGAGTAAGGGACCAGGAATCAAGAAAACCAGGCTCCCACTATCATCACCTCCTGGTGTCACCTTGGGCAAGCCGCTTGGTTCCCCGGGTGTCAGTTTCCTCATTCCTGATTTGAGTCTAAATTGGAGAAAAGCGAGGGCCAGTGTTTGTGAAGGCAGACTTTAAGGCCACACATGGGGGCCGTCTCGGACAGACAGCTACTTGCTAGAGGCGTTACAGGTCGGGAAGGGACACACACACGCTCAGAGATGTTCACTCAATGGGCTGGCCCGATTCTCCCCCAACGACTGAGTCACACACAAACAGGGACCTGCTCCTTCCTCCCCCTCAAAAATCCCCCCCAGTCCCAAGAAGAGTATCCCATAGCTGCTGGTTCTAGTTCCACTTTCATGCTTCGGGGCAGTGACCTTTAAAGAGAGAACTCAGGATCATCAAGACGTGAATTTAAGCCAAACTCCCGAGGGAAAGACGCTAGAAGAAACCAAAAGGGAATATATCTGACAAGCAGGCGCCAACAAGCTTTTGACCAGGGATGAAAGCATCAGCATTAACGGAAGAATCATTCCTAAACATGATCTCTTTTGGGACGAGGACAGAGAGGGCAAAGAAAGAGTTTTTCCAATCCCCCCACTACCCACAAGTGGGTTTTCTTCCAAGCTTTTCAGCTTATCTATTGTATCGCAGCCTCATGCATTTTTCACAAGTCTCTCAGAATTACCAAACTGCTGGAAGGGTGAGTGCCCTGGACCATTTTATCACCACTCAGAGGAAGAAAGGCCCAAACTGTCTCCATGGCAAACGGCAAACACATGTTCCCTGGAGGGCCTGCTGCGAACACCCAGGAAGGGATTCTGGAGCCTCACATAGGGAGCCTGGCTGTAAGCAGCCTGAAAAGAGGGGAAATCAGGAATATGCAGCCCCAGGTGAGCAGGACCGGGAGGAGGTCTAGAGAATGCTGTTGGTTGAGGGGACAAAGGGGCTGTGACCAGCCAGGCGCCCTCCCTTCCCTGCCCATGGGATGATGATGCCAAGAGGGGCATCGGGCCTTCTCTTGGGCTGGGGGGAGTCAAACTTCCCCCCACTGAGAATCTCAGACAAATGAGAAGACCGAGACGAACACCAGAGATGCTACGTCCTCTGCAGTTCCATCCGTGGACAGGAAAAGAGCAGGGAGTGAAAGGCAAGGGTTTCCTCTGAATGCAGGCAGAGATCCTGAGTTCCTGAGTTCAAATCCTGCCTCTGCCATCATCTCTCCACGTCTGTGAAAAAGAAACTGCAGCCGATCTCTCAGATTGTTTCCTTGTATATAAACTACGTGTCCTGAATAAAACCTACCCCAGGGAGCTGCTATGGGCAACAAGGAGATCACAGATATGAAAGGAGTTGGTAGATGTGAAAACCAAAGGGATCCTGCCACACAGGGACTCTCAAGGCCACACTGACCCGGTCCAGGGTCACTGAGCTCATCCCGCGCTGGCCGGTCCAGCAGACCAGGCAGGGGATGCACCAGCTCTGCTCTAGTGGATCCATAATCCTGACCAAAGGATTAGCAACCGGGCTGCTGTGGCCGGGGCCGACCCTCCTGCTGATGCCTGGAGCACGGCACAATCCCCCGGCTGGCAGCTGCCAGGGCTCCAGGGAGCGAGCCTCTGCGGACGGCTGGGGCCCTGACACGCTCCACCGTGCCAGCTGCAGCCGGCCAGCCTGCTCCTACGGGGAAGGAGCACGGGCACTCAGGTCCTGGCCCTCCTCGATTCTTATGAGGCCATGGGGGTGCTGGCCCGCTCCCCCAAAACGCGGCAGATCCCTTTTCAGAAAGTGGTGACTCATTTTTTAGAGATGCAGACTGAAATTACTTAAAGATTAAATACGATGTCTGGGATTTGCCTCAAAATAGCCCAGCTCGGGGGCGGGGCAGAGAGCTAGGTGCGGCGGACACGAAACGGGGCTGCTAACCACGAAGCTGGGTGACGGTGACGGTGACGGTGCGTGGGAGGGCTCAAGTATTTTTAAATTTCCCGTAACAACGAGCTGAGGGAGTGAGGGAAGGAGGGAAGGGAGGTAATCAGATTCTCCTTTTCTTCTACCCTACGCACCCCTATTCGTGCCAGAAACAGGTTCAGACACCAGTGCCATCTTTCAGGAAGGGGCATGACGCAGCTGCCACCCAGCTGGGACTCGCGAGGAGAGATTAATTACAGTAAAGATGAAAATAAGTAATATCACATTCAGTATGTTTAAAATAACAGCAGCTACCGTGTACCCAGGACTGGCTACATTCACACCGTCCTATGAGGTAAGAGATTGAACTGTGAAACTCTTACCCGGTCTCTGGAGCGTGGGTCCGTGCCCGGCCTCGCTCCATCACACTCAGGCCCCAGTGGCTGAAAGGCTGATTGCTGGGCTGTGCGCCCCCGAGCCCCTGAGCCCCACCCCACACAGCCTCACCACCAACCTCTGTGGCAGGACCAGGATGTTCAGCTCGATGGACTGCTCTGGAGATCACCCCTGTGGGGCTAGGGGAGCTGGGATGGGGCAAGGGGTACCCCATGAAGTGCGAGGAGCCCCTTCTCCCTGGGCCTCAGCTTCCTCTGTCAAGTGAGGCCAATGCTGTGAAGAGGTTATAGGGTAGGAGCTGGAGGCCACCAGACCTGGGGTAAAATCCCATGTACCCCCCCCACACACACACACACACTGGGGACATTGGGCCTCTGCAAGCCTCCTCGGTCCTCCTCGGTACACGATTTGGGCGGGTCTAGAGCAGTCAGTCTCCCACTGGGTCTTTACCAGTGGCTTCCCGGGTAGTCCTAGCTCAGCAGACCCTCATGGGGCAGCCCTCATGCAAGGACCACAGTGACAGTGAGCCTGATGCCGCCGTGTTCTAGGGAGCTCTCAATCTCCAGCGAAGGCGCGACACAAAACAGCCAGGTGAATGCTGACACGGAGCCATGCGCTGGGCTGGGCAAGCTAAGGGCCAGGCACTGCATGCGAACGTGAGGGAGAGGCAGGCACGCTTTCCAGGAGGAGAGCGAGGACTGGAGGTAGGGACCCCCCCCCCAGCCAGGGGTTGTGTGTATCAGATAGCACTGAGCGACCACACGGACGCTGGGGACAACCTAAAATCACCTCCAGTGGCAGTGCAAATTTACCCACGGGGGCTTCTATGGGAAAGGAGGTGACTTTGGGCTCACTCAGCATCATCTCACTCCTTCTGATTCTCCCTGGGAGCACAGCCCCCAAGCTCAGACCTCCCAGCTGACGGCCGCCAAGGCTGGCCTTTGAACTAGCTTCTTCCCATCAAGTGGTGGGTGAAAGCCAGGAAGGAAGCTTCTAGTTCCTGAAAGCCTTGACACCATGACATCCTGGCAAGATTCTAGGATGGGTCATTACTGACGATCACGGTGATGGTGGTACTGGTAGCAGCCAACTACTCTTCACGAAGTGCAGGACGGCGTTCTACACACTTTGTGGGAGTTGACATGTTTATTCCTCACAGCAGCCCACTCAACAGACAGAGAAACCGAGGCTCAGGGCACCTCAGTACCTTACCCAAATTCTCCCAGCCACAAAGCAGCCAGGATGGGACCTGAACCCAGGCCACGTGGTTCCAAAGCCCACTAGTCCGCAAAACAAGGCATGGGAAGGCCTGGCTCAACAAGCAGCATCTCGATTCTAATGCAGCCAGGACTTCTGGGTTTGTCCTTTTAGAATTTTATGTTAAAAGGGGAGGAGTGAACCTTTATCACATTCTGCCAGACAAAACCTAGTGCTTTAGTCTGGCAGTGTAGCCCATGAGACCCGGAACAATGCATCTGATAACAGAACAAGGTAAAACAAGAAAAGAGAATGGCACAGAGTTCACAATTTCCTCTCCCAGAGGCAGTCTCAGATGGTCAGACCTTGAGACCTAAGGGTCCCTCGGTCCACCCATCTTTTCAGAAAGGAGAAAGGAAGTCGAAAACTAGCCCAAGGTCACACGGTAAAGTAGCAGAGCTGAGACTTGGGCCCTATCTGCTCCTTCTGCTACCCGAAGGGGGCACCATACTGGGCCAGAGTCTCTGCATCTGTCCCCAACCCTGGATCAAGACAAGCTAACATACTAGAAGACAGATAACTCTTAGCAGAGTTAATAAATGACACAACTGGACAGCAAGAGTCCACAGTGGCCTCTGGGATGAGGATCCGAGTGGCACCAAGGTAAGGGCATGCAGGACCCTCAGGGCCAGCACATGCTGAACACACGGGAGGGCCTCAGTGGACACATGCTGAACGCAGAAGCGGCCCCGCGGAGGGAGGACTAACAGATTTCAGTCACGTCACAGGAATCGCACCTTCAAAGGCACAGGACGCTTCTGCAGAGAGTGAAGCCTGCCCCTGGGAGATCAGCTCCCCATGCGGATGATGTCATGGGCCACACTGTGCAAAGCTTTCTGGGGTGGATGACTAATGAATCCTCTGGGCAGACCACTGAAGCTGTGAGGTCAACCACTGTGCACGGGTGTGAGATGGGCCAAGGGCAGGGCCTACCACCCCCAGGCAGCCCAGAAAACCTGCCTGTTCACTGTGGCCCACAGAACACCACAGCCAGGCCTGAGCCCGAGGAGTCCACACTAGACCCAGGTGCCCTGATGTCACGGAATGTGCCAGGCAGACAACCACAGCCCTAGCTAAACCCCAGCACCCATGACCATTCATCATCACAGGCCAGGGGTCTGAAGAGGCAACCAGGCCTGGCACTGGGCTTGGGCTGGAGATGCGTGCAACTAAACCTTGGGATTGGGCTCCCAGAAGCCAAGAGAAGGTTATGGCAGCATCTGGTACATACTGGGGGCAAGAATGCCAAGTGTAGCCACGCACAGTGCCATTTGCAGAGTCCAACACTGAGCCGTGCGGTGTGCAACCTGTGGAACAGTCCCTGGCAGTCAGCCAAGGCTTCAGCCTCCCAGTCCTGGCAGACGGGCTGGCGGGCCAGTCCCAACCCCAGCAGAAGGACCCTGTGGCACTGTGGAAGTTGAGGCAAAGACAGAGTCAAGAAATTTGGGTTAAAGTCCTCAGAACTGCCATGACCTTTGTGTGCTTCTGAAAGTCACTTGAGTTATTCAGATCTCAGTTTTCCCATGTATAAAATGAGATCAGAATAACGCATTTATTGATAACAGCCTTTCTGACTTTTAAGTCCTACACTCTTTTGATTCTGTAACGTGATCAACACACAACAAAAGCTCTTAGACCCCTGGATGGAGCCAGATTGCCACCTTGGGCCCAGGACACCCCAACGTGGGAGCCCAGGGCCTACGTATGCCCTGACCACACACACGGCACAGTGACTGCACTGGACCCTATCTCGGCAGGGCAACGAGACACATGCCCCCACAGCAGAAGGAAGAGGGTGAACAAGATGAGCACACAAGTGACCGGCAGATAACGGCTCTGTGTCAGGGACAGACTCCTGCTGTTTTTCGGTGCCGTCACTAGGACGAACCTCCATGTCTTACAGACGCAGCCCTGGCACGTAGAGGCATCTCCTCACCTGCTGCTCCTTCCCTAACCTTTCTAAATGGCTTCTTGGGAGAGTGGGCTTTGGCAACAGGAATCAACCTTCTCAACCTTCGTTTGTATTCTGAAGCAATCTCTGGTGTCTGAGCAGCCAGCCCAAGGCCTCCCGGGGAGCAGAGGCCAGGAAGAGTGAGAGCCCTGAAGACGTGTGTGTGCAGGTGGTCACTTTGTCAATGACAGAGCAGCCGCATTCTGCCACCCTCCCTGGGGACACCTTAGTGGGGAGAGACACAGGCTGACGGGGGATAACGGAGTAGGGGAGTGTCTCCGTATGGGGACGCAGGGGTGTGGGTGGGAGGAGGGAAAAGAGAGGGTATCCCGTGGCCAGTAACGCTGAGCCACAAAGGGTCATAGGCATGGGCAGAGGAGGGAAGACACTCCAAGCAGACAGGACGGCAGAAGCAAGGCCAGGGGGTGAGGGAGCCAAGCGTGGCTGGGAGGACGCAGGTCTCACGGGGAGGTTATGTTAGGCAGAGGGCAGGAGACGGCTACAGACAGACCATCTGAGGAGTTTGGACTGAATCCTAAAGCCACAGGGTCCCAAGCTGGGGAGTGACAGGGCCAGCTCTGAGTTCTGCAGTGACCGGTCTGGCCATGTGCACAGCCCAGGGGCCAAGGTCGGAAGGGTCAAGGGCTGAGCAGCGTGTCAGACGCAGTGCTGGCCTCAGGGGCACAGGCACAGGACCGTCCCCACCGGGAGACCGAGCTGCTGTCTGACCTTTGGCACAGCATCATCGCTGTGATTTGGCAGAGCCGGAGGAAGGAAAATCACAATGCGATCTGCCCCTCGGCCTATTGGCTCTTCAGACCCACTACTTAAACCCCAGAGCTCAGGCTGGGGTGGTCGGGCCCTTACAGCACAGGGGCTGCAGAAGACGAGGTGGAGTACAACAAGCACACGAGCATCAGGCAGAAGCAGGGTGGCCCAGGGTCAAGGTCCAAACAGGCTGTGAGCCTGGAACAGATGCCGCCCTGCCCAGGGCCCTAAAGCCAACAGGATGAGGTGGTCAGTAGGATCCTGGCACTCTCCGATGCTCGGCGACTCGCGCCAGATTGAACTAGATTTGAAAACACCGCCATGAGTGGTGGTTGGTGGCAGTCTGACTGGCCACCATTTCCATGGAGAGAAACTGGGCTACGATCAAAATTAAGAATGCATAAACTCCGTGCTTCTATTTCTAGGAATTTATCCCCAAGAACTGCCCACGTGCGCATACAAAGGTACGCGTGCGAAGGCAGTTTAATCACTGCAGCAAGTCTCTAGAGCGTGATCAGAGCCGTGGTGAATGTCTATCGGTAGAGAGCTGGCCAAGAAAGGGACATTACGGTCCTTTTACAGGACACCGTGCAGCCAGTCCAGAGAATGAGGCAGCTCAGGAGCCAACGAGAAAATCGTTCCCGAGATGCGCTGCACGGAGCAAGGGTCTCAGAACAGGGGTTCAGAAAGAACAAGGCGAGGTCGGAGCCCCTAGGCGCCGGCTTCCAGAGTGGCCTGTCTGGGACACGCACCACCGACAGACAGCGCAAAGGAACCCCCTTTCCAGGGAGGGGGAGGTGCGGAGAGGGCACCCATGTGGGGCAGGGCTGGGCCCGAAAACCCATGTTCTGTGACCCTGCGCACCCACCCCAGGGTGCCGGTGGTGGCCTCCAGGCTACAGGCCCCTGCTCCTGAAGGCAGACACCACCCACAACTGTCCCTCCAACGGGGTCATCTCCCCAGACTGTCGCTCAGCAAGTGGTGTAAGCAGGATCGGGAGAAACTGTGACCTTAACACTCTGTTGTTCACAGAGGTGACAGGAAAGTCCACGAAAAAAATGTGGCTCCTGTCAAAACACACCCCGGAGTGCTGTGGAGCGGAGGATGGAAGGGAACCGGACACTTTATTGTCTGAGTCAGCAAATACCTTCCCTGTCCTCCGTGCCAGGCCCCCCACTGGGAACGGACCCTCCCCCTTCTGTCCCCAGATGTCGGCATCAAACTCTTGTGCTCTCCATCTCCCATCAACAGGAGGCTGGCAAGGTGCCTGATGAATGTCACATGCCCTGTCACAGGGCCACAGCGCTACTCGGGTCCTCCAGGAAATCAGACAGACAGCAAGCAAGGCCACGCAAAGCCTCCAGGGCTGGGAAAGGGCTCTGTAAGGCTGGGTGCCGGCCAGGGAAGGCCTCTCCTCACGGGCTGACGGCAAACCAGGGCAGGCTGGCATTTCCCCTTGGGGTCCCCAGGCTGGAGGGGTCTCGTGTTCATCTGGCCCAACCGTCAGAGCTGACGGCTGAGCAAAGCGAGGACCAGAAAGGGGGCTGCCGGTCCCAGAGCCTGGTGCCACCCCAGGGCAGCAGCTGCTCCCTCACTCCTTAAGCACCTTCTCCAGATACCTGCTCAGGGGGGCCTGGGGAGCAGTCCCCGCCCTCAGGTCACTTCCCCAGATCCAGGCCAAAGGCCTGCTCTGCCAGCCCCACCCACAGGCCTCCAGCCAGAGACCCGCCTCAGTTCCCAGGACCTGGCAAGGGGCCCCCAAGGCCCACAGGCTCCCCACTTGCATGGAGGGGTATGTAAATAGCACAGTCAGAACTCGGGGTGCCCACACTGCCGTCAGCAGTGCGAGAGGACTCTTCGGAAGCCAGAGCTGACTTTGCAGTGAGCTGCTGAACTCTGCAACAACCAAGGGTCACTCAGGCCAGAGGACACCTGGGCCCTGCACCTCTGCACTAGGTCACCCCAGCCCTCCCAGCTTCTGGCCGCATGAAAACAGAGAAAGCTACTGGGGTCAGAGGGGCGACCCTGGCAAAGACCCCTAGCACTGGGACCACGGTCTGACTTCCTGCTGAATACCTCTGCCCTCCTCGAACCGAGGCCACTAGGTATGCTCAGCTCGCACACGCTCCCCGGCCACGGTGCTCTGGCTGCACCAGCTCCTGGTCCTCGGGCCTCTGTGCCCGTCCTACGGAGGGGCCTGGGCAGACACTGCCCCTCGTCCTGCTCCACAATGTCCCCATGCTTTTTTCCAGGCCTCAGCTCAGTGTCAGCTCAGAGAGGATGTAGGATAAGGTGATGAAAACCACCCCATTATCACAGGCCTGGAATTTTCTCCCCCCGACAACTTACAGAATCAGAGACTGTGTTACTTCTCCCTCCAGTTACACTTGTTTTGTTAGCATCGCCCCCTGCACACACACCCCACCACCACCGTGACACACACAAATACAACTCCTGGGGCAGGCGCTGCCTCCGCCTGATTTGTCGCATTTATTGAACCTGTAATGTCTTTTACGAATCCTGGCCCACAGTAAGTGCTCAGGTAAGACTTGTTGAAATGAATGACATAAGAGTTACTTGACGAATGATCTCCAGATCAATGGGGAGACTGGGAGACATGGGCCAGGTCAGGGGCTGGAAGCCAGGAGGTATGGGAGGTCTGAGGCAGGCGGCGCGGACCCTGCCAGCAGGGGAAGTGCAGGGAGGGGCTCAGAGAAGGTCCCTGTGCCCGGCTCTATGCATCCCTGGAGGACTGAGGTCAGCAGAGGCCCAGCACGTGGCCTACCTGAGCAGCTTTACTCTTGGCCACGCGAAGTGAGCGAGCAGCTCTGTGATTTATTGCACAAGGTCAAAGGAGAGCGCACTGGCTTTATGGTGGGCGTGCAGCCCACGTGGACAGCGCAGAAGCAGACCAGGGAGGCACGGCCCAGAACGGGGCAGGAGGAAAACTGTCTGCTGCCGGCGTCACTGAGGTGAAGAACTCACACGACTACAGACCGGTTCAGAGGTCCCAAACTCTGAAATCAGGCTCTGCACCTGACGAGGCCTCCGTGCCCGAGCTCTGAAAGGAGGGACAGCTTTACTGACCCGGCGAAGCTCGCACAGCTGCTCTGCTGAGAAATGCAGGGGGTCTCAACCGGGGGTGAATCTGCCCCCAGAGGACGTTCCGCAATGTTCAGAGACGTTTTTGGTTGTCACAATTTGAGAGATGGGGGTGTTTGCTACTGGCATCTAGTGGTGTGGGTCAGGACGCTGTTTAACAGCCTACTATGCGCAGGGACAGCCCCCCACAACATAGAATGGTCCAGCTCAACATGCCAACAGTGAGTGCAGGAATGAGGAACCCTGGAATGACGTGTGCGAGCTCTTTCTACAACTTTGGGAAAAGATATTAGTAAACATTAGTATTACTAAACCCCAGCATACCTAAACCCTGTGCTGTAAAACACTGGCCGGGGCCAGCATGCGGGGTCAGTGCCCAGGAGCCCCACCCACCCACCGCACCCCCAAGCTGAACAGAGTCCAGCTCTGCTCCAGGCTGGCAACGGGGTCATAAAGTCAAGGGCCTGCCTGGGGGCCGGCCTTCCCCTCCACACAGCAAAAGGCCCTCCAGGCGGTTAGTGGCACTGAACGGCACCACCCCCTGCCACCCAGGGCAGAAAGAACGATTCACAGCCACCGCCTGCGTGGCCTCAGCACACAATGAGCAGATTGTGCTCCACGTCCTCCATGGGAGGACTGGCCTTGTGACTCAAGGCAGCAGGCATGGAGGCTGACCTCATGGCCACCCCAGGACGGGGTCTGTCCTCTGGGGCCAGAGCCACCAGATATGCCCAGCTCTGCCCCCCGGCATCTGCCAGCCAACATTTCATCATGTGGCACAAGCTGTGTCAGGGGCAATCCCAGGTGGTGACCTCTTCCTCGAGTGACCTTGAACCACAGGTCCTCACCCTGCCCAGGGCTCCATCGGCTGCGGGCCGAGGCCCCTCTGAGGCACATCTGGAAAAAGCAGGCGTGGAGCGGAGCGAACCCAGGCAAGTGACTCAGCCTCCTTGGGCCTGGGCTCCCTGTCCCGTAAAATGGGAAAGTGGTTCCAGCATCCCCGCTGATGCGTGCGCCAGATGAGACGAGATGCGGGCTGCCTGAGGCAGCGAGGGGTGCCAGGGACATGCTCGGGAAGCGGCGGCCTCTCTGTGGCTTCTCGGTGACCACCCGCACCCTTTCTGGCACCCGGTGTTCTTACTCTGACCCCACCAAGCAGGAGGCCCACATGCATCCAGGTTCAGCCCTCAAAAGGGACAGAAACTCACTTAACTTCTGATAGGTTTCCACTTACCTCCCTAATCAGATAAGAAGACCCAGAACAACAAAAGCTTTTGTTTCTCCTACGTCCACTCCACCCCTACGGCACACAGTGCAGGGCCTCATGCTGGTGGCCACCGCCCGGTAAACATCTGAGGGTGACAGGGTTTGGTGCGGTGCAGCTGTGAAGTCATTCCCGAGCCCGGAGGCCGGGAGCCAAACGGAGCTGTGGTCGTGGGTGGAGATGATGGCCACGGCTCACAGCAACCGCCTTTGAGCTGGATGCCACTGCTCAATGCCACCATCTCACGCTGCCACCCTGCCATGCCCCTCACGTGGCAGACAGGGCAAGCAAGGCCCAGGTGGGTCAGCTGGTGAGGAGTGGAGCTGGGCAGCTATCTGGGACCCCCGATCCCCACCCGGGCCTGCCTCTCAAGCTGAATCAGTTCACATTTCCCCTGTCACAGAGCACTCCCACTGGGGGACACTTTCACAACCGCTGCCTCATTGACTCCAATTACGACTAAGAGCTCTCAAGTTGGCTGGGACCAACAGTCACAGATAAGGCTCCCGGAGTCACTCTGCTGTCACGGTACGTAATAACAGTAACAGGCTGACATAACTGAGGGGTCACCGAGTCACCTGGGCTGAGCACCTCGCCATCACGGTCCAGGCGCTGAGGTAAGAGTGGCCAACGCTCACACACACGGTTCGTGGTACTGTTCCCAGGGCACTGTGTACTAGTTCGCTTCATCTTCACAACAGCCCCGGGGGCAGTTTAATGATCTCTTTTGCTCTGTTTTCTTTGAGAAGCGCACTGTGCGGCTGCGGATTACTGCCCACGCGCCTGGCTGCCTGGCCCACAGTGGGCCCCACGTCCCTAACTCCGTGCGGTCAGTCACGGCCTCCAGACTGGTGGCCCCTGAAACATGAGCGTCCACGGCACATTTCACTTGGGGCAGAAACCAAGAGCCAGAACGAGCTTTGCTGAGTTCTCTCTCCTTTGCCTCGATGACCTTCCAGCTCGTTACTATTTAAAATAAGGGGTGGGTGGTGGGGGAACTAGGCAGACCCATTTCACACAACCCAACAGCTGGCAGGAACCTGCGAGGTGAGGGGGACACGTCCTGCGTGGGCCTCCGCGAGCCAGGCCCAGGCTGCTCAGAGGCTGGCTTGTCACAGCTGATGGAGGGGGCACCCAGGGCCACAGGGCACTGGGGTGAGGAGCCTCCAGTGGCATGAGAAATGACCGGGCTCCAATGACTACAGCGTCCTCACTGCTCAGAGTTCATCCTGCACTGGCAATTTCCCACCACCAAGCAGGGCCTCTCTCGCTCCAATTTAAAATGATCTTATCAGCCCCCAGCCCCAGGCTGCAGGATAAAGTCCAAGCACCACAGCCTGGAAGAAAAAGCCTCTCTCCGACCTTACCACCCAACACTGGGGGGACACTGCACACACCCCACAGGCCGCACTGTCACCCCACGAACCCTCCTGGCCTCCCCCTCCTCATGCCTGTTCCCCGCTGCCCACGGGAGCTACTTCGTCCCTCTGCTGACCTACCAGGGCGCCCTGCAATGGCCGGCCCCGGTGATGCTGTCACTCCACACACGTAGGCCCGATTCCCACACACCAAGCACCACAAGCGGCAATAGTGATACGAGGTGGGCTTGAAGCATGTGCCCCCACCCCTGAGCTAACCCCCAAAAGAGACCAGCAGCTGTGAGCGACCGATAAACAATTAAACCATCCAAAGGGAAGAAAGGAACCGTGCAGAGTCATGAGGGTCTGGGATGGGGAAGGAGATTGGGGGGTGTCCTTAGTGGGACAATCAGGAAGACATTGCTGAACAAGGGGCACCTGAGCTGAGAGCTGGGATGGGGGCGGAAGGCCAGGCAAGGGCACTGGGCTGTGCGAAGGCACCGAGGTGGCAGGAGCCCAGAGCCTGGGCAGCAGCTGTGGGAGGGCCAGGAGGGCTGGGAGGGCCAGCGTGGCAACAACGGGGCGGGTGGGACAGGAAGAGGCTGAGGAGGAGGCGGGGTCCAGGTTGTGCAGCCCCCCACGCCATGTCAGGGGTTACAATCTGCACCGTCACCTCCGCGACAGGGCGTGGACCAGTGTTAAGCCAGGACGCGTCTCCTGACTCATCACTCTGGGGCTGTGAGGACAGTTCCCGGTGTCCCTCTCGGCCTCCCCTCTGTGCTGGGAGCTCACGTGGACAGTGTTCAGGAGGCCACGTGCCACCACAGGGGAATCTGTCCTCGTGTCCAGACGAGGGCGTCCAGGGACCATCTGGAGGATACTTAATATTTTTCCAGCTTATCAAGATGAGGAGAAGAGATGACAGTTCAGACTTAAGCCATCCCTTCTAAGCTCATTTGGGGAAACCCCTAGAAGATTCACCCAGACCCCTCAACATGCTCGTGGAACCTGATCACTGAAACTCTGGGCAATTCTGGGGCCAGAGGGCCAACAGAGGAGGACCAGCCCGTCACACCTGGCAGGTGGCCCCGGATGCCGCAGCACGAAGGTTCTTGCTGCTCCCCTGAGGAAACAGCTCAAGAGGCCAGGAGACCCCCCAAGCCCTGGGACAGGGACCCTCGCCCTGCCCCAGCCCCACTGGCCCACAGGGGCATAGGTCCTGAGGAACCTTTGCCCAGGTCTGTCCACTGATAACTGCATCTGGGGCAGAGCCCCGGAGGCACCAGGCTGCCGACGCCACAGGAACTTGGCACAGAAAAACAACTGAGTCATCTCGATGAGTTCTCTAAGCCAAGCCCTCGAGGCCAATATTAAAATATAATTAACAAATTTCAAAAGCTATGGGGTGGTTTCTCTGACAACCAGGTTCGGTGATCTGCAGTAAGCCTCCGGTCCACACCCTCCGACTTGTCCACAAGAAGCCAGGAGAAGGAAAAAAAGCACAATCTCTCCTCTGAGCCTCCTCTCCACCCCCGGGCCCTGGAGCTTAAACGTAGCACCCTGAAGGCTAAATGCTTTCGGGCTGCCAGGACACCTCCAAACTCATCTGTCTCACCTCACACCCCAAACCACTTTCTCGGAACCTGGACACAGCCTCTGGAGAAGGCCTTTGAGCTGGGCCCCTGCGGGGCAAACCATCTTACTCTGTCCGCTTGCAGCAAAACGTGGAAAGGCCCGCGTGGCTACCCGCGCCCTGGGCTCCGCCGCCCGCCTCTGAAACAGACCCCCCCCCCGCGCCCCTCCCCAACGCCTCTGCCTGATGTCTCAAAAATATTAAAGCAGGAGTCTGAAAACGACATGCGATCGGGGTCAAGGGTCGGTCTATCTGATGGCTCTCTGGACCGGAACCTCTCCTGTCTCACGCGGAGTGGGATGACACGCTGGCACTGCCAGCGCCACGCCTGGTGGCCGGAAGGCCTGCGTGCTGCTCGGCTGGCCTCCTCCCTGGCCGGCCTCCCAGCATCTCCTGGTCCTTCTCCATATCTCCACGCCAGCCCCCGCCAGCCTCCTCTCTTCCTGGGGCCTCTGGAAAGCTCAGCCTATCACCCTTTTCCCCAAAGGATTGTTCTCTCCACAAAGGAGGAAACGTCCTGGCCTTATCAGACATCCGGCTTCATGCAGAAGAACAACTGCAGTGAAAATTTATCCCAGGAATCCCGGGGCTGGGAGGTTACCCTGAGGTCACCTCAGTTGTCTGAGGGCTTGCTGGGCATGTGGGCCCTGGGTGCGACAGACTCCAGGGACCCAGCCAAGACCTCCCTGGGAAATGCACCCGAGGCTGAAACCCTTAAGCTGTACCTACCACCCCATGTCCCCACTCCCCCTCGTCCCCCTGGTCTCTCAGTAACCTTCTTTTCTATCAAGACCAGGAACACAGGGGACCTGATCCCCTTGACTGTCCAGTGATCACCTGCCCTGGGCTGTGGGCTGTGTGTCTGGTCCCAGGAGCAGTGGATGGGAGACCCGAGGGTGACTGTCCCCTAGCTCCCAGAGGGCTGGCTGGGGGCTCTGGTCCTCTATCTTGGAGGATGGTAGGAACATGAGCAGTAGTGGTGGTCGGACCGGAAGTCCTCAGAGCAGGAGCAGCTGCGAGCACTCAGCCAACACCAGGCACTGTGATGTGCCCGGACATGCTCCTCACGGCAACCTGCCTAGCTGTGGAGTAGGGACGATCAGCATCCCCCACGGACAGAAGAGGGGACTAAGGCTCAGGAAGGTTGGGGAATCAACGGCATCCAGCTCCTACAGAGCATCCGCTGGGCCGCAAGGACTGTGTGAAGCACTTTGTCAGTCGTGTCACTCCTCCCTGACACTGCGTGAAGTTTTCCTGGAATTAACACCATTTTATGATAACAAAACTGAGGCTCGTGGAGGTCACAGAGGAGCCCAAACACACCTTTCCCCGTGGCCGCTGGCCCTCAGGAGACTCTCAGGCCACTGGCAAGGCAAAGGCCCTGCAGGGCACTACATGGGGACAGCGTACCAGCACAGCCACAAAGCCACAGTGCACGTGGGGCCACCTGCTCAGAGGAAGCGGGGATCTGTGGCAGAGTCAGCCACGGAGCGGGCAAGACCGAGGGGTCTGAGAGGGAGGCTGGGGTCAGAGACCCTGAACACGGGGGAGAAAACAAATGCTGTCAGCACGGGGGCCACCGTGTGGCCTAAGAGTCCCCTCTGTCCTGATGAAGACAGGAGGTCAGATCTCCAATTACCACATGCTGAAAAGTGCTAGCTCAAGCGCCCCCTCCCACGAGGGAGGCCCTCTATTTCATTTGCGTTTTCCCTGATAACATGACCTTGTTTTGCATGCCCACCGAGCCACTTTACAGAGGAATGCATCACGTGCGTGTCCACAACAGAGAAAACACAGCCCCGGTCAGTGGGGGCGAAGGCAGCACCTCCCAAGGTGGCAGGCGGGTCACGGTGGGGTCCCGTCCCAGGCTGCTGGGACACGGGGTCGAGGAGTGGGAGACAGCCAAGAGGACGTGGTCTGTACTCAGAGACGGCAACACGGGGTCCAGGAATGAGCACAGAGGGAGGTTCTCCACTGAGGCAGGACTCGGGGGTCAAATGCGGCTATTCCGGGTCAAAAGACCTCAAGGGCCCCTTTCTTCAAGTGTGGCCAGAGGGTCCACCCCCTGTGCCAACTCAGAACCACTGGCTGCAGCTGAGGCTCTGGCTGAGGCTGAGTGTGTGTGTGTGTGTGTGTGTGTGTGTGTGTGTGCGCGCGTGTGCCGAAGATGTGGAGGCCACATCTGAATCCGGCCGTGCTCTGATCAGTAAATCGTGTCTACACAGGCCAAGGGCGGAGCGGATACAAACCACGGCCTGGCTCGACCTCGCCTCACACCCAGCGGGCCAGAGGCCCTGGCAGAGGAGGGCCTGACCACAAGCCCGTGTCCCGGCCGTGGCAGAGGCTTCCGTGGCCCACAGCCAGGCAGCTGCTTCCGCTGCAGAAACGCACGGAGCCGTGCCCAGGCCTCCCCTCCTCCCCAGCCCCGCTCACCTGGAACCTGTGCACCAGCTCCAGGGACTGACTGTCGTTCTGGTCGGCTTCGAGGATGACATCGGTCAGTTTGTGGATAATGACATCCAGGGGGCCCTGCTCCTCGATTGGCCGGCTAAGGTTCAGCTGCAGGGGGGAGACAGAAAAAGAAGAACGTCAACACCTGAGTCCACGGCCCCCCTATCCCCAGCTCCGCATGTCCTCCCCAGCACCGAGACAGGGCAGGAGAACTGGCACCGGAGGGAGGTAGATGAGACAAGCAGGACGAACCCGCCAAGATCCTAGAACTCTACCAGGTCAGGCCCCGCATTTGCATTTCTGTCCCCGAGCCCCATGCTACCTAGGGCACAGAAGACTCGCACACGGAATCAAGGTGACAAAGACTCTACAGTCGAGCGAGCGTCACTGTGAAACTGCTCTGTGGAACGAGTAGCTACTGAACACGTGCCATCGGCCCAACCACCTGGACTTTTCGGGAAGGGAACGCAGGACTCAGAAATGAAGGCACACCACTGATGTCACGCGGCCCGATCAGTACTGAGATCCAGGAAGACACCCCAGGAAACCACGCAGTCTCGGCCAAGTCCTGATCTCCATCAACCTGCGCCTTCGGAGACCAGCGGCCCGCGCCTCGCGCTGCGATCAGGGTGGCCACCCTGGGAGCGGGGAGCGGCACGGGCTGCCTGTGATCCGCGAGGCGCTGCTCGCCCTGCTCCACTGGCGACGTGTTTGTTTTCTCAAGAGCACAGGGTTAGGAAGACGGCCTCCCAGGGAGCCAGAGCTGACAGACAGTCGGCATCACCCGACCCCGAGGCAGGAGCACCTGCCAACAGCCGCAGCAGCGTGACACCCTGCTTCCTGACCCGCCAGATGCCTGTCACCCAGCATGCGGCCGCCGCCACCTGCGAGACTAGATTGTTTTTAGAGGCAGCGGGCGCCAGCCTGGCACCTGGCTGACCCCCCGGATGGCCTCAGTGGAGGCCAGATGAGGCCACCAGACCGACTTCTGCCCTCGGCCGCACCCCCAAGTGGGACTCCCTCTGGGAATCGAGGCTGACTGCTGCAAAGCCCTGAGAAAAGAAATGACACGACAGCTCTGGGAGGCACCGCGCTACAAAGTCGACACGCATGTTTTTTTAAATTTTCATTTTTCCAACCACATGAGAAGCGATTTCACAGAGGCGGCGGGTGGAGAACAGGCTTCTGAAACCTGCCTCGATCTCACGGCAAGAAGGCGGAGGGGCTGGGGTGCACATCAAGGTCGGAAGCTGCTTGTCATTCACGGCCCACTCACCCCCACCCCAGGGCCCACACTGTGCCCCGAGAAGCTGTCCTCTAGAGCCACAAGCCCCGGCTGCTCTGCCCTCTGGCTCCTGGCCGAGTCTGGCTGATTGGAAGCACCAGCAGAAGACGGGAGAGAAGGAGAGAGTCTGGGTGTTTGACAACCGTCCTCACACCCCGCTTTGTTACTGGCAGTGGCCACGTTCCCCATCGGGCAGGGAAGGCAGCCCCTCTCCCGGACCACAGGTTTCTAGGGCTCCTGTACCACCCTCCCTCCCTTTGTCCTCTCAGGCCTGGGCAGTGACAGCTCACCACTCCCAGGGTACCTCGCCACCTCCTGGTGGCTCCTGTCACCTGCCCCGACCTTGTCATCCTCTCTTACTTAAACTCTTTCTTCAGTTAAACCTTCAGAGCGTAGCAGCCCTTTCCTGCCGATATCCTTACCCCTCCTTTTTATTGTCTGCCAGGAAAGACGTTAAGCGATATCCCCTATTTAAAAAGAAAAATTCCATGGACCTCACAATAAGAAAAATAGTAAGGAAGACTCCGCTCCCCATGGTGACTAGCCTGTGTACAGAACAAAACAAAAAGCAGAGCAGCTGAGGAGCCAACCACCTTTCTGGGCTCCTGGACAGGGAAGGGAAGTAGTGCTTGTCCTCACAGCAAGCCCAGGACCTGCAACGACGTTCCCACCTTCACAGACCAGGACACCAACAGCCCAGAAGGAGCAAGGACCAGGCGAGGCCGTGCAGTTGGGAAGTGGCCCAGTGAGGGCCTGGATAGAAACCCAACGTCAACACCCATGGGCTCAAAACCCTGCTCATCATCCCCCGGGCCTCAGTTTCCCCTTTGATCAAAACAGGAAACGGCAAGGGCCTTTCTGGTTCTGTTTGTGGATTCGGTATTACATTCCCATCCAACCCCACTTCCCAGAAAAAAAGCAGAATTTGAAGGAAAGGAGAGAAGACAGTGGAAAATGGTAATATAGGCAAAGACAGCAAATTCTCAAAAGCCACCACAGACACAAACCCGCGTTTGCTGCACGCTGTGGATCCACTGTGACAGGTGCCACAAACGAGAGGCCCGTGTTTTCAGATCGAGACAGCTACTAGGGGGAGAGAACCGGGTCACAGGAGCGATGCCGGACGGTGCATGTGCTAGGGCCACTCAGAAACTCCCTCCCCACTGGCATGCACATGCCCAGGGAGAACCCCCCAGGTCCCCTGCGGGGTCCCAGCGGGTCTGGGGAAGGACGCAGCAGAGGAGCTGCCCCTGGCTTGTCCTCGCCTGGCATCGGCGGAGGCCTGTAGACCTGACAACCACGGGCCGTTTGGAAAATAAACTCGCTGCGTTCCTGGCTGCCGCACTGAAGGTAAACAGCCGAGTTCTGGAAGCCGGCCACCTTCCTTTGTGTATTTTCCAAGCATTTTTATGCCAGCGTAACCCTTTCACGATAACGGCAACTTGGGACACACATCGCGCCTGGTGCGGTCCCCACTCAGCCATCTCCCGCGGCAGCATCCTGGCTGAGCCCCGAAGCAGAGCTGTCGGTGTCTCTAAACGAGTCTCCAGCAGCTTCTCAGGGGGCCAGACAAGCTCCCATCCCCCCCCCAATAACGCATCCAGGGGGCATCCGTCTCCCCACTGGCTGGGAAGGAGACAGGCTTCCCCCTCAGGAGGGGGGCCCTCCCTCAGCGTCTAGGACACAGCAGAGGAGGGGACCCTCGGGGTGGGGGTGGGGTGCCTGAGGAGGAGGGCACACACCTCAGAGGCGTTGCTTACTTCCCAGATGGGGTGGGGACAGGGGCTCCGGCGGACATGAACTCACTCCAATTGTGTCATTTTGTTTTTCTGACCACACTCTGCCCCCAGAAAAAGGAACTTTCCCACAGACCAGTTCTGTTCTGCGGCAGGGGCCTGACTGAGCTCCCCCAGGGTGACGAGGTGACGAGGTATCTTGATGAAAGGCTGCCTGCTGGGGCCACAGGAGGCCTGGGGGCACCCGGCGTCCAGGTCACGCCATCCTGCAGGCCAATGCTGGCCGCTGTGCAGCGCTCGGGGTTCAGGATCCGGGGAAACAAGGGCCCACTGTTCTCCCGGCGGCCAGGCGGCCAGGCTGCCGGGCGGTGGGGGAGGGCTGGGAGGCGACGGCGCAAAGGCCTGCAAACCCCAACGGCCCCACAGTCACCTCTAACTTCGAAAGGGCAACCCAACCATGCCTGGTCCAGGGCAGGTTCTGAGTCCCCGCCACCGGCTGCTCCTGGCCACCCAGCTGCTCCTGGGCCGGAGCAGGCTGCTTAAGTGCTCTGTGCCTCAGTTTCCCCGTTCCTAAGATGAAAGTGCTGTGACGCTTTCCCTACACCTCATCACTCCATTTCGGTGATTCTGTCTCTGGCTGTGGCACAGGACAGATGTCCGGCACGGGTGGGGCATTGCCACCACTCTGAGTGCCCGGGACGATGCTTCTGCTTGCTCGCTCATTAATCTGACAAGCATTTTCCGGGCTCCTCCTGCGTGCAAGGCAGGGACGGCCCCTGCTCTCCTCTCAGGCAGTGATACGAGCGTGTTGGAACAGACTCAGAGCCCAGAAATAGCCACATGCCCCTCCGCCTGGAACGTCCCTCCCCCCTGCCCCCCAGAGCGCCTCGTCAACAGTGAGGAAACAGCTCTTACTTGTTTCCCAAGTTCCGGCTCAAAAGTTCAGTCTTTTTCAGACTTCTCAACTCAGCCCACCCCAGGCAGGAAGACTCAGTGGCTCCCTGGTCTCTCTCCTATCACCAGGACCCTCTGCTGATCCCCCTGCCCAAGGATTATACCATCGCTTCTGATTATAAAGTCACTTCTTTAGCACTGACTCCTCTACGAGACCCCGAGGTCCCCAACGACTGGGGCCGAGGCCTGGCATCTCCAGGACCTAGGGTGAGAGCTTGGTAAACGTGTGTTAAATGCAACTGATGCTTTAAAGAGTAAAGTGGACACTGCAGACCCACGAGAAGGGACGTTCCACTGATGCGGGGTGACTTTCCTGCTCCACAGGTTAGAAGTGGCCTCCTGGGGGAGGGGAAGGCGTCTAGGCCAAGCCATGGAGGGAGAGGGAGAAATGGCACCTCCGGGGCTGGCTGGGGAAGGAAGGGGTGATCCAGGGAGAGAGGGCAGCTGCAGGGACCCAGAACTCGTTTGCATTAAACACGCCTTGTCAATTCCAAATGCCCTCGGGCGCCCCAGGCCACGGCCTCTGCAGGACGGAGCTTGTCCTGGGCGCTGACCCCGACTGGCACCTTGGGAGGGGTGGCCAGGCTACGGGCCCCTCTCTCATGCCTCCACTGCAGGCAGGAAGCAGAGGATCCAGTAGAAGCCAGGGGGCCAGGCACCTCGCACGAGCAGAATTGCGCTGTGGTATGAACAACTTTAGTGTGTGAAGCCAGAATCTGGGGTGTACGTGCAACGGCAGTGAGCTTACTCTGTCTAACACAGTCCCCAAAGCGGGAAACGGGTATGGGAAGGGGATGGGGGTGAGCAAAGGTGCGTCAAGGTGAGCTCGAAGGCAGAGGGTCCTCGGGGCTGTACTTCCAGCTCTCCCTTCTCTCCCGAACTCCCACACATTTCCCTAACATTGATCGATAACCAGCCAGATACGAAAGGCACAGAAAACCATCCCTGGGGCTCATTAGAGAGGCCGGGGACTTTAGAAATCTGGCTCCCACCTCCATGTGCTCATCCCCTCGGGAGGCAAAAGGCAGGTGTTACAGACTGCAGAGGCCCAGGGCTGCTGAAAAGTGTACGCGTCTCCAAACAGCCCAGGCGGCTGCCACCGACCTCCCGGCCCAGAGGCTGCAAGAGGAGCCAGCGTGGGAGTCAGGCAGGTGTGAGGCCAGGCCCGTGTGTCCCCACCCTCTCAGCACCTGTTTTAATCCTAACTGGCATGGGAGCCACCCGCATGCCTGCTCCGTGCTGGGCTCTGCTCCGAACCCTGCACTGCACACACCTTCACTCCTTCCCTTCTCACAACGGCCTGAGATGGACCCAGGCGAGAAGCGAAGGCCTCACCGCTTCACATCCACTCCTAACGGGACCCAGGAAGACCTAATGAGCAAGGCTGTGAAACGACCACCCCTTGGAGCTTCCTGGGTCCCAGGGGGGCCTTTTGCTCCGGTGAGGCAAAGCTTGGTGGGGGCTGGTCCCCAGAAAGACTGAGCCATGAATAAGGTTTCAGGCCCCACCCCCACTCTCCAAAGGAGAGGGGCTGGAAGTTAAGTGAACTGATGGATCATGCCCACATGATGAAGCCTCCAAAGATCTCAAAGGTGTGGACAGGGTTTGGGGAGCCTCTCGGATGGTGAACACACAAAGGTGCTGGAGAGAGGCTCGCCCCAGAGAGCACAGAAGCTCTGCGCCCTTTCCTACAAACCCTGCCCACACAGCGCTTCCCTCTGGGTGTTCAGCTACACCCCGTCTCACACTCGTTTGTAAGAAACCAGTAAAGAGTAAGTGAACTCTCTTCCTGAGTTCCATGAGCCGCTCTAGAAAATTAATGAACCCCAGCATGGAGTCATGGGGACCTCTGATGTTTAGCCGACTGCCCAGGAGCACAGGTAACCACTGGACGTGAGGCTGGCATCCGCAGGGGGTGGACGACAGTCTTGTGGGGATGTGCCTCGAACCTGTGGGGCCTAACGCGATTTCCAGGTAGGCAGTGTCAGAACTGAGTTACGTGGCAGGACACCCGACTGGTGCCACAGAGCGAGAGGCTTGAGCCAAAAGTGCTGAGTGTGATCAAGGTGTGAGTGTAACGAAGAAACACCGGAGGTGCGTTTTCTCTACTTAACAGCGTGCTCGATACACGGCAGTTATAGTTCCCTAGTCTCACCATTCGCATCACTACTGACCAGTGGACATGTCCCCAACTTCCGTCAGTAAGAGCTCAGGTACAGCCAGAATTTGAATTTTGCAAAGCGAGGCCACTAGTGCTGGCTCGTATTACACTCCCCACAGTGTCTGTTGCCACAATAAAATTGGCTGTCACTGTTGAGGATGATTTACGTTTATAAAACTCTCACTCTGGGCCCCGTACTAAGCTAACCAGGCTTAAGGCACAAGGTGCAGATGAGGACACTGAGTCACAGAGAGGTGGAGTAGCTCCCCCAAGGTCACAGTTACAGCTGCACGGGAACTCAGGTCTCCCCTGCCATAACCTCTAAGCCATAAGGTGTCCTGGGAGCCTGGGGCTTTCTTTCCATCCCCTTCTCCTCCATTTACACCCTCAGGGTGGTGTGTTTTCAGCTGACTTCAAACGGAAGTCACTAGATCAAGTTTTTTCTCCAGATAAAATAGCCCAGATGAAAGGTGAGCGGCATACTTCCGATTTATGCCTCTGCCCTCTGCACAGATCTGAGGATCAGGGACAGAAGTGCCACCACCAGCGTTTAAAGGCCTCGTTGTGCAGAAGCAGGTCTCTCCTGATGGAAAGTCAGGTCTGGTGGCTTGTGGACAGACTTCAAAAGGGAGCCTGGCCTTGGAGGACGCAGCACCAGGCATGTGTTTTTCAGAGGGGCAGTTGCAAAAGATGACTTAGGGAGGGAAGACTGGAGTCCTTTCCCTGGTGACAGCAACTCTATCAAGGGACCTCAAAGTGGCCCTCAGAGAGGTTGTGGGGTGGAGGTCACATGGGGCTGGCCACCCCAGCGGCCTGCAGGCTGGGGAGGGGAGCTGTCCCCAGTGCTCCCTCACCCGATTACTTAAAAACCAGTCCAATTCCTGGGGTAATGAATCAATCTGGGCTGGATGACCTTTCTCCCCCAGTCCGCAAGTAGACGAAATGGTCTCGTGGTGAAGGTTCCTTGCAGCTCCCAGGTTTTGGGAATTTGCAATCTGACTTTATTTCAAAGAGTCAGAAAAGTTACACCCACTCAGCAAGCGTGGCTCCGTAAAAACAGGCTTCACCCTGAATTCTCAAACGCGAAGGAAGCCCTGGCCTGTGCCCAGCACTAGGGAGCCAGGTTCAAGAGTAGATTAAAAAGAGGATAAACACGTCTATGCCCTTGACCCAGGAAGCCCCGGGATGCCGGCCTAAGGAAAAACCAACAGGCAAAACCACTCCCAGGCCAGAAAGATTCATTGAGGCCACATGAACAAGGGAAAAGACAGAATACACCCCCCCAAACCGGGACTGGCTAAGGAGTAACGGCACGCCCATGCCGGAGGACATTAACGAGCTACTGGGATGACAACGACGAGGTCCAGCGGAGACGTGCGTGGGTGTGTGGATGACATCCATGTGAAACCGCATCTGCTAGGGACGATGGTGGGAATGATACACAGACACGAAAATGGGAGGGTTCCGGGCATAGTAGGGCCTTTTGGGACACATGGCCGGACCTCACTTACTGATGTCCTTGACACTGGGTGTGGCCACGTGACTGGTCCTGGCCAATGAGCTCTGAGGGACCGTGAGACCCGGCACAGCCTGGGCAGAGCCTTTGACTTAAGTGCCAGGGCCTCCAGAGCGCTCTCTCGGCCCACTGGCACAGGACCCCCAGCGTCCACGATGGAGGCTGCTCGCTCCAAGCAACTACGAGGGACAGCGGCCCCCGCTGGCCCCTACAGACATGTGGCATGAGTGAGTCATAACTACACACCGTTCCCAGCTACCATGATTCGGGGGTTGTTCGCTGACAGCACGACCCAGTCCAGCCTCCCTCATGGGCCCGCAGCTGTTCCTTTTCCCCTGTGCTCAAACAAGGGCAGTGAGGGCAGGAAGGCGGAGCAAAGGGAAGCAAATGGACCCCAAACAGGTACCTGAACAGGATGAGACTGGACTTAAATGAGTTATAATTTAGCATCTGGATAAAATACGATGGCAGGGACTGACCCTGCAGGGGACGATTACTTGTCCCATCCCTTAGGATCAGAAGGCAGAAACCTCGAAGAGAGCTACACCACCGACGTGGCTGCTCTCCAGCACCCCAGAAAAGCCTGCCCAAAAGACTCCTGAGTCTTCCACATGAATGTCTCGGCCTCATGGGCCCCTTCAAATGGCACCTGTGGCCCCAAGTCAGGGCGCTGGAACCAAGGCCTCCCGCCACGTGCCAGGCACCAGTCTGTCCCTGTCCTCAGGGGAAAGCACAAACCACGGGATTGGAAAAAAGAAAAGAAAAGGAACCGGAGAAGGGCTGGCAGATCTGGACCCACTTGGAGGCCAGAATCAAAAGCCATGCCACAAAGGCTGAGTGTACGGTATATGGGGGTGGAGGCCCCCACTTATTAATGTCCGGTACCCAGGCTAGAGGAGGGAACCCAGAGTCCTCCTGCCCTAAGGAGGGCATGACCCTCACCTCCCTGAGCCTGTTTCCTCACCTGCAGAGCGAGGGGAAAGAGACATCCTTCCTATAATCCACAAGCAACGAGGGGACAGGCACCCGACCCCCGTGGGCATGGAGCCACGCTCGCTGCACAGATGTCAGTCAGTGATTAGGGTTTTATTCCTTGTGTGAGGCTGAACGTTCTCTAGCTCCAGTGTAAGCCTCGCTTGCCCTGCTTGGCTCTCTGCCAACACGACCCTAATAATCACCTCCAACAGAACTACCAGGACATGCAGGACACCCCAGGTGCCATGCTGAGCACAGGACAGACCTTACCTCATCCAATCATAATGTCCTGTCCCCTGGGAGGCAGAGATGGCCCTTACTATCTTAGGTCCTGGGAGGCAAAACAGCTAGCAGGGAGGGGATAAACAGTAAGCTGGGGAGATAGGTCCCCACCCCCAAAGTCCCTATGACTCTAGGGCAGACATTCTTCAGCCCTTGGCTTTCTTGAGGGCAGCCGGAGTGGCTAGGGCGGCTATGGTGAGGTCAGAGAACTGGTCTGAAAAGCTATTCCTCCCACCAGAGGCAAGACTGCGTCTGCCTGGGAGCACCACGGGCACAGGGACAGGGACCCCAGTGCAGTCTTGCCCACAGCTCCAGGGGACAGGAGGCGATTCTGAAATCCCAGCTGAGGAGCCCAAAGCTTTCAACCGGAACTCCATCTCCTGAGAACCTGCGCCGAGAAGCATCTCTGAGCATGTCAGGGCCTGGATTCTAGGCCTTTCCATCCCGCCTGCAGCCACCCCGCTGTCAGCTCAGTTGGGCTCCCTGAGCTGAGGGGCCCGCCACAGCACCCCCCGCCAGCAAACCCCGCAGGAGCTTCTCGAAGCAAAGGCACCTGCAGCATGTGCTGATAATACCTATTTAACATTTTGCCAAGGAGAAAATCTCTACTTTTCTACACTTCAAACGTATCATGTTTTCATTTTTAACTTCTTCACTCCCAAGATTGTTTTTTAAATTATCTCAGGGTTTCTCCAAGTATTTCTAGGCATTCGTGCTCATTCATTGCTTTCTACACGCCTTTTACAATAGGACTAGGACTGGAGATGAGTTTATTCCAAGACAATTTCGGGAAAACTCATGGTTCGAATCTTCCAACCAAGAAGAATAAGGTAAGCTATACCGGCAGCTCACATCACACATGGCCAATTTTTCATATACAATCACTTCCTACAAATCGATAAGAAAAAGAATCAACAAGAAATAAAAATATGTTCAGACATAAGAAAAGTAAATAAAAATGACTCCAAACATACACACGTTAGAAATGGCCAACGTCACACATAAGACAAAAGCAAGTTCCAAGTACCTTCGGATGCCAGGTTTTGCATACCAGATCGGCCAAAGTCTGAGAGTGTGACAAAACACCTGTCAGCCAAGGTGTGGGCAAACAGACACCCAAACGCACGGCGCAGGGGGTGGGTGCAAATGCCCAAATTCGAATCATCTCAATAGGAAGCGAGCTGGGAATACCGCACGCTCTCGTCCCGCCGATCCACTTCTAGGAATTGATCAGGGGTGAACTCGCACATGGAGGCAGCACAGGATTAGGCACTGCTAAGTGCTGCTGTTGCATCTGCTATGTACGGCTGCCCAGCAACCAAAAAGAGGACTGTCCACCTCCAACGCCAACCGGCACGCGCCATTCGGCTTCAGACTGGACTTTTCCGAATACCCTGGGTCCTGGGCCACTGGAGGGTCACAGGAGGGTTCTCCTGGGCCTGTGCACCCTTGCCAAGGTCAGAGACTGTCCTATTTCTCCCTGTGACCCCCCGCAAAGCCTGGCCCAGTGCCCAGTGGTGCCAGGGACCCGCAAACGTGCACTGAATTCGTTCCCCGAAGCTGGAGACTCACACATACCACCTACCCACCCACTCACCATTCACTCACACCGCATTTATTGAGCACTTACAAAACCAGCCCCCACCCCCAGGTAAATGTTACTCCCATTCTCCATTAAGAAAATGAAGAGAGATTAGGCAACTCAGCCAAGGTCACTGCCCGTAGGGGGCAGGCCCAAGAGATTTCTGACCACACACTCTTGCCTGGCCTGTTCCTTTCCCCACAACCATGACCTCATTCTGTCTTCAGAAAACTGGCCCCCCCCCACTGCTCCCCTGGGGACTAGACCACCAAGGCCTCCATCTAAGTGCACCTGTGTTAAGCTTGGGGTGGGCGCTCCACAGGGCCCAGTGGAGGAGCCCCCCGTCAAAGACTTCTGCAAAAGTTCCAAGTGCCCCCAGGAATAAGCTGCAGATACTCTGAGCCTGGCAGGATCAGGCAGTCGAAGGAGCCTCTGGAACACAGAACAAGCCAGAACACACAAGGCTGGGGCGATAGGCAATACAAAGGGGACGCCCCCATTCCCGGCACAGGATGTGCACCCTGCAGGGAGGCCTGGAAGCTTTATGGCCCCTGTTCTCAAAGGGGGAAGAACTTGATGCCAAAGCTAGCACCCCACCCCTGGGGGCTGGAGACGCCAGTGCTCCAACCATAGCACGGAGGGACAGAGGGAGGAGCCGCCAGGTCTCAGTGGAAGGCACAACTTACTGGGCCCAGTGTTGTCCTCCCAAGCAAACCATGAAGTCGTGAAGGCTCCTGCCTCCGGGTGTCCATCCACAGCTGAGCATAATGCAGGGTTGAAGACTCACCAGGCACTGACCCTCAAGGCTCCAGAAAGGTGGATGAGCAGAGGAGGAGCAGAGACGGGCTTCTGCTCACCTCATCTGACTGCCCCAAAGCCGAAAGCCTAAGCTCTGAGGAGGTTATGGACCTCCCCCAAGCCCCCAGCCACATGGATTCCACACCGAGGCCCCCCTTCCAGGCACCCCCACTGCTCTGTACCTGCACTGGCCTTTGTCCCTGTACTTCCTAGAGAATTTCAGATCGAACACTGACTGGCCTGGGTCCCAACTTCCCTCCTGGTTGGTAAACTCGAAGTCGGTGCCCGATTCATGCTGGATCCTTTACTTGACCCACCCCTGCCTCATACAAACCATGTGCTCGGCAAATGTTGAAACACGTGAGAGAAGAGCACCCTGCAGGAGAGAGGGGCGAGTGTTTGCAGTTGGCAGAAATTAACCGGAGAACGTGCAAAACTAAGATGAGGTGAGATGTGTCCCACTGACAAACTCTCAAAACATGGAGAACACAAGGGCAAGCCTGCTTCTGTTCTTTAGGAGTTAAAAGAGAAACCATGACTGCGTCACCAGTCTCACACAACAGACTGTCCTTTATTCTGTGCTTGTTTTCTCTAAATCGAAGTTGGTGTGGGCGGTAAATGGGGATGACAAGACTACCTGCTTCACAGGGCTGCATTTTCAGTCATTCATTCATCCATTCATCCATCCATCCTTCCTTCCTTCTTTCCCTCCCTCCCTCCCTCCCTCCCTCCCTTCCTTCCTTCCATCCATTCATCCATCCATCACTATGACTAAAGATTTCATGCCTGGCATTGCTCAAGCATTAAAGATATAGCAGAGGACAAGCTGGCCAAGGTCCCTGTCCTCAGGACCTCATACTCTAGTGGGGAGGGACAGACAACAAACAAACAAAATAATGTGAGGCGGCCATCAAGCAACACAACATCAATAAAATCGGTGCAGAGAGCATGATGGGAAGGGTGGAGGCACTAATCAGAAGCTGCCCGTTATGGGTTGTCTTCCCCAAAAACATTATGTTGAATTCCAAAAAAAAAAAACCCGATGACTTCAGAACTGGCCTTGTTGGGAACAGGGCCGCTGCACATGTCATTAGTTAAAATGAGATGACACTGAAGGAGGGAGGGCCCCTAAACCGATATCACTGATGCCCTTTTACAAAAGGGAAATTCGGGCACGGACACGCGCTCAGGGCGAAAGTCACATGAAGACGAGGGCAGAGGTCACAGTGATGCATCTGCAAGCCAAGGGACACCACGGACTGCCAGCAATGCCAGAAGCTAGTGGAGAGGCCTGGCGCAGATTCTCCCTCCCAGCCTCTGAGGGAACCAAACATGCTGGTGTCACCATCTGGGCCTCCAGAACAGGGAGAGGATGCACTCCTGCTATTTAAGGCCCCCGGTCTGTGTACTTGTGTCACAGACGCCCAGGGAACTACCGCAAGGCCTCCCTAAGGAAGCACCATCCGAGCTGGGACCTGGAGAAGAAGGGCCCTGAACAATATGGGGAAAAGGAGTTCCGAGGAACGGGGAAGGCCAGCACAGGACCCCGGGACAGAGGCTGCGCTTAGTGGCTCCCAGGGGGCGGGGGGCACGGAGATGGGGCAGGCTGTGCAGAGCCTCCGAGGGCAGGGTCAGGAGCTGGAGTGTGTCCTCAGCCGCTGGAGGGTGTCGAGCAGGGAGCTACGCTTCAGGTCCCTTCAAAGAGACCACTCCAGAAGCTAACATATGGGAGGCGTCCACACCCTGCCCAGTACACGCTGTAAGCACCTGATACTTGGCAGGTGTCATTTGTATGGCCCCACAGAACAAGGGGCTTAGGTAAGAACTTCAAAATGATGACGTTTTGAAGAGAGTGGGGGTCCGTGCTCAGGGGCCTGGCACTGACACCATGTGACCTGGGGCCACCTTTTTCCTTGTCTGCAACCTGGGTCGGGCACCAAGAACTCCTGGTGTGAGGGCAGCTGCCCACCCCCACTGGGATGCCCACTTCACGTCCCAAACCAGACCTCCTTCCCCCCCATCCCACCCTGGCTCCCGTCCCGGGGTGTTTCTTTTTTCTGCTGTCAACGGAACACACATCTCAGTGTTTCCTTTATGTCCATGTTGCTCCCGGGCAGCAACTGGCGGCCCAGGCCACAAGTGGCTCAGAATTCTCCAAGCCAAAAATACACACGCTCTGTGCGTCCTCTTCAACAATAAGGAAGGGAAACTTCTGAGTCAAATTTCTACAAAGCCTGCATGGATAATTCTCTAAGCCCCAAAGCGGTGCTCTTTCTATTTTCATTTATTTCCAGTCCAAGGAGAGCCCCACCCCAGCCCCGAGCAGTTTCCAAACTGGTATCTGACACAATGTGAATGAAGGGGTTTTTAAAAAATCAAACTCACTTCATGAAAAAGAGAAGTCCGCTACTCAGAATCGCTTGAAAAGGTGCTGGGTGTGTCAAGTGAACAGGCGTCTGGAGTGCAGGACTTCTCCGGTACTTTAAAATGCTCACACAAAGGGGGAAGAACTTGATGCCAAAATCCTTCCCATACTTGGGAGAAACCTATAGACTAATTCAAGGTCGCATAAATTTAGAAACTTGACACAATCCCCTGCTCACGGAGAGCCTAAAAAATGCATCCGACCTGCCTTTGCCTGAGATGGGAGGAAGCCCCCAGGGATGAGGCATGCGCTCCAACAGGGGGGGACTGTGCCAGGGAGGACGTGTGGGGTTCCTGGAGAGCTTCTGGTTACAGCACCCTGCAGTGGCCCCTGGAGACCCTGGCCAGACGGGACACGTGACGGGGAGACCAGACTCTGCGACTGTAGTCCACTCTGTGCCTCTGAGCAGCTGCTTTTAAGCTCAGCTCTTAAGTCGGGTGGACAGGTGACAATGGCCAAGACAGCGCCCGTACCCTGTGAGGCCAGCCCCTCTCTGGCGGGTGGGACTGGGCCTTCTGCAAACCCTGGTCGGCTTCATGTCACCGGCCCAGCAGCTGCTCGGAGGCCACTCAGAAGGCCCCGACACAGAGCCGCCCCGAGGAGACTCAGAGTGAAAGCAGATGCGAGAAAAGGCCCGTCGGCTGCGTCAAAGGCGCTGCGTTTGGTGGCAGGAGACCGGGCCGGGGCTTTTCCCAGGGCCCGCCAATTTAAATGTGCTGTGTCCCAGACTCTGCTCAGAGGCCTGTGACCAAGTTTACTCTGCCCATTACTGCCCTCCTGCAGGGGAGAGGAGGACCAGGGTCATCTGAACCAAGCCCGGGGGTGCGGCAGACAGGGTCACGGCGGGTTGCCTGGAGTGGGCGACGTCAACTTCTCACTAACCGTGCCTTACTTAGCACCACGGCAGCTAAGTAAGAGACCACCACATGTCACCTGCAGGGTAACCGTGCCTGACAGAGTCACCTCTTATCTCAGCAGGAGCCTTCACGAGGTCCCATGGCAGTGGCCAACCCCGCTCTGCCCTGTCAAACATCCCCAGCACCTCCTCTGGGCCAGGCCCCACAGGCTGGCTGATTCCGGAGGTAGCTTCCCGAGTACAGTGTCTGCAACAATCAGTGGTTCCCATGGCAACCGCACCGCCCTCGGCAGGACGAGGGAGACTTGAGGGAGACTTCGGAGAGCCCAGCAACCACAGGCAAAGCCACCGGGTTTATGAAATGTGAAGAGGCGCTTGGGTTCTGGATTCTTACCCAGAAAACTCCCTTCCCTCTGGGGATCCTCAGGCCTCCTCAGAAGGTGACTCTGGCACCTCTGCCCAGTTACGCCTTTATTCACTTATTCGTATGCTTTTCTAGAACCTTCCACAAGGAATGGAAATAGGGGTGGGCTCGGCCATAGCTCTGACCATCTTGGGCTGGGATGATCTGTCTGCTATGCTTCCCCCGTCAGAGGGCAGGAAGTGTCCTTGTCACCTGGGTACCCGAGACCTCGAACCCGTGTGAGGTGGGGTCTCAGCGAATGTCTGTGGCTCGCTGAACGGACACATGATGGCCACCAAGCAAAGGTGAAGTTGAAAACTAAGAAGGGGGGACTCACCAAGGGTGGAACGAACAAGTCCTGCCCGCAGCAGAGGAGGCTGGCCTGGCCCCAGCACCCAGGGGCTCATGCCATGCCTGCCTTCACCACGGGGCCCAGGTGTCAGTGGGCCACACCACCTCAGAATCCCAGCCCTCCTGCCACCCCTGGGTGTAGCAGCGCCTTGGCAGCCTTCTCTTCACCACCCCACTCCGGGCTGCAATGACACGTCATCTCCTAGGTACCCACAGACCATGAGCCAGCCCCTTGGTGAGCACACAACCAAGTGGGTCCCCCTCAATCTCCACGAGGCTTGCCATCTCCCAGAACAACGCCCTGCCCCCCTGTATCACCACCCTTTTTCAAACAAACACCCTGACTCTGCTGATGGTGATCTCTGGGACCCTGGTCACCCCACTTCACAGTCATCCATTCAACACAGAAGCCAAGCACTCACACAGTACCTAACCCCACACCAGGGCCAAGGGGTGGGCCCGCCAGGGGCAGACACAGTCGCCACTGCATGAGGCAAAAGAAAACGAGGCTCTTCAGAATGACTAAAAAGTGTGGGAGGGACACAAAGGGAGGTGCAGTTACCCAAGCGGGGGCTTAGGCAGTCAACTGGGAGGAGGCGGCTGATGAGCTGAGCGTGAAGACGACAGGTGTGTAAACCTGCACACAGACACCAGGGCGTCCCAGTCACAAGACCAAAGCGCTATGGAGATGCTGCGTCAAGAGTCCAGGAAGAAACGGGAGGTCAGCAGATGGACAAAGCAGTACCACTGCCTCGGACACAAGGATGGGAGAGTGGGACTCTTGGAAGAGTGACTCGGTAGTAGAAAGCCACTCGAATGAGAACCAGTGGTGTACCAGGCACCGCCGATGCCATCCAGGATGGTAATCGCCACTGGCTGACCAGTAACTGATGTCCTGGCAGCACGTCACTCTACCTGTCTACACTCCCTCAGTATTAGGAGACAGCAGAGCCCAGATTCAGCCAACCCTGAGTCGGGCTGGGACCTGAAGGTCAGGACTCTCTGGCCAGGGACCCACAAAGGTCTGAGGCCCAGGGTTTCGTCATTCCCCCACCTCGACCTGAGCATTTTGGTAATTATCTCACCGTTTTCTTCTTCCTAAGGAGCATCCTTATAGAAGATGGGAACAGGTGGGAGGGGTGTTCACCAAGGCCACCTCTCCCTGAGAAACAAGCATGGCCACAAGCATCATTATGTGGCCAGCAAACCTGCCCTCTCCCCAGGGCGCCAGCGACCAGTAACCTGGAGAGAGGACTAGTCAGGCTCTGTCCCTGTTCTGCTGTGTGCGCATCCTGCAGCATGGAGCCCCACTCGGGACGCCCAAGGGGGGCAGGGGACTGAAAGGTCCAAAGGGCACACGGTCAGAGCCACAAAGTCATGGTCAGAGCCACAGGTGCTGGGGACGTTTGACACGGTTGGCCCCTCTGTGACAGCATGAGAAAGACTGCAAACGTCTCGTTGAGGCCTAAGAACAAACCGCAGGGAAGAAAGGTGACTGAGGCTCTCAGCACACACGGCTGGTTTCACATTCGCTGACACCGCAAGCAGTAAGCATGCCGCCCACCGAGCACTGACGGGGACACATGGCCCATGTCACCCTCTGGGTCTTGTTCTGCTCCCCACCCGCCTGGAGAAGGAGAAGTACGACTCCCCGGCTTCAGCCCCCAGCGGGGCGCAGGGCTCTCCCGTCTCGCTCCCACAATTACTTTCCAAGGCGCAGACCCATCGCCTGGGAACACTGACCTATTCTCTCAGCTCCGGGATCACAACCCAAACCATGCACTGCCCCCTCTCCCACTCATCCCAGTACCTGGAGTGGGGGGTGGGGGAAGGGGACGTGGCTCCAAGAACTGAGAAATGCTAAGAAAAGTCTCGCAGCAGCAGACAGAGCAAGGAGGGGCTGGGAGTGACTGGCAGCGGCCAAAGCAAAGGCACCATGAAGGGAGAATAAAGACCTACCTGCCCAGGGGCTGGGAGAGGGGTGCGCCCCCCAAACCACAATGCTCACGGCTGTCTAGGAGCTGGGAAAGCCACAAAACAGAGCCCCCCTAACAGGGAGGACCCTGCCGCTCTCCCCGACCCTCTCAACAATGCTCCTTTTTTCTTGGGCAGTGACCCCACATGTCAGGGCTGCTCCCAACAAGGCTGCCCTCGGGGCTGTTCCACTGCTCTCCGGGTGGCCCCCTGCTTGGAGACACAGCATAGCAGGGCAGTCCCAATCCCTGGGGGCCACACAGGAACCCCCTGGGCAGAGCAAACCTCCCTGCCAAACCCCTGATGCCAGGGCGAAGTCACCTCTGGGTCCCCTGCGTGGTCAACAGGAAGGAGAGAGTCTCCGTGAACAGAAAGGGCTGCTCGGCACAGAAACAGCACCCCCCTCCTCAGCCTCACAGCTCGGGACCTGTCCCTGGCTGGGCCTGGGTGCGGGGGAAATGCCTGGTACTTTCTCAGGTCGCTGAAACCCCCCGACATATAGCCATTTGGCAAGAGAGTTTGCTTGAGGCTGTGACTTCACCCATTTTGAGGGTGTTGATCAGACCCTCTTACCACGGACATGGCCAAGGCCAGGGCCAGGGTAGGGCTGGGCCCCGACAGGGCTCTGAAGAAACATTTTAAAACTCAGTCTATGCTGCCTGCATTTCCAGGGTAACTGGGGCTTGTGGGTGACCCAGGCACTGGCTCAGGATGCGGGGGGGAGGGGGAGGGGCTCAGGAACAGAGGGATGTGCTAACGGACAGAGAAGGGAGCGAAGCCTCAGACGAGGAAAATGAAAAGTTCTGACCTTATCCCTACACTGACCCGAAGTCCAAACCCTTTCTCATCCACCAAGATAAGAAAATCAGAATGCCCACCAAGGCCCATACTTTGAGGAAAAGTATTAGAAATTTCTTGGTATTGGCACAAAATGCTGGCCTAGGTTGGCCATCTGGGCCACAGGACGGTTCCCGGCACTTACAGGCGTAGAGGTGGGGCTCAGAGAGGTAAAATGACTAAGCCAAAATCCCACAGCCAAGGATACAAATCCACCACCCACCACACCCCGAGCCCCGTGTGTGCGCAGAGAAGAGGGGCGAGGGGAGGGCTTCCCTAGGGGAGGCAGGTGAAAAGGCGAGCCAGGTGGATTTCCGAGGGCAGGATCCCAGAGGGAAAGCAGAAGATACGCAGAACGGGGACTGCAAAGCCCGCATGCCCTCCGGGGTCACTGCGGTGCACACTGAACACGGGCATGCCTCAACCCACTAGCCGTCCTCTCCTGTGGGGCTATCACCAACAGGAAATTCCATGCGACCCTGTGAAGCAGGGAAATGCCTGCTGGGTCCACACTGGCAGGGCAGCCCCACCCTGCCCAGCCCTGCCCTGCCCGCCTGGAAGAACAAAGTACTCGGGCCAGGAATGTGCGCCCAGGCCAAGGCCTACCTGGGCCCCACAAAGGGAAGGGGTGGGTTCTTATCTGTGGCCTGATTACGGCCAGACTGGATTACCAAGGCTGGGGGAGCCATCAGCTCCGTTAGGGAGCACATCGGGGTTCTGGAAGTTGTGCTCACAGCAGTCTCTCCCTGGCCGGTCAGCAGCAAGCCTGCCATCCTGCCCAGGGTCCCACAGGGAGCTGCCCGAGCCCTTCCCACACCACAGCCCGCCCACAGCTGGCTGCAGCCCTGGTTTCAACGTTGTCCCTGAAACACGTACAGCTTCGAAGTCCACTATTCAGGCACCATCCCCCATCATCCTGAGTTCTGAGCACATGGGGGTTTTGAAAAATGCCTTCTCCCCTTCCCCAAACTCTCAACTCCCATCGTTCTGGAATCCGGCTTCTGAATGACCAACCTCTGGCCTCTCTCCTTGTGGGCCCATCACCCACGGAGGCCAGAGGCCAGAGCTGGAGGCTGCAGGGGAATTCTGGTGGGGAGGGGCGAGGAGCAAATGGACAAGTGCAGAGGAAGTGTGAACGAGGTGGGAGGCAGGGGGCAACAGGGGCTGGCAGGGAGCGTGGGCAACTGGTTTGTACATCGGCACTGAATTCGAAGGAAAAGAGAGGAAGTTCTGTGTGGGCCAAGGGACACACTTGCAGGCCAGACACTGTCCAAATCACCAGTCTGCGATCTGCTCCTCAGCGGGGACAGCTGAGGCCCAGTCACAAGGGGAACACGACAAAGGCCTGCCTCGCTAGTCATCACTGAGAAGTCCAGGACAAAATTCAGCCCCAAGCCCAGGCCAGGGCCAGTTAACCCCCTTCCCACACCTGCTGAGCTGAGGCCTGGTGGGAAATGTTGCATGAGGCTGGAGCAGATGGAAACTCCGGGACAAGGATCCTCCAGGGCCCTCCAGATAAAGGGCTGAGAGCTGTCCACACAAGGCCTGGGATTGATTCATGAGCAATACCTACCTAATCAATGCTGACCATCCCCTGACTCCATGGGGACTCATATCCTGGGAGAAGGAGGGGCAGTGGCCAGGGGCACCAGCCCAGACAGGTAGGAAGGGGAATGAAGTCTCCACATACAGGCCCGGTTGGAGGGGCCGCCCAAAGCACCCCAGCTGGTTCAGAAGGAAAAAGCAGGAAAATCCAATGACACTGTGAGCAGGGACCGTGGCAGGGGCAGGTGCCAGGACCAGTCCGGTTGTGGAGCCAGAGAGGTAGGGGAGAGGGGCCTTTAAGGCTCCCAGCCTTGCAAGATGCCCCCTAAAATTCCAGAACCGGAACCCTGACTTCACAGCCCGTGCCACGTGGCCTTTCAGCCCGAAATGGTAGCCTGCCCTGAAGTTCTAGGTGTGATGACAACTCGCCAGGCACTGCTGTCCTGGCCCAAACTGCTTAGCATTTCAAGATCAAATCATGCCTGACCTCTGAGAAATCAGCAGAGGCCAGTTACCTCTCTGGGCAAACCCTCGGGCTCCCTGTCCCTGCCTGCCTGCAATCAGCCTCCTGCACAACTCCAGGCGGGGCCCCTTGGCCAGCCAGGAACCTGCAGAGGGCAGGGTCAGGGCCGCCTTTTAATTTGACATTTCTAATGACCCCAAAGAGCACTGGGGCAGACTGCCAGGCCCGAAGTATGCGATGCCTTCCCCATAACGAAGGCGCCTCAGTAGGGGGAAAGGCTATAGGGAAGGGGATGGTGTGCCCACTTGAAAGATATTACAGCACTTAGAAGCCAGCTAGAGACCCTGGCTTACACGCGAATCAGAGAGCTGATTAACAAGGACCCGTGAGGAAAATTAAACTATATTTTTACTGCTTTAAACGCTCTAATTCAGACTTGTTAGTGCTGAGTCCAATCTCTAGTCTGGAGAAAACCCAATCCCCCCTGAGCCACAACTGCCATAGTACCCTTCCCGAAACTGCCCTCCTCACGCCTCGAAAACCTTCGGTGGCTCCCCACTGCTCCTGAATGAGGAGGTGCACTGCCTCGAGCCTGCTTCCCACACTCACTGCTCTGGTTGGACTGGTCCACTCCCGGCCCTGGAAACTGGCCCCAGCCCTCAGCCTGCACACACACGGCCCTCTCTGCCATGCCCCACCCCACACCGGGCTGGTCTTCTGCAACGTGGTCTGAACCATGCTCTATCTTCACTCTGAGAGCACCTGGACCTGACCTCCCATAGGCTCAACTTTGACCTTTCATTGGGCTGGGCTCAGCCACGTACAAATTCGCCTACAGAAAAGCCACGCCACTAAGCAGGCCACAGGCTAGTTCCATTCTCTGTTCTCTGGACAGGAAACCAGATCGCAGAGACCTAGTGCCCAGCCAGGACCCTGCGCTGGGTCTGTCCCGCTAAAACTTCCTCTCTCACGTGTCCCCCCGTGTGCTCTAGATACAAGAAAACCATGAACCGTGTCCCTGTCATAAAGGAGATAAGGCCAGCACACAGGAAATAAAGAGTAAAGCTGCTAGACCCGATTTGGTGCTGAGGCTCCCAAGTCCTCTGAGGCTTTGGGACCAGAGGGAAGGGCCAGGGAGGGAAGGACCGTGGGGAAACCACCAGCAATGAAAACAGTTTCGATGACATAAACTTGAGTCCTTGACGGCGTGCCACCTGTCATCCCTACCTCTGGACTTTCGGAGAAATGCATGCTCATAAATCCTATGGATTCACATTTCCTTAAGTCTTTTCTTTCGTATCGAAAATCTGTTGCTGACGACCTAAAGAACCTTAAGGTCCTGTCGTACACAAGGTCCAATCTGGTATTTTAATATGACATACGTCCAAACGAACACGATCCCCAAAGCCACCCACTTGGGCATCTAAACTTGAAATACCACAGCAACAATTCTCAAAGCCCTGGTGTCCTCCTCTCTGGCACACACCTTCAGCCTTCAAAGTTTTGTTTCAATGATGCCCTGTTCATGTCCCAAAGGTGTACTTGACCTTTAATAACAAAACAGTTCAGCCAAGCTCAGAATAGTCAGTGAAGGTGTATCTGATTGTAGGAAATGCTGACTAAAAATGACTTAAATCATAAGGACAGAAAGTTTGGGGAGGAGGGGGTCTTAGGGTGTTTCCGCAAGAACCCAGCCTCTTTTCAAGTTTTGATTCTGCTCACTAGCATAGATTTTTGTCCTGACCATGGTCACAAAATAGCCACCACGGCTCCAGAGACATTTTCCACAGAGGGTATGTGGAAGGCAGGAAAAGAGGCGAAGAGACAGGCAGCTGTCCTTTCATAAAAGAGGAGATACTCTCTCCCCTTACATCTTACTGGTCATAACTACAGAAAGTGAGTGCCTGTAACTGCAAGGGAGGCTTGGGATCCGAGTCTCTGGCAAAAAGAACTTGCTTTCATGACTGGCCTGGGTCAACCACCAATGCCCCTTAGAGCAAAATGGGACTGTGTGGAAGATGAAGAGTGAAAATATGCTGAGAAGACAACGTCCCAGATACTAAAGAATAATGGAGGCCATGAGCCCCTTAACAGTCCTAAAAAGCCACTTCTGTGGCTTATAGCCTGACCTTTGGGGTAAAGTCAACAAATAGATAAGAATCATGTATAAGGAGTCTCCCATGTGCTGGGGTCTCTGCTGGGGACTGGGATGCGGGTCTTCGAGGACCTCGGAGATAATGGTGAGGGAGAATGTCATCGACCTGAGACAGCTGAGAACCCTGGGGGAGAGCTAGGAGCCTGGGCACAGCCTAGAGGTGGCACCAAGGAAGGAGGGGTTCCTTGGAGGGGAGGGAGCACAGGGGGAGTCAGAGAATACTTCTGCTAGGAAGCAACGCCTGACCGGTATCTGAAGGATGAAAGCAAGTACGCCAAGGTGGGTCATAAAGGGTGTTTGCAGCACCATGAAGATGGGGTGGTTAAGGGTTGGCTGGTGTTTGACTTGGGGAGTGACAGAGGCAAGGTGGCCGGGTTGGCAGGGCAAACAGGGAAGAGTGTGGCAGACCACCCTGAAGAGCTAAGACTTTCACCTAAAGACAACAAAAGCAATGAAAAGTTAAAGCAGGAAAGTGACTCAGATGCTGGTGATGAAAGACCGCCCCACAAGGTGGGGGCCAGCCAAGAGGCAGGGATGACAAAAGGGAGAATCAGCAGGACCAGAAAAGTGATGGATGAGCTGTGAGGACAGAGGCATCCGGACTGGCTGCTCGGATGAGATGGGGGCAGCACCTTCATTCTGCTCCAGGAGGTCAGGGGCAGCAGGTCCAGAAGGGGAGGTGGGGAAACCAAGCTCCAGAACACCAGTGAGCCCCAAGCATCCTAGGGCAGACAAACTCTCCTGCTGGGAAGTGCACCCCCTGCTCAGTTCCTCCAGCTGCTAAAGACAAGTGAGGAACAGCCTGCCTGAGGCAAACCAAGGGCAGGGGGCCGGGGGAGATCTTATCACCGCCTTAAATAGACTAGCAAACTGCTCCCCAGGAGTTTACACAAGGAGGGCTAGGTTACACTGAAGGCTAAGAAAGCCCGCAGTCTGTAGAATTATAACTGAGCTGCCATTTGTAAAAGTCTTGTCTTCCAAGAGCCTCTAGCTGGCAGGATACGGCCCCTCTTACCTCACCCGCCTCCATGCAGAAGGGTGGGAGGCAGGCACTTCCTGCCTGTCCTGTAAACCAGGGGTCCCCAGCCCCCGGGCCATGGACTGGTACTCGTCCGTGGTCTGTTAGGAACAGGGCTGCACAGCAGGAGGCGAGTGGCAGGGGAAGCATCCTCTGTGTCTGCAGCTGCTCCCCAGCACTGGCATCACCGCCTCAGCTCCACCTCAGATCATCAGGCATTAGATTCCCTTAGGGGCACTGGTCCCTGGTGCCAAAAAGGTTGGGGACCGCTGCTGTTAACTATTAGGTGTCGCTGTCCTGTACACAGAGGCCCTTCCTTCGCTCTTGAGCATCATGCATCCCAGGTGGCTCTCCAAGAGCCCCAAGGAGCAACTCCAGCCCTGTCCACTGCAGGAGAGAAAGGAACGAAGGCAGAGTCAGGGGTCGCAAGCAGGGATCTGCTGCAGCTAGCTGACCCTTGAAAGTGCCCCCGCCACTCCTCACGAACCAGCGGTTTTGCCATTCTCTGACCTCAAACGTCTTGCCTGAAAGTAAACCTAACGTGGAGACCTCCCCAAATCAAACACCAGATAAAAGATGCTCTATGGTTGAGCAACAGCCACCACCCCACTGAAAAAAGGCAGCCCCCCTGAACACTCTCTGGGTCCCTCATTGAGCCCAGTTCAGAAACTGCTGTGCTACCTCCTGTGGCCGGCCCAATCCAGGGAGCTGGGGAAACCAGTGGGCCTCCCAGTTCCCGAGCAGGGGAAGCGGGAAACAGCACACGGACACGTCCTTCCATCGGAAAGCTGAGTAACTCGCCAGTCCCTGCCACTGTCACAGACACAGCTGGCCATTTCCACACCTTTGGCTGCAGGAAGTCAGGACCCACTTCGAGAGTAATGGGAAACGAGATGTTCTAGCATAATCTATTCCTGAGAGCTCAGGCCAGAGCTCGCTTGGGAGGGAACATAATCTCTGCCTGGGGGTTCACACGGGGGCAGGGGGGTTGAGAGCAGAAAACACCCTGAGTTCAAATCCCAGCTCTGCCTACTAGTAGCTCTGTGCCCCTAAAACTTCCACATCTAAAAGGCAGAATGGGGGGTGGGGATAAAAACAAAATGAAAGGCAGAATAATTAATCATCCCTACAACCGTCTTAGGGTTTATCTGAGGGATCCTTTCAAGTGCTTTATAAACCACTCCCCAAAGTTAGCTGTACACACACCGATTTCATTACTGGGCTTCTAGAAGGCCCAGCAGTGCGGACTCAGTTTCTACAGAAGGTCTTTTATTTCAGATGCCAGGCGTCTGGGCAGCCCGCTTGTCCCACCAGGATCCCAGGGTCCTGGGCTCCACACTGTTCAGGTCTTGATGTCTTACCCAGCTGATGCCCTCGCCCAGGGAAGCTTGGGGTCTGTGCTGTCCTTGCCCTGGGGTCCCGTTTGCCCTGGTGGGGGTACTAAAAGAACCCCCTGAGACCGCCTGAGAGGGATTCAGTGGCTGCAAGCTCACCCGGCCTCTTGGCTGGCACCAACCCATCTACCCCCCCAGCTCACCCTGCATTCAGTAGAATACCTGCCTGTACCCCTTCCCAGGGGGCTGTGGCTCAGGCACAGAGGAAACGTACTATGTCTCCCAAACCCAGGTCCAGACCCCCACTCCGACAGCAGGCAGTGCCACATAGGAAAGGGGCCCGGACACAGTCCCCTAGACACCCCCAAAACTTGCAAAGCGCTTCGATGGCTCTCCGAGTGGGGTGCACCACCACTGTTTAAAAACCAGCTGTTCTCAGACAGGGGTCCTCGGACCAGCAGCATCAGCATCACCAGGAAACTTGTCAAAGACGCAAATTCTCAGCCCCCTCAGACCTACTGGTTCAGAGACTCTGGCGTGAGGCCACCACCTGGCTGAAGGCGTCCGTCCTCCTGGGGATTCTGGTGACACTCAGGTTCGAGAACCGAGGCTCTCATCCAGTGACTCACCCTGGCTGCATATCAGAACCACCCAGGGAACATTAACATAAACCAGAGCTCAGGATCCACCCCCCAGAGACCTGACCTGATGAACGCTGTCCACCCGTTGTTGTTTCAGTGCTGTAGAAAGAATACAAGGAGCACAGAGGATTTTCATGGCAGTGAAACTACGTAATACTTCACGGTGTGTGATGTGAGGATATAATACGACAATATGATACAACGATAAACCCATGTCATTATGCTTTTGTCAAAACACGTAGAAGTGACAACACCAGGAGTGACGCCTGATGCAGACTGTGGGCTTTGAGTGACGATGACGGTCAGTGGAGGTTCATCCAGTTGCTGACCAACGTACCACTCTGGTGGGGGATGATGCTGACAGTAAGGAAGAATGTCCCTCTGTGGGGAACTCTGTACCTTCCACTTAATTCTGCTGTGAACCTAAAACTGCTCTGAATAACACAGTCTATTTAAAAACAAAAAAAAAAAGCTCCCAGGAGACCGTAATTCAGATGGTCCATGAAGCCTGGGCTGATGGCCCAGGAAGCGGCCAAGCAGGACAGCCAGGCTTCGGAGTCAGCAGGTAAGACCACACAGGCCTGGAGCAATCAGAGAAGATGCTAGAAGGAGGAAGTCATGCTCACGACTGAAGGAGGAAGAAATGGGCTGGGAAAGGGACTGGACAGAAAGGGCTTTCTTGAAAGCACTTTCTTGTAGCCCACCCAACGATCCATTCCTTCCAACTCTCCTTTTAACATCTTCCTTCCCCACATCCGCCGTCACCCCTCCCTCTGGGGTGTCAGTGCAAGCGCTGGTCTAGGAGTCACTCCACCTGGGGGTCAACCACAGTCCCCTCTCTAGAGGGTGAAACAAGTCCCTGCACGAATGGGTTTGACACTCGGTTTCCCCATATGTAAACGGAGGGTACTAAGGAGCTTGAGTGGGGCACAGGCCTGGCACAGAGTGAACATACATTAACGCAGGTGGGTCATGAACAGGCTGGGGCAGACTGAGGCCCCCGCCTGCTGGGTGGAAAACAACATCCCGGCAACCGACGATCTCGTCTCTTGCCAGCGCCACCTCTTGCCTTGGTGGCCGGAGTTAGACGCAGAGCTCGAGAGGGAGCCCACAGCCCCAGGGACAGGCTGGAAGCACTGGGGGAGAAGGGCCCTGCACCCCACAGAACTGAGTGTCTGCTCCAGGCCAGGGGCTGGGAGGACGAATCCTGCACACCTATGACCACAGGGTGCTCCAGCCCCATCAAGGGCCATAAGGTCGTCCCTGGGGTGCTGGCTGCCCTCCAGGGCGGCCTCACCATGGAGCCTGGACCACCTGGGTCAACGAGAGCCCCAGGAGGGGACGCCTATGTGCTGACAGCACTGCTGCCTGAGCACCTGTTCCAGGGAGAAGCCCAGGGTCCACGTCACCTTCAGAAACAGCACATCCTCTGCCTCCCACGGCTTTTTGGCTCTTTATGTTTTATGAGCCTTTTGTTAAGTGTAACGTAACATACGAGAATAGGCATGTATCCTAGGTGGGCGACCTGACGAACGTTCCCAAAGTGACAACCAAGAGCACGACTGGGAAGATGGCAGGAGGGTGCCAGGGGGCTGTCGCGTCCTTACGCAGTATCATCCCCAAAGGTAACCGCGGCCTGCTTCTATCCGCAGAGTAGAACTTCACGCAAACGTCGCATGTTGAGTGCCACTCTGGGACTCAGCCCCTGGCTTCTTCGGCTGGGTGACAAATGGGCTCCATCCAGGCTCTGCCCACGGCGGCCGTCGGTTCATTCCACAGGATTCCATCACGCGAACACCACCCGACCTGCGCATCCATCCTACGGCTGCGGGACATTTGGGCTGTTTGCACTTGGAGGGTATTATGAGCACGGCCACTTGGAACATTCTATGCCCATCCGGTGGACACGGGACACTACTTACTCACGGGCACACACCCAGGGGGAACTGCAGGGCCAAAGGGTAACACATGCCCAGCTTTACGAAGCCCTGTTCTGAAACCCCCACCATCTCTGTCTTCTGTCTCTCGCCCATCTAGATAGGGACGCTCCCAAGGGCAAAACTCCTGGAGCAGACACTCAATGAGCACCTGGCAGGCCAACTGAGCTTCTGCAGGCCCCCCTGCACAAAGGAGCTCTCCGCTGTCCCTCTGGACACTTCTCACCCTCTGGTCCCTACTTCCAAAGGTGCCTTCCCAATGCCTGAGGCCCCATTCTCCCTCAGCCCCTAGCCCCAGCTGCCCCCAGCTGGAGAATGAGGGCCCCTGGCACTTCTTGCCATTCCTACAGAACAACATTCCTTCCCCAGCACGAGAGTCCAGGGTCCTGGGCAAAGCCCAGCCTCTCGCCGTGCCCTGTGAAGACCAGCGGCCTGGAGTGGCATTCCGGGCCAAGCCCCCAGGAGAAGGGGAGTCAGAGCTCACAGAGCACCCAGTGAGCTCACGGTTGGGAGAGAGCAGGAAAGTCAGGCAGCCCCATGGGGCTGGGGCACGTGAGGCCTTCAGGCCACAGGGGAGCTCTGGTGAAGCTGGAGCTGACCCAGTCAGGGAAGGCGGAGAGGACTTCAAGGAGGAGGTGTCTCAGGAGCTGCCTCTTCCAAGACAGCTACAGCTCTCCAGAGACAGAATGCCAGGGCAGACAGTGCAAGCAGAGTCTGTCTTGTGCAAAGCTGGGGGGAAGGTCAGATGGGGCCAGGTTATGTGGCAGTGCCCACTGTCCTATGGTGGCAGGGACAAAGAATCACCAGGCCAAGGTCTCTGGGCTCTGTCCTGAGGGCGATGGAGCTTCAGGGATGTCTCAGAGAAGTCACCCAACGGCAATGTGGTGGGCACAAGGGAGAAGACTCCTGTCATCTCGTAATCGCAGACTCTGACCCTGCAGGTCAGTCTGCAGTTGCCACAGGTGCCCCCTGGAACAGTCACTGCTGGTTCCCGGACCACATGTGAGGCAGCAAGGGGTTGTGGGAGCCTGAAAGAAGGGAATGGAGCACTGCATCCCAGAGGGACAAAGGACCGAGAGGGGTGAGGCAGAGCTGGAATGGAATCTGGAGTCTTAAACGTTCACCAAGTGCAGCAGCTCCACTTCCCAAGACTGGCCCGTTCCAGAACCTTCCACAACACCTTGGAGCAGGGCCTCTCCTCCAGAGCCTCAGACCCCAGCATCGCCATGGCAACAGCCCACAAACACAGGAGACCAGGCCTCAGTGCCATAAACAACCCTGACAGATTCAATAAATACAAATGTACTACAGCAATTTGTGGGGAATTTATGAGAAATTAAAATTTCAACTTGGACAATAAACAACCCATTTAAAAAGTTGCCCCACTTAAAGTTAAATAAACCGCATGCGAGCATTTTTTGAGCATGATGTTGTAAGACTACAAAACAGGGCTTGCCAGGAATGCTTCCTGAGCCCCCTAGCTGGGTGCTGCCGGGAAGAACACATCCACGCATCTGCTCGCCTCGTGAGGCGCTTTACAGTTTATAAAGCACCTCCACCTGCGTGTCCCTGCCTACACCTCCCAAATGCCACGGTGGGACAAGTATGATTAACTGTTACGACGAAGAGCTCTGCTGTTGACTGAAGCACTGGGACCTACCCAAGGTCACACAGCGGGTCAAAGTCAGAGACAGGATGCAAACCCAGGTCAGCCCACTGCAAAGCCACCATGCACACGCAGGCAGCCACGTGTGCATTTTCTTTGCATAAAAAAATTGCACCTGAGTGAAGTGTGATGTGGGGAGCTGGCTGAATTCTCCAGAAATCTGCCCTATTTAAAGAACATCAAAGGGCCTGCTTCAAACAAATCAACAAATTCTCAGGCGTACACACACACTCACTCGCCACCCGAGGGTGCAGAAGGGCTCAGATCCCTGACTCATCAGTGCAAACATGGCACCTTCACCAGGCTGTCTTCAAGATGAAAGAAATGAGACACCGATGGTGAGAACACTGAGAGGTTTTCCAGCCCTGCTTTCCGCAGTCAGAGATTCACAGAAGGAGAGAGTGAGATGGGACCCCAAAGGTCCCATGAGGGCCATGAGCCCATCTCGCAGGAAGGAACGGGAGCCAGGCCCAGAGGCCCAGGGCTCTCTGCCCAGGCCTGGGGCTTCCAGCCCCCAGGGACAGGCTGCAACCACGTGGGAGCCTGCAGGTACCACCGGCCATTCTCCCCAGGCGTGCTCGCTCCTTCACCCAAGTTTCCAGTTGAGCAATACACTAATCATCTCTCGAGGTGGGGGAGATTCACCAGCTCTGGGCATATTACGCCGGCCGGAACCTCCCCAGCTCCCAGGTGGGCAGGGCCCACCCCCTCACTTCTGATATAGCTCTAGAGTTATCCGTCTCCCTGAGACATGGGCACCAAGGAGGGCAGAGGCTTGGTCATCTCGGTGTCCCCAGAGGACAGTGGAGGGCCTGCTGCCAGGGGTCTGGGTGAACATCTAGTGATGAAAAAAATAGACACCAAACCTTCTTGTGCCCCGTGTGTCAGGTCCCTGAAAGGACTGACCACAACCAACTGGATGACAGAAAACGAGCCCATGGCATAAGAGCCACAGGGGCACCTGGAGAGCCAAAAAGGAAAGTCAGAGCTGGGGGCCATGCTGGAGTCTGGGTAGGGACAGGAGATCCTGGGTCCCTCTCTCAAATGCTGAGATGGCACCTTGGGGACCACAGGACAAAATGCTGCTCTGTTCCGAGGTCCAGAGTCACAAAACAGGAGGGAGAAGGGTGCTGGTCTCTCCCTGCTGACCCCCCACGCACTCTCCACCGAGCTCTGTGCGCAGGAGGCTGGCCTCTGAGGACTGAATCACTCAGGGTCCTGGGCTTCCAACTGCCTTCAGCCAAGGAGGCCACACCAGGCCAAGATCGAAGGGCGGGAGGAGGGAAGGACTTCAATGCCCTGTCCTGGGCAGGGGCTGGAGGCAGACGGGGCAGGCCCTGCCCCACCGGTCCTAGGAGCCGTAGCAGCTCCCACAGCTAGGCCCTCCGTGCCTCTTCACCCTGCCCACACCTCTGCCAGCAGTCCCCACAGTAAAGTCCCCTCACAGAACCGCCTAGGGGCAGTTCTGCCTCCCGCCAGGTCCCTGGCTGAGATGGAGAGGGGCAGGCCCAGGTCACGGAGCATTATGGGATCAGAACATCGGGAACAAGCCTGAGCAGGAAGAGACGAGAGCAGAACCACCGTGAACGGAGGATGTGCCTCCTCCCCAGCAGGGAGGGCCGGTGGTAGGCGGCAGGCCATACAGGGCAGCGGCAGCTCAGGGGACAGTGGGTGGGCTTGGGATGGGTGACCCTGCTCTGCTGTAAGGCTCATGCAAAACACTGGGGGCTAGGTTCATGGCAGCCTCGGAAAACTCAGGAACAGGAGGTAGTTATGGGAAGAGGATGAGGGGAGGGTGGCTGACTCGGGAAGAGCCCAGGCTATGGAGGTCCAGCCCAACTGGGTTCAAAGATACAATAGTTGACACTTGCTAGCTCTGTGACCTAGGATGTGTTGTTTAAGCAGGTGACACATCTGAGCCTCAGTTTCCCCATCTGCAGAATGAGGAGAATAATAAATAAGCCCCGCCTTGCAGAGCTATTCTGAAAACTAGCCGGATGAAAGTAAAAAGGTCCAAGAAAGATGGAGACGCAGGCTTGGCAAGGACAAGGAACTGGTTCAAAATCATGTGGTCGAGATTCACTGGGACAGTGACCTGTATCCTCACTGGAAATTCTCTTCTAAAGCCTGAGCTGGACCCAGTCCACCAGGCAAGCACTGTAGGGATGGACTTGGGGCTGCACCCAACACCCCCACCCCAAAAGGGAAGCTGACACGAAAGCTGGTCTTTTCGAAAACTAACTTTTCAGTCCTTACTTCCCTGAACCCAAACCGGCCACCAGAGGACAGAAATGATGCCTGACACACTACTACCAGCCACAGATTACTGAATCTGTGAGGGCTTTGTGACGCCATTGTCCTGAGTGCTCTGACACTGTCTCACTAGTCAGTGAGGTAGGTGCCCTGACAACCCCCTTCAGGGAGGGTGGTCAGGGGCGGGGCGGGGGGGAGGCCTAGGGGTCAAATAACTAGACCAAGGCCTTGCTGCTAAACGGGCCACCAGCACGTGTGTGGATAAGGATGGTCCCTTAACCATGGGGTGATGCTTGTGGCCCTTGGCTGGCAAACTGCAGGTGTGAGGAAAGAGAAGAAAGCACCTGAGGGCAGGACGGCCCCCCACAGAGGTGGATGCAGGACCACCATGTGCCACGTGGACGCCATGTGCCATGTGGACAGACCAGCCCGGGGAAGCAGCCTGCAGCCTGGAAGTGCTGGAAAAAAGCAGGATTTGACCATGAGGAGACCAACCCCCTGCTCGCCTACCCACTCTAACTGTTGTCCTGGGTCAGGAACAGATGCTGGGTAAACACCCACTGGCAGGGCTGCAGTCAGGTCCCAGCCTCCTGCCAAAACGGGTAGAGAAGGGGTGGGTCTGGGGCATGAGGGAGAAAGGAGAGAGGGGACACCTGAGGGAGAAACAGATGTCGAGTAAGTACCTGGATACAGTCGAAAGTCCAGAAGGACTAACACCAAATGCCCTATGTTTGGGGTTTTTTTCCCCAAGAAGTACACATTATTTTTATAAACTGCAAAAACAGTGAGTATTACTTGCCATTTTTACAGCCCAAAAAAATGATCACGGGCTCGCCCCAATAATATCAGGACCAGATGTTCAACGCAACACTGTTTATAAAGCAACAAACCAGAACCGTCGCCAGCCTCCACCAAGAGAATCCAGCAACTCTGGTTTCCGAGGGAATACTATGCAGCCACTAAGAAAACAAGCTTAAGTAGAACATTTCACAGAAGGGATGAAATGCTAACGACATGCTGAGTGTACCTGTGGGCAGCGATTACGAAAGCCTAACAGATCTGTTTAAAATCCATAGATACGTGTTCTATTTCTACACACACACAAAAACCCTCAGAGGACACCTGTGAAGTGCGCCTGCTGGTTATCTCCGAGGTGCGGTAAACACTCTTTGCTCCCACTGGCTTCGTAAGAGGCTCGGCTGGAAAGCCATTTCCAAACCCCGACGGGAGGGTCACACAGGACTGAAGGAGCTCTGGCCGGCAGCCCTGGCCCTGGGCAGCTTTGAAGCAGCAAATGGGTCCACAAAGGCCCAGGTGGAGGGTCGCTGGGCTGTGCTGGGAACAGACTAACTTGCAGTCAAGGCCGAAGCCTGTCCGTGTCACACCTCAGGGTGTTTCATCTTCTTCCCATCAGGGGTCATTGTCCCCGTGAAAACAAAAATGAGGACACTGAAGTCCCAGACAGCAAAGTAAGGGGGTGGGGCCTGGAGTTGGCCCGGGGACACCCGCATCTCTGATGCAGTGAAAGCCTGGCACAGTCGCCCGCAACATTCCCCCGCAACATTCCCCCCTGCACAGTCTCACCAAGCCCTGGGCTTAGGGGAAGGCTGGGCCTCTCATTTATCACGTTCAATAAACATGTGTCCCCACCCCGTACCAGGTTTGTCCCCTCTCTCCCCCAAGCCAGACCCCTCCCCAGAGGCCACATTCCTAGGCCACCGGCTCAGTCCCAGGCATTTTCCCATCCAGGCTTTTGATGATCCCGTCTAAACACTGCAAATAACTTATTTCCACTTGGCAGGGCCTGCAGCAAAAATATTGCCCTGGTGGAGAGAAAGGAGTGAGCCAAGGGCTGCTGTGTGCCAGAAGGCTCACCCCTCCTGCCCACCAGGGATGGAGAGAGTCAGAGGCCAAATTTCTGCCAATTAGACAAAAGGGTGGGCTTCCCAGGACCCCTAAGGTGATCGCAGGAGCAAGAAGACCAGGGAGTTGCTGAGAGGGCTTGCCCACCCTGCCATCTGGCCCCCCGCAGGCAGGCCTGCTCTCCTGCCCTCGCCTCATCTCCTCCGTCAATCTCGCCCCTATCCGGCTGATGGGCCTCAGAGAGGTTTCTCCACTTGGCCTGGGTTGCACAGCGACAAAGGGGCCATGTCTCCAGACGCGGTCTTCTGAGCAGAGAAGGCACCGGCTATGCCATCAACACCCTGAAATCCGACCCTGGCTCTGCTGCTCACTTGCTGGGCAGCACAAGACAAAGGCACCCTGCCTGTCTGAACCCTGGTGCTCTCCCCTGGCAAACGGGGCACAGGCACAAACGGGAATTAACCGGGGCTGGTTCACAGAGGCCCAGCCCAAAGACGCAAAAGCATTTTGGAACTGTCACGTGGGCATTTCAGAGCTCTGCTGCAGTCTTACTGGGTGACTCCTGCCTAGGCAATTACCTTGAGAACCTGGGAGCCCTAAACGTTCCCTCAGGACACCTGGCCAAAGCCCCCTACCCATCCCCAGCGGACCACCGTGCTCCTCCAAAGTGGCTTCTGTGGAGGCGATGACAGCTCTGCTCCACCGCCAAGATTTCGGGACACAGTGCAAGCCGGGTTCTCCTTATAGGGTATTCTCTGAGACCATTATAGGAAATTCAAAAAGGGATACTCAGACTGCCAGTCGGGCTGGAAAATAGGCGTGCACAGAGGGGAGCAGAGCAAACGGGTCACTGGAAGGGCTGCTCCTGCCTGCCCCTCGTACAGGCTACCAGAATCCTGACGACGGATGGGGCCAGCATGGTTCCCGGGGAGGTTTTCAAGGTGAGGATGGCTGAAGGAAAGACAGATGGGGCCAAGTTACAGCTCTAGGTTCACAAACTTCTGGAAAAGCAACGAACATCTCAGCTGCACTGGGACTCCCAGGGCCTCCCCCAGCCAATGGTGAGCTAGCACACCGGGGTGGGGAGGGAGCAGGGTCAGGGGTCAGCACCCTTCAGAGGTGATGTTTCGCCCCATCCTGCTTGGACCCAGGAGATCTAGAAAGAGGAAGGAAATACGTCAGCCTGTGTCCCCAAATGCACCCTGCCAGGGCAAACTCTGCTCCAATCCCAGTGTCAGTGCAACCAGGCGGCACCCGTCCAGCCCGTGTCCAGGAGAGGACACCCGGCTAAGACCTTGCTGGACCACAGCAGGAAAAGCAGCCACATGAGCCCTGGCCTCTGTATTTTCTCTTTGTTTGTGATAACCAAACAAGAGAGATCCCTTTACTTTGGCTCGTCTATCCAGTCATTCAACTACACGACACATTCAGACGCACGTAGCTTGTCCACTTCTAAGTCCAGAGCCCAAGTGCGCTGGGCACACCAGGCTGTGGCCCCAAACCCATTCCCCATCCTCTTACTCGGTAACAGAACCAAGTTCACGTGAGCCGACAGCATGTCCAGCACATAGGCCACACTTGCCAGCCTGCTGGCCGCCAAGTGTCAGAATGCTCAGTCGATTCGGACCGAGGCGGAGTCGGCAGCAGTGTGACCTGGGACCCCCGGAGAGGCCAGGTGTGAGCAGACTCAGGTGTGGCTCGGCGGTGCCCTGTTCCTTTACCATCTTCCAGCAGCCTTCTTCAGCAAGGAGGTGACCTTAAGCCTGGAAGCCAGTACGGAGGACGGTGTGGCACAAACACAGAGAAAAAGGGTCTGAGCAACTTTACGGAGCCCCCACCCGGCCCTCGGTTCCTGCGTCCAGCTTCTCTGGCACAGACAGAATGGACGACCTGTCTTCTTGAGGCCACTGTTATTTCCACTCTGCTACGGGCAGCTGATGGCTCAACAGGGAAGCTGCAAGTGGACACAGGGTGCTGGAGAATGGGAGCCAGCCAGGCAGATTGGCTGGACGTCGGGGTCTAGAATAGGCCCCTGTAAGGTACGATGTCCTTGCCTGAGCCTCCTGGGCGCCATACTTCTGCTTCTAACTCTCCCTTTCCATCCAGGTCAAGATGATGATTCCCTGTTTGTGACACTGACACGGTTCTTCAACATTTCAAGAAAAAAGGTTCAGGCCTCTCCATGTTTTTACTCCCTATCCCCAGGACTCAGAGTCCTTCGTGGCAGCCAGCTTCATTTTCCCATACGCCTGGCTACCAGGAGGCTCAGAAGTACCCTGGTGCGCCCCACGGGAGCAGGCCTGTCGGAATTCTACGCGCCCCCCCCTCTGTCCCTCGGCCTTGATGTCCTTCTGCGACTTTACCAATCTTTCCTTTAAGGAAAGGGAGTATAAAAAGGCATACAGAAGAACACTCACAGCCAGGAACATCCCCAGACTATGAAACTAATGAAAGCGACTCGTTTATCTCTTTTGAGGACAGTTAAAATGGCAAGTTACCTAATAAATGAGCGCTTCGTAAGAATAAGGAAAACTCTCCGGTTTGTGTATACTTTCTGACCTTTCAAAACGAGGCTATGCGATGTAACCACCTATTGCTGGAAAAAAAAATACTAAGACCTCTCACCCAGCCGCAGCCTTTAGGCACTATCAAGAGCAGATTAAGAACCTTCCAGAATACACAAACATGTCGTTATTCTCTTTCCTCCATCAAAGCCACCGTGAGTCAGAACCATCACATTAAATGTTCACGTCTCAATTTCAGAAGTATTAAAAGGTTTTTAAACGGGTGTTAGAGAACAGGGTGGGGCAGGGGGAACGTCAGTAAATGCACAGAAAAAGAAGTTAGCAGCCGTGACTTCTGAAGAATGAGATGATGGGAAACTTTTCCAATTAGTGTCATTTCTGTAACATTTCATTATTTTCCATTGATCTCCAAAGATACATCTATAAGCAGAATGCACATGAGGCGGGAATGGCCGGCCCCCAGGGGAATGCGACATGGTTCATGAGCCTAAGAGCTTACAGAGAAGGGGGAGCCCCCGCAGTACGTAATTACCCTATGAAACTGCGGGCTGGGTGCACAGGGCCTGTGGAGGCCCAGACAAGCCATGGGGGGCCCCCCTCTGGGTGAAGTAAGGGGAGGGAAAGACATCCTGGCATTGAGTGGCCATGAGCTCGGTCAGACTGGTGGACGAGTGTCCACCACAGGGGGCAGGAAGAGAAGGATGGCAGCTGGGGAGGGTGCACCTGCAGACGTGGCCCAGGCTGGGTTCTCTCAAGTGGGAACCGACTGTCAAGGGCTCTGTGGACACCTCTAAGGAATGCGTCTTCACCCTGCACCCTGGGCGCTGCAACCGAGCTGTGACAGGACGGGGCTGGTTTGAGGAACAGCACTAGCAGCAGATGGGCCCCATTCAGGGGAGCCCATCCAGACGCCCCGAGCAAAGGAAGGCAAGGAAGCGCTGGTCTCGAGTGGAGCAAACCCAGCAGTGGTGAGTGGAGATTCAGAGACGGAGCCTGGAGCCAGCTCGGCCTCCTGCTACTAGCTGAGGAACCGGGGCAAATTCTGACTCAGTTGCCCTCTCTGTAAAGTGGGGGTAATGAAAGTTTGCCTCTTAAATAGAGCTGATGGTAGTGCTGATGATAGTGCTCCCCTGGATCACCGAGGATTAAAGTGGTGAACCGTGCAAGAGCCTACAGGAGCTCCCAAACACAACGAGGCTGTGCTCGCGTTTCCTTCAGTTGTGTCCCAGACCCCATCAGGGCGGCCACTCCCAAGGAGACACCAACATGAACCCCTTCTCGGAACCCACGCAATTCACACACATCTCAGCTTTCTAACAGCGACCCCGAGACCACAGGCTGACAGAACCACAGCTGGGCCTCCAGGACCTCCCCACCCCGTGTTGTCCTTCAGTCACGATCACCCCCTCCCCTCAGAGGCCAGCAACTACCACAGTGCAGGGCAGAGCCAGCCTCCCAATTCCAGCACAGGACCAGGTCTGGGGACACTACAGTAAACAACCAAGGAGTCACTGGCATGGGACACGCCCATGTACACAAGTGGGGGTTCAGAGAGATGGCCTACAAGCCATGGGCACCGCCACGCCAGGATAACCTGATGCCTCAGGCTCAGTAACGTCACTCCTAGAAGTCCATCCACAGAGGGGACCTCAGATGCGAACAAGCGCAGAGTCCAGACACCCAGCGAGACACCTGGCTTGTCATAGCGAACCGAAACCGCTAGAGCTTGAGGATGCAGGGCAGAGAAAGGGCCCCAGACACCGGCTCGCCCACCCCCCGAATTCAAGGCCACAAAACTACGGACACAGGAAAGCCCAACTTGGAGTCACACAATATGTGACAAATAGCATACTTTTCGAAAGATGAGAAATTTTGAGAACATCTCAAAAGAACTATTTTAATGATTATCTCTGGGTTTTCATTTTCAGGCCTATTTTTATTTCCTAAAACGTCAACAAGGAGCCCCTCTCACTTACTGAGGAAGGACTAACAGAAGTTTCTCTAACACAGACCCTCAGGGCCTGCTGTCCGGGGTTCAGCACTCGGCTTACAGACACAGAGCACGCCCCAGAGCCAGGTCCTGCCCTCCTCAGGCATCAGAACGTCCTGGCTTTTGGGGGGAAGGGGCTGCTGGGGGATCATGAAAGTTGTCACGGGCACGGTTACACCTGAACAGGTCTAAAGGCACAAAACAAAACATGAGAATGGGGAGGGGACCGGAAAGCGAGAGGCCCGCTTCCTAGCCGACCGAAAGATTCAAGGAGGCCGCACGGACTGTGTGACAAGGGGCCGAAGGCAACAGCTGTCTCTGCCCCACTTTCCGCAGGGCCAGCGCGCACCGCTGGGCACAGGATACGGCCCAGGGCATCCACGGCAATGCACTGTCTCTCACTGTCAGCCCTGGACCTGTGCGGCCACAGGGGGTGACCCCCAATTCAAGTCAGCACCCACTGCTGGCACCGGAGACTCTGCGACTCTAAAGTGCATCCCGCTTAACTGGGCATCCAGGCCCACCAGCTGCAGGCTGCACTCCACCCAGCACCTGGACAATGACGATGGCCACGCGGACACTGGCGGTCCACTCTGGACGGCCTCACCCAGAACCACCTCAGAAGTGGCAGCTGCTTCCAAAGCTGACTCTGCTTCTGGCTCATTCGGGCTGCTTCTGGCCTCTTCCCTCCCTTCCTACTCGCCCACATTCCTCCTCCCGCCTCTGCTCTGACGTGCAAGTGCTTCCTCGCTGCACTCCACTCCGGTGGCTGAGATCAGGGGGACCGAGTCCGGCCTCTGCGTGGGATGGAGCGGGAACACGCCCTGGCACCGGGGGCGTGGGCACCCAGCTTGCCCGGAGAGGACGCTCTTTTTTCTTTAACGGACGGGCTCAGGTTGACTCAGCAAGTCAAAGGCCGGGGGAAGAACACCCAGAGCAGACAGAGGCGGCCCTGAAAGCACACAGGGCTGCACCGACGCCGAGGTGGTTTCTATTTGCGACAGCAAGCCTAAAAAGCTCAAGAATAAAAATAAAACTGACAGAACTGAAACCATTCAGTGGAGTCGACAGCCCTTAGCGTCACTGTGTGAGCATGTTCCCACGTCTGTCCTCCAAAACGGGATCTCTCTTCATGGCTGCTATAAATGTTTGATGGGAGCAGATCTGGATTTCTCTAACTCTTCCTCCTGCCCCATGTGTCATCGTCATGCAGAAATACTATGCCGACCACGCTTACGCATAAATTTCTATTTCTATGTTAAATATATATATATCCTGAGTAAATGAGAACGAAAATAACTTTCAGAAAAAGGAAAGAATAATCTTTCAAATTTAAAAAAAAAAAACTTTAAAGGAATTAAGCGAAAATCCACAATAGTTGGAAACCTAAAAACGGCGCAGTGGAGGGGCACAGTCTTCACACCAGATAGCTATTTTTCTCCGCAGCACAGATTCACCCACAGCTGATCCCCGCCCATAAGCCTCAAGGTTCATAACAAAGAACGAGGGAAGATAAACTCGTCCTTAGGTTTTATTCAGTGTCTCAGATCCTATGTAGTGAGTGTCACCCCATTTTAAAAATGAGAAAGTGAGATCACACAGCCAGAACACAGACTATCAGAAACCCAAGCCCAGACAGACCTGTGGGCTCCACATGGAGGTCGAGCACGGCCAAGAACAGTCTATATCCCAGTAATGGACCCGAACCACCACGTGGGAACGTTTGTGCAGAGCCAATTTCCCCATCCGGTGGCCACCCTCCCGGGAGGTGCTGTGTCTCCTGTCAGAGGTCAGAGTCACGGTCAGGGAGCCCCTGCCCATGAGTAAGGGCTGGATGGTCGCCGTGAGCTCTTTCAGTGGCAAGGATGCCAGGCCCCCAATAAACTCCAGGACAACTGAGATTCCAAAAGCCCCTTACCCCCAGCTCCAGAGCACCGGGTAGAGGGAGCAGAAGAAAACATGTTCGCAGGCGTCCAGCTCTACCTGTGCTCCAAGTGGAAATAAACTCCGGCAAGGGCACTGAAGTCAGCCAGCCAGCTTGGGCACCCTGGAGAGAGGGGGTGGCAGAAGGAACCCGGCTGGGGATTAACCATTTGACACTTTTAACTGCATTATCTTCTAAAACAACTTTTGAACCATATGAAAATTGTACCTAGATAACAAAGTCGTCTTTAAAGCAGAACGGAGAGCTCGGCATCTGTAATCCTTGAGGAGAAGCGCATTCCTGGGCCACGTGACTCTCCCTCTGGCTCTAGAGGAAGAAGGCGGCGCAGAGGGTGTGCTGCCCGCATTCAGCACGTGCATGTGAACCAGCTTTCCTCCCCCCACCGCCCCTCTTCCTCCGCCCAGCACCTGGGATCTGGCCCCTCGCTCTCCCTCTCCCCCACATTCACCCAGGTACCGCACCCTGCCATCTGTCTCCTCAGCCCTCCACCACTGCGTTAATCCCAGCCAGACCCCATCACCCTCACCAGGCTGTGGCCTCAGCTTCCTACCAGAAGCCCCAGCTAGCTCCTCGCCCACCAGTTTGGCCTTGTTTAGAAACCTCCTCTGTGCCCCCACAGTGGGGCCTTGGCCCATGGCCTCTAACTGGAGCATATGCACAAAAGCCCCTCAACGCCCCCTGACCCAGCACCCCATGAACAGCTGACCAATCCCTCTTGTGGTCTGGCCCTGCTGCCCTCTCTGGACTGGCAACTTGCCACCTCCCTCATGGCCAAGGTCCCAGAGCTTCCAAACCACTAGCAGTCAACAGACCCCCTTGTCCAGCCTCTGGATCAGCGTTCACGGGGCACTCCCTGCAATGACATTCAAATACCGCACCTGCCCACCCTCACCTGCACCCAGTTTATTCCTTACCAAGAGGCATTAATTTTCCTGTAAGGCCTTCCCCAGCCTCTGCCCACTCCCCCACTTTAAGTGCTGGCCCCGTGTCCTCACAGGCCCACACACAGCACAGACAAGCCCTTCCTGCCCTCTGGGCTTGCCCATGAGCCTGGGGCAGGGGCCACTGCACCCCCAGCGCCAGACACCTGCACCCCCAGTCCTCCATCAGCCCTGGGCCCACGGCCCCCTCTCAGCATCTATCTCTCATTTTTCTTCTGGTTGGTCATCTGCCATCCAACTCCCATCCCTGAATGGTTCGTGGAGAAGAGGGGCAAGTACAGAGACAAAGAACTCCAACATCTCAAACAAGCAAAACTTCTGAGAGACCCCGAGCCAGGCCCGCTGCCCGCCCCGCACACTCTGGCAAGCTGGGGAAACATTTGCTCCCTCGCCCGCCTGACAAACAGCGGCTGCTCCAGAGACTGGTTTCGTAATGTCTGAATTCTCAAGGAATTTGGAAGGAGGACAGTGAATCTATAATCAGCGACAGTACTTTTCTCACACTTACAGCTTGCTCATTTGCATTTTAAAATAAAACTCCAACCCTTCGCCTGCGAACAGTCATCTCCCTTTCTCCTGTTGCTTTGAAAATACCTGAGGAAGGGCAGCCCAATGAGCATGCTGGGGCAGGGATGCGGGCAGGCAGAGCAGTAGGTCCATGTCCTTTCGGGGTCTTCTTCCGCTAAATGTAGGGCTGCTCTGGATGGGGTGGCGACCAGGGATGAGGAAACATCACGGGCTTCCCTCACAAGCCTTCCCCACAGAGCAGGTCAGAGTAGAAAATGCTCCTAGGAGATACAGGCCTCCTGCCCAACACTTGGCAGAGCCCCAGGCCCACCCCTGGTGCCCCCGGGGCTGCAGATGACCCAAGTGGCCAAGGAGTATTTCCCCTCTAGCCTTACTGGATGGAGGGGCAGTGATGGCTGTGTCACCCATGCTTGGCATTTTAGCACCTAGCCGTTTCAGGGGCAGGAGAAGGGCCTGGGGAATAGCCAGGCTTAGACCTGCCTCTCAGCCAGGCTCTGCCAGGTGGACGAGGCTCATCAACACTAACCAGGTTTACCCTGCCCTCCTCCAGGAAGCCTTCCTGACTCACAAGCCTGGGTCAGGAGTCTCCTCTGGGACCATGCCAGTGACCCCCACCCACCTTGGCCTCTGGTTGCCAACTAGAGACTTCAGAGCTGAAAGGACCTGGCCGTGGCCCATGTGAGTCCCCAGCACCTGCAGCCTGGTACACAGCACATGCCCAGGAAAGACTGTGAAAAGCAGCTGCCCAATCCACAGCTTGGAGGGGCCCTCACCTCAACAGCTGAGCACGGTCAACAGTTAACACCTGAAATGGTAAGGTCAGGAGGACCTGTACGGCCAGCATCCTCATAATAGTACAGAGGAAGAAACTGAGACAAACAGTACCTGAAGGTTATCACCCTCACAGGTACCTGCAACCATGACAGGCACCTGCAACCATCACCTTCAGGACAGGTACCTGCAGCCACCATCATCATGACGGGTAGCCCTATGGACACGAGGGTGGGGAGCATTTTGTCCCACAGCCCTTGCTGCCGTCTCTCCTGAGCCCCAGCACTAAGCACAGAGCGGGATTTCCACTGCTCCTGGCCCTTCTGGCCTCAGCCTCACCTGGGGCTTCTCACACTACATGAGCAGAGAACGGACATCACTTGGCCTAACAGACCCAGGTTAGGGAGGCCAGACAGCCTGCGGACAAGCCCACTGCCAAGCAAGGCCTTTCTGGGTCTCAATGGACACAAAGGCTGCTGTGGCCCAGCCCCAGCAGGGCCTCTAGATGGCCTGAGAGCCGGGCTGCTGTCCTCTCTGAGCCTGGTTCCGAGAAGTAAACGGGGCAGTGTGCCTAAGCACTGGCCTTCAAACCAAACCCCCAAATGTTTAAAACTGTTTCTATTTGCACATTTTCAAGTTGACATTGAAAATTTCTCATCATAAGTTTAAATACTTGTAGAGGATGTAATTTCCAACATACTGTAAATATTAACATTTCAAAATAAAACTGTTACTATTTCTCTTTCAAATGGATCCAATGGAATCTAAATATCATAGCAATTTGAGATCCACCATCATCCATCTTAAATTTACAGAATCAGACTCTTCTTAAACACCTGGAAAGTTAGCATTTCCTTTTGCCTCCTCCAATTTCCAATCCGCACCCCTCAGAGATGTTTTTACCATCAGTGTGTTTTAGGCTTTAAAGCCTTTAATTATTACACTGCTAGGCAAAAAATATATAAAAATATATGTTTTATTCTTTTTATTTCATGTGGCCATAAAGATCCAAGTGTCAAAATTTCCTTCTAGACTGGTTTATCATCACAATTACTATTAGTACACAACTGAGCAATACAATGGAAATATATTACCAATTTATACAAGTATAAGCATAAAAAATTAAACCTTGTTAGAAATACATCTCAGAAGAGATGAATGGAAAATTAAATTTAAATTGTTTCAAGCATCCAGATGGATATTACCTATTGCTAGAATAAGGTAGAGCCTATTATCAATTCTATCTCTACTTTTCAATTTTTATAAAGGGCTGGAAAACCACTTATTCAAATAAATAAGATGGAATGGAAAGAACACATGCTCCGAATTCCTTCAGAATTATATGCCAAGAATTACAGTACTTTATTACCTAAATCATTTTAAATGTTCTATCAGCTGACAACAGATTCTCTTTCACTTTCATTGCAAGCAAAGAACTAGAAGTACCACACTAGCCCCAAGGTCACAATGAGCGGCCACGTGACACCCAGGGGAGTCTTAGGCCCCATGTCACACACCAGACCGCATCTGCCTGTGGAGAATGAGTGTGCAGTTCTGTAGATAACAAGCGTCCTGTGTGCCAGGCACCGTTACGACTACTTTACCCAGATTAACTCCGTTAGGCCTCGCCGCGATCCCAGGGGACAGGCATCCTTATTACTCTCATTTTACAGACAGGGAGACTGAGGCACCAAGGAGTTAGACAACCGGCCCGAGGCCACACAGCCAGAGCCACGAGCCCAGGTGTCTTGCTGGCCACCACCACGTGCACTGCCTCCCTGGAGCTGGAAGGAGGGTTAGTGTGAAGGGGACCACTGGGACACCTTGCCAAGCAGGTCGGCTATGGAAGCGAGCACGTGGGGAAGAGGAGGAGCCACAAAACTGACTTCTTAACTGTGCTCACACCGCCACCTTGGCCAGGTTATGCACAAATGCTTCTTTCGGGTCAATGACATCAAAGCCATCAACGCCTGGCACCTCAGAAGACCCAATAAATGTGAAACACTCACACTATTACTACTGCCATTAAAACCGCAGGAAGAGAATAACTCCCTTGACAGGGACGAACACCGCAGCACTTATCAGCATTTTACATCCTCGGCTCCCAGTAGCCAAAGCCCAGGTAGCAAAGGCCTGGATGTTCTTAGTAAATGGGGCGGTGTGCTAGCACACCGAGGGGACCCAGTTAGACCACCCACGGGGCTCTAAAGACCAACTCACCTGCACTCACATCCCAACTCGAACCACTTACCAACCCAGGTCCTCAACAGAAGTTACAACAGCTGAGCCTGTTTCCTCATCTCTAAATTAGACATGAAAACATCACCCACTGCACAGCACAATATGGGCAAATCCCATCAGGGCACCTGACACAGGAAACACTGGGTGGTGGCTGGGGGCATGCATATTTCCCTCTCAATCACATCCAGTGACCGGCCATACCCTCACTGCCAGCACCCAGCAGGCCAGCAGCCCGGGGATCCGGCTCCCAGGCCTGGCTGATTTTGAAAAACCAGCCAAGTGGATGTGCTTCCAATTTTTGCAACGAGCTTTTCTCTATGTCTTAAAATTTCAAGTTCTCCAAACACTCGGGGATGCCAGGAGGAGGTGAACAGAGAGGCGTCACGGTGGGTTCTATTTTTAGATGCTGGTGAGGACAGCATCCAGCTTGGCTTCACTCTGGTCCCCAGGCACCACCTCCTCCCCCAAGTCATCACCAAAATGAACAGCAGACACATCAAGAAGGATTTCATAATTCTTCTTCTGCCTGGTACATTCTAAAACAATGGCTCCGGTCTCCTGGTCCACCCACAGACTAAGTAGATTAAGGTCTTAGTCTAAATCTCCCCGGGGAAGCCATTTAAAGCAAACAGACCCCTGGGCTGTCCCTCACACAGGAGGCTCCAAGGCTCCTCCCATCCCCCCCTGCAAAGGGGGTGGGGGCTGCATCCCACTGTGTTAGCCCTGGACCTTTCACCAACAAGAATCAGGTACTGGGGGAGGGGCACATTTCTTCCCCTTTTAAGCAGTGTTTGTTGGTGAGCATGTGAATTCACTTCCTCTAAAAATGGCTCCGAACAGAAATTTCCCCCACGGGCCCTGACAAGAGGTCCTCCAAGAAGCACCTGACCCTCTGCTGAGTGAGCAACAACGGCTCCAACTATGGACCCCCCAGCCTCAGTGGTGGGTACAGCAGCATCTGCAAAGCTTTTGGGGACTTTAAAGGTAACTATCAGAGAGGACTAGGAAGCAAAAATAATCCAAAGCATCCTGGAACAGGAATGGTCTGAGACACCCAGCCCCAGAAGGACAAACATACAACTGTACCCCGTCCGTCCCCTGCTAGACCCCCAGCTGGCAGTATCGATCGATCCCTGCCCTCAGCCATTCACAGATTTAGAATCCTCCAGGCCTCCACTACCAATCAATTGGAAATGGCCCTGAAAGCAAACTGCTCAGCCATTCCTGAATTCTGACTTCTCTCTTTTGATATGTGGAGAAATTAAAGTGCCCAGAAATCTGCACCTTCACAGGGACAAGATGAGCCTGGAGGAAAACTCGAGAGCCGACGAGGGTTTCAGGAATTACCTCCTCCCCAAAAGCAACCTCAGCCCACAAGCTAAGGAAAAGGGAGGCCAGAAGAAAGAATTCAGCAGCACCCCCTCCCCCAGCCCCACCAAAGCTTCCAGACAAGGTGCCCAGCCCACCACCCCTGTGGCTCCTGTCAGGGCTGTACCTCTCTCTATTTTGGGACCACACTGGGGGATAACACTGCTCAAGGAAGTCAGAGCTGGGAGAGGGCTCACCCTCAGAGGGCTTGTACCCCCCCAGTAGAGCCTGAGGACAGACAAACCCTGGGGGCATCAAGACCAAGGAGACCTGTGGATTGGCTAAGCCCCTCACCGAGAGCACCACCTCTCCCCAAGCCAGCCCCTTCCACAGACAAAGCCCCAGCAACTGGAGAAGCCACAGCCCCGCCCATGCCCTGCCAGGGAGGGAACCGTGGGGCGCACACAGGGCAAAGTGAAGACAAGATGCACATGACGAGAGGCCAGGGCCACACTCCAGGGACAGAGGAGAGCCCCTGGGCACAGACGGGCGCAGAAGACAGTGAGGGCAAGGTCCGTACTCACCTGCACGACTTCTATCCCTCGCTTCCTGTGGGGTAAAACAAAGAAAGCAAAGGTTACTCAGAGGCAAGAAACACCCTTCCAGAACGTTCTCTACAGCCAGCTAAAGGAAGGGGGGTGAGGACAGGTAGCGGCTGCCCCTTTCATGCCATGGTCCCCAGATGGTTTCACTTCCAAAGGGAAGATCTAAGAATCCCTAGCCCGTCCTCAAAGCCACCTTCTGGTAGAAAGAGAAGGTTGGCTCCCCAGAGGGACTAGGCCAGAGTCCTACAGACACCCCGATCTGTTTTCTTCACAGCCAGCCGCCCTCCCCATTCCCAGGGCCAGGCCTTTCCTGGGCAGCTCTGGCCTGGCCTGCCACCACATTCACCACCAACAGCTGGTCGCACACCTTGCCCTGGCCTACAAGGTCCACCCCAGCCTATCAAGCTCCATCCAGCCCATCCACTTTCCCTCACGCAGAGGTCCTCCTGTGGTTCTGTCCTGGCCATGTGTGGCCCCCACTGACACCCTGCCTACCCTGTGGCCCTGTTTCACCGTGGCCCACGCCAACATCCCCGAGCCTGGCCTGGTCTCCCTCTCTCCCCCCACAGCCCCACGCCCTGACTCAGCCTACCCCATTACAGAGCTGGGATCCCTGCAGAGCTGCAGAGGCTCCCTGCTGACTCACCTACCTTCACCTCCCCCACCCACATTCCTTCCTGCAGGACGTTCCGGGCACACAGGGCTTTGTGGCATCTCGGAGCCTTGGTCCCCCACCTTCCACCCAGCCTCGAAGATTTGGCTCAGACAAAAAGCACCCCCAGGACGCCTGCCCTGAGCCGCCACGCCCCCTCCCCCACCCTCACAGAGCCACAGTGCTCCTGAGAATTCGGGGCTCCCGCTACCCCGCCCTTGTTCTGGAGTGCAGATGGGCTGTCATCAGGGGCAGAGTGCTGGGGAAGGCTCGGGGGTGCACAGAGGGCATGCTGACCACTGTGCCCAAGTCCATTCTCCTGGAAGAAAGAAAGGCTGGGCCTCCTGCAGATGCTCAGGGGGCTGTGGCCAGGCGAGGAAAGGACCTGGATTCACTCGCCCCCACTCTTTACGTGGAGCAGGGACTGTGGCCAACGCCATGACAGTGTGTGCCCCATGCTGGCCATGTGCCTGCCTGGCCAAACATAAATAGGTAAGCCATAGCTCGGTGCCTGTGCCCAGCCCAGCCTGATACTCAGGGCACAACAAATGCTCCAGCCACAGCTCAGGCCCTGGAGGGGCTCACAGTCTAAAGGAAGGGTCCCTAAAGTCCCCATGAAATCCTCTGGGTGACAGGGAGCAGCCTCACAACAGCACGGCTGAGGGGACACCTACCAAACTCACATTTGTCTGCCAGCGCCTTCTGAGACCCTGGCACGGATGAGAACCTCACAAGGAGCCACGACACGAGACAGCAAGACTCGGCAAAGAAAGCTGACCAGGTCACACTATAGGCTGTGCCTTGCCGCCTGCCCCTTAGCCCCCAACACCGCCACAGAGCCACTCACCCCAAGGAACCAACTAGAACACCACAATGGTTGCTTCAGGGGTCCTTGCCATCCCACAGTTTCTCTGCACTTCTGGAAGGATGGCCAATATCCATGATTTCATGAGGGGACAAACTGGACACAACAGCACAAGCTCCGGGCCACCGGAGCCCACAGCAGAAGGATAGACTGCATCAAAAGGGACCTGTGCCACACCCAGTCATCAGCTCCTGGCCCACATCGTTTCTGAGCTCTGTGGACATCTCAGAGCCCTGTGCCTCATTCCAAAGTTGTTCCGGCCCCACAGAGCATCAGTGACAGTAAACTGCCAGTCGCTTTGCACGTCCCTGCCCCTGCCCCTGGATAGAAATCCTAAACGGCTAAGGGAGAAGCCCCCAGGGAAGCTCCTCATGACAAGACTGGGACTGCACAAAGGGAAAGATAAGGACGCAGCAGGAGACCTGCATGTGTACGTGACCAGCAGCAGGTGCAGAAGGCCGGTGCCGTCAGGGCCTGCCTCCCATCAAGTTAATCCTCACGGGATCCAGGTTATCCCTAGAAACCGACAGCGGCCACTTCCACCCTGCTCTCAGGAGCCATCCCCAGTCCGCTCTACCTCCCCTGGCCCTAAAAACAAACAGTTCTCAACCTTGGAAAAAGAGTCTCTAACGTAAAAGAAACAAAGTAACCTCGAGAACAGAAAGGCTGAAAACCTTAAGTGGAGCTGAGCTCCCAGGAGCCAGCACCCTCTCTCTGTAGCTCAGAGCTCCAAGAGCAAGATAAATTGCCACTCTGGGGGCTCGGCTTCCCTTTCAGTCCACATCAGGCCATACCTGTGCACGAGACCCCCTTGATGGTGCAAGAGCTAAGGTGCCCTGAGTGCTCAGGGCTCCCAGATGCCCTCAGCAGCCCCGAGGGAGGGGAGGGATGGCCTGCTCCTCGGGTGAGCAAGCTGAGCCTGCGAACTCAGGAAGGGCGGGCGCCGGCACCGAGGCACAGAGAAGGACAAGCCTGGTCTCTGGACCCCAAGGCCACGGTGTACCAAGGGAGACTAGAAGGGGACAGGTGGCCAAGTGCCTGGTGGCTTGTCCGCAGTACCGTCAGGAAAACCAAATGTAAACCTGCCAGCTCCCTTCTTCATCAGGAACTTCTGAAGGACAAAAGTGTCCACAGCCTTCTCTCCCAAGCATCAGGTTCCAAAAATCCGGCCATGACCAGAAAGGCCAGAAGCTGAATTGTGATACCAGAGGATGAGGGGTGAAGGGGTGAGAACGGAGATGGTGATTAACTAACTGCCCCTCCTGGAAACCCCAACTTTTAGATCTGCCCCACACACAGACATGCTCAAATATGCAAGTGTTTTCTGGCAGTGGCTGTTAACTGCCACGCTGTCTGCGACAGTAAAAGATCACACACACACACATTCACACTCACACACATAGCGGGGGGAATACTATGCAGCAGTTAAAAAGAATGAGGATGTGCTCCAGGCACCTGTAGGCATTAACTATATCTAAGACAATGCTACGTGAAAATGCAAGGTATAAAACCCTGTGTATTGCTTATAATTATTTCAGTTAAGACAAACGTCTGGGACCAGCATGTGTGCACAACACCCAGCACACGCAAAATGAATCTGAAAGTGGTACAAGAAAACGGTCACAGGCTGGCCTCTGGTCAAGGGCAAGTGTGGCTGGGGGTGGGGTGAGACTTCCTTTTCATTGTGCACGCTCATTCATTTTTTGAATTTTGTGCTATGTGCCTCTAACAGATTTTCAAAACTAGAGAAATAAAAACTTTTTTAAATTATCTTTTCAATAGTAGGTAAAACTCTCGTTGCCAGCATTCCCAGCGCCTGGCATGAAGTGGATGCCTGATAATGGCATGAATCAATCGAATGACCGATGAAGTAAAGCAGCGAGCTTAGCAGGATTTATCTAGAAAAGCTTCCAAATTCTGCTCAAAGAGCAGCTGAAATAACACCCATTGAAGGGCCAGTGGGCTGCCATGCACGGGAACATTCAATTCCGATCCTAAGCCCAACCAACTAAAGACTCGGTACCTGGAAACCCCTGGAAAACGGACTGGACCAAACGCACTGCAGTGTTTAGTTTAGCTGTGGCCACAGCAGGATAGGGATGTGTGTTTTCCCCCTTTTATTCTCTCCTGTACTTTCTAGTTTTCTGCAATGAGCACAGATATTACTCCCAAAATCATAGAATAAGTAACAATGAAGTTAAATGATTAAAGAATTGTACCTTGTATGTACTTGGAGAAGAATTTTTCGGGCTCAAAACTCATTTTCTTGACAAATACTGCATTAAGTTTTAGAGAGAGGTCTACCCCACAACTCACAAAAACTGGATTATCACAGAAGGGAGGATCCATCTTGCAAAAAAAAAGGCCTGCCCCCAGCCCAAGTCCAAGTCCAAGGAGAGCACAGCCTTGGGGAATTTGAAATACTCATTTACAAAGCAAACTACCCTTTCAGGAGAGGAGGAAGAGCAATCAGAGAAGGCTTCAGGAAGGAGGCTGCGTTTGCCATCTGAACGAAAACTGAAGGGAAACTAGAGACAGACACTTGGGAAGTTGTTCAAGAGGAACAACATGAGTAAAATAGCAAAAGATGTCTGGGGTGTGGGAGCATAAGACCCACTGAGAGAGCAGGCAGGGGCCAAGAGAAGTGGATGGAGATGTAGGCTGGGCAGCCTGAAGCCAGAACAGCACAGCACAGCCTAGTCTTTACTCCGGGGGCCAGTGGGTCCCAGACCCCAGGGCAGATGACTAAGAATCACCACTGGAGGTTGTCAAAAATGCTAGTTTGAGGTCCAGTCCTGAAGACTCTGACTGAGGAGGTCTAGGAGGCCCTAGGAGGAGTCTGAAGTTTGTCAAGCACCCAGGGGTTGCTCAGGAGAAGCCAGATATGAGAACACCTGCCAGTCCAGGGGCAAAAGGGAGCAAGGGGTCATCATTGAGGGCAGCCCTCCCTGGTCCTGAGGACAGGAGCAAAAGCCACAAAAGAACCAAAAATAGCTGTGACGCTCACATGCAGGGCCGCAGGCAGGGCCACGCATTGGCACCAGGAGACCATGGGAGAGCGCGTCTCACAGGCAGCTGGGAACTTTCTTATTTTTTTGACCAGAAGGTGGTCAGATGCCCGCGACTGAGGTGGGGAGACAGTTTAGGAACTATCTGGGCAGCAGGAAGAAATGAAAGAGATAGGGTGCAACCCCCAAGAAAAGAACATGGAACCAGATCCAACTGTACTCTGTGCCTCAGTTTCCTCATCTGTCAAGTGAGGAGAATCCTGGCACCCACCCCGCAGCTCTCTTGGGCCCTCACTGGGGCTGCGGGCTTGTCCTGTTGCTCTGCCCTGCCTTTCTGCCTTCAAGAACTGCCCCTCTTCCATCCCACATGATTCTGATGGGCAATCGAATGACCTCCAGGGATGGGCACCTGGCCTGGCACCTCACATAACTGCAGGATGGGTGTGGGACCCAAACCAGGCTGGTCCTGAGCCTTGCCAAGACAGGCAGATCTGTCAGCAGTGCAAAGGGCACAGCCACCACCGCCTGTGTGCCCAGAGCCTGGATGAGGAAGCCGCGCTGAGAGGAAAGACCAGCATCCTCTCGCCGGGTGAGGCCCTGATCCAGGCGGACTGCACTCTCCTCTCAGCTTTCAGCCGTGGAGTCATGCAGAAGCCAGTTTACACAGAGTCCCTGTCACTGGCTGCTGTCCTGCTTACTACAGCAAGACCTCAGTAAGTTGACAGTGGCTACCACTCCCTGAAGATGATAGGAATTACCCTGGATGACCCAGTGCAGAGGGAGAGGGGGTTGACAGAGGAGCACAGTGACAGAAAGGACCCAAATCGGAAGGAGAAAACAGCGACATTCCAGAAGCCAGGGTGGCAGGACTACCAAGAGGGAGAAGCATCCACAGGACCACAGCACAGCAAGGCCACATCAGGCCTGAGGGATAGCCACTGGAGGTAGCATCAGGAAGGTTAACCCTGGACACCCTGGGACCACGACCCCCACTGAGCAGCAGGCCTGTCTCACAGCAGAGCAAGCCCCACAAAAACCAGCAGCAGGCACAGGACGTGTTGCTAAGCCGCCCTGGGTCTCAGCTTTGACGTCGGTTAAGTGGGTGTTACCTTTCCAGTCAAACAGGCCCTTCCTGGACAGGTATGAGAGTGGAGGGCCACAAGCAAAACGAAGCACATGCGATGGTGAAGCAGGAAAGGAGGAAGGAGCAAGCCGAGACACAGAGGACCCTCCGACCAACGAGGAAGGACAGTCCAGTGACAGCGGAGAGATCTCCAGGAGCTCAGAGAGGGCGGCGCAGCAAGCAAAGAGTAAAGTTTGTAAAAAAAAAAAATTATAATAATAAGGGGTGGGGGCTTGGTTCATTAAGAATTGCTCTCCCACAACACGCAAGGCCATGGCCACTTGCTCCCACCCAGGCGCAGATAGGAATGGCCACACAGAGGCAGGCCGCCACTGAGGAAGGGTCCTGCAGGATAATCCAGCTCCAGAGAGAGGTCAGGCCAAGCCAGGCCTCCAAGGAACAATGTCACGGTAGAGAGAATCAACTGGAAACGCAGGCTCCTTCCCACCAATGGGCAAGGAAGAAGCTGCACCTGCACCCAGAGCTGAAAACCGCTGAGACAGCAACGGCGCAAGTGTGCAAGCGGTAAGCCGGGCACATTCAGCCAAGCCATTTAATGTAGCAGTTTGGTAGTGACCAGATTTCAGGAGCCCCCTAAAAAGAAAGCCCTTAACGCCCACAAGGCCTACAGGCAACAGGCCCCCTCCTCTCCCTGCCCTGCAAAGGACTCAGGGCTCCCTAATAGGTGGCCAGGCCTCCTCTCTCACCCACATATGCAGGATGTGATGTTCCTGCTGTCTCAAATGCCACCCCCGCACACCACCTGGCCCATGCTCAAGGTCAGCTTCTTAGGAGCCTTCTTTGGCTCCCACTGTCCTCAGAGCCCCCTGTACCCCCAAAGCACAGATGTGGAGGCTGCCTGGCTCCATGCCACTGACGAACACCAGGCTAAGGGCTCTGTGGTGGACGTTAACGGTGGCTGCTGATGCTGGCGGATCTCCTCCTGGGCACTCCCCACGTTAGGCACAGCTATGTGGCTTCCTTTGGTCAACAAAATGTGCACAAAGGTGACCCACGTGACTTCCAAGTAGAAGCATTCAACTGCCAGGGCCCGACTCTGGCCAGTCCACCTGCACCTCAGTGATTTGCAGAAGCTGTTCTCTCTTCTAGAATGCCCTCCCTGCACTGGCAAACTCCTGCTCAACCGTCGAGAAGAGCTCCAATGTCATGCTCACCAAGAGGCTGTCCCTGCCCCTTCCCCAGGTGGCCAGACAGCCAGCCACCTGACTCTTAAGACTGCTGTGTGCTCCACCATGAGCCTGAGGCCAGAAACTGTGTCCTTCATCCCCGCACCTGTGCCCACTGCAGACCCCACACCTGCCAGGTGCTCTGCAAACACTCCCTGAATGGGTGCCCCAGCCACCCGGGGTACAGGGCTCCAGCCCTGAGGCGTCCCTGCCTGTCTGCTTCGGCGGCAGCCTGGTTCACTTGCTGATAGTTTCATAATTTGGATTTTTCTCCTATTAACAGTGCCAGAAACTGAAATGGCCCAATATAAAGGCAACATATGAGCAGAATTTTAAAGCCAGTACAAACATTTGAATTGTTTGGACAGCTCTGGGGAAGAACCAGATAAACTGAAAGCTGCCATATGTCTTTTTTTTTGGAAGGGGGGAGGGGTGACACCCTTCCCCTGATTTCACAGTCATCGGCTCCCACAACTGACGCCCTTCCCCCACACTAGGCGCCCCACCTGGAGGCAGGAGGGCATGCCACAGGGCACCTGCAGCGCAGACGTGGTATGAGTCAGCGTGTTCCTTCAGACCCGTGGCAAGCCCGCGGGGCCCCTGGAAGCAGCCTCTCCTCGGGAACCCAGGATGTGGGCGGGAGGCAGAGCCGGTGACTCACCTCCCCAGCACCTCCTGGAGGACAGGAGAGTTTCTGGGGCTCCAAGGCCCTTGCTGCCGGGGCACACCCCTCCCCATTTGGCAGGGGGAAACTGAAGCAGGGGTGGGCTTGAGCTTACCCTAGGATGTGTTCTGCTGCATCCAAAGTGTCAGCCTTTCCAACTGGAAATCACCCCGACTTTACATCTAAAAACTGATGTTGAAATTCCCTTACTGGTGCTTCACACACCCCCATCTTTTAATATAAAAATTCTCTACTTGGAAGTCTTTTAACTACCCCCTGCAGGTGCTGTAATTTTTCTTCCTCTTAATTAGGGATCAGCCTCAAGTGGCACGATGGGGCAGGGGATTCCTAGGAGCGGGACAGGCACAGGGGCTGCAGGAAGGGCTGGCTCCAGCACTCCTGCCCTGACCACCCTCCCCCAGAAGTCAGCCTCCTGCCTCAGGGCCAATGACTCAGTCTGCTCTCTTCACAGCAGATCCTTAGCCCCAAGAATGCAGTTATTTTACACCAGAGTAAAGAGCAAGGTAAACACCAGCAGGAAGGGGCACGGCGGGAATTCCTGTGCTGACATCCCCTTCCTTTGAACCCACGCAGGAGGGCGAAGCCTGCCTCCTGCGTAGGTCTGGAGCAGTTTTAGCACCTATCCTCCAGGAACCACACACTTAAAATAACTGCCCGAGTGTGTCTGTGTCCCCGCCTGTGTGCTCACAGGCCGACACACTTTCAAAGTCTCTGCGCCACAGCAGATCGACCGGCTCCATCCACCAGGTCCTGCAACGCTCCCCCATAACCGAAAGCTCCCCGGTCGGCCTGAGGGCTGGGTTCCCAGACCCTAAAAGGCTCCTTTGAGCTCCTGCAGGTTAGGGAGTCACTGCCCTGCTATTGGGTCTCCAACCACACAAACAGTGCCCTGTCTGACTGTCATCAAATCTGCTGGGCTCCTCTGTCCAGGCCTGTTATGGCTCGGGAACCGAGGAGCCCCCAAGCCACAGGCCCTGCCTAGAGATGCGGTGGCCACACAGAGAACCTGAAAACTGGTGTGTGGGTCAGGAGGCCCCCGAATACAGCAGACATCTGGGGGTGTCAGGGAGCACAGGAAGGTGAAGACGGCTCTTTGAGCGGCACCCTGGGGGGTAACCAGGAGGGAGGCTACAAGCAGGGCCAGGAGAGGGCGCACAAAGCACCAGTTACACCTGGGGCAAAGCCAGGGCCTCTGGGCATTTGGGGTTTCCTGGGCCCCACTGCCACAAGCATCAGGGTTGTCACTACATCAAAGCAAAAGTGAAGTTACCTTCATCCTCAGTCTCAGAAAACAGATCATTAAACACCCTATTCAAGTATTTCCCTGACCCCTCAGGTATTGGGAGCTCCAGAAGTCAAGGAACAACCTTATCCATCGGCCTATGATAAAGGGTCAGGAGCCTGGCTCTGACCTTGACCCAGCAACTCCCCAGTGAGGCCCCGGGTGTGGTAAACACTACATTCATTTCCTACTGCTACTGTAACAAATCAACACAAACACAGTGGCTAAAACAACTAAAACAACACCACGTATCCTCTCACAGTTCTGGAGGCCGGAGTCTAAAATGGGTCAGAGGGGTGGTTCCTTCTAGAGCTTGTGGGGAGGGCACAATGGGAGGAGAGTGACATTTTCCTGTTGACCTCGAAAGCAAGGCTCTTGCCACTCTGCCCCCCTGTGAATCTTGGAAGCTCCCTCGCAGTGCCCACATGTGGGCTGGGGCTGGATGAGGACTCACTCAGGTTTGTTGGGGGCCTCAACGCTGACAAGGAAAAGGCTGGAGCTCAATGGCCATAGTGCCCATAGGGTTCCACAGGTACACAGGGCAGAACCAAACACTGACACGGGGGCCCCTGAGGAAAAACGCCTAGGACCAGGGACGTGGAGGCCTGGGTGGCGAAGATCGAAGGCCCCAGGTCTGGGACACTTGGCTGTAAGATCCAGGGAGAGGTGATATGCCTGACCCTGCGGTCCACCTGGAGGCCCATGAGAGATGCCCAGACCAGCCACGCTTTCCCACCCCGCACTTGAAGGCCACCTGGCTCCACTGAAGGCCACGTTCCTCAGACCGTGCCAAGCAACTCTGAGCAGCTACAGACACTACCAAACGCAGATATGTTTGGAGTCCAGGCCCAGCACCCAGGCACACTAGCATCAACAGGGCCCACCAACCCCCATTAACAGGTCCGGGGTGCCATGCCGTGGCCTCAGCATCTTTCCCTGATGCACTGAGCATCTGATGCTAGAGACAGGCAGTGACTTCATCTTGTGCCCCTAAGACCGTCAGGATTCAGAGAATTCCAAAAAGCCAGGCACAACCGAAACAAATGAGAGGTAACACCAGTAATTCCTGGGCCCACTCACTCCCCACTCAGGCCCGTGACAGAGGAGGAGGCGGGCAGGAGCGCCTATGGGCGGGCACTACAATGGTCAATTTGCATTAATTTCTGAGGATACACTGTCCTATTTTTTTCAAGTGAGGAAATTCAAAGACATTAAGGAATTCGTCCAAGCATTACGCTAGGTGAAATAAGCCAGAGAAAGACCAGTTTTGCATGGTAACACTTACAGGTGGAATCTTTCAAAGAGCTGAACTCAGAAATGAGTTCAGAGCAGAATGGTGGCCGCCGGGGCTGGAGGAAGTGGGGAGAGGATAGTGAAAGGGGACAGACCTCAGTTCTAAGATGAATAAGGCCTGAGGGTCTAATGCAGAACGTGGTGACCCCAGGCTATACTACTATCTTGTAGAACTGAAATTAATCGAGAAGTTAAGGAAAAAAATGGGAACCTGTGAGGTGATGAGTGTTTTCGTTAACTCGGTGGTGAGAAGCCTTTCACAACGTGTACACACATCAAAGCAACACAACACACGTTTTAGACACATTACAACTTTATTTGTCAGCTCTACTTCCGAAAAGCTAAAAAACAGATATATTCACATTTAAATAAAGGAAAGAAACTCGCCCCTGACTCCCAGCAAGGAAGCCACAGCAGAACCACAATCTAAAGTCAGGTCCTTGTAAGCGAGGACCACGCTGGTCACATGACCTGGGAGAGAGGGAGGGGCCAGCAGGGTCTGCTGTGGGTGAGGCTTCTGGGGTGTCTGGGGAAGAACTGTTCTGGTCAGAGCTGCTGCCCTAGTCTAGGCCCACCTCCCTCCTCAGACCCACGACCTCCAACGAGCTGGGGGAGGGGTGTCACGGCCCCTGGGAAGCCGGGGAGGAAGAGCCCAGAGGGTGCTTCCTGAGGAACTGTGACTGGCCTCAGATGGCCTAGGTCACCCAAGGCCCAGAAGCAGAAGGAGCTGGAATGCCTGCTTCTCCCTCCCCACGGGGCTGACAGCTCAGAGGACAATGTCACCTGGAATCCACACCTTCAGAGCAGAAGGCACCCGTCCTACAAGCAGGACAAGGAAGCAGGCTGCAGCTCAACACTTGGAGGATGAAGCCAGCTTCCAAAAGAAGGCTGTCAGGCAGGTGGCCACTGCTCTGCGGGGGAAGGAGTTCAAGCTGAGGCAGGGAGGGGAGAAAGCATGGGCAAGGTGGCAGGGCTGATGTCTTAGGAGCCCGCCCCATCTCTAAAGGTTTCTGAACCCACCAATGAGAAAGAGCAACTGGCCGGGTCACAGGACATGAGGAAAGCAAAGGGGCAGCAAAGTGTAGGCCGAGGAGGAAAAACTGAGCCCAGGGCCTTAGACAGCCTCAGGGCCTGCTCCCGGCGGGCGGGCGGGCACACGCCCCCACCACCTTCCTGCCCAGCCCCAGGCCCTGCCAGGCTCTGCAGCTGGGAGCCATGGCAACGGGCCCCTAACAGCTCGAGAAATCCATCAGAGAGCCCCACGCAGTGTCATGGCAGCCGCCAACCCACAGCCAAAAGCCGGGGCGCCCTGGGCAGAAGTGAGAAATGCCAAAAAGAGGAAGCCCTGATTCCAGCCAGAAGGGAAAGCAAGCTTGAGAGCAGCGATGGGCAGCCTCCCTGCCCCCAGAGACACCGACCTGTGTCCTGAAGGCCATCAGGCCACCGTCCTGCTGTCCCTGCATGCCCCCCCCCTCCAGCCTGTGACCCTCTACATCTAAGACATGACTTATAGCCCCACGACCCCCTGAAGTCCTCCTGTGGCTTCCCCTGACCACCCGGCACCGAGGCCTCTGTAACGCTGCGCCCACCTCCTTTGTCCAGCCATCTCCACCCGTCTGCTCCTGGCACACAGGGCTCCATGCCCGCCCCTGCAGGCTAGTTCCTTCACACTTCTGACCACCTGCCCACCCCGTTGGCACTTCATCTGGAACACCCCACCTCCTGACCACCATCCATGACCGGCAGCCTCTTCCTTGCACAGGCGGCCAGAGGGCAGCCCCTGGGTCAGAGCGAGGGCTGGAATGGACAGCTAACAGTGCCTGCTCCTAGGCTGGGTCCCTCCTCACGGAAGGACAAGGCACACGGCCTGCTGTGCCAACTCTGTGTGCTGGAGGGAGGGGGTCTCAACGCCCATGCCCACCCCGACTCAGGACGTTGATCTGCTGGACAACTCCCCATGAATGATCCCAACTGCCAGGATAAGAACTCAAAACAGAGAATTGAGCCCAGAGGGGGCTTATTATCTTTATTTTGCCAGGTTTTCTCAAACTAGATTCCTCCTTTTGACTTGCATTCTCATGAACTGCCTTACTTTCCTTGGTACTCTTTTATTCATTTCTTTCTTTCATGCACTCTTCTTGAGCACCTACTATGTGCCCGGCACAGTTGCACTACTGGAGGCACAGCAGTGAAGACAACATAACAGGTGCCTGTCCTCCATGAGTTTGCAGTACAGAGGGGAGGGTGACCAAGCAAACAACTGAAACAAGTGCATGTGACAAGTTCTGAAAGAGGCAGAGAAGGGGGTGCTGTGCTGAGTGACATCTAAAGGTACCGTGGAGGCAGAGCCTGCCAGGCAGCAGGAACAGCATATCCAAAAGTCCTGAGGTAGAAAACAGAAATAGCTAAAGAGCCGAGGAAACATCATGGTGGCAGAGCCCAGGTGGGGACTGAGAGGGACAGCAGGCATGTCTCCAGCCCCGAGGGGCTGTTCTTGTGCCATTTGATAACCTGGGCCCAGAAGCCCAGAAAGTCTCTTTTTGCTTAAGCCCACCTGAACTGGGTATCTCTCACTTCCATCCACAAGCATCCCGGCTACTACAACATCCAAACCAAAGCATCACACCCCATCACCTTCTCTGCCAACCTGCAGCTCAGACTCGAAAACGGCCACCACCAGCCACTAAGGCACCCAGCCAGAGCATAACATCGCCCTCCACTTCTCTCCCTCGTCCCTGTCCCATCGGTCACCACAAAAAGGTTTCATTTGGGCCTCTAGGCAGCCAAGGGCTGGCGGTCCCTCTCAGGCAGGTGGCCTACTGCATGCTGCCCAGAGGGGCAGGAAGAGAAAAGCAGGTGGCCGCTCGGCTGAGGGGGAAAGAGAACTCCCGATAACGAGCTGGCTGACTGCATGTAATTATGGCAGGGAAAACGCTCTTTAAAATTAGCTCCCCAAATGCAGATACAATCTCAAGTGTCCCTTACAGTGTGATTACAGCATCAGCCCCACGACTATTTTATCATTCAGGCCCCTGCGGGCAAAAAGCCCAAAAACAGAGGCAAAGCACCTCCAGGTGCCCAGGGGCAGCATCAGCCCAGGGAAGCCAGCAGGAACCGGCCTCCTCCCCTCCACACCCAGCTCAGGGACCTTCCCAAGAAGGCTCGCAGCACATCTTTCTTCTCTCTTCCTTTTTATCTTTAGGGTCTTTGATGTTCAAATGCAAATTCCAAGAGCAGCCGGTTCATGAAAACAAGGAACAAGGAACGCTTCACTTACTAGGGCATGCTTCCTATGGCCAGGTGCTGTGCTGTGCCTCAGTTTCCCTGTGTGTAAAATGATGCCTGGCACATAGTCAGTACCCAGCCAATGTCACCACAATCAGCCTCCTCCTCCCATTTAACCCTTGGGGCAGCACTGGTCCTGTTCTCCAGATGCAGAGTCCAAAGCAGAGAATCACATGAGCCTTTTGGCCAGAGGCTGAAGAGCCAGGATGTAAAACCTGCTCTCTCTGCCTGAGTCTAAACTCCATGCTCTTGTCACACCGGGTCCTTGCTGAGCTCAGGGGATGGTAGGAAAGGTGCCACCCCGAGCTCAGTAAGCCACTCCTGGCAGAGCTGACAGACCCCCATGCACCCTGACATCGGCTGGCAGCGTGACCCCCTAGTCTTGGCACACAGACTACCTTCAGGTCTCTGGGTTTTGAAAGGTCACAGGCTATGGCTTGGTGGCTAGCCTCCATTCGTCCCCTCTACCCCCAATGGGTGCCTTCCTACTCTGGGGCCTTTACCTCCCCGGGTCCCCTCATTTCATATACAACAGAACCAAGGACCAGAACTAAGAGAGACTTGGGGTCACAGGGAAAGTCAGGAGGAGATTGACACACTGTCACCAGGCACCTGTGACGAGCCCTATACTGGGGAAGGAGGGAGGTTAGAGGGCACTACACTGCACCCCCAATCAGTACTAGCCCCAGGGAAGCGCTATTGCACCCCCATTTCAAAGATGAGGAAGCAGAGTGTCAGAGAAGTATAAAGGGACAGGCTCAGGGTCCCTAACAAGGAAACAGGAGAGCCAGGACTCCCAGCTCCCAGGCCAAAGAACCCGCCACACTGAACGCCCATGGGCACACCGCCACACGGGCCGCAACTGGGGCGTGAGGACCGTGAGCCAGCCACCAAAGTGGCCGGACCCACGCCTGGTGGCTGGATGGCAACAAAGCCAGGCTGGGAACCAAACAGGAGCTATTAGCAGGACTCTTGGCTAACAGTGGTTCCAGATGAGTCCCCCAGGGGACACTGGCAATGCCTTGAGACATTTTTGGTTGTCACACTGGGGTAGGAGTGGCACCCAGTGGGTGGATGCCAGGGATGCTGCTGAACAGCCTACCTTGCACAGGACAGCCCCTAACAAGATAGAAGGATCCACCCCAATGTCAAGTGTCAGCTGAGGGACCCTGAGTGAGCTATGGCAATCTGTGAATGAGGATTTGGATCCACCCGAACATGGGGCTGGTTCAAAATAAAACAAAATGTTCAAATATGCACGCGTGTTTCTGTAACCCGGCTATCTGCATGCACGTGTTTGCTAAGAGGCGCAGCGATATCCTGGAAGCACTAAGACCTGAGGGGGTGGGCAGCTGGGGTGAAGGATGAGACCCCTTTCACTGACAGTTCTTTCTCTTCTTTTGATTTGAACCATGTGACTTTAATGTTTCAAAATATTCACATTCTCTCCACCTCTTTTAAAGCCCCTGGAGGTGACCCTTCCCAAACGCCTTCCTGACAGCTGATAGAACTTTCATTAAATGCCCAAGGAGGCACAACGCCAAGTCCAGGGAGGTTCCACCACCACCACCCCCACGCCACATCCCCACCCCACCTGCCCGTGGGCCACTTCAGAATGGGACAGAAAGGAAAGAAAGAGGAGGGCGGTCTCTGCTCTGGGAACTCCTCTGTGCCCACAGCTCAGAGGGGATGTCCCCCAGCCCACATAGCACCCTCACAGCTAAAGCAACGAGAGCCGTCAGCTGGACACAGCCACCATTTTGACATCAAGTGCTTGCCCTGCACTGAGCACTATACGCAGACTTTGCCCCCAAGCACCAGCCCTGCAGGTGGGGACTGTCATCCCTGACTGAAGCTGAGGTGTGCGGTGACCTCGCAATGGGCAGCCAGGACCCAAGCCAGGGGCCCACGCCTGGGCTCCATGCTCCTAACCTCTCGATGTGGGTGCAGCCACACCTGCCACTCATAGAGTGGGGACGGGAATACAAGACTCAGTGGGTGCTCTTTCACCTACGCCCCATCTCCCTGCTTCCAAGACGCTGTAGCCCAGGCTTCCAGCAGCCCCCCTCTGCTCCCCCATCCAACACTCCCAGAGACCCTGCTTGAGGACCCCTGACCTCTCAGCATCACGCCTACACCAACGCTGCTCATGACTTGGACTATCTTAAATCCAGTCTGACCAGTGAGCTCCTCCTGACCTTCAAAGACCCAGCTGAGGGTCACCCCCTCCGGGAAGCCTTCCTCGATCTTCCCAAAGTTACCCCACCACCGCCGCCACCACCCCTGGAGTCTAACCCTCAGAGCCTCTCCCCGCCTGTCTCCTCCACACAGCTGGGCTCCCGGGGTGGGAATGTCTCCACTCCCAGCACCCAGCACAGACCCGACCCACAGCGCCACCCAAACACCGCACCACGACAGCAATGCCACCACCTACCACGTAACGAGGACCTACAATGGGGTATTTCTAACATCCACATATAAACAGATGTTCCAGGTGGTGAACCAGGGCTTTAAGCTCATAGTTTCAAGTGACACACCAACCATGAAGGTTAAGTGCTTGGTTTAGCCTGCGGATATAGAAACTGAGGCTCAAGAAGTTCAATAATTCGCCCAAAACCACCGAGCTGGACAATAGCAGAAGCAGCACTGAAGCCCAGTCCCTCCTTCCAAAGCCAGCTCTGGGCACACAGCCGGCAGGTGGAGGGACGGGAGCAGGCTGCCCTGTGTGAACAGAGGTGTCCCAGTGCGCACCCCGCCCAGGAGAACTGCCCGCTGCAGGTCATGGTCATGCTCACAGGCTGGCCGTTCCCCTCCTGAGGCCTGAGCATGGCCCTGGGGACACGGGGACGCTTTTCAGTTACACTGAACATCCGCAGAGGGTAAGACAGACGGACTGCCTGGGCCCTTGTCCTGGGAAACTGCCCCATCATTAGCGAGCACGGCCTGAAGCCTCCCAAGGGTTGACGTCCAGGGACAGCTTTGTGGGGTAACCCGAGGGCAGTCTCTGGCCTCCTCTCACATGGAAAAGTCAAACTGCACGCCACAGCCTGGACAGCCCTTGCTGGGAAGGGGAACAACTCCGCCAGAAGCCACGGGAGGGGGCTGGGCTGCCAAGAGGACCCTCACCCACTCTAAACTGGCCCTAGCCCCCAGCCCCAGCTGGCTGGAAGGCACAGGAGGGTGCTGGGGAGCACACGAGCAGCCCAGTCCTTTGACCAAGTCTGAGATCAGAAATGATACTCAACTCCCTGAAGCCTATCTTCTAGCAGAAACAAAACTTTATTTGGGGAAGAAGATCGGTTATGATCAGATCCCCCACCATGTGCTGGAGGCCACCTCCACCAATTCAAGCCACCATCTGCTCGGACCCCCCAAACCGTCCCCTGACTGAGGGCTAAAACCTCCACTTTAGAGATGAGGGAAGGGTGCCCTGGGCGCTGGGGCTGGAGTGGGAAGCCAGCACGCCTGTCAGCCTCCTTCCCCAGCAGTCCCTGCACTGAGGGCAGCAGTAGGGACCTGTCCACACGGAGGCCCCTCCCACCCACAGCTGGATGGTGGCTGGTGCTGCACAACGCCACCCCCCCCACGTTGTGCCCTTCCCATTCATAATGAAGTGCTAACCCCCAACCAACAGGATGACATCTAGAGGTGGGGCCTTTGGGAGGTGATGGGGCTGGGTGAGGTCCGGAGGGCAGGGACCCCACAGGGGGATTCGTGCCCGACCAAGATGAGAGGCCAGAGCTCTCCCTACCCGCCACGCGAGGACGCGGAAAGCAGGTGGCCGTCAGTGAACCAGGAAGTGGGCTCCCACCGGAAACTGCACCGGCGGCACCTTGATCTTGGACTTCCACCCTCCAGCACTGTGCGCAGTGCGTGCCTGCTGCTTCGGCCCCCCGGTCTGCGCTTGCTGGGGCAGCCCGAGCGGGCTAAGGGAGAAGGTAACCCACGAGGCCTGGGCAAGCCTGGAACCCCAAAAAGAGACCGACACGGGGTCTTTTTCAAGCCTGAAGTTATACTAGAAAAGTAAAGCTATATTCACATGTTATTCCCAAGACCATGACAGTTCAAAGTCAGTGTAGGCACAGAATCAACCCCAAGCTTTATGAAGAAAAAAGTTAGTATTAGGAGAGCCCAGACAATGGGCCATCACTGGTGCAGAAACAAAAGAGGCGTGTGTCCCTATGGGTGTCCCTACGTGCACAGGTCTGAGAGACACTCAAGACCGTGGTGACACGGCGCCTCCAGGGACCGGGGGTGAGTGTGAGGGAGATGAACGTTTCAGTGTACGCTCTTCGGTGTGACTTAATTTCTGACCCCGTACCTCACCACTTTTTAACACAAGTTTTTCAGAGGTTTTCACAAATCAGATGCGAGCCTGCCCGAGACAGACTGGAATTTCATGCAAACAAGTCAGCGAACTTCGTAAGCTCAGTTTCTGTTTTCAAGGGCTTTGTGTTTATCGGTTCATAAACTGAGCCGACCCCTCCTCACAGCCCGAGAACCTGACAACTCGGGTCCTGCTGGCAGCCCCGCCAGCTCAACCAGAAGCAGTGGGTCACAAATTCGGCCCCAGAGTCTCGGGGCGGGGCTTCAAATAGGGCCTCTGATGAAAGCTACACAGCTCAACAGCAGACAAGAGGTCTGAGCTCCCTGACCCCAGCTTGAGCCACCTGTACAGCCTCAAGAGGCCCCAAGAAGCTACTTCAGGGCGAGCGAAGGTCTGGCCAGCCCTGCTGGCTATGCAGGGCAACCACAGCAAAGGGGGGGCCAGGAGAGCCCCCTCCCACTGCTTCCCCACCAGCACCCCTCTCTGTCTGCCACCAAAGGCCATGCCACTAAAAGGAACTGCTGGACTATGAGAATTCTGGAACACGCAACTAGAGGCACCTTCGAAGCAGGGCAAGGGCTCTGAGCAGGGCAGTCCTGGCTTCTCAAGGGTCCTCACTTCCCCCACCCCAGTACCCTGAACCCTCTACCAGCCTCCAGTCCATTCCCTCTGCCTTGGGCTCTCAGGCGTGCAGAGTCTGGGTATGTTCTCCCGCAGATCCCACCAGGCCTACTGGGATGGCAAGGGCCAGGACAGGTGCCCTGAGCATCCTGCACAAACGTACCCCTCCAGCTCGACAACCCCAATCAAACAGATCGCAGCTGCCACAGCCCCCAGGCTCCCAGCAGAAGACACCTTCTAAATGCTCCGCATACATGGGACATGAACTGACAGCAACAGGCGAAAGTGTTTACATAACACGGGACTGTTTAACCCAAAACACTGAGTATCAAAACACAGCGGTTCTGAACACCACCACAGGGCAGGGAGCCATCCACCTTCACCCTGGACTCCCAGCAGCCTCCCCCAAGGCCCCAAGGACCCACAAGGCCCCCAAGCCCCATCCCTCAAGGTGGGATACATAAGCCCTGTCTTTAGAATGTGCACAGCCCAGGGCCCTCAGAATCTGCCTGTGTCTGACTGGAAATGAACCAAGCTCAGAGAAGAGATGAAGCCAGGGGCCCAGCCTCGGGCTGACTTTTAGGGATACTCTTCACTCCCCTCTTGGGAACAGTACCCTGACCCTGGAGACTGTGTACAAACCCTCAGGCTGGCAGAAGGCATCCCCACGTCCCCCTGGCTGCCCTGCAGCCACACCGCTGTCTTCAGGGAACTGCCCCAGCTCCCGGTGTGGGGTCCTCGTTGCCCACATCCAGACCACATGATGGGGAATGGGGCACTCCCAGCCCCAGGTTCAGGGACAGGCGTGTGGCTCAGGCTGACAAATCGGGGCAATGAGAATGAATTTTGGTCCCTTGGGACCTGAGCCTAAGGTGGAGGAAGGCCCGGGGGCCAACTTGCCCAGGTCTGAATCCCACTAGCTGTGTAAGAGACCTGGGCATGTTATTTGACTCCTCTGTGCCTCCGTTTCTTCTGCCACGAAATGGGCACTAAATGCCCCACCCTAAGGTTGTAATGCAGATCAATAAGAACACAGCGTGTGCCTGGTTCAGAACAAAGGTCAGTGGTGAGGACCCACCTTGCACTGACTGTCTGGGTCTGGAGAGGCCAGGCAGGCAGGGAGACCAGGTCCTGAGGACATCGGCTGAGCCCCTGAATCCGCCCTACACCTGCAGCCTGAAGCCTCCACTTACTGCAGCCACTTTGTTACCAAACCCAGCCAGCGCTGAGTTTCTATAGGAACCAACCTCTGCAACTCGTAGGAATCAGCCATACACTGATTTCCGCTCAGATCATTGTCTTCATCCTGACAACTCTGCACATCTGTCAGTTGACAGGGAGAGAGAGGACCAAAGGGCACGGCTGCCCTGTGGCATCCTCCAGCAACAGGGACAGATTTGGAGGTGCATAGCCCAGTCTACACATCTCGCTCTCGGGGAGTTCCAGTTTGTCACTGGTGTGGAGGCACCCACAGAACTGCCCATGTCCCCGGTGGCTGCCCACCCACTCCCCCACCCTTCCCGGGGAATCATCCCAAATCCAAAGAGCTTGGCACCCCCAGCAAAGCTGGAGTAAAGACAAGATAAACCAGGGGTCCTCAATCCCGACGCTGCAGACCAGCTGCAGCCCAGTACCAGTCCGTGGCCTGTTAGCCAAGCCGCACAGCAGGAGGTTAGCGGCAGCCAAGCAAAACTTCATCCATATCTGCAGCCACTCCTCAGCGCTAGCATCACCGCCTCAGCTCCACCTCAGATCATCGGGCATTAGATTCTCATACGAGCACCGGTCCCTGGGGCCAAAAAGGTTGGGGACCGCTGGGACAAACCGATGGGATGGTGAGTGGGTTCCTGACACCAGAGCCCATGGACCAAAATCACTATCCTGGCCAGTCAGGAGCAGGGTCCGCCAATGACGGCTCAGAACAGGCCCTGGCCTCACACTGGACCTGAGGTTCTCTGGAGGCCCAAGGAGAAGCGTCTGTGGGATCCAGAGCCGAGGCCCAGCCTGTCAGGCCGCATCTCTGTGTCCACGAACCCGCAAGGCCAACACAAATCTGTGAATCCTCGTCTACAAAGATCCTTCCAGCTCAACAACAGAGGACCTCTGGAACCCATCAGTAGGGCAGGCTTACCTGCCATCACCTACAGACTTGATGGTGTGACTACAGGCTGGGGGAGTAAGGGACAGCACCGCTTCTTCCTTCAGTCAGTTGCTAGTCCTCACGAGGAAGGAGGATGTTTGCATGCTGAGCCCCTCCTAGCAGACACGGGGCAGACCCTTACCTAGAAGGAAACCAAGGCCCAGAGAGAAGCTGAAGTACACTCAGAGTCACCCATCCAGTTAAGAGGGCTGAGTCGGGGTTCAAATCCACCACTGACCAAGCCACATACTGTCCCCGGGGTCCAGCACTGCCCTACGTAAGAGGCTTCTGCAACTGCATTCCTCGCTTTCCTATCTTCTTCCCAAACATGAGCTCCCGGAAGACAGCGCCATCAGCCCGTAATGGCCAATTCCAGACACAAATTTACAGTTATCATTTACTAAATAAGCACCAAGGGCCAGCTCCACGTTAAGGACTCAGCTGCCTCTGCTCACCTAATCTGCAAAACCACCCTGGCTGCAGCCTGGTATAAAATTCCCATTTCGGGTGCAGAAACTCAAAGGCTCAGAGAGGTTCAGTCACTGGCCCAAAGTCACACAGCCAGAATGCAGCAAGCGTTGCCCCCTTCTAAAGCTGAGGGCCAGACCCCAGGCTTCTTGGAGTCTTTCCAAGGAGCTTCCAAGACGTTCTAGGCCTCTCACTTCAATAGATAAAGCTCCAAGGTTCCCAAGGAGATCCCCAGGAATGGACATGAGTAGCAATTTAAACAGAGGAATGGGGTACACAGCCTCATCCACGCCAGCCCAGAGCATGTCAAGGTAGGAGCAGGAGATGGAAATGGCAGGATCCTGGGCATCTGCCAAGCTGTCTGGACAGACAGTGCTCAACATGGGCAGACACAGGCCAAACCCAGCATCCAGATGGACGGCAGCACTGGGTGCCGGGCAGAGCCATGGCCAGCATCCCCAGCTTGAGTGGGTATCGATTGCATCAGCACCTTTACTCCTGACTACAGGCAAGCAAGGCATCCGATTGAAATGGCAAAGGAGAAGAGATAATAAGTCAGGGGCACTGAGGAGTCGCTGCAGGTCTGAGCAAAGATAAGCCAACCCCTCACCTAAGCTCTGTAACAGTCAAGGGTCTGTCCGGCCTTAGAATCTGCTGTTCAAATCCCAGCCCTGGGGGGGACCAGCTATGAAACTCCAGGAAGATCACTTTTCCTCTCTGAGCCTCGTTTTCGGCACATGGACTGAACCTCCCAGGGGAGCGAAGCTCGCTCCTCACCAGCAGGGCAGCCTCAGTAGGGTCCAGGGGCTCAGGGTGGACCTTCCACCCAGAGCAGCGAGGAACCAAACCTCCGTGAGCGCAGGCCACAGCATGGCTGCACCCCATTTGAGGTGGGGGCCAGGAGCTTGGGGGGCGAGTCCCCTGGAAGCAGAACTCCTTCCCACAGGACCCTGAAGCCCCTGCCCAGACACGCCCACAGGGAGGCAGGAACAGGCCTCGGCTCGGCTCACATGGCCAGAACTCCTTTTCGTGGATCCCATAAGGAATGTTAGGACCTTAATAAAATCTTAAAGCTTTACTGTCAGCCCAACGAGGTTGGAATCCAGGCGGCCCCACCTGCTAGCTCTACAACTTGGGGCTGACTCTGGTCTTTTCTCTGGGCCTTCGTTTCTCCACCTGTAACAGGTGGAGTTGGAAAAAGAAAATTCCACCCAGAGAGAAACAACTGACCCCCGGCACTGAGAAGCCCAGGAGCCTAAGGGCAGGAACCAGCAGCCGGGGACTCAAACACCCCACCTGTGCCAGTGTGCACTCCTCTGAAGAGTCCCCCAGTCACCCTGGGAGAACAGAAGAGCACCCCACACAACCTGCACCCCCTGCACTGTGGGGAAGAGCCTGCGTGGCTTCGGGCTGATCCTGGGCTCACAGCTGTGTGGATCCCAGAACCCAGGAGAGACCAGCAAGAAGCAAACAGGACATGTCGTGGGACTGCATGAAGGGACAAAGAGGGAGCTTTTTAAAACAAAGAGCATGAGGCCCACCCCCGCATCCCGGGGGAAGAAGGAGGCCCAGGAACCTGCACCAGGATGAGTGCCCCAGGGTGGGGACCGGATGTTTCTTCACCTCACGCCCCAGCCTGCGACAGCTGGATAGAAACAGGGTGAGGGAGAAATGAAAGCGAAACTCCCACAGGAGTCCTCTCTGCACCCACCACCTCCCAGCCCTCCCGGGAAGCACTGAGCTGCGAGGCCGGGGCCATGTCCTGTCCTGATGCTGGAGGACCCCAACTGGGCAAGGGCAAGGAGGCAGGGAGGTCACCAGTCTGACCTGGACTGGGGTCTCCCACCAGCAACGTGTCAAAAGCCCCAGGCCCCAGATTGGTGGGGAAGGAGGGCATGGGAGTTGCCCCTGGGGGAAACTCTACCATTTACTAAGTACCTGCCATGCTCGTTCACCCTAGAGGTGGGTGTACTTCCCGCCTTTACAGACGGAGGAGCAGCGGCTCGGGGAGACGAAATGGCCAGCCCAGTCATCCACAGCAGGTTAGGCAAGTCCTGTGCTCTGAGTTCACTGCCATGTCACCACCCACCACCCCTCTGAGCACAACAACTGCACACAGAGGAGGCTCAGAAAAGAATGCCTTGATTCCCTTCTGAAACTGGGTATCGAGACAATGGTGCCGGACGGAGGCAACCTGGCAAGGTGGAAACAACATGGTTTCAGGTAGCAACCAGCCCTGATGGTCAATCCCAGCTCTGCCAGTCACATGTGACCAGGTAAGTCATCTTGCCCCTCCCTGAGCCTCAGCCTCTCATCCAGCAAGGGAGACGGACCACCTGGCTTGGAGGGTACATTTCCGATCTGCAGTAGGGCCTGGCCCTCACTGTGCTCTGAGATCTGGTGTGAGCCACCGATTTAGGAGGGAGCGGAAGGGAACCTCAGCAGAGCCCCTTCTGAAGCAGGGAGGGCCACCTGGATGAGCCTGAGTCTGGCTCCCATGGCTCGGGCTCCAGGACCCAGGCCCACAGGCGTCTGATGGGAGCCAATGGGTTTTCAGACACAGTGCCCAGGAAACACCACGAAAACAGAGAGCTGAGCACCCGCCCCACTCCCAGCCCCACCTGACAATCAGCGTCACACCCGCCAGGCCAGACTCAGGATCCACCTTGAAACACATTCCAAGACAAATCAGCAGCCAGAGGCAATACATTTTTTTTAAAGCTGAGAGAGGATTGCCGGAATGGGTAGCAAGAAGCAGGCCAAGGGTGGGCGGGCCACTTGGGGCTCCTGCCTGTCTCCCTGCGCGTGGAAAGGCTAAGGGGGCAGCCCACGGAGGGTGCTCCAGGTAACAGTCGGCAAGGGGCTCTGGGGACAGATCAGCCTGGGAATGTCTGTGTCCCAAATGCCCTCCTGGGGAGCCCCTGACCCCTAGAGGCCCCGCAGGAAAGAGACCACTATACCTGTTTAACCTGGTGTTAAACACACCTGGCAGTTTTGGGGGGAGGCCTAGTGATGAGCTTTGGTTTCCCAGAGGAACCACGAGGGCACTTGTTAAAAGGAGGCTCCCAGATGCCTGCCCTTGGGAATTTGGGGGGTGGGGTATCTCTGGCACATGTTTTCCACTGGTGCCCCAGGTGCTTCTTTTGTTGAGCAAGTCTGGCAAACACCAGCCTGGAAGACTCTGGAAGACGGTAAATGACTATTAGAGAACCAGCATCTGAAGTGGCTTCCACCAGACCCCTGACACCTGAGGCCAAACCTGTGCTCTGGGAAAGGTCATGCCCTAGGGCCCACAGGGAACAAAGGATCCCGCACATTCCCCCGCCCCAGGCCCTCCAGGCCCTGGACTGCTCAGACCTGACATTAAAAGCCTGGACTGGGCCAGACCAGAGCAGAGGGGAGCAGAGCATTTGGCCATCTGCTCTGGGCCCCAGAGCAGAGTACAGCTGCAGCCTGAGGTGGAGGAACGTCACAGGGCTCCCCACCTGGCCCCCCACCACACTGTCAGGGGCAAGGCTACCAAAGGACATCCTGCTGCCTCTTTTGACCACCTGTCTGACGTGGAACCCGGCTAGGGCCATATCAGAGGCAGGCCAGGGTGTGTGGCCTTTAGGAAGGGGACACTACCCACCCTGTCACTCTTTAGCTCCTACAGGAAAGGGCTCTCTTGGGCCCTCTCATTAAATGTCACCCCAGCATCAGAGGTCTTTTCTGACCATCAAATGCTAAAGTGGCTGCAGCCACCCCTGCCCTGGCTCACTCCCATCTGCAGGCATCCTGACTAATTACACTTTGCAGCATTTTAAATGCATCCGTGCGCAGGTTTACCCTTACCTCCTTACTATGCATCTGGGAGCACCAGACAGGGCCGGCCTGGGTGGGCGCTCAGGATTTACTGAGTGGACAGAAGATCGTAGGAATGAAGCTGCTGATCCTCCCTAACCTGGGACCCACCACCTCACCCTCACCCCCTCGCCTCCCCTGCCCTCCACACATCTTCTCTCCCCTGTGGGGTTTCCCACCTGGCACAGAGCACTCGGGAGTTACGGGTGTCTTTTGGCTGAGCCACAGGGACAAAGAAAAGGTTTCCAAACCCCGCCCACAGTCAGTGCTTTGATCCATAACAGATACTCTCACTAGCGCCCACTATGTGCTCTGGTACAGGCCCTGGGGTTGCGGGGGTGGACAGAACTGCCAAAGCCTCTACCCTCGCAGAGCCAGCTTCTCAAAGGAGAGACACACAAGGAACAGACCACGGTGGGCAAGTCCGGACAGAAGGAACTAGCCAGCTGCTGGGCATCCCTGGAGCTGGAGATTCCGTGTGAAAGGGGGAAAAGGGCATCTCCCTGAGGCCATCTTCGGGAGGCGCTCTGCCCTGTGTCCTGAGTGTCCCTCCAGGGGCAGCTGGTGCCTTAGAAAAACCTACCAAGTTGGGCTTGCATGATGGGGCTGGCCCAGGACACCAACAACCCTTAACAGATGCGACAGTTTCCGGCCACCGAAGATGGGCACCCAGCACCTAGGTACCTGGGAGAAGGGGGGACTCTGGGGGTCCCTCACGAAAGTGTTTCTCAAATCCCCATAGCTGATGAGATATTCATCCTCTGAGCCCCGAAAGTGGGGAGTGGGGGCCCTCCAAGGAGCTATCATAACCCTCAGCCTGGCACCGTGACGGGCCTGCAGACCCCACCCACGAGGCCCAGCTGAGAAGGCACAGACCACAAGGGCGGCTGCTAGCTGAGGGCGGCTTGGAGCAGGCAAGACAAAGAACCAGGCAGAATCCAAGCAGCCCCCTGGGAACGGCCCAGCTGCTGCCACAGGCACCCTGGTTCACAACTCCCAGGAAATGCTATTGGAAAGGTGGCTTCAGCAGGCAGCGAGGACGGGACATTAGTTTTGGAGCTGGCGAGCCCCCTGCCACACCCCACTGTGTGACCATGGACAGGCCACCCTACCCTGCCAAGCATGGGTTTCCCTCTCAGCAGACTGACACTCTCCCCAGAGCCAGGCCACACACCCAGGCCCCAGGACAAGCCCCAGGACAAGAGGAAGGCTGGGGCCGGCCAGATTCCAGCCGGGAAGGGGATGGCGCTTAAGGCCATGGCTGTGCAGGGAAGGGAGAGGTGCGCAGCTCCAGGATGATGATCTGCTTCCTAAAACCAATCTTACTTTTTAAGAGGAGGTACTGGAACAATCCTTCAAAAATCTAGCGTACCAGCTGAATTCGAAATACAAATAGGAGCAAAACTCTATTTATATCCAACTGTTCAGGAATTACACTCGTGAAGCACTTCACTAAGCATTTACTGAACACTCCAAACCTGCTAAGCCATGTGGGAGAGACAACCAGTGGCAGCAGGATTGCTGGGTGGCGAGGGCGGGAGCGAGGCCCAGCCCGCCATGCAGGGGAGACCAGGACAGCCCAGGTGTGCCCCTGTGTGCCCAGGACCTACCTAAGGCAGTCAGCCCCCACAGTGTGAACTCGACCTCCTGGTCATAAGAGAAATGCAAATCAGAACTGCCACTTCTCACCCACGTGGATGGCCAAGATGAAAAACGGCTGCCCACTCTGCTGGGAAGGGTGTGGGTAACAGGGCCTCCCATCCACTGTCACCTGTGAGCACGGCCATGTTTCTGTGAGCAGTTTCAGAACTCCCACGAAAAAGTGAACTGCCTGTGCCCATCCACCGAGACCCCACTCATCGGGCAGTGAGCCCCCAGTCAAGGGGGCAGGGGACTCAGTGTCCCACTGTCCACACCGGCAGAAGCCATCACATGGCAAGAAACACAGTCCACTGTTTTAAGTGCTGGACCCCACTGCCATTAAAGAAATGACAAATTATAACACCAGATCTCCAAACGAAACAGCGACGTGCCATTTCTCTAAGTCGTGGTGTTCGTGCAACAACGGAATGGTATGCATGGGAAGAACTGCACACCCGTGTGCCCTTTGTTCGCACAAACCCTGATGGACAGAAACTGCTGACCGCAGTTGTCCCCGAGTGACCGGAGCTGGAGAACAAGAAGGAAACTGACTTTTCATTGTGTACTCTGAGTCCTCTGATTCTTTAACGTGGACATGTATTAAATATTCTAAACGATAAGACAGTCACTGTTAGCTAATAACAGTAACTAACCGCTCACGGAGACTCTTGGCATTTTCAGGAAGGCCAGCAAACTCTTCCTGAGTCTTGGAAAGCAGCACCTTGCGTTAACACGTTTATCTCAGCTTCCCCATGCATGAAATAGGTGAGGACAGCACCCCCACCTCCGAGGGGCTGGAAGACTCATTGGGCCTCCAGCTAGAGGAGAGCAGTGCCTGCCCACACCCCTGCAGGATCTGTACTTCAGGGTCACTCACACGCCATGCAAATCAAGAACAGTAACCTGCCAACGCCAAAGACCCCAGAACAGAGGCGGCGTGGGCAGAATTCACCTGCTCCCCACAGACAGCGACTGCAAAAAACAGCAGCAGCCACATACACAGAGTCCCAGGCACTTTACACACCCAGCACACTGACTCCTTCAATGCGCACGACAATCCCGAAACTAAGCAATTATCCTCACTTTACAGATGAGAAACTGAGGCATGGAGTTACGTGCCCAGGGTCACAGGTGGAGCAGGCCTGGGACCCAGGCAGTCTCATCAGCAGACAGCAGCGACCAGATGGACATCTTCTCCCACGTCTTCTCCTTACTCCCGTGGGGGCTGGTGGGAAGTGTTTATTTGCGAGGCTGGGTTACGGATAGTCAGCTGCGAAGGAAACCGAAGTCACCACCTCCTCCCACCCCACCCCCAAAATGGTGCTAAATCCAGACACTAAGACATACAGAAAAATACCCACCCACAAGCCAGCATCACTTAATCCTGGAAAAGGTTTTCCTGCCTCCCCGCTAAGAATCTCCTGAACGAGTTCCAGCTTAGAATATAAGCCACCTCGGCAGAAAAAGACCATCCAACACCCCCTTTTAAAGGAAGGACTGTTAAGTCCCAAAGGGAAGGAACAGCAGCCCTAAGCTCTCTGGCACACCTCCTGGGCCACATTAGTCACTGTTAACACCACACTCCCAGGTCTGGGCAGGCAGGGGCTCCACCCGCTGCCCCTCATCCCACTGCCTGACACCAGGCCTGGAAGGCACTTGGTGAGCTAGAGCCACCATGGACTGCCCAGCCTCGTTCCTTCTGGGGGACCTGTACAAAGGGTCCCTGGCAGGAAAGCCTGCGTCGATAACAGGGTCTGAGACTGCACCATAAACATATTTCCTGCAGGCGAGTCAGCCCAGCTGGCCGCCAAGTGTCTCAAGGACGATAGCCCACAGACGTTCTGCTTTCAGAGGCTCCAGGAAGTGCTGGGCCAACCTGGGCAAAAAAAAAAAAAAGAAAGAAAGAAAGAAAAGAAAAAAAGACACTTAAACGAGGAACCCAGGGTTTCAGGTGCCCAGGCCCAGGACTGGCCTCAGGGAAATCCAACTGGCTGTGAAAGTCCCTTATATTCCCCGAGCCTCAGTTTCCCCATCTCTCCACCCCTGGGCTGCTGGGAGGATGAAGTGAGATGAGGTAACTGGAAGGGCCCCATTAAAAAGTCAGCAAACATCACAGCAAAGACGGATAGAAGAGAATTTTATACCGGAATGCTTCATAAAGTCACGTGCCTTTTCACCACAGGTTCGGCCACAGGAAAGAGAAGAGTGGGAAGCTGAGAAGGAGTGGGAGGAGAGACACAGAAAACACTAACAAAGAGAACTGGGGTCAGCCAGCAGTCCCAAGCAGGGCACTGTGGAGAACTAAAACCATTAAAAATTAGCCAACCTCTCCAATCAGCAGCTTTCTTTCTTTGCTCTGCCTCTGACATCCCTTCTGGGCACCTTGAAAGAACCACGAGGAGAGTATGAGGGAGCTGCGTGGCTGCTCCAATGTTGGGGGGAAGGAAGAGGCAGGGGAGGCGGGTAATGGAGAACAAGCCAGGTCCCCCAGTAGACAGGAACAGGAGAGTGACAGGAACACACGGCACCGCCAAACAACAAGCTGAGTCAAAGGCCCATCTATTGATTGACTAGCCAGAGGGCCTGCCGAGCAAGGTGCACTAAGGCTCTGAAGAGTTGCTCTGTCCTTATGTCTACCTAAGGGATCCCAGTGAGACACCTACTGATGACAGCAATGTGCGACGCCCCTCAGGAAACAAGGCATTACAGCTACGAAGAGCACAACTCAGCAAGTGTGTCCCTGGGATAAAATGGTGGCAGCAGCTAGACCCCTGTGAAGGCAACCAGGGGATCCACCTTACTGTCAGAGATGCCCAAGGAGAAAGGGCTGACTTTCTGGGTCTCCAAGTCGCCAGGCGGGATCCACTCTATAAATCAAACAAAAAGAACAGACGTGTGCAATCTGCCTGCTCTCTCGCGCCTGTTTCCCCATCTGTAAAACAAAGGGCTGGATGAGATGATCTCCAACATCCCCTCCTGCCTGAAGGCTTTACAAGGCCTGACATTCAACTAAACAACTCATCCGGGTCCACTCTGGTCAGCCTCTCCGGGGCTGACACTGCCCAAAACATGAGCCTCAAGTCATTTTCAAACATCCCTGGACTTTTTCATTGGGAAATTCACAGACAGTTCATCATCCATCAAAACAGGAGCGCTGCGCCCCCAGACTGTCCATGTGGAAAACCTGACCATGACCATCCACATCACCTCTTGAGCTGTTAAAATCGCACCCGCATTCCTACCCAACACAACAGCAAAGGGCTGATGCCACCTTCTCAAGGGTGGGGGGATCTCGCACCCGGCATAGAAATGTGGCCACCAGGGGGTGCTGCTCCGAAAATAATAAAAGAGAAGAAACAGGAAAAAACTATTTTGCCTTTTCCTTCTTCAGCTTAAGTGACAAAATATCTAAAGCTTCTCTAATAATGAAAACACAAAGTGGGCTTCCTGAGAGTCTAGAATGACCTAGATGCTTTCTTTCTTCTCTTCTAAGCCATTGTTTGGGCTGGAAGAAGGCAACACAACTTTTGAGGGCAACTCTTTCACAGAGATTAACACTCCCCCCGGATTCCCCTCAGAATGGTTGACATCACAGCCTGCCCTGAAGCCTATGCTTAAAGGCGGGGGAGTCCACGGGGATGGCAAGCCAATCATCAAGGTCCCGCAGGAGGACTTAGCTGACAGTGACAGTCTTGGCCTCGGCTGGAACTGTTTTCCGAGAGCCTCCTAATTACCTAGCGAAACATACCAACCAGATGACAAGCCGCCTGCTTCAGCTGCAGACACAGGACGACACAAATCAGCCAGATCTCAGTAAAAAGGGTGCAAGGTCTCAACTGGGATTTCCCAAGTTCCAGAGGATTGTGGGGGGCTCTGGCACGCCATGCTGGCACTAGGCTTCGGTCAATGGGCTTCTCCACATTTCTTCAGTGTTTAGGAAACATTTCCCACAAGTGTGTGTATCTGCAGTACGATGTCCGAGTGCCTTTTTTTTAATGTTTCAAAAGTCCTCAGACCCATCTTGAAAGCTCTGGCTTTGAGCTTCTCCTGACTCCCTCATGAATTTGGCATGCCCTGCTGACCCTGGAAAGCTTGCTTTCTCCTGGGGGTGGCGGCCAAGAGAAGGCAGCCAACTCCATCCCCAGACCAAGGACGCAGAACCAGGAGCTGTTCCATGCAGGGAGCACCCCTCTGGCTGCTGGAAGAAGAGCACCTTCAGGGCATGCATGGGGCGAAGGGAGCAGCAAGCCCTTGGGACTGACTGGAAGGCACAGAAGTGCTGCCAGCCTGGCCTGCACAGGCCGGATCAGACTGGCCACTTGCTCCTCACACCAGGAGATAAGGAAACCCAATTGTTCATTCTCCTGATGTCTGGGGACCCAACAAGGATAAATATGCAAGTGGGGCCCATTTTCAAGAATCAGATCGACGGAGCAGAGGCACTGCATAACAATAGGTTTCCACCTGGAGTTTTGCAAAAGGCTTGGGGAGCCCGACTCGCAGGCTTTTTTCATTAAGAACAGGATTTAACTCAGCTTCTCAAAGGTAAAAGCCACCGCTGGGAAGCACGGAGCGGCATGCATACCTGACCCAACACTGGATGTTCCTGTAATGGATTAAGAATGCGATCTTATTAAAACACCCCCAGTCGCCACCACTGAGCACCAACACGGGGGGCGGGGGAGGGGGGAGGTGCGCCAGACAGAGGAAGGCCATCCATCCCACACCGCCACATGCGTTTACCTGGCACCTCCTCTGCACCAGCCACTCCCTAGACCTGGGACCCAGGCTGGCACCCCCCATCTCTGCGCGGATCGATCCCCCTTCCCAGACACGTGGCCCAGAACCCCCACCACCACCACCACCCCGTGCGAGGCTCTAATGAGACAGCAAATCCCCGCATCCGTGCCCGGGATGGCTGGCGACTCGCCTCCCGTCGGCTTCACCGAGGGGCATGCGATGACAGCTTCGAGAGCTGCACCCTCGGGGCACCTGGGAGGGGGTCTGCAGACACAGAAACACGGGTGCCCTCCACGAAGGGGGGGGTAAGGTGGGGGACGAAAGAAAAGAAAAAAAAGAAAACACACTCGAGTCCAAAAGTGGCCTCCGGCCCCAGGCGGAGCGCGGAGGTCCGGGGTGCCCAGCGCCCTCCGCCGCCCCGGCCGGGCCGGGGGCCTGGCCGCCCAGGCGCGGCGCACCTGAGCGCCAGGGAGCGCCCCGCAGCCCGCGCCGCCCCGCGCCGCCCGGACCCGGCGCCCGCGCCGCCCCGCGGCCCCCCGGCCCCTGGACGCGGGGTCCCCGCGCCGCGCTCGCCCCCGATGCGCTCCGACCCCACCCCCCGCCAGGCGCCGGGGCAGCGCCGGGCGCAGGCCGGGGGTGCCCGGAGGGTCCCCGGGGCGTCCCCGGGGGGTCCCCGGCGGGGGGGCGCCGTCCCCCCTTTACCTGCACAGCTCGGCGAAGGCCTGGAAATTCAGCTTCTTGATCTTCTTCTCGCTCAGCCAGTAGCCGACGCGCTTCCCCTTCAGGAAGGTCTGCATCTTCCTGCTCCGCGGGCGGGGGCTCGGGGCCGGGGAAGCGCCCGCAGGCCGCGGCGGGGTGGCGGGCGGCGCGCGCCGCGAGCGTGCGGGAGCCTCCTCCCGGCGCGGGGACGCGGACGGGCGCGGGGCGCGCGGGGCTGCCGGGAGGGGCGGGGCCGGGCCGGGGCGGGGCCTGGTGGGCGGGGCCTGACGGGAGGCGGGGTCTGGCGGGGCGGGGCCGGGGCGCGTAAAGCAGCCCTGCGGGGCGGGGCCTTTCTCGAGGGGCGGAGCCAGAGCGGGGGCCGGGCGCGCAGTGCTGCCGTGAGGGGCGGGGCCTGTCGGGAGTGGCGGAGCCTGGGCGGGGCCAGGGGCGGGGGCCGGGCGCGCAGTGCTGCCCCCCGAGGGGCGGGGCCTGTCTAAGGGGCGGGGCATAATTGGGGGGCGGTGCTCAGCGCGGCTCGCCATTGGCTGCCGCGCGCCCCCTCCCGCCTACCCCCCTGCGGGGCTCACCCGGACGCAGGAAGCGCGGCCGCGCCGGCCGCCAGGGGGCAGCTCTGCGCGCCGCCTCTTAAAGGCGCCGCGCCGTCCCCGCCTGGACCTGGGGCGCCTGTTTGTTTGTGTCCGCGGTCTCGGGCGAAGGACGCGCGCGGGACTGCATTTAGGGAGGCCCTTGCTGGCCAGGTGGTGTTACTCTTTAACAGGGGTAGTGGCGTGGGGACGTCCTGCCGTCCTTTGGAAGGGACCGAGCGGTACCGAGGTTTAGTCACCGAAAGCGTGTCTGTGGCCTCGGCTGCACGCAGCCCCTCCCCCACGGTGGGGGGGACACAGTCATCGGGGAGACAGACCCAGGCTCGAGGTGGGAGTTCCTGGGGCGGGGACACCACACCCAGGGCCCTTCCCGGGCTTGGGGCGTTGACTCACAGGTCCAGAGGGCGGGCGGGCAGGCAGGCAAGCCTACGAGGCCTCAAGGTTAAGGGTAGAACGCTTCCCGGAGACCCTCTCCTTTGGGGGCGCAGGTCAGCGGCAGCTTCAGAGCCCTCGAATGACATCCCCAGCCAGCCCTGCACTGTGGGGGGTAGGAAAGCACCCCGCCTTCAAAGCAACTCAGGCTTTGGGAGAAACGCGCGTCTCCCGAACCCAGCCAGGAAGAATGGGTGGGGGGAGGGGGACTCAAAGTTTAAGGTGGCCTTGGAAAATCAGATCTTGGCAAGCCTGAGACGGAACAGCTTGCATCGAGGCAGAAATGAAAGAACCAAGTTAGTGGTGACACTCCCCTTGACCAAACCTGAGGCCCATTAAGGGCCAGCCCTAGGGGCCTGCCTTCTTCCCCTCATGAGACTGCCCCTACCTCTCTTCCCCCTGGTTTTCCAAGTTACAACTAGGTAAAGCTTGTCCACCCTGGGACTTAAGGAGTGATCACAAATGTCCACTACCTCCAGCTCAGCTTAGATCATGCTTGCTATGTGACTCTCACACCACTTAGCCTCTCTGAGCTTCATTTGGGTCCTCCACCTTTCCTCCCAAGGTAAGCCTTGCCTCATGAGAGCACATCAACCTGCAACAGAAGTTTGACTGTAAGGTCAAAACATATTGTGTTATGGGGGTGTGGGGGGGGAAGTAATGTAGAGATGTCTCTCATTGTAACGGGAAGAATGGGTCTTTGGTTAGGGGTCCTAGTTCAGCTCTTCCCAACTTGGGCAAGTCACATAAATTCTGTCTCCAGGTGGGGAAAGCAGTGCTTGCCTTAAAGGAGTGACGTGAGAATTAGAACAGGATAATACACTGGTCCTCAGAAGGCCTTCAGAAAGGATGCTTGTTCTGTCTCATCCAAGTGTTCTTTAGGCCCAGTTAAGTTCCCACCTGACCTCAGGGCTTCAGGAACCTCTGCAGCTACCAGAAATTATGTGCATAATGGTCATAGCTTTCAACCAACTCTAAAAGACTTTGGATCTTCCCCCAAAGTTAACTGACTACTCTAACTTCCTGTCTTACCAATGAAGAAATGGAACCAGAGAGGGAAGGGAATTTGTCCAAGGTCACAAGAGCAAGTACATGGGCAAGATAGCACACACACACACACACACACAGCACAGAGCTCACCATCCTTCTGAAGCTGAGGGAGGTAAGAGGAGTGGGTCTGGTTCTGAGCACTGGGACCCCTTCCTGGAGTAGAGCAGGATTCTCCCCATGCACTGGTGGAACGAGGGACCCACCCACACTTCTCTGGAATCTAGGCAGGTCCTGGCCTCAAGCCTCATCCCCTTTGAGAATGGGAAATTGTACAATTGTATCTATTTTAAGGTCTAGATCATCCCACAGGAAATTCCGAAGCTAGAACCAACCTTCAGAGCTGTCGCATCTTGGCCAAAGGAGTGTGCCTTCTTGTCCACCCAAGCCCCACACAGTCAACTTGTCCTTGAGTTTTGGGCTGACCCCAGGGAGAGGCATGACCTTGAGTCCTATATTTCTCATATTCACTAAACCTCCATTTCTTTCAGTGCTGCAAAACCCATGAACTCTTTCCCACTTATGTGTCCCCTCTAGTCCCTGGTAGCCTTTTTACCACTCTTCAGCCAGAACTGTCTTCAGAATGCAAATAGGATTTGATCAGGCCAATTGGGCTATGCCATTAACCTCCCTCCCCACCCAACCCCCCAGCTTAAACAGCTTCCCTCTATACTTGAGATAAAGCCAAAACTCCTTGACAAGGCCAAGGTCTCACAGTGTCATCTTCCATCATGTTCCCTTCACCTTGCCCCCACCATCCTGGCTTCTTGTGGTCCCTGATGTCCCTAGGGTCTTTAGGCATGCAGTCCCTTTTTCTAGAATATTCTTTTCTCTGCTTGCTAACTCATCCACCAGCTCTCAGCCCAGGGGTCTCTTCCTGGCATCTCAGCCATCTAACACTCCACACCTTCAGTGACAATGGGACAATGGTCCAATCACACTCAACTCTTACTTGGGCTGAGTACTTGACAATGTTTGTCCCACCACTGCTGTCAGCCAGCCTCTTAAGCAAAGGGACTGTTTTTCTCTGCTCACCATTGTATTGTCCACGTAAGAAATACCCAAACCTGTAAGGAGTTTATTTGAGCCAAATTGACAACATGCAGGAGAGCAAGATGCACAGGAGAGTTAAGATTCTGTGCTGTCTTGAAGATGGTTACTTTTTAGGAGAAGTCTAAAAGGAGACATTTTCAAAGGTGTGTTAACTTAGATGCACTGACACAATGGACAGGACTTGCTTAAGGTCAAGGTAAACATTTTACTAAATAGTTATAGGCATGGGGTGTGATTACCCACCATGACCCCCCCAGTTAGGAATTTATGATTTATTACAGCACCCCATTTTTGTCCACAGCATCCCCAAACACAATAATAGATTTACTGGCAGCCAGCCTGAGTTCGGTCTGGCCTCAGAAGAAGCCAAACTGCCTCTAACAGGCCTGTAGAAGTACTCCATGAAAGGGACTGAATAAATTTAACCTGGCAGGTAAGTCCCTCCAGGTGGTCCCTGGCCTTATCTCTGACATAAAAGGTACAAAGGTGAGAAACTCCACAAGAACCAGCTACATTCCCACTGGGAGGCAGGTGAACCATTAAGGGATTAAGTAGGCTATTGTGTGTCCATGGCCTGGGGCCACCTGGAGGAGGATTCCAGAACTGGGAGAGGGACTGCAGCAGGGGGCAGGCCTTGGGGAAAAAGGACGCTGCCAAGGGGAAGCTGCCAAGGGCCACCTGGTAAGCCCTTCTAACCCTCCAGGGGGAGAAGGAAGTTAGGGAGCTGAGACAATGCAGTGATTGAAAATTCAGATCTCCAGTTCAGCTAATGGACTTGAATTCCAGCTGTGACCTAGAACCGAGCTTTTTAACATCTCTGAGCCTTGTTTGCCTCACCTGAGGACCATAAGGTAGAGTCAATTTGTAGGACACTGGTTAAGCAAATCATGGAATACCAACCAGTTCCGCAAGTTTGGCACAAGCAGTTAAATGTGCTGGTTCGAGATGCAGCCAGATGGGCATGACCTGTTATCTGTGTGTCTATGGGGGAGCTCATAATTCTGTCTGAACCTCATTTTGTAATCTGTTATATGGGAGTGACTATCACACCTACTTCATAAGATTGTTGAGAAGTTTAAACGAGTATAAATTCACACAGGGCTAAATTTGTAAAGGACTGTAAATTTGTGAAGGACCTAAATTCATAAAGGACTGTATCAGACATGCCTATGAATGTTAGCCACCACTGTGCTGCCATTATTATATCATCCGTACAGTGGATCTCCGCTACCATTAAAATAATCAAATAGGATAATAGGCATTCATTCACTAAAGATTTATTAAGCACCTACTATGTTCCAGGCAGGCACTATTGTAGGCACTAGGGCTACCGCAGTGAGGAAAACTGCAAAATCTCTGTCCCTGTAGAGCTGATATTTCCCTGGGTAGACAAAGAATATGCAAAATAAATAAATATACAGTATAGTATAGTGATACATGTTAGTAAGTGATACATGTTGCCAAAAAACAAAGCATACTAAGGGAGGCAGGAGACGGGTTGCCATCTTAATCAAGTTGTCAGGGTAAATCTCACTGGAAGGTGACATTTGAGCAAAAAGGTGGCAAAGATTAACAAGCAAGTCTTGCAGATATCTGGGGTAAGAGCTCCCAGGCAGAGGGACAGGAAATGCCCTAAGGTAGTCTGGGGTCTGGGCTTGACAATCAGGAGGCCAGACTGGCTGGAGCAGAATGAGGAAATAAGTGTAGGAGGTGAGCCCAGAGAGAGGGAAGCCTGATCACACCACTGCCAGGACGTCGCCTTTTACTCTAAGCAAGACAGGATTCCATGGAGGAGTACGGGACCTCGTCTAGTTTTATCTGGATCAGCGCTGCTCTGTGGAGGGGAGGCTGGGCCAGGGAACAAGCATGGAGGAGAGCATCCAGTCAGGGTGCTATGGTAATAATCTAGGCAGGCAATGGTGGGGGCCCAGACCCAGTTAGCAGTGAAGATGGTGAGAAATGGTCAGATTTTGGGTATTGCTCAAAGGAAGGGTTGATGGGATTTGCTGGGTGGTGGGATGTGGGGGTTGAAAGCAAGCCAGAAGCCCTGGCTCTCTGAGGTCTTGGGCCTGAGTACCTGGAAAAATGGAGTTACCAACTATTGGAAAGCGGAAGACACTAGGGAGTGAAGGTTTCGGAGCTGAAGTCAGGAGTGTCGGTTTTGGACAGCTTAGAATCGAAACATCTGACATCTGAGTGGAGATGCCACGTAGGCAATTTGGTCAAAGAATCCGGAGTCCAGAGGCATGACTCCTGGTAGAGATATAAAATCAGGAGTCCTCGGTGTGGACGTGGCAGGTACTTAAAAACTACAAATGGATAAGATTACCGAGGGTGTGAGTGTAGTCAGTGAAAAGTTCAAGGATGGGGCCCAGTGGCATGACAGTGTTCAGAGGTCAGAGGGGAAGTAGCAAGAGCTGAAGAGATAGGAGGAGAAGCAGCAGAGTACTGGCCTCAGGAGCTACACCAGGGTCACGTTCCAGCAGGAAGGAGCAATCAGCTGATTGAGTAAGAGGAGGACTGACAGGTGGCCTTGGCTCATAAGTCCAGGGAGATCATTGGTAGCCTTCATAAGAGCAAATAAGGAAGAATCTCTCAGATAAGTCAAAACGACCAGATGTAATACAGGGTGGATGGTAGGCTGTTTCAATGCAAGAATGTCCAAACCTGTAGAGAATTTTTATAAAAAAGTATTCCAGCCAAACAAAGGACACACCTGGAAGCAAGATCTCAACAGACTTCAAAAAATGCTCCCTAGCTTGGCAGTTTCTTTTATGCATTTGTTATTAAAGCAAGGAAGATATGGAAGATTAAATAAAGGTGGGAGAAAGCAAGATGGGGATTGGATAACACTGTAGGGATCCCCAACCTTTTTTGCACCAAGGACTGGTGGTTTTATGAGAATCTAATGCCTGATGATCTGAGGTGGAGCTGAGGCGGTGATGCTAGTGCTGGGGAGGCTGCTACTTACCTCCTGCTATACGGCAGGCCCCAGACTGGTACAGTCCACAGCCTCAATGTTGGGGGATTGGGGACCTCTGGATTACAGCATAATTAACAAGATTATGTGCTACCTTGAGCGTGATTACTCCTCCAAGGAGTCTGAAAGGAGATTACTCTGACATCTCAATGGTGTGTTAACTTAGATTCACAAAAACAGTGGACAGGGCTGGCTTAAGGCAAAAATAAATTTTTTACTATAGAAGTTATGTACCTGAGGCACGACTACCCTCCATGCCCTGCCCAGTTAGGTATTTATGATCAGCTCACCCTTTTTATTTTTATTTTTTTTAGGCGAGGCAACTCTTGGTTGACCTCACAGATTGCAAGGACTTTGTTAGTTTAGGATCCCATATTTTTTCATTTTATGCCTACAGCACACAGTCTTCCTACGTGGTCTCCCATCCAAGTACTAACCAGGCCTGACCCTGCTTAGCTTCCGAGATAAGACAGGATTGGGCTTGTTCAGGGTGGCATGGCTGTAGACTCAGCTCATCCTTTGAGCTTACTTTCCATATAACCCCTTTCTTCGCCCACAGCTGCCGGGGACCACATATTTGTATACACGTTCGTGTGGATAGAGAAGGTCTCGTTTCTGCAAAGATGCATCAGAGACCATTAATGGTGGCGGTGGTTGGGCAGAGGAACCGTTAAAAGAGTTACCTGGAGTGAGAGGAGTCTCGTGTTTCATTGCGTATTTGTTAGGCAATTGAAATGTTTTTCATCAAACATTTTTTCAATTAAAAATAATTATGAAAAAGAAAAACACATGGCTATTATGAAACGAGAAAAATATATAAAGTGCTGGCACACAACAAAAGTCCAGTGGATGTCGATTTCCTGGTGGAAGGCTCGTTGGCAGGAAGCTCCCCAGGCACACCTGTGGGTTGGCTGGTCCTTCACCACACTGAAAATGAATGCAAAATTTTTTTTCCAATATGCATCTTTTTAAAATAGCATTTTCTCATAGAACCAAATTAGCGTTACCATGTTTTAAAACATTCAGGACAATTTCTTAGGGTCATCTAAAGCTCCATGTATAAAGGCCCCTAATTGCCTCTAAAACTTTCCTTTACGACTGATTTGTTCAAACCAGGATCCAGACAGAGGCCTTGAGCTCAAGGATGTCCCTTGAGCTCTTCTGGCCTTATCCAGGTCCTTCTGTGGAAGAGACTGGGTGGGCTGTCCTGCAGAAGGGCCAGCCTCTGGATTGGTCTGGTTGCTTCCTCAAGGTGCCATTTTGCTTGTTTCTCTATTCCTATATTTTCTGGAAACTGGAAGTTACAGTTAAAGTTCATTGGATTCATGTCTAAAGCTTTTGGCTGAAGTAGTTTATAGATGGTGTTATGTAGACCAAAAGTTACATGGAATCTGGTTTTGCTAAGATTTTTATGTATGAATCTACCCACATTACTGCAGCCCAAACCAAGACAGAGGATGTTCGTAGCACCCCAGCTGGCTCGCTCTCATGCCCCCTCACAGATAATAGCCCCCACACAAAGGAAACCTCTATTTTTTGTCACACAGGTGAGTTGGGCCTGTTTCTGTACTTCCTGTAAATGGAATTTTATAAGAACACTTTTATTCAGTGTTAGCTGTGAGATACAAACTACTGTTGTGCGTACCGAGGTTTTCCTGCATTGTTGTGTTGTTTCACTGGATAAATAGGCCACAATTTTGCTGCCTATTCCCTTGGGGATAGACCATCTTTGGTTTTAACGCCAATCGATAGTCTTGCCTGCATCCGTGATTTCCATGGAGGTTGCAAAAGTGATGAGACTCTAAAGTCAGCTGTCATCCCCGGAGAAAGTGGGGTGAGATTTAAATGGACATTGCAGATCTGTGGGAGGGAAATGATTCAATTCAAGAGACATTCATTTAGGGTGACACAGCGACAGACACCCTGGGCCTGTTTTCTAAAGACCCCCTCAGTACATTGCAGAAGTAAGGACTTCTGCTGCACTGCACCCCTGCAAAGAAGGGTGTGTGCTCCCCTTTTTAACTGGCTGAGGACCCCGAGGAGTGAAACACCCAGCTGAAGGTCACATGGTGATGGCAGAGTGTGGCCTGACCCCTCATTCTGGGTTTTCCCATCATTCCCTGTTGCTGTGGGAAGATACGAGAAGGTGTTGTGGACAGAAACTCTCTTCTCAAGACCTCCAGAGGAAAGAAGGAAGGAAATGTCCAGAGAAACGAGACAGTGCAATCGAATTTCGACATGCAGCTTGCTGCAGCAACGTGCCCTTTGCACAGGCCAATAAACCAAGGCATCAGCAGCCTGCTCTGTCTGCGGCCTGAGCAACACCAAGCTCCTGGGACTAAGAGGCCAGAGCCTCTTTGGGCAAAACTAACACTCTGCTCGCACCGTGACATTCATGCCCAAAGCCAGATCGGTGACAAAGCAGTGAGCAGGCCTGTGCCTGGGGATTTGTCTCGACGCTAGCCCCCTTCCAAACATCCGTTCTCCTTCCAAGGCCTGGGAAATGTCCCTCGCAAAGCCATCGGTTTCCTCCATGCCAAACATTTAGTGACATTCCTTTAGTCCTCTGTGGCACTTAGAAAACATAGCTATTGACTAACTATATTAAGAAATGCCATCCACAGCCCACCCCTGGCAGCCCCATGAGTCCCAGTGACGTCCACCCTCTCGGGTCATGGGGAAAGAGGCCCCTGGTGGCCTCTCAAGTCCTAAATTGCTTTTCCTGGCACAGTCTTGCCCTCTGGGCTCTGCTAGACAGGGAACTGCAGAGTGACCTTGCTTTACGAGAACCCTAGATTTAAAAAGAAAAAACAAGGTCATAGCACAGGTACCTCTGCGTTGATCCTTTCTTTATCAGCTCCCCACCTTCTAAAACAGGATTTCAGCCACAACAGGATTGCAGAAAGGGAAGCATACCCAGGAGACACTTGGACTCTGTTAAAATGCATGTTCTGATCCAGTGGGCTTGGAGACCCTGAGCTTCTAGCAGGCAATGCCTATGCTGTTGGTTGATAGGCCACTCTGAGCCACAAAATATTAAAAATTATAATACCACATTAGATCAGTGGTTCCCTGGCTGCACATTAGAATCACTGAAGAGCTTTTGAAAACAAATACCTCTGTCAACTTCCCACCCCAAACTAATAGATCAGAATTCTCAGAGGAAGGAGAGGTATGGAGAAAGAATCGAACCCCCCAAAATAAACAAGAGTGGCGCTTTGCATGCACCAGTAATGATAATGTGCAACAAAAGGAAGAGTAACTCTTAAATTCCTCTGCCTCTAAGATCAACATAAAGGAATGCAAGAAAAAAAAAAAAAAAGAAATGCAAGAAGTTAAATGGTCTTCCATGCCAAACATTTAGTGACAGAGATGTTGGATGCACGTGGGATGGAAGGCCATTGTCCTATACTAATAAATGGGGAGAGATGAATCACAGAATCATCATCATCATCATCATTTATAATCAGGTACCCAATATTTTTTACAGTTAAAAAAATAATTGCAACCATGTATGTGTTTATAAGGCCCCTACATGTCATGTGGAAATTATACGAAATTCAGATTTCGGAATCCACGAATCAAGTTTTATTGGCGGAGTGCCAAACCCATTCTTTTCTGTCTTGTCTGTGGACGCTTTTCTGCTGCAAGAGCCAAGATTGAGAAACTGTGACAGAGACCGCATGGCCAGCAAATCCCCAAACGTTTACATCGGGCCCTTTCCAGAAAAGGTTTGCTGACCCCTGTTCTGAATGGTTACACTATTTATAAGTTCTCCGCTTTTCTTTTTTTTTTTTACACATAAGTACTGTTTTTACCCCAAAACTGCTGAATTTGAGCATGTACAAAGTCGCTTTTATAGGGTTGTCTAATAGTGAACCAAGATTTCTGGTGAAACAATTCAAGTACGTGAACACAGATATATTGAGGGGTCAGATGTATGAGACCGTGGAAACAGCCACAGCAAAAGAAAGTCTCACCTTTCTCAAGATATATGTATACATGGCAACTGTCAGTCTTCTGGAGGCCAGAATAGGCCGGAAAAGGCAAGTAGCTAAGAAAATCAAAATGACGAGAGAGAGAGAGAGAGGGAGAGAGAGAGAGAGAGAGAGAGAGAGAAAACATAAAACAAAAAACCCAAAATGACAAACTAAAGGGGATAAAGTACCCTTCAAGTTATCTCCGTGTGTTTGTAGGATATATGAAGCATTCATTCATTTATGAGGCCATTTATGTGCTCTGGGAAGTCAGAGAAGAGTCACAGTTTTTGGCCTCAAGAAGCTCATGACCTAGTGGGAAAATCAGGTAAATAGGTTTGGAGCTGGGTGGAACTCTAAGGAGAGGGTCTCCTGGAAGACATCCTGGAGGAGGTGAGCTAGAAGGGCTACTCAACAGGTACTACCTAAAAGTGTTGTCATTATAAGACCCTGGAGGGCAGGCTTGGTGTGTCTCTCAACTTCATATTCCAACTGCTCTGTTGTGGGCCTGTGCCTGGCCCCTGACAGGCACTTATTACATATTATTTTTATACCTGGGAAGAAAGGGAAGATTCTGGATGACTTTTCAGTTTGGGGTTTGGTTTTTTATGATAAAATTAATATGCACTTACTAAAGAATTTTTAGAAAAAAACAAACTGGAAGAAAAAACTCACCTCACAATCAGTTAGCATTTATTTCCTTTCAGTATCTTTTCTACAAATAAGTTACAAGATTCTAATTTTATATCCTGCTGTTCCCCCTCTCATCATTATACCTTAAGTATCCTTAATAGTCTTTAGTTCTAATGACCGCCTAATATTCTGCCTAGTGATTAGGCCATCGACTCACTTAACTAGTCCCCTGATACTGGGCAGAGTTATTTTCTGGTTTCTAGTCTTAATGTGAGGACTCAGCAACTCTTTAAGCACAGCACAGCCACGTAACTGTTGGCAATTATTACAGATACTGTGACCTATATCTCTGCCTGGAGAGATAACAGTTATTATAGGCAGTGCTGGATGAATGCCTTTGTCCCTAAAGCTTACTTAAGGCTATCACTATCCTCCTCGCAAATGATCCCTTCCTCCGAGGGGAATCACAGGGTCAAACTCCTTCAGCGCAGAAAAGTCAGAGCATTTCCCAAACACTGCAACTGACTTTGACCTCCTGGGGAGCTTTGTAAAGGGTGACACCTACTCAGCAGCTGCCATTCATTTCGGGTTTTAGTGCAAATGAGGCCGAGTGTTCATATGTAAATGACCACGTGAACTGAAACCCTGGATCTCCAGCACCGAGAGCTTCTTTGACTGGGCCTTACTGCCCTTCGAGACACTGGTGAGCACCCCCGTCGTTTGCCATGTTTTACCCACAGCCCCAGATGTTGCCAGATTGAGCAAATGAAAATCCAGGAGGCCGGTTCGGCTTGAATCTCTGATAACCAACACAGCATTTTTTTAGTGTATCTCACATGAGGTGTGGGAGATACGTCCACTTTTAAAGAGCATTCGTAGTTCATGGGAGATGCAAACTGAACCGGGCTTCCTGGGTTTTGTCTGGTGAGCCTACCTCTCAAGAGCCCCATTGCAACCTTTGAAGCCAGTTTAGTATAAAGGTGACCTTTCTCTGCCACCTGGGGTTAGTCCCGCCTCTTCTCCTGGGATTGCGACTATTGTGTTGATTGGATGCCAAATGCATAACCCCTGATGCCATATTAGGAAAGCTGGGTATGTCCTATTGGAGCTAAGTTTGTTTTGTTGGGTAAAGATTTCGCCTGCTTACATTTGTGGGTGAAAGTTTGTTTTCTTTTGGGAAAGCCAAAAATATCCAGGCAGCCCTGGGCCCCAGAGGGTTGGTGGCATAGGTGGGGGGACCGTGTTCGGGCTGAGAGCACCCCCCACACACACCAAGGTCTCGGCGTGGAAGGAAGCCGAAGGCCTGCCACAAGCTCTCTGGACGAAGTTGGTCTCTTCACCCCAGTGGCCCATTTGGCATCCACAGGCTGACTTCCAGAAAGCTTTTCTGTCTTTTGTGCCTCCCCTCCCACTCCCTCAGGGGAGAAGACACCTTCTAATCTTCTAATTTAAGACTGAGGTCCCCCTGGGGAGTCCTTCCCTCTGACTTCTGCAGGGGGAACTTCGATTTCCCACTTGGACCCTCACTTGTTGGGCAGGGGTGGAGGCCCAGACAGAAACACAGCAAAACCTCCTGTCCTCTGATCACCCTCGAGAGGAGGAAATAGTCATCTCCCTCTCAGCCTGGTCTTCTGTCCCCAGGCCCACTGGGGCCGCCTGGCTGCCTCAAGGCAGACTCAAACGTTCTTCTCTTGGAGCTGAACTCTGTCTATTTACGCAGCCCTGCGTCATGTCAAATTAGCTTTTCTGACTGTTTCTAATCCTTCATTTTATAGGTAAGGGGGCCGAGGCTAAGCAGCCTGCCCAATGTCCCCCAGCAAGTTAGTGGCAAAAAAATACTGTGAACTCCAGGTCTCTGGCTCCTACACTAGACTTCTGCCCTGCCCAAGCCTGTGGAGAGGGGTGTGTGGGCCGGTGGCTCTGTATGTGAGCACCTGGTGTTCCAAACCCGGGTGATCCTGAGGATGTTTCCCAGCCTCTCTGCTCAGCCTCGGTTTCCTCGTCTGTAAAGCGGGGACGACAATAGCACCTCACTGAAGGGACTTCCCAGAGGATCAGAAGAGGTGATGCTTCGGCCACCCTTGGCCCCGCGCTGGCGTGAGCAAGCATTTAGTGAGCAGCACGACCATCATTGCTGGTGTAAGACCTGCTTAAAATGTGAGTCGAGCAAAGGAGGGGATGTTGGTCAAAAAATCTCAATGTCATGCAGAGTTGGGGGTTGGACGTGAGTCACCTTCGACTTCCAGATCTTGTATCCTTTTTGAGATGGTTCCAAACACGCTGTATTGCAGCATCGTAGGGATGGAAACCAGGGCAATCTGGACACCACTCCTTTACCCGCCCCTCACTGAGGGCCCAGGCACTGGGGAGCATCATGGAAAGAACAAAGCCCTGCGCTCCTGCAGCTCCCATTGTAGTCTCAGGAACAGGCGAAAGTTCGCGAACAGAACTGTAGCCAACGAGAGACTGGTGGGTGCTAAGAAAAACAGCCCAGGGCCCTGCTCTGGGTCTGGCCCTGGGTGACAGCACCCCCTAGCGGAAATTTTGGACATTTCTGAGATTTTGGGGGGGTTGCCTTTTGAGTTGGGGACACACCTGGCACCTGGCATTCGGCCGCGGGAACACCATTCTGCCATGCTCAAAACAGACGAAGCGACGAGGGGCTGAAAACTGACCCCTTTTGTGCAACTGGAAAGTCTCAGCCGACATCCATGGAAGTGAAAAATCTGTTTATAATGATGCGAGCCTGGAGCCTGACTTAGTTTTATAATCAAACACGAGGTGTTTTGTACACAGATTTATCACTCACTGCAGTTTTAGGAATTCAAGAGCTATGCACACAGAAAGAAAGTTATCCTTTGTTTGGTAAACCAAAAGAGTTGTTGACTGTTTGAGGGAATCACATCTTAGCGGAATTCGAGTAGACACATCGCTTCTTTGTCACTGTTACGTTTATAGTAACTCAAGGTACAGATGCAGACAGCTGCCAGGACACTGGTATGGTAAAGTACGTACGAAGTTATTAAACTTTAATTTCCTTTGATTTCTCTTTTAAATTGAGTACATCCTACTGGTTTTTTTAAAGTATGAACTTAACGTAGGTTTTGTTATCTGTAGATTTATTTCGCGCTTGTAAAGTGTAATAAAAGGAGGCATTTGGGCAAATGTTCTAGGGAGCAGAGGTCCTACGGCAGGAAGGAAGGAACCAGGAGCATATCTGGGAAGAGCGTTCCAGGCAGAAGGAACAGGGAGTTCTTTCTCTGATAAAGACATCACAGTGGAGGGAGGGAGGGAGATCCAGGGAAAGGGGCCCCATTACGGCCTCGTCGGCACCCATAGCAAAGACCATGGACTCTGGCCCTGCCCCTTAGTCAGTGCTGAGGACTCAGGATTGAGCCAGCAGGACAAGCTGGTGAGGGGCTAGGAGGCTATCGCAGTCGTCCAGCCATGACAGTGGCTTGGGTTAGGGGCAGAAGCAAGAAGTGATCAGATTCGCGACGTGTTTTGAGGGTAAAACCCACAGCATCTGCTGATCCAAGTGTGATTAAAACACACACACGTCAAGGGCTTGTCCCTCACAGGAAGGATGACAGCTGGTGAACCCACAGGGGATAATCAGGTTTCCAGTTAGGAGGCTGAATTGAGAAAGGTTTGGCATTTTGAAAACACAGCAGATCTCTAAAAATATAAAGGAGGAAGCCTAATCTTAAAAAAGTTGGCGTGTTTTTAAGTCGAGCGATGTGGGTGTTGTTTTATTATACTTTATAACTTGCACATGTGTGTTACCTGTTTTCTTTCGTGTACGTTAAATATCACTTACCAGTACTTTTTTAAAAGCTTGGCACTGACATCTTTTATGAGCCTGGGACTCTGTTTTCTGGACAAAGCCAGAACTAGCCAGAACGTGGACAGCCGCAGACTGACAGGTGGAAGTCAAGAGAACAGTGAAGAGAGGGGTCAAGGGCTTGGCGCAGGACAGTAAACTAGTCTGCCAGGGTTGAAGTTCTGCCCTCAGTGATGCTTGTCATGTGATTTGGGGCAGGTTCGGTCACTCCTCTAAGCCTCAGTATCCTTGTCTGTAAAATGGGGGGACCATAATAGAGCCTCCCACTAATATGGCTGTGAGGACAAAGAAGAGGGTAATCTATGCAGAGCCTCCAGCATGATGCCAGGCACGGATGCTGCTTTGGGTGCTGTACTCGAGGGTGGGGTCAGAGGATGAGAAGCGGGTTGGCTGGACATTCTTAAAGAGAAGCTAGCGGAGTGTCGGGCTCCCTGGCAGAGATGGGAGACACCCACCTGAGGTTAGTGCTGGAGAAGCTTAGGGTTTGTGCTTCCAGCTTCCTCCTCCAAAGGTGTCCTGCAGTCCTGCCCCTTTAACCAGCACTTTCTTTCTTTAATCCGCTCCAGCTTCCCTGTAGCCCCAGGATGAAGAGGAAACGTTCTCTCCAGGAGGCCAGGTCATTTTGCACCTCTGAGCTAGCTAAGTGGGAGGCCAAATCCTAACAAGGAGGCTATTCACCAGCAGGGGAAAGTAAAGGGGTTGATATTATCTTAGAGGTATATCTGGTCTCATCCTTCTTCCCTTGGCCATGGCAGGGCCAGCCTGGAGGAGGCACCTGAGTGGTCAAGGGCTTGGTCCAGACAGGGAGACTGAGCAAACACAGAAATAGGGTCAGAAAAGAGTAACTTCCCACAGACAAGGAGGAAGACTTGAGTAAACTCTGTGTTTTGGATTGGAATTAGATATGTTGGTGAGAACTTGTACTTTTTAAATACGTAGAGATATAGAAGTTGATATTAGAGTATGTATTACCTACAGGCACACCTGTATCTCCTGGTTCTGGCTGTTGGAAAGCCTGGAAGCAGGGTCAGCTTGGTAGGAATAAGCACACCCAGCACACAGGCTGAGGTTTCTAATCACCGTTCTCCACTAAAACAGCTGAAATCATTATTGAACGTCTGGTTCCAAGGCTGGGGCATAGAAATGACAAGATGAGCCTGGAATATCTTCTGCCAAATGTAAGGAAATACTCAAAAAAAAAAAGAAAAATGACGTGTGTATATCAAAGCAGCACAAGAGCCGGCTGAACGAGCTCCCATGAGTCAAAGCCACAACAAGCTCCACATTCGTCTGGCCCTTTTTCGGATGCCACGAGCTCCTTAACGGTTTACCGAATGTTTTAGTCTGTTTGATGCTATAACAAAAACGCCCGAGACTGAGTGTCTTATAGACAACAGAAATAGACTCTCACTTTTCTGGAACTTGGGAAATAAAGGATCGCAGTGCTGGCAGATTCTGTTTCTGGTGCGAGCCGGCCTGCCATCTTCTCACTGTGTCCTCACACAGTGGAAGGAGCAAGGGAGGGTTTGGGGGTCTCTTTTGTAAGGCCCATGAATGCTCTGTCCTCAGGACCTAATCCCCTCCCAAAGGCCCCACGTCTGAGTGCCATCTGCTGGAGTTAGGATTTAACATAGGAATTTTAGGGGGACACAAACATTTCGTCTATATAGCATTGAGGATGAGATCGAATATAGGCGTGGCTGCTTTAACAAAATCCAGATATTGGCAATGACTGAACAAATAGAAGATTAATTCTCTTGCGGGTATGGTGCCTCACTTCTACTAAGTCGTGAGGGACCCAGGCTCCTTCTGTCTTATTCCTCTGCATCCTCAACATTCATCTTTTACCTCCCGGGGCGAAATGGCTGCTCCACTCCTGCCAGCACATCCCTGTTCCACCCAGAAGGACAGGAGAAAAGAAACAAGAGGTGAGTATGGGCCTTCCCTTTTAGGACATGACCTAGAAGTTGTACGTATATATCACTTCTGGCCACATCTCACCCTCACCCTCCAGAGACATAATCACCAGGTCATGCCAATCTGCGAGAGGGCTGGGGGGAAATGGAGTATTTAGCTGAACAGCCATGAACCTAGGTAAAATAGTTTTCCCATTTAAGAAAAGAATAACAGAAATTGGGCGCCAGTTAACCGTTTCTGCTGCTCTTACAAATATACTCCTTGTTTTGCTTCGGTTAAACGAAGAGTCAATTTCTGTCGTGTATGGCCAACGTGATGTGAATCCAGGGAAAGGGGGCATGAACGTCCACTGACCGTCTCCTGGGGCCCGGGCACTTCATACAGATTGTCTGTTTTCACAGTGACTCAAGAAATGGGTTTTGACAGGTGGGAAAACTGGGACTCAGAGAGACAAAGTGACTGGCTCACAGTCGCAAGTGACACAGCTAGACTCTGAACCTGGAATCTGAATCTCTGGGACCCCAAAGTTCAGGTTCTCTCCATGGTACCTCATGTGAGGTACCCCTCACGCCCCTCCCCTTCCCCATCCCAGTGGTGCTGGGATGATACTGGCCATAGCGACGACTTTCGTTAGCTTCTTCTCCCCTTAGCCATGTTGAAACCATCCTCAATGACATGCTCTTGTGCTCAGACAGCAGCAGTGTCTGTAGCTATGCCCTGATCGTGTGATTAGGACGTGGGTGTTAGTCACCCAAGTGCTCAAGAATGAGACAAGAAGACGTGCTGCCCCAGAGAAGCTCCCACTGTAGCAATAGACTCAAAAATACACATAAATTTAAAAGCGCTGAAGGTGCTGAGCCAGAGTGTATTTGGGGTATGTGCCCCCCACCCCCCACAGGGGCACACGGGGTGTGGGAGTCAGGGAAGACAAGAGAACAAAAGGCGTTTTGGTCCCTGGATCTCCTGAAAATCTATGTGACCTTTGTGCGTCTGGGAGTGTTTCCCCTCGGGAGAAGGGCCACGATCTTTATCAGGTTCACCAGATGAGTGACACCTGGTGTGGTAGAGACTCTGTGCTAGAGGTTAAGAAAGCTGAGCTCACCAGGGGGCAAGGATGGGGTGGGGAGAGAGTGGGAGGGGAGGAGCTGGTGGGAAAGAGCCTCGTGGAGATGCAGGAGGGGAAGGGCCACCAATCAGAGGGCCAGCCCGCCATGCTGAGGAGCGTGGACTTCACTCTAGGGGCAAGAGGCGGTCACTGCCTGTTTGGGGTGTGTGTTTACCCCCTGGCCTGTGTCACATAACGTCCTCCTGGTGTCTCCTGGGCACTGTGAGTACACAGAGAAGTAGCTTCCCACCAGCACCAGGGGAGGCCTCTCACAGGAGAGGTTCTGGGTCTCAGAGCACGAGTAGAGTTTCCACGTGTTTCAGTCTCATAAATGTTTAATAACCAGCTCTTAGTGGGAATCCTCGATGTGTAGCACTTGCCAGTTTCTAGGCTGTAAATGCTGAAGCTGGGCCCTCTTTCAAGCTACCAGCGTGATGTCATTGAATGAATATGGACCATAGGCTTTCACGAGCCAGTGGGAGCCGCTTCCCACAAACATTGCTTAAACCCCCTTTATTGTAGGAACGTAAAGGTACTTCGTGGGGACCACGCTGGAGAGGCCGCTGGGTCTCGGATGGGCCTGGAAGCGAGAGGGGCGTGCTTTCGTAAGCAAGGCTGGCCTTCCTCTGTCTCTTCCTTCCCACTCTTCTCCCCGGCTCTGGCAGATTGGCTTCCTCTGCTCCCCGGTCTTTGGAGCAAAGAATTGCTCTTGCCAGCACTTTCCAGGCTTCATGCCTCTCTTGACAGGAAAGCAGCCAGACTGAAGATGGTCTCTCTTCGTCCCAATTTCAAATTCCCTGGAGATGGGTCCACTGGCCTGGCTTGGGTCAGGTGCTCAGCCCTGGTCCAAACAGCTGCGGGGAGAGAATGTGATGTCATTACACCGAGATGGTGACCGAGCCCTCTGCTGCTGCGACCGCAGGGTGGTGGGGAACGAGGAGTAACCAGAGGAAAAAAGGGGAGAAGATCTGAGCAACCAGCTCCATAGGCATCTCAACCAGCAGAAAGCGGTGTTTTCTCCTCCAGGCTTTCGATCTATCCGCTGGGGGTTAGTCGCTCATCCCTTCATCTACTTCTTCATTCGATCCCGCATTTAGCGTTAACCTGACATTCAGTAAATACATATTCTCCGTTAGACACCATGTAGGGATCAAAACGAAGGGAAAGGTGAGTAAGATATGATCACCGCCCTCTAAGAGTTTGTAATCTGGGACTGAGACAAAGCATCCACAACTCGACGTGGAAAAAGCTGCACAAAAAGTTTGTACGAAGCACTGATTCCGCCAAGCCTGCGAAGGGGAGCAGGGGCAGGAGCCTCCGGGGGAGCCCCGGAGAGCCTCCCTTCCTGGCATTCACAGCACCATGTAGTCCCCTCCCCCACTGCATCGGGGTGGCCTGTGTGGCTGATAGAACAGTAGAAGGGATGATATGGTATCTCAGAGGTGACGTTATAAAAGACGGAGGCTTCCATCTCGGGTATGTTCTGCCTCATTCTCTTGGACCATGCCCTGTGGAGGGAACCAGCTGCCACGCCCTGGGCAGCCCACGGAAAAGGCCCACATGGCCAAGAACCGAAACTTTCTGCTGGCAGCCATGTGAGTGAGCTTGAACGTGGATCCTCCAGCCCTGGTCAGGCCTTCAGAGGGCCCTGCCCGCAGCTAACGGCTTGAGGCGACCTCCTGTGAGGCCCTGAGTCAGAGCCACCTACCGAAGCCACTCTCCGACGGCTGGCCCTCACAAACAGTGGGCGATGATGTTTGTTGTTTGGAGTAATTGATTACACCGCCTGAGAGAACCAACGTAGGAGGTGATACTCGGGGTGGATCTTAAAAGATGAAATGACCAAGCAGAAACAAAGGCAGACAGGACAGATCATTCTAGCAGGGCCATGCGCAAAGCTGTAAACGAGGAAGTGCAGGGCGCGAATGGGGAGCAGTGGCTCAGGGTGGCCAGGGCTTGATCTGGCTGGGAGGGGACAGCATAGGGCTGGGAAGAGGAACTGGGCAGGAGAAGGGCTAAGGACGCCGTTGTCCGTTTAGGCAATGGTTTTCAGTCTTCCTTAGAACAAGGAGCCCCTTCTTCAAAGAAAAGGCCACCCTGTAGGAAGCCAAAACGGAGCTTCTCTGGTTGGAGGTGGTAGGGTGGGGCCTGGAGCAGAAGAGGGTCCTGCTCGCCTCCCCGCTCCCTAATTATTTCTACGCGCGTGGACCAGCTACAAGGATGCACACTGGGGAGAGTAGTGGCCCGGGCGAGGGGCCTGGTGGCTGAAAAAAGACTCTGGGGCCCAGAGTGGAGCATGCATTCCAGGGACACATGTGAAGCAAAAGCGCCAAAGCCCTTTAAACTTTTTTGTTGTTCAGTCAACACACGTTTATTTGCTGAGCCCGCGTGAGCACGGGGCATGGAGGGAGGCAGGAGCGCAGGCGGTGGGGCAGGATCCAGCTCTGCCACTCTCCGGCCCCATGGCCCTCTCGAGGCTGCCTCACCTCTCCGTGCCTCAGCTCTCCAACCTGTAAAATGGGGTTACTAATATTGTCTCTCCTATTTAATTCTTTTTGCTTTTTTATTATAAAATGTTCAAATGTCCAGGAAAGGAGAGAAAATAGTATAATGAACATCCATATTTTAATATGTCACCACATTTGCTTCATTTCGCCATCATTATTAAATTATTTAAAGCATAGACGTCATCGAATTTTGCCTCTAAATGACTCCTTGTGCTAAAAAAAAAAGACGCTTTTCCCTGCAGCCACTGCAACAGGATCATCACACCTCACAAAAGTAACAAAGATTCCTTCAGACCCTCTATCCCCCAGTCCATATTCAAATCCGCCTAAGGTCTCCCAGACGTCTTGTCCTGATCTTTTTTTTTCAAATCGGGTTCCACTCAAGGTCAATGCACTGCTCTCAGAGGGTCTTTGCCATAAGGACGAAAGGAATCGATAGTCACAAAGCACTCAGTTCCCTGGTATGGTAAGTTCTGAGAGTGGCGGCTCTGACTAGACGTCAGGGACTGAGTGCTAACTCCGCTGGGCACCAGGACTCGGGGAGCTGCAGACACACTGTACCACAGTGGCAATGAGCAGGACAGACTCCAGAAGGCCCTTGTGGTGGGGGTGGTGACCCCATAGGAGCACATGGCCAGAGGGGAGCCTCTGGGCAAGCCCTGGCCTCTAGAAGGTGACTTCCTCAAAACCGTCTCAGCAGGGGGAAGGGGGAGGGTCTGCCTGCCTGAAAGCTGGTGGTGAAACAACGAACTTCGCGTTGCTTCTACTGGGGTTCTTGCCTGCGGAGGGCTTCTGCCTTTGGAGGAGGCAGGTCTGGGCCCCAGGACAGACATGCCCTGATCGCGCTGTGGCGTGGAGAGGGCCAGGGCCGCCTTAAACATCAGTGTCAGAGGGGCCTCAGCCTCCTTCCAAGGTCCTGAGGGTGGACTTGAGGATCCCCTTGTGGAAGTAAGCCTGGCCATGCCCAGCTCTGGCCTTCCAGCCCACTGCTTACCCGACTGCCTTCTCCTCCTCCCCCAGAGGTCTGCACTGGGTGAGGGTGGAGGGGGCCGTCAGCTTCCTGCCATCTGCAAATGCATCGCTCCCCTCCCCCACACCCAATTCCTAATTTGACATCTCCTGGGCTCATCTTGCCCCCTCTCCCAGGTCGGCACTGACCCTAAAACTCCAAAAGAGAGGATCCCGGATATGGATCTTGGTCTTCACCCCCCACAGTGATTGGGTCAGAGGAAAACGTGTGAGAAATAGGCGTTCTTTGCACGTGAGAACAAGCAGGAGCTGCAGCTGGTGGTGACTTGCCTCTTCAGGGAAAGCCTGAATGAGAACAGAGCCAGGAGGAGGAAAGCGGAGCCTAAAGCTGGAGAGAGAGGGTTTTCTGACACTATTTAAGCGCTGTGCTTCCGCACAGAAATACACTAAATTTTTTATGTATGTCACCTGGGGTTGGTGACTTAGCCAGGGTTCCCCGGAAAGCAGAGCCTGGGGCCAGGGCCTATGCGCTGCTAGGTTATGAGACAGCACAGTCTCTGAGAGCAGGGCCAGGGCAGGGGGTGAGAAGGAGCTGTTGTCATCATGGGGATGATCCACTTTGCAGGACCCACAGCTCAAAAACTGCATCAGTTTTATCTCAAGACACTCCATGGAGGGAAAAGAGTGAGAATTGATCCACTTCTCCCATCTCCCATGATCAAAGATTTGCCTAATGAGGCGTTACCTCCCCTGCTGTCCCCCACCCCCAAGTGGTCCCTAAGGCTTGGCTAATCCCTTTGCTTGGGGAGCTCTGGGGGCTTCTGGGAACCCCAGAATTTATAATCTTTGGGGAGAAGGCTGGAATGAAACCAAGTAAGGGCAAGACAGTGAGTGTTTTGAAGAAACAGATAAAGAGATTTTAAAAAGAGGTCAGGAAAGCCCATCTGTAAAGGTGGCGACTCCAAATGTAGACGGGAAGGAGGGGCAGGAGTGAGGCCGGCCAAGGGGGTGCAGGTGGAGAAGAACCACGGAGAGGAAAGAAAGTATGTGGGAGGCCCTGGGGTGTGTTTGGGGAACTACCAGAAGGCCGGCTTCCTGCAACATTTAGAGCAACACAGATCGGTCAGCATTTATGGGGCACCAAGTGTATACAGGGACACGGCCCCCTATTGTTTGGGCCGCCCCGCCCGTTTCCCCCTCTCTCAGGGAACTGTGCCTTCTTTCTTCCAGACCCTGGTTACCATAGGAACAACCTCCATCCTACAACTGCACCACACCCCTCGGGCCACAGTTGATAGGACCAGAGGCGAACACCTCACCCAGGCCGGACCAATCAGAGTCTCCATCCCTGGAGACTGAGCCGATTGGGACAGAGAGAGTGAATGATGAGGCTGTCAGCGCAGGGCTGGACAAGTGGCCTGTCTCCTCGGAGAGGCTGGCGGCCAGATTTTCAGCCCAGGGGAATGGGAAGCAGTGGAAGACACCCTGCAAGAGAAGGTGGTGATGAGTCAGATTCAGGAGACGAGGAACCGTGAGAGAGCCTGATACCTGTTCCTCCAAGACAGGGCTTCGCCCCTGCCCTGGGGCTCCTCGAAACAAAGCTCCCGTTTAGCTTGACTGGCATCCAGTGGATTTCTGTCTTTTGCAATGAAACCAGCCCTAGCCAATCCCTTGCCAAGTGCCAGTGCTTTATAGATGCATGAATGCGGCAGGGTCCCTGGCCGGAAGAAAGTCATAAACCAGGGGAAGAGAGGGACACGTACTCTAAACATTAACTACAGGCGTCAGTGCTGCGATAAAAGTTTGTTCGAGGCGGGGAGGTTGTGCCGTGATTAATTCAGATAACAGATGTAAGAGCATTTTGAAAAGAAAAACGTGGTTTGTGCATCCCCTAAATTATACTTAGGAGATTCAATTAATTGCATTTCTACTTTCAATGGAATCAAGAACACAGCCTCCCGACGTTCAGAATGACACTGCTGTCAAGGCACGTGCTGGCCTGTTCCCTGGCACCAGGTAAATCATCCAGCGTCTCACGCTTGTAGTTCTTCACCTGTGTTTGGAGATTGGGTGGATAAACAACATTACAACTCCCCAAAGAACTGGGAAGCGTTTGCCGTTTCTGCCCTTGCTGCTGTGTCACCATGTCTGACCCTTCCTGCCCTGCCTCCGTCACCCTGTCCTGGACTCCCAGGAAATTAAAAGGCTGCTGACTCAGCTACAATCTCACAGATGAATCACTGCTTGAGAAGTTTACTGATTGACGTCCCATGGCCACCTTCACCATAGATGGTGACATTATGTCTGGAGAGAAGGTGTGACCGCTTCTGCCTAAACAATCTCCAGAATTATCCTGTCTGAGGCTGCCTCAAACGCTGAGATCGCTTGGGAAAGAGCAATGGTATCTTGCTGAGAAAGACCTTCCCTCCACCCTCACCACAGACGGAATTTCAGACGGCAGAGCTGGGAGGCACCCTGGTACTCAGGCAGGGGGCAGGCTTGGGTGTCAAGCTGACCTGGGTTTAAATCCCAGCGCTACAAACTAAATCGACTGTAGGAACGGATGGGTCGGTGACAGTACCGGGTAGAGCTGCAAGGACTAAGTGGGAGAAGGTAGATAAGTATAACCTAGCACGAAGTGGAGCTGAAACAACAACAACAACAACAACAACAACAACAACAACAACAACAACAACAAATCAAAACGATTCGTTTCTTCTCTCGCATCCTGGAGCGACTTGGGTTTTCTGGGCCCAGCTGGGAAGGCAGGACTGCCTTTGCAGCTGAGCTGATCTAGTCCTAGGGGTCAGAATCTGGTTGATCACATTTAATGAGGATGATGGGTTTCTGGAGACTTGTATCATTTCAAACTCAATAACTAACTCAAGCATAATTTCTCCCTAAGAATGACTCTGCAGCCGGGGGGCACGATCCTCGGAGCACAATATACGTGCCCTGTGTTGTGGTGCTTCCGTGAAACCGTTGCTCCCTGCACCGTCTCTGTTGTTTTTGCCAGGATGCTCAAACACAAATTAATAGCAGCCGCAGTCACAGCTCCGGGCCTTCTTTGTGTGCTTGATCAGCTAACCTTTCAGCAGAAGCGATCGCCAGGCACTGATGCGTTTTCAGCCTCGGGGCTTCCAAGACCCCTTGAACGCAGAAGTCTCAGGACACACAGACAGCGGGTTGATTCCCACGCTGCCTGCTAGGGGTTGGTATTTCTGGTTCGCCCACTAAAGTGATGCCACCCTGTGGCAACGCTGTGAACGGAATAAATTCCCCAGTCCCACTCGTTCTGACATTAAGAGATTCCCAACTCATTTTTTAATTGGGTGGAGTTCTCTCTATCAATTATGGGGCATAATATGAGGCCTTATTCACATTGTTATGTTAGTTCAGATTTCCACAATTCAAACTGACGTAAAATGTGATTGCACTGTGTGTGGTTTATTTAAAATCTTTGAACTCAAGATTCAAGGGTTTTTGTTTTCCCATCCAGAGCATTTTTAGGAGGGCTACTAAATCGGGGGATTAAAATAATGTGTGTCTTTCTGTGGGCATTGTGTTATGTTACAACAGCCCCAGCATGGTGATTTTTCTGTGGGCCACCCCCATTTTATGACTAAGTCTCTGAAGCCAATAGAAATTTAAAAGTTTGCCCAGTCTCTACATATATACAGTGAAATATTGCTCAGCCATAAAAAATAAATAAATAAAAAAGTAAATGAACTTGTCATCTGCAACAACATGGATGGACAGGGAGAGTGTTGGGCTGAGTGGAGTAAGTCAGACGAAGACTTATCATTTCACTTAAATGCGAAATCTAAAGAGCAAAATAAACAACCAAAACAGAAGCAAACGCATACGTACAGAGAACATTTTGAGGGTTGTCAGATGGGGGGTGTTGGAGGGTGGGTGAAAAAGGGGAAGGGATTAAGAAATACAAATTGGTGATTGTGACATAGTCATGGGGGATGTAAGGTGTGGCATAAGGAACATAGTCAGTGATATCGTAATAACTATGTATAGTCCAGTGGGGAACCAGACTTATCAGGGTGATCTGCTTCCTAAGTTATGTGAATGTCTAATCGCTATGTCGCACACCTGAAACTAATATAATATTGTACGCCAACTATAATTGAAAAATAAAAAGAATATTAAAAAACATTATGTTTCCCAATTTCATGGTTAGTGGCAGAACCGAGCCTGATCTCCCAGGGACTAAAACCAATCCGCCGACAATGTTGAACTTCAAATTTTCAGTGTTTCTGTTGTCATCTTAAATTTCCGTGTCCCTCTGCTCCTTCTACCCCTCAGAGTGAGAAATCAGAGGGATGTGGGGTTTTTTGCCAGCTTCCCTGGGAGCACCACTTGGGCAGATACCAATCCAAGCCAAGCCTTGGGTTTCTCTTTCTTTACAAATAAAACTGAGGTTATCGCACACACGGGTGCGTGAAGAAAAACTGGTGAGATCTGAATAAAGTCTGTAGATTGAACCCATGTCAATTTCCTGGTTTTGATATCGGACTGTGGTTATTAAGGTGTCACCATGAAGGGAAGCTGGTTAAGAGTACACAGGAGCCTCTGTACTATGTTTGCAACTTTCTGCAAGACTAGGATTATTTTAAAATAAAAAGTGTTTTTTGTTTTTTGTTTTTTTGATTTAGGGAATGAATTGATAAAGACAAAATCTCCAAAATATATTTTCAAATGTAAGTGCTCACCTGGGGCCACGGGGAAAAGGCTGTGTCCTAACGTTGCTTAAAGGAAGACAGAAAACTGCTGAATTATGCTCACATTGGGCTTATGACTGTATTCAAAAGGAGGAAATTTATGCTTCAGAAGAAAGAGAGGGAAACACTTATAAGAGTTAATGGTGACTGTCTCTGAGTGATGGGGACTTGTTTGGTTCCTACCCACTCTACTGTATTTTCTGAATTTCCTGGGATGAATTTGATTTTATAATCGGGAGATAACACTTCGCAAAAAGAACAGACTTTTGTGCCGGGCCAGAAAATCCAAGATGTGTGGATGTCACTTTTACTCTGCCCAGTATTGGTCCTGGAGATTTGAGGCACTTGTTATTAGTGAACAAAATTAAATAAAATAAATTAAATATGCTGTGTTAACAATCCATAAAGTGTAGTAATGGAGAAAGGAAGTTCCTGACTAGCTCCTTCCTACTTTCCAAAGGTAAGCTTTATTCGTTGTTTATTTTTTTCAGACTGTACTCATTTTAGCCTTTTTTTTGAGATGTTTGCAGTTCAAGCTTCAAGGAAGCACAGTAGAAGGGCAATCATATACATCTTTACGTTGTTTACGTCCAGAAAGAGCCCCACCCTGGCCAAGACTGCACCAGGCTTCCCGGAGGAGGCCACTTTTTAACCATGTATAGGAGGTGTCGACACCTGTCTTTGAAAGCTAATTCCTCCTCCTCCCATCTGCTGCAGTCTCTTCCCAAGCCGTTTCTGCAGGTCAGCAGTGGGCACCTCCAGTCCCCATGCACGTGGCCACTGAGCCGTCTCTCTTTTCATTCCGATCATCTCCCCACATCACTCGGGATGGTACTTTTCAGACTGGGGTGTGCAAACATATTCCTGGGGTCTGTGAGTTCTACAGGAAGTTCTGAACGTTGCGTTTTCAGGTTCGGATCCTCTGGATGATCATCCCAGAACCAACTGCCAACTCACAATTTTATAATTTTAAACCTGTTTTCCCATTTGGATCAGAGTCATGTTCGTGGCTGATGAATCAGTAGCATCAAAGACGAATGTTTCACCAGAGTGCGAACAGAGAAAGGTGGCAGGAGAATCGTGTGGTCCTACGCGATGATGGCTTCTGTATGTAGCTCCCAACTCCTTCCCACCCAACTTGTGACCGTATGCATTAGCAGTAAGTGTGGTATAAATAAAAATAAAGACGTTTCATTAAATACTATTTCAGGATTTTCTGTAGCATATTTTGGAGTGCACGATTAAATCAATTGGCTCATTAAAATGGATAAGTGCTTGAAAAGAAATTTATGATTCAACCCCCCCAAAAAAAAGATCAACAATGATAATGTCAGTGACTCAATAACGATTGTTATATAAAAAAATCTGGTTGAAAATACATCATTCCCTCATTAAACCACATTTCAGTGATTCAGAGTGATTCAGTTTCAGTAAAACATCACATTGATTTAAATGTGGTTAATTTGAAGTTCGTGACTATTTTTGTATTTTTAAGTTTATTTTAGTTTAAAAGTTGATGCAGCATATGTGCTTTTCATTATTTATTTATTTTTTGAATTGTTATAAGAGTTTATTTGAGTCTAACATAAGACATCCCAGCATATGAGCTTTTTAAATATGAAAATTTTGCAGTTTTGTTTTTCTCCCTTTTAATCCCCTGCCCTGGAAGGATTCACATAATCTAGGAAGGAGCTTATATCCCTTTGATATTTTCCCAAATATTTTCCCTTCCCCTTCTTTCCAGCAGCAGATGTAGGAAGGTGAGTCCTCTCAGCCCTCAGGGCAAAGGATGCCAGTTTTTCAATGGAAGGTGATTTAGTGTCCAGTTTTGTTGGCCCACCAGGGTCCACTGGAAGGAAAAAAAAGAGTGAGTTTTTGTGCAGCGAGGAGTAAAGAGGGAAGGACTGTGTGTGAGGTGCTCCTGAGAGCCGGGGACTGTTCTGGAACCCCCTCGGCTTCCGCCAGAGACTCTACATACAGACACCTCTGCACTCTGCACGCAGGATGGAGTCAGGTTCTCTCCAGGGACTGCCCAGCTGGGACGACACCCAGCGCTGTCACATTCTGTCCTGCTGCGACTACGCAGTGTGTAGACACCTCCTTGAAATGCACCGGGAGCCCTTAGAGCCCAAAGGCTGGTCAGGACAGGGGGAGGCCTCACAGCTGTACTTAGTTGGGGGAGCACATACGCAAGCCGGAGGCCCCCCAACCTGGACAGTAATTGGAGAGGACCCAGTCACCAATCAACTCATTGGAAAAACACCCCTGAGGAGGGTGTACAGCCCAGCCACTGCTGGTACAAGTGAGAGGGCACAACGGAGCAGGTTCAAGGGTGCTGAAGGAATCTAGAGGCTGGGACCGACTGCTGTTGCCAAGACAACATAGATGGGAAAGATTCCCTTCTCTCTTCCTCCCTGCTAGTTTTTCTCTAGATGGGCTGGGCCTATCAGAAAGCCAGCTGGCCAAGGAGTCTGATGTGGTTTCTAGAGTCCTGGCCCCAGAGCAGGAAGATGGAAGGGAGTGACACTGAGAGACACGAGGCCAGTGACCATGAAGCCACGAGTAAAAATCCTGCATCTCATTCAAAACTCTTACTTGAAAGCTACAGAAGCCAAGTTTGGCCAGTTGAAGCCGGAAAATAATTTACCAAAGGCTACTGGGCCTCTCACAGAACTGGCTTGAGAACCAAGACTAGAAACTGAGCCGGAACCACTGGCAGAATCGCAGCCCGGAACCAGACCAGAAAGGACACTGCTGCCATCTAGCATCCGATGTTGCTGCTGTGGTGTGACAGGTGCTGTTATTTTCCAGGAAGGATTCCTTCTTCCCTTTCCCACCCCACTGACTTTCAGCTTCACCATGTGACCTGCACTGACCCATGGAATATAGGCAAAGTGACCATGTGCCCTTTCTGAGCAGAGTTTCTGCCCTGCTCTTGTGCCCCTGCCATCTTGCATGAGAAGAGCCACTCCAGGGGCTGCTGGCCCTCCACCCTGAGCTCTGGAACATAACGTGGAGCACACCTGAACCCAGCCTCTAGCCTGGAGCCCGGCCCGTGGGGACCCAGTCCACCAATAGCCCATCCACAGGACTGTGGGTGAGAAACACACATTTGCTATTGGAAGCCACTGAGATTTGGGCTGTTTGTTAGCACAGTAAATGCCAATAAACACACATGAGTTTCTCTTCCCTGCTTTTTTTATGAAAATGCTCTCCCTCCAGGTATAAAATCCTATGCAGGGTGTCTAACAGGCCAAGCCCAGGTCCCGCACCTGCGCAGTACCAAACAGGAAGGCTGGGGAAGCGCATATCAAAGTTTCCATTTCCTGCAGAAGTAGGTGGGCTCCATATCGTTGGAGAGAGCATGGCCCTGCCGACATCTCGAGATAGCACTTTTAGCCTCCAGAAGTGTGAGAGACTCCATCTCTGCTGGTGTAACCCCCCAGCGTGTGGTGCTTCCTTCCAGACGCCCTAGTAGACTAACACAGCGGGCAAGTGCTCAGATGCAGGAAGGAGGTGTGGGAGCCACCCCTCCCTCCCACCTGCAAAAGACAAGATGCACCCCTGTCTCTCACACACTTCAGTAATATTCTAACACAACAATTCAAGGGGACGCTTCTTGAATGTTTCTTCTTTAAAAGCAGTGTGTACATGAGTTTACGGAAACGTGGCTGGGCGTCCCCGGGCACTGAAGTCCTGCAGAAGGAATCTGGTATTTTGGGGTCTCTGTCTTCTCCCGGATCCCATCTGATCCAGAGATACTTTGCCTGGAGAGAGCTATTCAAGACCTTTGGATCAAAAACGAATGCCACTTCAAAAAGTCTGAATTTCAGAGTACAGGGCTGCTGCGGAGACAGACTGTGTATGGATGGAGACTGATACCTGAGCAAAACCTAAGACCTGACTCCATTAGGCTCCCAGTCACACCCTCACGTCTTTCTATCAATGCATCATGACTCTGGTCGACGCTCTCAAAGCTCTTTTGGGACAATGTGGGGAATATAAATATATTTTGTACATGTCTTTTTAGAATTGGAGACTCAACAAGGCAATGGCAGAACATGGAGAAAAGGGAAGGGGACCACTTTAATTCAGAGACCTCAGAGGTGTAACAACCTCGGGTCGTGTGCGGGCATTGTTTGGATCCTGATTCCAAAAAATCAACTGTAAGAAGATATTTTTGAGATAATCCGGGAATTTGAGTATGAACTGGGTACTAGATGATCTGAAGTCATTATAGAGAATTTTGTCAGGTATGATATTGGCGTTATAAGAACAGGGCTATTTTTTAAGGGGTACATGCTGAAGTATGTAGAGACAAAACGCCATTATGATGGGATGTGCTTTATATAAAAACTATTATAACCATTGCTTTTAGGTAAGCAGCGTGATGTCTAGCAGCCTGCCTGCTTGCCATTAGTATGAGACTATTTTGAAAACAAGCTTATAATATTGTAACAAACGGAAGAAGCAATAAAGCTATTTGTAAAAATATTTAAAACCAGTGGAGAGACATTTGGTTAAACACTGTATATTAAACACACATGTTTATCTCTGTTTCCACCTGAAACTCATCCAAAATGACAGTCAAGGACTAAAACAAGTGTAAGGCTCCCAGAATGAGGAGAAGGGAAGATGCATCTTAGTCTGTCTGGGCAGCATAGCAAAATCCCACGGACTGGGTGGCTTATAAACAACAAAATGTATCACAGTCTTGGAGGCTGGGAGTCCAAGGTCAGGGTGCCTCTGTGGTTGAGCGAGGGTCCTCTTCTAGTTTGCAGATTTCTTGTGTCCTCACATGATGGAAGGGGCGAGGGATCTCACTGGGGACCCTCTTAGATGGACACTGATCTCATTCATGAGGGCTCCACTTTCATGACCTAATCACCCCAAAAGGCCTCACCTCCTGACAACATCTCCTTTGGGGGTTAGGATTTCAACATATCAATTTGGGGAATTGGAGATAAACATTCGGACCATAGCAAGATGTCAACACATTTTTGGACTATGGAAACATGCTGAAGGAATGGTACTGACCTAGGAGATCAGTGGAATTTGCACCATAAATCCCTAAGGAGGGGCCAGTGTGTAAAGCAAATCTGCACCCCTCACAGGACTTCCAAAAGGTATTAAATGCACTAGGGACAGAAACAGGCCCAGTCAGGACATGGGACTAAAAACAGAGGGCATAATAGGTTGAATAATGGCCCCCCAAAGATATCAGGTCCTATTTCCTAGAGTTACCTTACTTGGGAAAAGGGACTTTGCAGATATGATTAAGTTAAGGCTTTTGAGCCACAGAGATTGTCCTGGATTATCCAGGTGCGCCTTAAATGTAATCACAAATGTTCCATTTGGAAAGCAGAGGGGGATCTGACACAGACCCAGAGGAGAAGTCCGTGTGAATCTGATGCAGAGACAGATTTAAAGATGGTGGCCTTAAAGACTGGACTCATGCGACCACACGCCAAGGAATGCTAGTAGTGCCCAAAGCTGAGAAGGCAAAGAACGGATTCTCCCCTAGAGCCTCTGGAGGGAACACAGGCCTTTCCACAGTTTGATTTGGGACCCGTAAAACTGATTTTAGACTTTGGGCCTCCAGACTTGTGACAGAATAAATTCCTATTGTTTTAAGCCACTGAGCTGGTGGTAATTTGTTTTTTGGCCATAGGGAACATATGGAGAGTTTGACTGAAGGTCAGATAAGACAGGTGTAAGACACCCAGAGCCCCACCCTATCCTGAGCTGCCCACCTTGGCAGCTGACTCGGGAGGCCAGACACAGTGCCGGCTGCAGATGAGGCTCCCAACCAAACCAGATGAGCAAGGAGAGTCTACATTCCAAGTGGCCTGTTCTTCATCTGAAATGTCCTCATCAGACTCATCCCCTGGGGCAGGAGATTAAAGGATCATCCCCTGAAGAAACTGAGCAGTCTGAGAGAGCAGACCCTCAGCTACTGACATTTGGGGACCCCCACCCAGAAAGCTGACCTGCTGTGCTGTCATCCTGCAGCGAGGTGTGCAGGCCCACCCGTGAAAATGGTGCAAACCATCGGCTATTCAGTGAGATACTTTCAGATGAGAATGGAGAGCCAGGGAGCCTCGCACATTTGAGAACCCACCACACGGTTCCTCAGACTCGTTTGAGAAAAGTTTCCAACACAAGAGAACAAAACAAACAGCAAAAAAGAACCTTGGGTTTGGGGTTCCCCACAGATGGGACAGGAACATCATAAGATGCAGGGCCCCCAAGTTGGGGGCGCAGACAGCAGGTCCAGTTGCCTCAACCCCTGGATCTGACTGGAGGAGACAGTAATGGGAACAGTAGGAGACTAAAACGAGAAACTGAAAACCAAATGGACGAAAACGCTGGATTCAGTATTCTGGAAGTGGTAATAAAAGATAATAAACCATCGCGACAGTCTGCCTTTCCCAGGCATGTTTAGCCCAGGCCACGTGCTCTTCTCCCAAGGAGACTGTAGTGGGATCTCTGCTCTTAAGTCCGGGTAGGGCAGGGGCAGTGACGGCCTAACCATTAACCAGTTTGTACAGCAGAAGTGATGCCATGTGACTTTTGGAGCTAAGTCATAAAGAGGATCCAGCTGCCACCTGAGTCTCGGCGGGTTTGTTTTGCCCTTGGAACCCAACCAGACACAAAGGCCAGGCAGACCAAGGCCTGTGTTCAGGCAGACAGCACTCCCCAGCTAGGCCCCGAGCTGACCCCAGCACAACTGGCCACATGAGTGAGGGACGGGCTTCGGATGATTCTAGCCCCCCTGCCACAGTCTTCTAGCCGAGGCCTAAGATCTCGTGCAGCTGACAAGCCATCCCCACTAAGCCCTGTCTGAATGCCTGACCCACGGAAATTGTGAGAGATAATATATGATTATTGTTGCTTTAAGTCACTAAGATTTGGGGTAATTGGTTAGGCAGTGATAGTTAATAGGTAGTAATACTAATATGGCCAAGAATAAAAAAACTAATAAAACGGAGTAGTCACACCATGCAAATGAGTGCTCAGAAGGTAAAGCTGTAACTGAATTTAAAATTTATCAGAAAGGCTGGAAGAGGGAGCCGAGGAAATGAAGTTGATCCCTCAGGAGCTTAGGTCCGGCCTCATGCCCACCTCGTGACTCACTAACCAGTCTGGGTCTAGGTCATCGATCCACCCCGGAGTATGGCTAAACTGTGGGGGAGAGAATCCCTAAATAAGAAACAGGGTCTCGCTGGTAGAATGGACGCTGGAGAGAAAAAGCACGCGTCTAACCAGATATCCCGGGGAATGTGCCTATTTCTTCAGTCGTTCTGGACTTGACTAAACTCAAGTGGGGATTAGACACTTAGAGAAAAAGTCCTTTGGAGAGTCTCAGACTGGGCTACTCTCCTGATGGCTCAGACTGGGACATCCATTGTCTGAAGAGAAGCTGCTGAGCTCTGCTTTGCTTGATGAATTATAAATTACGAATAAAAATAAGAGTTTTCCAGGGTTTACCTCTTGGAATTTCTCTCCAATGGCTTGTTTTATTTTACTTAGTTAAGGATCCAAAACCATTATACCAATAGGAAGTATTCATTGGAGAAAAGCTAAGACTTCATTAAAAAGAAAATAGATAAAATTGCTCATAATTCTGCCATCCAAAGATAACTACTGTTCACATTTAGTGTGTGCTTTTCCAGATTTTTTTCTTTACAAATATATTGATGGGTGTTTGTCAACACAAAGATGAGATTGTTCCAGAGATACTGTTGCACTTTGCTTTTTCACTCAAAAAAACTATTTGTATACCTCTTTGTATACCAAAAATATCCTTCGATTAGTTTGAACCACATGAGATTACCAAAATGCAATCATTTGTGGCCTACAAGACGGCAATTGCATATTTCCACACAATATGATTTCGTTTTAATGGCTACAAAGTTTATAGCCCTTTGGGCGTGGTGCAATTTACTCAACCTATCACTTCTTATTGGGAATTTATATAGTTTTCATTTTTTCCCACAATAATAAAAAGTATTGCTTGCGATGGGAAACTTTGCCCATTCTGTGCGAACATCCTTGCTTAGTTTCTTAGGATACAGCCTGTAAATGGCATATATTAGATGAAAAAAAACGCACATTTTAAAGGCTTTTGTTGCATATTGAAGGTATAGTTTCTGAGAAGCCAAAAGCTGGTTGGTGCAAGGTGAGTCCTCTCCCAGCCCCCAGGAGGATGGGTGCGCCAGGGGCCTGCAGTTATTGCTTCTCCTGAAAGGGCTTCAAAGGGGAGGAAAGTGAGAAGCAGCCGGGCATTCCCTGTTTGGAGAGAAGGGAGACTGTACTCTAAAACGCTGAACATGTGCTGGTTGTGAAAGACCATGGCAGCCTGGAGAACGGACAAAGGACAACCCTGTGTTCATCGCTCTGATACCAGGAATGCAATGAAGGATTTTTCTATTTTTTTTAGGCGAGGCAACCCTTGGTTGACCTCACAGATTGCAAGGACCTTGTCAATTTACAATTCCTTATTATTATTATTATTATTATTATTTTAAATTTTTTACACCTATAGCACCTGGTCTTCCTAGGTGGTCTCCCATCCAAGTACTAACCAGGCCCAACCCTGCTTAGCTTCCAAGATCAGATGGGATTGAGCTTGTTCAAGGTGGCATGGCTGTAGACTGGATTTTTTTTTCTTTTAATCTGGATCTAATAAAGAAATTTTATACTTTAGGGTAAAATATAAAGTAGAGGTTCTCTGTCTATGTAAAAAAATTATATATATATATATATATATATATATATATATATATATATATATATATATCTGTCATGGGCATCCTCTCAGGTGGCCCCCCAATGATTCACACCTTCTGAATTCACATCTTTATGTAATTTTCTTTCTTTACATGTGGGCTGGATTTATTTATTTATTTATTAATAATTCTTTAATATATTTTTTAACTTTTTAAAAATTAAGTTCACTGAGGTAACATTGGTTAATACAATTATATAATCTTCAGAGGTACATTATAATTTGACATTTATATATTCTATTGTGTGTTGAAGGCTGGATTTAGTGACTTGCTTCTAAAGAATGGAATACGACAGAAGTAATAGGATGTAACTTTTGAGATAAGATTATAAAAAGACAGTGGCTTCCGTTTGGGGTGTTCTCTCACTCTCTCTTGGATTGCTTGCTTCTGGTGGAAATCAGCTGCCCATCATGAGGCAGCCGCGTGGAGAGGCCCCTGTTTGTGAGCTTGGACGATGTCCCAAGAGACAGCCCTCGCCAACGCCTCGGATGCAGTCTGTCAGCGGGCCAGAAACTCCCAGTGAAGGTTCTCGCCCCGATTATTGATCCACAGACACTGAGAGATAATGCCTACTTGTTTTCAGTCACTAGGTTTGGGGGTTATCTGCCTGCAGCAATAGAGAACAAATGCAATCGTTGTTGGTTGAGCACTTACTAGTTGCGGGTACAGTTCTCAGCAGTTTACATTATTCATTCATTCTGCCTTCACAGTGACCTTAGGAGAAAGTGTCATTATTATCTCCATTTTCAGGGGCAGAAACGGAAGCCCAGGAAGCGTTAAGAAACTTGCCCCACGTCACAGAGTTAGAAAATGATGAGGCTGGAATGTGAATTGAAGCTTTCTGACAGCAGAGTCATGCTCCCATAAAGATTAAAAAAAAAAAAATTAGCTGCTCATGTTTCACCAGATGGAATTGCATACTTTGCCCATGCCTTGAACAAGCAGTTTGGTAGGGTACGGGATCACCTTAAACTAATCAAGAGCTGCCACCCCCACTTCCTGCAGGGCCTAGGGAAAGGCTGGGTTCCCTGAAATTCACAGTTCTGTAAAGTGGGTGAACAAGTCTGGCTTTAGATACAAAGGAGAAAGAGGGCTAATGGTTGCTGGGTGGGGGCAGTGCTGTCCCTAGGGCAGCTGGATTGTATTATTATTAAATTTTGGAGGGAGACACCGTGGAGTGGTGATAGGGTTTCTGGTTATATGGTCAGAAACGGGTTCGCTAATGATTATATTCACATACTCCTACCCACTCTTGAAGTGGTGCCAGTTTGGTTCGGAGCCAAGATACTCTTGGAGGCTGTCTGGCACAGTGGCGAAGGAGCTGGCTTTGGAACCTGAGAGATCTCGGTACCTTCTAGCTGTGCAACTCTGGACAAGCCACTTCACCTTTCCAAAGTTCTGTTTCTTCACTTGAAATTAGGGATAGTAATACACCCACAAAGGTTGTAGTTAAAATTAAATGAGGTGAAATATGTAAAGCATTTAGCAACCTCCCTGGCACATAGGAAGAGCTTAAGAAATGACAGTCAGATTATTATTACATGTACTAAGACACACTGGAGCACTAGTAATTAGCTAAGAAATATTTATTACCTTGCAAGTGTGAAACGCCATGTTGGGTTTATATGGAGAAATAATACACTTTGATATCAAGGGAAACAGAGAATCTAGTTAGGGCGTTAGAAAGCTCACTCATTATTTGGGAATACGTGTTGAGTGACAAATGTTAAGCACGTTAAGAACTTAGAGTCAGTTTTTTAAATTAAGGATATTCATATAAAGATGAAAGATTTCTTGAGTCATATCATTTTCAAGCTAAAAGGGACCATAGATTTTCTGGGTGAGTAAACTGAAGTCCAAGAAGAAGAATTAAATGCCCTTACATCAGGTCACAGAGCAAGCCAGAGGCAGGCTCAAATTTGGGTTCAAGTTTTGCTCTGTCACTAACTAGCTATGTGTCCTCGAGAAGTGGCTCACCTTCTCTGAGCCTCACTTACCTCATCTGCAATATTCTATTCTTTTAGACCCCAGGCTTCTGACTCCCGATCCACCTCTAGGGGGGTGACTAAGAGCCTCACGGTCCTATTTTACACTGAATTAAATTATTTCATATCCTGTTCCAGTTTATACGGTAACACACGTGCGTAGGAAAACCAACAACTCTAAAAGCGGAGTCAGGCTCACTGGTAGCAGAGGCTGGAGAGTGTGGGAAACCCATGGTGGCTAAAGCGTACCTTTGACCTAAATGTCGTTTCTTTGAAATAAGAGGCTTTCAGAGGTTGACCTCTAAAATCCTTGTTAGAAGACGCTCTACCTGGGAGTGGAGTGAAATTGCTATAAATGTGCCCTCTTGGATCAGTCCATTTGCCAAGCCCAGGCCTCTCTGACAAACTAATTAGATGATTCTAGAAGTGTCGTGGACCTGGAGAGGAAGTCACTGTCCTGCACTGAGGGCAGGTATGACGCCACTTTCTTATGTGCTAATCCTTTTCCCTGCCAAGGCCTAACCTGAGTGCCTACTGTCACCTAGTGGTACTTAGACGAATTGCCATTTTTAGGAAAGGGGGTGCCCTCCAGTTATTTACTCCCTAGTCACTTATTTCATCGGCTGGCATCCTGGGTCATACTTCCAAGCGTGTGCCTGCACGTATCTATTTCAATGAATACCTTTCAGGCTGGTTCCCGTATGTCTTTGACATACCACTCTCCTCTGGCTTTTTGAGCACTTCCTTTGCATATTTATTTTCATTTAAAAAACACATTTAGGAAACGATAACAAGAAACTAAATTATCCTTACGATCCCATCATCCTGACACTAGTTATACATTTTAGTGTTTCGCTCGCTGCTCATGTCGTAACATAGCTTGGAAAGAACATACATTTTTTTATTATTTCACATGATTTCATGAATTTAACTGTCATTTTTGACAATGATGCAGTTTTAACCAGATGCATACGTCAGAGCACCTTAAGATCTAGGGAGTCAGACTATGTGCCCTTGTCCTTGCCCTTGAGACTCTTTGAGCCTCAAGCCTTTCATCTCTACAACAGGAGCAATTGCAATGGTGTTTCTCGAAAGCTCCCGAGAGAATTTAACAAGGCAGCTCTGAATAGATTAAGCTCAAAGACTATGGAAATTGTCTGTCTGAGTGTAAATCCCAGCCCTGTCACTCATTAGCTGAGAAGCCCCGGGCAAGTCACTTCTCTGTGCCTGTTTCATCTGTAAAATGGTACAAAATGCATTCGGTGGTGCTCAGCTGTGTCAGCTATCACTGACTCTGAATAGTCCTCCATGGCAGAGATTATAACCCAAATTTAACTATATCCCCCAGCTCAGTGCCTCACATGTTAGAGGAGCTGTAACATTTATTAACACCTGTGTACACACCATGTCTGTTATCAGCAAAATGCACTGATACCACTTCCCACTACTAAGGTGGCACATACATGACTTTATACATATAGAGATCAGAGTTATACCTTTGAATTTATCCAGAGCCCACATATCTAGCATTTAGCCTTTTCAATTTATTGAGGTATAATTGATAAAAATTATATGTATCAAGGTGTACAAAATTATGGCTAATTAGCTTTCTATGGTGGAAGAACTTACAATGAAATGACACTTAAGTCTTAAAAGAAACATTTTACTATGCCTTTGAAACTAAACCAATGGTATACATCTCAAATTTGGTCCTCTTGGGTATTATCAAAAGTAACGACTTTATTCTCTCTGATTTTCAAATTTCTATGCTTTTCTTCCTATCACTTTTTCTAAGGACTGAATCACTGACCCATGCCACAGTCCCAGCTGCCCCTTACAGGTTCTCATACTCCCTATTTCTAATAGTATCGTTTGCAGTAGTGAGTTGGAATAATGCACTCCACAATAATGCATACAAAATATATTTATAAAATGTGTTTAACATCCGCTCTGCTTTCCTTGTGAGGCTGTTGACTAGATACCTTTATGACTGCGTCGCCTGCTTGACAGTAGAAAAACTTTGGACCCGGCAGTAAACTGGAAACAAGATGTTTCTCACCTTGGGCAAGTTTTTTGTAACCTTTGTGTGCCCATTCCTATATTGCAGGATTTTTAAAAGGATTGAGAAATGGCATGGAAAAATGTTTAGTCCAGTCTGCCACGCAGATGTATGCAATGTTTAATCCGTTACTTTCATCCTCCAGATCAATGCACTTGATGTATCAATGTATTCACCTACTACGTGCACTAATCTGTGTACTGTTTCATCCCGTGTGCTTGTGTGCTTTAGTAGGTCCTTCTGCCGATCTCACTTAGAAAACTACTTCCTAACCCCGGGGAACCATGAGGGAAGTGTCCAAGAAATTAAACTCATGTAAATTCAGTGTTTTTCAGATTCATGCTTTTGGAACCCTTTGTTCAAGTGAAATCTCTTTGGCCACTTGATAAAAACCAAATAGATAAAAGATAAATGCATTTTATTAGCATTCCTTTATTTTACGAGTTCATGCCTATAATTTTGTAACGCCTATTAAAATGACATTCAGAACTAGATGTTTTGATGACACAAACAGGAACCTGGGATTAGAGATGGCAGCTGTCCACACTCTCAGCATTTAACTATGCCTCGTTTTGATTGCACAGTATCAATAAAATTCTGGTTCACAGAAAGTATCTTAAACACTGTTCACAATCTTCATAACGAGAGGACAATACACACCTAAAAACGATGATACATTATCACATCTGACATGCTACACTTGCACCTGTTATTACCACACGATGACATCTCCACGAGGTGGTTGGCAGACACACCCAACCCCTGCCTTCCTCTCACATACAATACGTGCAGTGACAGACTTTTGTACAATTGTTTTATGACAAAAAATTCACAAGGGTGAATTTAAATATATAAATACCAGTGTGAAGCTACAGCCTTCCTAATCGACACATTTTGGAGACATTGAATTGGCACAGAAACGACAATGGATGTATACCGAGAACTATACAAGAACGAGCTACCTGGCACAAGGTAGGAGTTGGTTAGTCTATCACTGGAGTATACTGACTGTTCTGCCTCCATGATCTGCTGTCAAATTCGCCTCCTGGTTTCCTAAGATTCAGGTGAAATGCTCCTCTAATCCTGCCTGGAGAAGGGCCTCCTCCTCATCAGCTGCCTCTTCATCTCTTATCAGTGTCAGTAACTCTAATAAGCTGGGGGCCAAGCCGTCCTCTGTCAGAGCAAACTTCCTGCGCAGCGTTCTGTGGACGGCTCCAGCAACCACTTGGTCTAGGCGGGCCTGATTCATAATTTCTCTCTCAATTGCTCCCCTCTCTACCAGTTTCTGCAATAAAGGCTCCAGCCTCAGAACATAAGCAGATAATTTTTCTTCTTCCTTCTGGTAGGTGGTCAGATATTTGACCTGCAACTCCCTAGGATTATCAATAACCCCGAAAACCTGCTCAAGGGCCTGCAGGCATTCAGGGACCGTAATTAAAGGATTGTTTATCTTGAGGACACGAATAATATCATACGCGGGGCCTCTAAGGCTCTCCAGCAATCGCCTCCTTTTCTCGGCATCTGACACCTGCCACATATTCATCATCTGAGTGGTATGGAACAGCCAACGTTCAAATTCTTCTTCTTCTGGATCTGGAGGCTCACGGCCGGAGAACACTCTCAGCTTTTTGTATTTCAAGTACTGCAGGACAGGCTGCAGGGCCTCATCTAATGCCCGTGCCAACAAAGGGGCCCGTATTTCTGGGACCATGTCCTGGTCTAGGTCGAAAGGGTCGTTTCCATACCCAAGGGCTCTGGTCAGCTCACCTAATGTCACGCCCTCCCCCTCTAAGAATTCCGTTAATCGTCTTAAAAATTCGTCATCTGGGTCAGGCGGCTTCAAGATCACCCTCCAGACGCCCCCCCGCCCAGGAATCTCCTTAGGGACCAGAGCACAACTAGCCTCCGCGGGAAGCCCTACCAAGGCCACCTTCCTGTTTTCGGCCCTCAGGAACATCCTCCCGAGCAGTGCGCACTCGCCCGCGGGCGCGAGGCCGGCCCGCAGAGCCTCCTCCATTTCCGCCAGGCTACAGGTCTGGGGGATGCCGGCGACCAGCAGCGCTTTTCGCGGGTTCATGTCCATCCCCCGGCACCAGTCCTCCAAGAGCCTCAGCGTCATGGTGGTGCCCACGGCGACGCCCGGTACGAAATACCCCGGACACGTCCGGTCAACGTCTCGGGTTCCGAGGCCTGCCTGCGGGGACAGAGCGGTGGGGTCAGCTGCAGGTGTCATGGGCCCGGGGCGCCCCGCGCCCCCCCTGCGGCCGGCGGCCCCCTCACCCCGGCCTGGGCCTCGGCCGCCCCGCCGCGATCCAGCTGTCCGCGCCCGCGCCGGGGCCCGGTAGGCGGGCGGAGGAGCTGGGGGCGGCCCTGCCCCCGGACGGGCACCGGAGAGGGCTCCGGGCGCGCGGGGGCCACACCGCCGCCGCCGCCAGACCCCGGGGGCGGTGACACCAGAGCCGAGCCGCCCGGAGCCGCCGCAGCGCGCCGCCGGCGGAGGCGCCTGACGTCACGGCGGGAGGCGGGCCTTTCCGGGCGGGGCGCGCGCGCTTCCGGGCCGCGCCGGAAGCCCCGACCGTGGCAGCATCCGGGACCGCGCGCGCGCCGGCCAGCCGGACGGGAAGGTGAGGTCCGGGGCCTGCCCGGCTCTGCGGGCTCGGCCGGTGGCCGGAGGCCGCTGCCCGGCACGGGGCTCCCGGCGCCGCAGGGCGGTGCGGTCCGGGACTGGCGCCGCCGCCGCCGCCGCGCGGCTCTGGCCGCTGCAGCGCGACAGGGGGCGGGGCCGGCCGGGGAGCCTCCCTCCCTCCCTCCCCCCCGGCGCGGCGACACCGGCCGGGGCTCCGGCGGCCGCGGCCCGCGTGACCGCCCGCGGTCACGCTTCGCCAGTCCCAGTCCGCCGGTGCGCCGGGCGGGCCGCGTCCCCCCTCCTCCCCGCCGGGGACCCCGGCGCTCTCCCCGACGGTGGCTCCCCCTGAGATGCCCAAGCCACCTGACCATTCAGAGCCGGGTGACCCTCTGACGCTTGCCGTGGGGACAGGAAGATTCTCGGGACCACTGTGAGTGTTCAGTAAGAGTTGCGCCGGGACCGGGGGGCCCCGACGTCGCTCTGACTTGTAGGACCAAGTTTTCGCGTCTGAAGCGGCACTATTAAGTCAGAACAATTTTTTTTGAGCCGTAAAAGTACAGTTGTCCCTTAGGACACGAGTTTGATTCGTGTCTTAGTGGAAGGCGTCCCAAACCTCTTTGATCCAGATGATTTAGTCTGTGGGATTCACGTAAAAGCCGACCTGACATATGCTGGAACTTTTTGTACTTCTTCCTAACTCTTACACAAAACGACAACCTGAAAGTTGTTTACATTAATGTAATTTTAATTTCTTTAAATGTAAATGCGATACCGGAGTATTTTAGAACTCGTTGGAAATCAAGTGCGTTTGGAATAGGTGTGGCAGCATTAGGAGACCCTAACTGTACTTTTTTATTTTTTTTTATTTGAAGGCACAGAGCATGGAGAATGATGAACTTCCGCCAGCGGATGGGATGGATTGGAGTGGGATTGTATCTGTTGGCAAGTGCCGCAGCATTTTACTATGTTTTTGAAATTAATGAGACTTACAACAGGCTGGCCTTGGAACACATTCAACAGCACCCAGAGGAGCCCCTTGAAGGAACCACATGGACGCACTCCTTGAAAGCTCGGTTGTTCTCCCTGCCGTTTTGGTTTTGGACAGTTATTTTCCTGATACCTTACTTACAGATGTTTCTGTTCCTTTACTCTTGTACAAGAGCTGACCCCAAAACGGTGGGCTACTGTATTATCCCCATATGCTTGGCAGTTATTTGCAATCGCCACCAGGCATTTGTCAAAGCTTCTAATCAGATCAGCAGACTGCAACTGATTGACACGTAAAATCAGTCACCGTTTTTTCCATGTGATTACAAAACTGGCAGTTCTATATGGAGCCTGATCACAAGACTGCAGTTTCTTCACAGATCTCAGGAAGTTGTGGTGGGGCAGAGGCTTTTTAAAAAATGTGACTAGGGGGCTATGTTTATCTGAAGAATAATGTATTTTTAGGTAAAGCCTGAGATACAGTACTACAAAATCATGTTGATGGCTTCAGACTCTGGAAGTAAAATCATGCCTGTTCTTTGCATTCTTTAGAAACTTGAATAAGTACCTGAACTCATATTTTTATTCTACTGTGCAACATAGTGATGATTCAGAACTTTTTCCTTTGAGGAAAAAACGAATATGAACATTTCCATTGTGTTTAATGTAAAAAGGTCCAAACATGGTCATAAAATTTAAATTTTATACAATTACTTGGCTTGCTTTTTAAATTCTTCAAACTAAAACACTAGTTCATTCTGTTGTAAGCCAACTACTTATGTTTGTTTGCTATCAGCTTGTGAGAACTTGGATAAAGTTACTAAGGTGATTGATGGCTGTCTTGATAAGCAGAATTTATTCCTCCTCTTGGTAATGCTCCTGGCATCATTAACTAGCGGTATTAACACTATTGGTTTTAAAATATACTTGGGAAGAGAATGAATGAACATTGAGAACTGTAACTTACACACAGAAGACAAAAACAAGATGTTCAGTGAAAATATTTGGTGCAGTCCCTGTCATGTGAGAGAACGCTCTAAAAGATGTTGTCAAGTCCAAGTCTGATTTTCTTTTCTGGTCCAGGGGCTGGTCTTCAGGCGATCAGTTAGTTGCATGAAGACTTGACTCTTGAACTTCCCTTTGCATTCGTAATTACTACCTCATGTCTGGTATCGATATAAATAACTAAAATATGGAAGTGTTAGATTTTAGGATTTTTTTCTATTTTTCTGGGCAAATCAAGATATATTTTTATATAGTTATGTCACTAATACCACGGAAATGTTTTATACTGATAGATTTTAATAATAATCATACCTTTTTTTGGGTGCTGACTCTTGGCCCTGTTCTAGGAGATTTACATGAATTAACTCAATCCAACAACCCTATAACAATTACCTAGATTTTTACAGATAAGGACACTGAGGTGGAGAAGTAACTTGCAAAAAGGTCACACAGCTGGTAGGTGGCACAGATAGAATTATAACCAGGCAACAGATGCCTTCGTTCCTAACCATGTGGCAGTATGCAGCATGACAGTCTCACGAGGCTGGGCAGCGGCAGGAGATGGTTTCGCCCATCTGTAGGCTGATGGGAGTATGCTGAGTACATTGAAGGTAGGTCAGGCTTGGCTCTGAGGTGAGGTAGGTTAGGCGTATTAAAGGCATTTTTGATTTAGGATTATTTTTAGCTTATGATGGGTTTGAGATATAAGCCCATCGTAGGTCAAGGAGCGCTATAGTGTGCATGCTGCAGGTACTCCTATTTACATTCTCCACAACAGTTCTACAAGGCAAGTATGTACTGGCAACAGCGCCATTTTACAGGAGAGGAAGGTGAGGAAACCTGAAGCACGTAAGAATAACCTGCTCAGGGTCAGAGAAAGTAAGTGGAAGAGCCAAGACTTCAACCAGCATGTCTGGCTTCGTATCTCCAGCCCTATCATCCCATAGTACTGCTCCTCAAAAAAAGGATGATTGAGGAAAATCATGAGCAGTTTCTTGTTTTATTTGGTTAACTTTTGGGCAGTGATAGTTTTGGAAATGATTTAAGAAAATTATTTCAATTATTTTTTTGTATTATAAATGAAGTAATACAAGATTTGTGAATTTGTCACTTGTCAAGTACTAATTCCTTTTTATTGAGGTAAACTTTATCTTATACTTAAAATTCTAGTATTTTGAGATTTTGCAAGTAAAGAAAGGCTGAGCCATTTCTATCAAGGTCACATTGCCTTGGTTGTAGAAATAGTAAACTAATTGCAGTAGGAGTAATGCCATATTTCTAACTGTATTTATTAAATTTCAGATTGCAGAGTTAATGTTTGGTTGTTTAGGAATTATCCAAGTTGGATTATTACTATTTTGTCTATGGCTATTTCATACTTCAAAGCGCTCTTTAGGTAAAGAGAAAAAGGTGAAATTTATCTCCTAGCTCTATCAGACTGAGGAGGAGGTTGAAACTGATGGGTAGGAGACCTGTGTATTATAGCAGATCATTTATTTGTTTTATATTCACATCACAATGCAAGAAACTGACCACAGGATTAAGTAGTGAGATAAATGGCAAATATAAGAAGTGCTTCAAAGATTTTAGGAAAGGAACAAGCATCCTATGATCCATAACCAGTCAATGATATTTACTTCCAGCTACAAGAAAAAGTTATATCCACAGTGGTTTAATGATTCATTTATTTGCAATTATACCTGAAATGGAGTAATGCCTATTGAATGTTTTTCATGGAAACATGCCCGATATTTTAGTTTTTAAACACTGCCAGGATGGGGAATAGATAACTGAATTGCAGGAACAAACATCTAATTCATGGAGCTTTAGTCGCTACGTAAATTCACAGGTTTTAAAGACATCAGTTCTACAGTAAAAATAAGATTCCCTAAGTTTAGAATTGACTCTATTTCAAAACTTCTATAACTAACAAAAAGCTTTCCTTTGGGGAAGTAGAATCATTAGATAAAGTGCTCCCAAGGGAATCACTACACCCATAAAATAATCAAACTGGTATGTTTGTTCACTGTGGGTAAAGTCCTTTATTATCTAGTGTTGATTTCTTTCCCAGTGGCTTAACATGCTCAATCTCCAAAACATTGGCAGAAAAACTTACAATACCACATGACTCATTTTAGCATCAAGCATGTGCCAGCACTGTAAACGCAGCATATCTGTAAAGTTTTATGTAATTCTGGGCCAGGATTGGGAATCATCACGCATTAAGTATTTTCGTTTTTGTCTAAGGCCGTGAGCGGGTCTGGAACTGTGGCTGTAGGTTAGGATCACCCAAGGAAATAAAAAATGGCAGAACAATGCCAGGGTCCCTTCTCAACCACTTATATCAACCTCAGGGGACGCAGAACAGGCCAGCCTGTTTTCAGAGGTCTTCAGATGATTCCATCAGGTTGAGAATCACTGGGCCATGGGGTTTTATGCACCATAAAGGCTCAACTGTTACTCATGAGAGCTGTGTTTGTCTTTGGAACAACAGCAACAAATATTTTGCCATAGGTTCATTCCAGCTGTTCATATTGCCAAGGGGGTATTTATATTTCCTTTTTTCCTAGGTTTAAACAGACTTTATTGTTACAAGGGGACCCTACTGAGCAGGGCCTTCTAAACCAACATATGTAGTCCCAAGGTGTCACCATGGAGAAATGAATAGGTCATGTTTGTAGACGTTGCTAACTGAAGGCCATGATCCAGGCACAGCCAGCCAGGGATGCAGCATTCATGACCAGGATGGGCCTGGGGTGGTCAGTTTGCTAGGTCAGGGAGAGGACGGTTTCACTGTTTGTTGTTGCTTGAAGCTCCAGGTGACAAGACCCAGCCTCATAGCAGGAGGGGAGCCCAGTGGTGACATCCATGGTCCCGAGCTCATTTTAGCATCCGGCATGCGACAGCTGCCATCTGGAGCCCAGGTTTGGGAATGAGGTGTCAACATTTTCTGATTCCAGTTCCTCTCAGTTTTTCCTGAAGAGTTTGATCAGGTTTCTGCTCCCCACTCTACCAAAACTGCTCTTGTCAACAGGTCACTCACTGTTCATCTATACATAGCAATCTACTGGGCAGGTCTCTGTCCTCGAGTCACTTAGCAGTTTCTGACACACTCCCTCTCCTTGAGATACTTCAATTGGCATTTGGATCTGTACTGCCCAGTGGAATTTGGTGAAAATGGAGGTGTTCTCTGTGCTTTCCAAATCAGTAGCGACTGGCCACGTGAAATGAGCCTAGAGATGTGGATAACGTGACTGAGGACTGAATTTAAAATTTCAATGATTTAAATAACCACATGAGCAGCTACTATGCGTTAGCCCAGTTTCAGATACTGTCCTGGTTTTCCCCCTCCTCACCAGCTTCTGTCTCCTTTGCTGGTTCCTCCTTGGGGATCTGCCCGATTTCTAAATGTCAGCATGCTTCAGTTCTTACTCCCTTGGTCACCTCATCCAAGCTTATGCCTTTAATTGCTGAGACTTACCTCACCGCCTTGCATTTCTCCTAAGCTCCAGACTTGAATATACAGCTGCCTACTTGATGTTTACCAAGGTGCCCAAAACTCAGCTTCTGATCTCTCCACCCACCAAAATGGACTCAGTCCCCTACAGGGCCACTACCAAACTGGGGAAAGGCCCTTTCAAACTGTTACTCCCCTCAAGGACCCTCCTCTAGCTTCCCTTTTCAGAATAAAAGCCAAAGTCCTTAACATGGCATACAGAGTCATAAAAGTGGCCTTTGCCCTTTACTTCATTTTCTGCTACTCTATCTTTGACTCCACTCCAGCCACGCTGGTTTTCTTGCTGATTCTAGGACACACCAGAAAAACCTGTTTCAGAGCCGCTGCGCTCAGCATACCTTTTGCCTGCATTATTGGCCCTGGCCTGGTCCAGTACCTTCTTTAGAACTTTGCTCAATTTTCAGCTTAGTGAGGCTGCCTCTGCCCATCTTATTGAAAATTCAGCATCTTTCTTCCCTATTTTCCACACAGCACTTATCACACGACTTATCAGACATGGACATGTTCCTATGTTTTGTCAGAATCCAAACTCCACGAGGGCAGGGATTTTATCTGTTCATTGCTGTGTCCTCCGGCTTAGAACAGTGCCTGGAACATAGTTAAGTGCTCAAAAATTATTTATTGCATCAATGGTTTTCTCAGTGCCACTGAACACCTCTCACTAAACTGCAAAACAATCTAGTTCACTCTCCAGGGAGAATGAAGGTTAAAGTTAACATTTACTACTAAGTGCACAACATAATGTGTCACACGTGCCAGATAAGTTTGGTTATAAGTATGTAGTGATATATGTATTTTTTAAGGCCGAGATTTAAAGTGATTCTCTATTTTTGCCAATAGTTCTTGCGATGTTGGTCATCTTGGGATTTTTCTTACTGATGCAGAGAAAAAAAATACCACATTCACAAACAAGTGGTATATTTTAAGTGGTGGTGAGAGCCTTGAGAAATTCTAAAGTTACCATCATGAAGATAATGGTTTTCTAAACCACCTAGCATATGCACAAAATGTCACGCTGATCTCTTAGAACGATGGTGCACAATTTCCACTCTGATGTTCAAGGCAATACCTTGGCCTCGTGTAAAGCACTCAAACTAGTTATGTGTTTCTATGTTACTTCCATCTCCAGCAGCATTCTTGGCACCAGAGTAAACTTCCATTTAAAACCGTACCCATATATGAGCTGCTACTTGTTAAAAGATTTAAATAGAAGCTTATTGTCTGGCATTCACTGTTTCCTGGGCGGTGTCTTTAGAGCACTTCTGATTCCAATCCCAAGAACTGGGATAGTCACAGCAACACTGAAATGTGTTTTCTACTTTGAGAGTAATTCACTGGCTAGAGGGCAATTTTTTTTTTCTTCAGGCAAGGCAACCCTTGCTTGACCTCACAGATTATAAGGACCCTGTCAGTTTACAATCCTTTATTTTTTAAGCCTACAGCACCTCGTCTTCCTAGGTGGTCTCCCATCCAAGTACTAATCAGGCCCAACCCTGCTTAGCTTCCAAGATCAGACAGGATCAGGCTTGTTCAGGGTGGCATGTCTGTAGGCTTAGATGGCAATTTCTGCAAGGTTAAGGCTAGGCATGTCAGTTTCAGAAAACCTCCTATCTTTTTTTATGGTACCCCACCTCATATTTAGCCCAGTTTTTCTAACCTCTTTACAAGTCACATTCTTTTCCCTATTCTAACAAAATAGTATTCAAATGGAAAATGTGGATTTTCTGTTTTGTTTTTAAAGTATGGATTGGTTCATTTCTGTCCTGAATTACACAATAATGCTTTAAACTGTTAATAGGGCTTATCTCCCTTTATTAGACTTAAAGCATGACTTTTTAAAAGTAAAAATTGTCTGAAAGTTTCACAATTTTCTGTATTTGCATATAAAATATATTACAAGTTTTTTAAATGCAGAGAGAGCAAAAAGTATACAATAAAAGATCTCCCTCTAACTCCCAACCCCTACTCCCTCTTCCTATAAGCCATCTGACTATCCTTTCAAAGATGTTGTATGCATATCCAGCCAAGTTTCCAATAGTTGCATTCTAATGCTATTCTGTATTTTGCTAGTTTTAACACTATACCCTAGAGACTGGTCCTTAAAAAATACACAGAGCTATAACTTGGTAATTTTAATGGTGCCACAAAACATTCTAATGTACTGATGTTTTCTTTTTATTTAACTAGGATATTCTGCTGATGAATGTTTAGGTGGTTTAGTTTTTGTTACTAAGAATAATGCTGCAGTCATTTTGTAAACAGATCTGTGCACATGTGTGCTATTACCTGTAGGATAAATTTCTGTAAGTGAAATTGCTGAGTCAAACAGTACATATATTTAACATTGACAGATTGTTAACTTGATTTTTAAAGCGCTTATACCAATTTACTTACCGTCAATATATTACAGACCCCACATCCTTTCCAGCTCAATATTGCATCAAAACTTTTGAGCTTTAGTTTGAAAAGTAAAAAATGGTACTATGGTATTATGGTATTGATTTCTTCTTTTTTTTTTGAAGTGGCACATTTTTCTTTTAAAAACCATGTGTATTTCTTGTGATCTTGCTGTTCCTTTCCTTTGCCCATTTCTGTTGTCTTTCTCTAACTGGTACACAAGAGATCTGTAAAAGCAATTAGTTTTTAGTCATTTGTACTGATGATACTAAATACTTTCCCCCCCCTCTTTGTCTTTTAACCTTACTTACAGAATGTTTGGAAACTTTATTATGTAATCACATTTACTAATCTTTTGTTATGGCTTCTGGCCCTAAAAAATCCTGCTTGGGAAAAGTTCCTCACTCTGCAATTATAAAAACCCCCATTCCCTTTTAGTACGCTTATGTTTTTTTACACTAAAAATTTTCTATCTACTTGAAATTTATTACATTCTAAGTAGTGAGAAAAGAACCCAACTTCATGAAGAAAATTTGTTTCTCATTTGTTAAAATAAAAGTGTTATTTTACAAATATTCAATTTCTGTAAGAATTTCACACTCTACTCTTACTACATACTTAGGTATCCCAAAAATGATTATCACAAAATGATTGTAATTAATTGCTCAAATCATGTTCATTTTATTTGCAACTATCACTAGCTGCATTTATGGTAATACAGTTTGAACTTTACCATGCTCAACTACCAACCATGATCATTTGACACAGGAATTTCTTGTAAACATTTTATCGTCACATAATGACTGACAATTGAGTTTTAAAAAATCTAGGTTTTCAGGATCTCTTATATGTAAATTTTACTGCCATATAAGAAATGATATTCTATACTTGTACAGATTGTGATTCCACCGAGTAACAGGTGTCTCTTTAATAGCTTAACAGAAACTGGATAAAAGTACTGCGTAATAACAGAGGGCCACAGACATCTCTGATTCTCTCATTTAGAATAAAACAAACTTTATGTCCTTTAAAAGTATAGGCCTTCTCGATAAAAGTTAAAAAAATTCTGAGTAGCTGAAGTAATAATTCTAATATAGTACATTTCATATTATAAGGGGGAAGCACAGGGCGCTAGGTGACACAGAGACACACAGCACGAGGAACGAACATCTAGAAAGCCAGGAAAGGTCTATTGGAGAAAATGCTGAAACTAAAACCTAAAGGAGAAGAGCCAGACAGAGGTCACTTGGCCCAGGATTTGAAAGGCAAGTTAGTTGCAGAAGTACGAATTCTCTGAGTGTGAATATCTCTAAACTGGGAGAAAAAACCTGATTTCTCTTTCATACTCTCCCCAACCACATACCCTTTTTTTCCCAAAGTAAATTTTTCTTCCTGGGTGATTTTTTTTTTTTTTTAAGTTCAAACTTCTGAACTATTATAGCCAAACAACCTATTACAAGAGTAAAAATTCTTGTCCTTGGCCACAGAATTCTATTAAAATAACTAATGTGACACAACCTTTTAGAAAAGATATGTCTTGCATTTGTCCATGTATTTCACTTTAAACTCCATATGTTTGCTATTTTAAAAAAGATTACTTATCTAAGCATAGTGTCAAGTTTATTTTTAGGTAGGATTGTGGGGTTGACTTTCTGGCACAAAAGTAAAATTGGAGATGTTGCAGAGAGTAACTGTGTTCCGCTTGCCTGTGGCTAAATGTCTGTCTCCTTACAAGGCAGATTAGACAGATAACCAGGCAAGGCATTTTTCTTCTATACTAGTCCTTCAAACTGATCTCTTTGTCATACATGTGGCTCACTTATGAAGACAGTATTAGAATTAAAATCAGTATTAAAGTTAAGGAAAAGATCAATCAAACCTGTAATCCAGACCATAAAACACTGGACCAAAAGCACAAATATCTTGAAATTTCTTCTTTATAAACATATTTACCAAACTAGGAAACACAATGTTCAAAAGCAAAGTTCATCTATTAAAGATATGAACTATTTTAACTCGTTTTTTTAAAAGAACTCTGTGAAGGTAAAAATTATAAATCAATAACCAAGTTGAAGTCCGAATATTAGAGACATCTCAAACTGAACAAGATAATTTCTGACCATTAACACACATGGTCCCCAACTTATGATTTTTTTTTTTACACATTATGATGGTGTGAAAACAATACATACACTTCCAGTAGAAACCATACTTTGAACTTTGAATTTCAATCTTTTCCCAGGCTAGCAGTGTGTGGTTACTTTCTCGTGATACTGGGCAGTGGCAGTGAGATGATTTTGCCCAACTGTAGGCTAATATAAGCGTTCTGAGCAAGTGGAAGGCAGGCCAGGCTAGGCTACGATGCTCGACAGGTTAAGTATATTAAATGATTTACATTTTTAATTTACAATGAACTTACTGGGATGTAAGCCCCATCATAAGTCAAGGAACATCTGTATAAGACTTTTTCTAGTTTTATAGGTACTGTTTTGATTACATATGAATACTTATGCTCTAAGTAAAGCAATACTTTCTAAAGAAAATGTGTGTAAATTCATTTTCCTTAATAGCATATACTTTGTAGGCTATAGATTTCAGAATATGTAGCTGGGAGAGTACTACAGCAATTTTTTTTTTCAACAAGTTCTAGCCAGTTTTAGAAAAGAAAAAATTTGCATAATTTACTTTTCACCGGTCTGATCTGACATGCTTCTAATGCTGTCAGAATCACCTGGATCAGTGACTGCCAGTGGGATACTCCGCAGTATTTTCCACATGCTGTGCCCAATTTGATCTCATTGCCATTGTATGATGGACACCAGTCTTGGCCAACACGGTGTAGCACTCTATTTCAGATTTCCTCAAGGTTAGGCAGTTGTTGGCAAAGATGACCAGATTTGCTTTGCCTTGTGTGATCATTTTCAGTCTGCTTGTACTCCAGCCTGTACTTTCCACTTCTTATAACAAGTTGGGGCCTAGAGTTGACTCCAGTGACTTTTTCATCTTCTTGGCAACCACCATCTTCCTGCCTTAGGTGCAGAATGGCCCCCAACCAAGAACAGCCACCAAGATGGCTGGGGAGCAAGGAAGGCTATGGTAGTCTTTTAAAGGTTATGCATGTAACCCAGTTCTGCCAGTGGTTAGCGCTGTAACTCAAACACATACTCTAAAATTATTTGTCTCTGAAATAAATCAGAGGCTACAGGATGAGAGGAAATACTTAAGTTACAGTTAACATAATTTACTTAAGGACTTATATTGGTGTGCGTGTGTGTGTGTGTGTGTGTGTGTGTGTGTGTGTGTGTGTAAAGCATACCCCATTTGGCTCTCTTAAAATACAAATTAAATATTCACTGAGTGGTATCAACTCTTGATGGCTGTATATTGGATGAGTATGGATTCAAGGTTTTCTTGGGTTTCTCTCAAGGGCTCTCCTTCAGTTATTTCTCTCTATTCCCAGTTTTACTTATACGGACCTGCCATTTTGTTTAATATCCAATATTCACCACTTGCTCACATCACTTCTTTGAAATGTTACTGCCCACAAACCATGACATGTACTTTTTTTTTTTTTTGGAAAATTGGCTGGGACCACTAGCACCAGACAATTATTTTTAATGCAATGTTAGTATCTTCCAACGTTAAATTAGTAGCCTTTACAGTGTTGCCTTTTCTAAGTTTGTAGTATCCCCACTTCTAAAACTGTTAAAGTTTTGATCTGCAGTAAGACTTTGGTACCCCCTATGCTTTCTTCCATGGAAGACTAAGTTCTGTACTATGAAACCCACATGTTGGGTTCCATAGCATTTCAGAAGGCAGGGTAGAAGTGTGAGCAGATATGGTGAGGAAAGGGGAGGGTCCTGGTGAGAAGTTGAGGAAAGAGATAGGAATTTGTGATCATCATCCCAGGTCTCTGGAATGAGCTGCTGACTTAGTCTGTTTAAAGTCCTCAGGGAAAGCCAGATAAAACAGCTCCTGGCCTCACTCCACCCAAGGGAGTCAAGAAAAGATTGCTGGAGATGCATGTGGTAGTTGCCAGAACAACAGGAGAAGAAATATCCAATCACGACTGGCTCTTATTATGTGCCAAATCCTGTGCTAAATACATAAGGAATTAGAGACATAAAAATACTTAGATGCCACCCATGGCATAAATGAAAGTGAAAAGCTAAAAGATGTCAACATCGCATGAATTAATTCAATGCTTATTTTAAAAGTAGACTAGTACACCTGAAACTTACTGGATTTCATTAACCAATTTCACCAAAAAAATAATAGTTAAAAGCAGAATAAAAATTCAGTTGCCAACCTAAAGGATTTTATACATTATGAAGTGTTCTCTATTATTTCCATGGTCTGAAATTTCTCACTCAAGAAAACAGATTCGTTCCTAAACATTTATTACATCTTTCTTGGTTGGAAACAAAACTGATTGTTTTTTTCTTTGACGAAACTGTCCCAGCGGTACAAAACAAATGCTTTTCCAAATTAGAGCACAAGTCTTCCTTAAATGTCAGTATGTGATAACTAGCAGTCTCTCAAATTTCATAAAAGTTATTATTAAGATGGTGGTTTTGGCCGTTTTGCAGATGGTCCATCTGAGTTAGTTCTGTTATCAATGTTATTTTCATCTTCTGCATCATCTTCATCATCACCTTTTAAAATAAATATTTGTTGTATGACAATATGTTCAATGGTTGAAAGAAATATATGTAAAATGGTTGAGCTCATTTCATTTTAGGATTAATAAAACCATGTGTATTCCAGATTTTAAAGATGTATCATTAAAAAGCTTTCAGTAATTTTGGTGTCTAAAACCTTTCCTTTCTAACACTTTTTAAAAAAAGATATAAGTCATCTAACCTCAAATTCACTCTTTTAAAGTATGTAGCTTTTGATTTTTAGTATATTCACAAGGTTGTATGATCATCACCACTATCTAATTCTAGAACACCTTCAACATCCCATACCCATTAACAGTCACTCCCTAGTCCCCTCAGTCCTTGGCAACCATCTACTTTCTATCTCTATAGATTTGTCCATTCTGGACATTTCATATAAATGGAATCATATGACATATGGCCTTTGCATCTGGCTTCTTTCCTGCATCTGGCTTCTTTCCCTTAGCGTGATTTCAAGGTTCATCCATTTTGTAGCATGTGTCAGTACTTCATTCCTTATCATTGCTGAACAACGTTCCACTGTACGAACAGACCACATTTTGTTTATGCACTCATCAGTTGATAGGCACCTGTGTTGTTTTCATTTTTTTAGCTATTATGAATAATGGCACTATGAACATTGGTGTATAAATTTTTGTGTGAAGCTGTGTTTCCAATTCTGTATAGAGAACTAGGAGTGAAACTAGGAGTGAAATTGCTGAGTCAGATGGTAACTTTATGTTCAACTTTTTGCAGAATGGCCAAAATCTTTTTCCAAAGAAGCTACGCCATTTTATGTGTTTTTTTTTTTTTTTTACAGCAATGGGGAGGGCTCAAATTTCTTCATATCTAGCCAACACTTGTTATTGCTCTTTTTGATTATAGTATTCTGGTTTCAGGTAGTGGGATCTCACTGTGGTTTCGATTTTCATTTCCGTGATGGCCAAAGATGTTGAACATCTTTTTATGTGCTTATTGGCCCTGTATATCTTAACTGGAAAACTGTATTTTCAAATCCTTTGTACATTTTGGTAATTGAATTATTTACATTTTTAGTGTCAGCTCCTATCACTTTTCTTTAGTACTTAGAATTTTTAAAATTTTGTATATTATTTGTTAAATAATTCGTATAACATGAAATTCACCATTTTATATCTTATCACTTTTAACAAAGATAATTCAAACCTAAGCTTTACGGGGATTTCATTAAGCAAATAATACAAAAACATATCCCCTATTGAAAGATATTACTGCCCCACCATTCGAACAGATGGCAGTTATTTTTCCATTAAGTAACAACAGATTTTTAAAAAATGGCTCTAGCCATACTCTTTCTTGTCCTTATGCCAATGAAAACATTTTCAACAGATTGGAGAGGTACTTTTGGAGCCAAGAAACAGGACTTCACTTTCAATTATGTGACAATGCCTAAAGACTTTATTCACGGAAGCAAGCTATTGTCTGAACAAAGTGAAATGTACTGAACTGGCTCCTTCACGTTATCTGGGACTATCAAGAAACTGACAAGATAGAAAAAGGAAAACACAGTTTAAGCTCCTCTGCAGAAGAGTTAAGTCCTGACTCCAATATTTAGTTCTTAGGTTCTTCAGTTCAGGGCAGTCAAAATGTACCTATTTCTGCATTCAAGACAAGATTTAAAAAACACTAATGCAGTTAAACTTCACATTTCTACTTTCAACCTGCACCTACGAAACGGGGATATGGGACGTACCGCCCAGGTGTTAAGACTTGTTAAACGGTTATCTGTCCCAACCTTCAGAACCTGTTCCTGTTCTGCGATAGAGGGCAGTCATCCCACACGTTTTTAATTTCACACCCGGTCAAACTCCTTTTCAGCCTTCAACGCCCGGCTCGGAAGCCGTGCCCTCTCCGAAGCCCTCCTGCGTTCTCTCGTTTGCAATAGTTACAGACGCCCCTGGGGTCACGCTCCCACTCCTATTTAATAGGAGCGTTTGCCTGTGCCATCACCCCCAGCAGTTCCGAGTTCCACAAGGAGAGTGACTGAGTCGCCTTCTTCTCCCTCTTTCTCCACAGCTCAGCCCCTGTGCCCAGCACAGAGTAGCAGGCGTTCAGCACGTGGTGGCGACAGAAATGGAAGAGAGAGTCGTTAAGAGGCCTGGGGGAGAAGCGGCTCGGATCAATCGGCCCGGATTCTGCCCAGACGGGGCGGAAGGGCCCGACAATTGCCCCGTCCCCCACCCCCACCCCCGAGGCCCACTTCCTCTAAGCCTGCCACTCTGCAGCCCCGGCACCGCGAACAAGGTCCCCGCCCCCCAGGCGCGGGCGCACCGTCTCAGGGCTCACCGTCCAGGGCCTCGTCTGGAGCCGCCGCCCCTCGCCCCGGCGGTGCCCGCCGCACCAGACCGTCAAAGAGCTCGACCACCAGCGCCCTCATCTGGGTCACGCCCGACAGCAGGCCCTGGAAAAGGTCGGGGCCGTCCGGCGCCTCGCAGGGCACCCGCAGCTGCTTCAATTGCCCATCGGGCCCGACAAACTCCGCCGACAGCTCCATAGCAACAGCTGAAGTTCCCGAAAGCGCCATAGAGGCAGCGCCACCCGGAAGCGGAAGCCAGCCGGCCGCGGCTGAGGGCGGGAGAAGGGAGAGGCGGGACTTCCGCTCGTCGCCAGTCGCCCCGCCCCTCCCTCGGCTTCCTCTCCTTGGGATTGGCTCCGGGCACGCAGGCCCCGCCCCCTCCGGCCCCGCCCCTCGCGGCCGCTTTTTCCCGCCTCCGCTGGCCTCCGCGGAGCCGCCGTCCCGGTGACAGTTGAGGATGGCGGGCGCCGAGGGCCCTGCCGGGCGGCAGTCGGAGCTGGAGCCCGTGGTGTCGCTGGTCGACGTGCTCGAGGAGGACGAGGAGCTGGAGAACGAGGCGTGCGCCGTCCTGGGAGGGAGCGACTCGGAGAAGTGCTCCTACTCGCAGGTGGGCGCGGCGCGGGGCCCTCGCCTCCCCGGGCCCCCGCGGACCCTTCTCTTCGCGGCTGGACCGGTCCGGTTCCCGCCCGCCGCGGCCGGCTTGCGCGTGGGGGTCCGAGGCCGCCGTTCGTCGTAGGCTTCCCCGTCCCAGGCCCTGCTTCCCTTTACCCTCGGCCTCTGGGTCACCCCTGGTAGCTTGTGCCCGACTGGACCCCCACCCCCACCCCACCCCCTTGGGTCTTCGGCGGCTCAGGCTTCCCAGGCTTTGGCCTGGGAGCAGCTGCTCTTTCCCTCTTCTGCCCCTGTGTCTTCTTGGTGTGACCCGGCTGCGTTTTTCACGACACCAGCCCTGTGACCTCCAGAATCCGAACACCTTTGTCCCTGCTTTTCGCATCCTAAGAGTGTGTATTGGGAACCGAATGGGAAAGTCGAAGCAGAGTTAGCCCTGGGTTTGATAACCCCCTCGCGTGGGCTGGGCCCCTTGACAGCTCGATCTCTGCAGTTCAGTTTGACCAGTGCTCACTGGTAGTTTTTTTTGGCGAGACAAAGCAAGCACCTGCTCGTACTGCCGTCGCCCCCCTTTCCCCCCTCCCCCATGGGGATAGACCAGAACCAGAACAGCAGGTGGCACTGGCAAAGAGGAGGAGAGGGGAGAAAGATCTGCGTGAAGAGGAAATTTGGCATTTGGAAGACGTTGTGAGCAAGGATTTGCGGGGGTGTGATGTAGTGTCGGGTGACTCATCCTATATTTCTAGGTACAAAAGGGGATTGAGGCGAGTAGAAGAAAACTAACTGACAGGGGAGGAGAACTGGCAGGATGAAGACGGTTGCCTTCCAGGCGGTGGAGTGGAACACGGGGGGATGAGGAGAGTCTTGGTCTTTGTGGGGTGTGGACTGAGATCATAATACCAGTTGTCATCATTGACCAGTTGAGTTTATACTACAAAGTGGTTAGATTTTTTAATACGCCGGGTATCCCGAGATAGTCACAGATGTTGGATGGTATTTTAATATCTTTGGTCACCAACAGAACAAAATTTTCTGTTTTCCTTTAAAAAAATCTGTTCATAAGCTATTTTTGAAGTGTAATCAGCTTTATAAAACAGACTTCCTTAAAATGTTCTTTTAATTGTAGTAAAATATATGAAAAATTGCCAGAATTTTGTGTTGGGTTGAAAAGAAACACACACAGGTACCTACCACCCGGATCGAGAAATAGAACACTCCATCATCAAGATTTCTAAAAGTTTTGCCTGTTTTTTTCAGCTTTTTCTTTTGAAACATTTTTAATCTACCAAGAAGTTGAAAGAATAATATTGTGAACTCCTGTGTACCTCTTTTATATATTAACTTTTAAACATTTTTATCACATTTATCTTTTCTTTATATTTTCTTCCTTTGTTTTTTGCTGAGCCATTTGAAAATAGGTTCCAGATACCATGACACTATACCTCTAAGTACTTCACATGAATCTACTAAAAATTAAAGGGCTTCTTTTAATGCACTGATTTTCTTTTTGGTGGAATCACAGTGTTTTCCAAAATTAAAGTGTGATATTAACTTACATAAACATACACATATTGTCCAACATTTTCATGTGTCAAAATGACTAAGCGGGTCTACGGCCATGCTACACTGAACAAGCCTGACCACGTCTGATCTCGGAAGCTAAGCAGGGTCAGGCCTTCGATGGGAGACCACCTAGGAAGACCAGGTGATATAGGTGTAAAAAATAAAAAAAAATAAGGGATTGTAAGCTGACAAGGTCCTTGCAATCTGCAAGGTCAACCAAGGGTTGCCTCACTTAAAAAAAATGATTAAGCAGATAAGGTCATTCCTAGTTGACTGAAAATATTAAACTACTTCTCACTTTAAGAAAACATCATATGAAAACAAGCACTAGTATGGTATAAATAGTGATAATTAAACATGCAACAGTGTTTTAGTACTTTCGTATAAGTTTTTTAGTCTTAGTGGTTTTTACAGGAAGATCTTGACTACAGGTAATCTGTTTTCAATTATTTCTCGTATCACAGCATGAGTATGAGGTAACTGTGTCATATTGCATTAATTCTCTTTTCCCATTTTGGGTCTTTTTTAGGGCTCAGTAAAGAGACAAGCACTATATGCCTGTAGTACCTGCACCCCAGAAGGAGAAGAACCAGCAGGAATTTGCCTTGCTTGCAGTTATGAATGTCATGGAAGTCACAAACTATTTGAGCTATACACAAAAAGGTAAAGACAGTTAGAGATTGGTGCTGAATACTTTGTAAATGTTTAGATTCTTTCCCAGCTGTTCTTTTTTCTCAATCTTCCTGTTCATTCAAAGTAGCTGTGCACCAGGAAAATTTATTATAATTGTTTTATATAATTTGAGATAATAGTTTTTCCCAAGGGATTTTAAAATATACAAACTCAAACAACTCATCCTTCTCTGCCATTAATTTACTTGTGTCTGTGGGTGTGATACAGATATTTGTCTCTGCGAGTTAATTTCCAGAATTATCAAATCTTTTATTGTTATATGCCTGGAGAAATTCTGACTTGGATACATGAGCAGCAACCACAAAGTGAATTGAAAAGGAAAAGACTAATGAACTTGAAGTCATTAGATTTTTTTTTTAATGTTATTTTATTATTATTTATGCCTAAAACACCTGGTCATTCTAGGTGGTCTCTCATCCAAGAACTAACCAGGCCCAACTCTGCTTAGCTTCTGAGCTAAGACATCAGGCTTGTTCAGGGTGGCATGGCCGTAAACCATGGACCATGGCTCCACTGGAGTGTGAACCCAGAACCTTCTGCGTGTAAAGCAAATGGTACTAACTGCTACACTATAGAACCACGTCCAAGAAGTCATTAGATTTAAAAGAAAAATTAAAATTGACTCTTCCTTCTTTGTTTCAGAAATTTTCGTTGTGATTGTGGAAACAGCAAGTTTAAAAATTTGGAATGCAAATTATTTCCTGTAAGTAAGCCCTGTAACTATAAAGGCATTGAAAGTAGCTGAGATGGTATTTGACAGTTGATAAAAGCCAAATATTTTCCAGAAAGGAAGTTCTTATGCTTATTCTTTGCAAATTGGCAAATCAACATTAGAGTCCATTTTTTACCCATTTGGAAAACTAAGTAACTTGTTCAGAGTCTACAGTATAGAATTATAATGAGTATAAAAAGTTTTGGAGGAATGTTCTTTGAAGTGATTCAGGTTTAATTATGTTGGTTGTGCTCATGGTGTAAGGCTTTTAAAAAGTGAGTAAATAAAACTTGGTAATAATGTGGGCTAGGTGCATACAGGAGTTTTTCACTACTTTTTGCCTAATAAAAACTATGTTTATACAGTAACTTTTAGTGAAGTAACAAAGAGAAAGTAAGGGATTTTATATTCAATCAGTGCTAAAACTGCCTTGCTTTTCTCCTTTTTGAAGGTTATTTTTGACAACTTCCTTGACTGCTTTTTATTTTTACCTCTTGCTAACCTGGGGGCTTTGGCTATTACAGCTGGGCATTAAGAAGTACTTTAAAATTCCAGGCTAATGTCAGTTAATTTATAATTAATACTCATGATTAACTTTTATTACTATTTTATTACATGGGTGTGTTTGTTTCCCCCAATTGCTACAAAAAAATACAAAAAATAATTTTTCTTTTTTCTCTGTATCTTGGGGAAAATGTCCCTTTAATAGGAGTGAATTTTTTTTCTTTGTATTTTGAAAGTTAAAGACCAGCTTCTGTGAGGAAGATATTTACTGCAGAAATTTATTGCAGAAATTTCATAATGCATGAAATTGTAGTTTGTTAGAACATTTTATATATATTGAAATTAATATCTTTCAGGACAAAGCAAAGGTAAATTCTGGCAATAAATACAATGACAACTTTTTTGGATTGTACTGCATTTGCAAGAGACCTTATCCTGATCCTGAAGATGAGGTAAGAGACTTGGGAATTAACACATGGGACTGTGTCATCTCTAGCCTTCACTACTCAGTCTCTTGTCATATTTGGGCCTCTGTAATTGTTTGCTGGGGGTTTGGGCATTGTGAAACGATTCTGCACTTATCCTTTCGGATGAATCTGGGCTGTAACTATAACTGATACAAGTCTCAACTATTCTTGTTATCTTGCCTCACGATAATGAAATATTGAGCAGGACTTTCTCAAGGCTAGGATCTTACCCCTTCCACTCCCTCATTTCCTGCCCGCTCCACTCCCCAACTTTCCAAAAAAGAAGGAAAGAAATGGGAGATACAAATTGGATCCTCTTTAAAATTTCAATTAGAAATATACATAAAATTTTAAAAAGTTCTTTTTCACTCCTGTACCTTCTTCCTCCCAGACATAACCACTGTTCACACTTTTTGATGAGTGTATTTTTAGACTTTTTCCTGTGCACATGTGAATGAATATTTTTCAGGTTGTAGTTTCTTTTTTTTGTAACAAGTGAAAATTCTATACATTCACTTCTGCAATTTGCTTTTCTCACTTACTAGTTTATCTTAGATATCTTCCATGTCATACAATACAAATTGACCTCATTCTAATTGCAGCAGAGTATTCCATAATTTGACATCCCATAAGTCAGTTACCTAATTGTCCTTTAGCAGGATGGCATTGTCTGTTTTTTCATCATTATAAAGAAAACTGCAGTGGACATCTTTATATAGTCATATAACTGCGTAAACTCTTGCAAGGAGTTATGTAGAATGGATACCTAGAGTTAAAATTGATATGTCAGAGGATATTTGTATTTAAAATTGTGATCATGTTTACAAAAAGGGTTTGACTGCCAACGGTATGTAATACTGTTTTTTTCCCAGCATTCTCATAGTCCCTAAGTATTAACAGTCTTAAAATTTTGCCAGTCTGATGGATAAAGAACAGTATCTTTTAAAAATTTTACTTTCCTTGATCATAGGTAAGGTTATGCATCTTTTCATGAATTCATTGTACATATTAATAACCTACTGAAATTGTTCTTTCATATCTTTGGCTCATATTGTGATTGAGTCTGGTTTTGCTTAGGTGTTTACTGATTTGAAGGAATCTTCGTATTTAGAGAAATTAGCCTTCTGCCATCTTTCTTGCTTTCTGTTGTCTTGGAATTGTAATTATTGAACCAAATTATTTAGAGGAAAAAATTGAAGATATCTTTGAGTTAACAAAGATGAAACCTTACAACTGCATATTTTAAGTTATGGAGGAGTGTTATAACACTGTTGAATCAAAAGAAACATAAGATGAATAAGTTGATCAAGGCAAAAGAAAGAATAAAACAGCCATATATAAATATAGATAGATATGTTTTTGTTTCCTTTAAGACACCATAATGGGGAAGCAGGCTAAACATTGGAATATTAATCAGCTGATATGAAAGTCTGAATAAAAGGAAAATCATTCTAAAAAACAGTCTGTGCCCTTTGGTATGTAATTTTCCTAGGCCAGAATTTAATTATTTAATTTATTCAAATTAGGGGAGTTGTTGTTTGTTTTATCAAGAGATTGTAACATTTACTTTTCAGTTACCTTGGCGACATGTCGTGGTAAAAAGTCCCAGTTGTCACATTCTGTATTGGTCAATTTGTATTACGTCCGTAGGCCTGGGTTCATGTATACACGAGAATACATGACTTATTTATAAAGTTTTATGAGAATCAAATATCAACTAATGTGAAAGAGCTTTGACAGTCGCTTGCAAAGCGCTTATCTCTGTAGCACCAGTTTGTGGAGAATGAGCTTCTCTTTGGCCCCTTGATCTTTCCCTTTCCCCTTGGATATACCCATGGGTAGCAGCCTCATGGATTTGGTGGAGAATTATTAATATAATTCCACCATGTGCCAGATTTACTTCATGTCCCAGAATTCACTGTCATCATTAACACGCAAACTGCTTTTCCGTGTTAGATCCCAGATGAGATGATCCAGTGTGTGGTGTGTGAAGACTGGTTCCATGGAAGGGTAAGGAAAGCTTCGACCTTTAAAAGCCACTGTCTTCACAAAGGGAGAAAAAAATCTTTGCTTTGAAATGTGTTGTATTTTACATTATAGTTACTATTCTAGACATAGACTGTAAAGATATGATCAGCGTACCGTTACGATATTTGTTTATAAAATAACAAGCATTTTGGACAACTTGGAGATTACAAGGAAAATAGTCAGTTTTCTGTATTCACAGCATCTTGGTGCTCTTCCTCCCGAGAGTGGGGATTTCCAAGAGATGGTGTGCCAGGCCTGTATGAAACGCTGCTCTTTCTTGTGGGCTTATGCTGCGCAGTTGGCAGGTAGGTGTCTCCGTGGAGCTTACGTGCCACAAACTTGTGCTAACAAAATTTGTATACTAAGAAATTGACCCAAAACAACTAATCAGCAACGAGGCATTAAATATTCTGTATTTTTTGTAATATTGTATGTGTTACTGAATTTTTAAAGTGGCGGTTACTTATAGTATCTGCTGCTCTGGCCTCATAATTTATTGCTCTTCTAACCTTTAGGGAACAATTCACCATACAAACTACAAGCAGCATAGCCACACCTAAGATCTCATCCTATACTTTGGATTTGTCTCAAAGTTCTTAGAGTTGGTGCTCCCTCTTTCTGTCCACACCCTTCCCATTTCTAGTTCTCACTTTCCACTGGACATGTGTTTATTTCTCATTCTTTGAGTTTTCTCTATTGACCTTCCCTGCTCCCTCCATTCCCTTTTCTGCCAGCACATGGCTTCATCTATCTAAATGAAATGCCGTCATGCACCATTAGCTCCCTTATCGTTTCTCTTCTCTCCTTCACAGTGTCTCTGCCTCTATTCCCAAAGTAAAGCTGGTGGTCTTTTCAAAACTACCCTGCTACCTGTATTTGCAGTTAAATATCTTCCTACTGCTTCTTGCTTCTTGAGGTATCACATCTCTCTTTAATATCTATAGTATTTACCTTTCTCTTTTACATATAAAGTGCTTAAATAGGGACATTTTTAAACAAACTTCAATTTGAACTCTTTGGATTAGGCAGGCATAACCTAAAACAGGACCGATATTTTCTTTCTCATTATTCCAGAAATTAAGTTTGACTCTCTCCTTTTCCAGATTCTGAAATATTTTTTAATTAGGCAAAGTGATTTCGTTGTCTAATAGGTCTGTGTGTGTGTGCGTGTGTGTGCACGCATGTGTGTGTTTTCACTGAACCCATAGTAACCAAGGTGTCTGCCGAGGATGATGGGTTGGTGCTGAATGTCGATGGAGTAGGTGATCAGGAAGTTATTAAACCTGAAAATGGAGACCATCAAGATAGTACCCTCAAAGAGGATGTTCCAGAACCTGGAAAGGATGCTGTCAAGGAAGTTAAAGCAGAGCAGACTAATGAACCATGTACCAGCTCTAGTTCTGAATCTGCTCTCCAGGTAACATATGAAGTAAGAGCCATAAAAGAAATCAAACTTAAGCAAAATTAATTCTATAAGCTCTGTAGCATTGTATCCTTTGTCTAAAGAAATCTTTTTTACAAAATCAAACTGTAATAGTTTAAAAAACATACTTCAAAACTTAATTTTATTTCAGATAGCATTTAAGAATCAACATCTCAACACAGGATCACAGTCTGACTGCAAACTTCAGGAGCTTCAAGCTAAGCATTTTATAAAGAAGGACACTGCCACCTATTGGCCCCTGAACTGGCGTAGCAAATTGTGTACCTGCAAAGACTGTATGGTAAGTATAGGATTAAGTTCAATGTTAGTATGTTTTAGAGACTGATACCTAAAATGGAAACATCTGAAAAGTGTATTTATGAAATTTGATGATAGAGAACTTAAAAAATGTCTGTATTAAGTAACTTTGTGAAAGAGTATTTGTAGTCTGAATGCTTGTGGAAGAAATGAATTATTTATTTTTACTTCATTGAGGTGGAAAAAAAGCAGTTCTTAGCTTTTTTATATCATAGAATTTTTAGAAACACAAATTGCCTGAAAGTTACAGTAATTCAGTGGTTTTTAAGTAAAGATTTCTTAGACCAAGGGTCCCCAGCCCTTGTCCGTGGATCAGTAGTGGTCTGTTAGGAACCAGGCCGCTCAGTAAGAGGTGAGTGATGGGCAGGTGAATGAAGCTTCGTCTGTATTTGCAGCCACTCCCCAGCACTAATATCACTGCCTCAGCTCCACCTCAGGTCATCAGGCATTAGATTCTATAGGAGCACCGATCCCGTGTGCCAAAAAGTTTGGGGACCACTGTCTTAGATCATACAACATCTACTAGGCAGTTGGGATATTTCTAAGAGAGATTTGAGCAAAAAGAAAAATTAACTCAAGCAACTCTGTGTTCAAAGGCTCAGGTTTTTCTGAGAGTCAATTTACAAAAATTAAATTTTTAATGATTCTCATGAGGAGGAGAATGACACAGTTCTAATGGAGAAACTAATTTTATTTTAAAAGAAAATGTATGAAGACCTAGATGTCCTGTTCCTGACAGATGAATATGACACAGTTTTGGCTTATGAAAACAAGGGCAAGGTTGACCAGGCAGCTGACAGGACAGACCCTTTAATGGACACCCTGAACAGCATGAACAGAGTCCAACAAGTGGAACTTATTTGTGGTGAGAACTGTTTGAATGAGGGAATTCGTGATGTTCATAAAGTTTCCTTCACTATTAAAAAAGTGTATATATAAAGACAGCTAATACCTATTGTTTTTATTTAATACAAAAAAAGTTAAAATTGGAATTGTATAGTAGACCTCGGCCACACTTGCCTAATTGTAATGTTGCTGGGTATTCACCCCTGAATCAGGGTTACAGACCAGAATAATTATGTGTTTGAGAAACCACAACATGAGCTGTTTTGATTAAGGGTAGATGTGTGAGTAAAGAATATTAGCAAATCAACTTCTTTTTTCATCCAAAGAAGAATTATTTTCATGGAGCATTACAAGTCATCTTTTTTATAGTTCTTGAGGTTGCTTCAGTGTTGCACAGGAAACCACTAGAGAGGAAAATATTCCCAAACCTTTAATTGAAGTCTTTTATGTCCTGCCCCTCCACCCTGCATTCCCAGCTTATTTTAGTGATTTTCATCCCAGCCGCTTTCTTTGGGGATGCCACCACCTTTGTGTACCTTGTCTGGCATTGATCACTTTTATTATTTGTAACTATTTGATTAACTCCCTTTTGTCTTTATTAGACTAAAAGGTTTTTGAGGATGAAGGCTACATCTAAATGATTTTTGTAGTCTTCAAGGATCCTCTTGAAGGATCTGTCAAGTGAATGTACAAGTTTTAAAACTTAATGTTTGACAAGATTGAGGTTATTTCAAATATTAGAATTCCAGAGAGATAGGAAGTTCTTGAAAAAATTCTTCGCTAATGTTTTTGGGAATGAGGATATCTCTGGCTTTTGAGGTTTTTTGTTTTTGTTTTTAATGAAAATGGGTTCCAGGTATCAAAATTGGGAACAGTTTCTTTGCAGGTTTTACTTAAAGAAAAATTTAGTTCAAACTATTAATATACTCATCAGTGGTGAAGAAGTATTTTGTTTCTAAAAACACACCGCTTATCTGAAGTTTAAGTTCTTCTTTTGTTTTGATTTAGAATATAATGACTTGAAGACTGAACTTAAAGACTATCTCAAGAGATTTGCTGATGAAGGCACGGTATGTTGAGTTAAAGAATTTTAATCATAGCCTGCATGTTTTGAGTAAACTGTTTATTTTCTTTCTTGAAAAAAATATGCATCTTAAACTGGTTAATTGAAAGTTTAATGCAGACAGAGCTAAGGGAAGTCAGTGAGAGGTGGTGAAACACCTACGGACTAGCCGCAGTGGGAGCCCTTCCCAGCCTTAGGCCAGAAGGAGAGCAGGAACAGCAGTCACACAGGATCTGGCAGGTGTCATGGTAGCTTAGGAGAAGGCCACTGGGTCAGCCATGCTGATGCTGCTCATCCTGACCTTCAAGCAGGGATCCTAGGAGAAGGAAGGAAAAGTGACCAGGCAGGAAAAAAATTAAAGCCAGGCCCCATTTGGGGGATTCTGTTCTCTTTAGGATAAAGAACTTTATAATTGGGGGACTAAAACATTTCTCTTGCTAGCAAGAAAATTTATATACTTTTAAGGGAACACTGACTTTACAATGTATAATGTTTTAAGATCACCTTCTAGGTGAATTTGCAAATACTCTCTAGCCACTTAGTATTTATACATTTGTGATGAATTTTTTTCTAAAATATTCTTCTATCAGGGATGTAAAGAGCAGTATAGGGAATATGGTCAAAATATTGTAATAACTATGTATGGTGCCAGATAGATACTTGACTAATGGGGGAATCACTTCGTAAGTTGTATAAGTGTCTAACCACTATGTTGTACACCTGAAACTAATATAAAATAATACTGAATGTCAGCTGTGATTGAAACATTATTTAAATATTCAGTGTTCAAATAAATACTAAATATGTTACAATATAGAAAAAAGTTCATGGTAGAACAGTAATTGGAAAAAATAAATAAAATATTTTTCTATCTTCCGAAGGCAGCCATAAAACATTTAGCTTTTCTTTTTCATGGCCTAAGGTTGTACGTGTGGACAGTAAACATTTTGCTCTGCTGTAGTTAGATCCACAAATCAAGCCAGATGTGAGTCTGACAGATCCCAGAAGCGCCATGAGACTAGCTTTCTCTGCAGAATCTTCTGCCATCCAACTTGAGGTCATTCTCTTCTTTCTCCTAAATGTGAGGAGAACCTGTAGCTGCCTGGGTTTGTGGACAGGGTCCCAGTGCCACCTTCCCTTAGACGGCCTCCTCATGTTTTAGAGCATGCTCTTCACTGTCACACAGAGGTCATCCTGCTTCCCAGCAGTTCTTAATTAAACTAGAGCTAGTCCCGTTTCTGTCCTCTGGCTAAAGCAGGTTCATGCGTCTGTCTTGCTAGAACTAAGAACAGAACGTCCATGGGTGAAACTATTTTAACTTCATTGTTAGCGACAGTCATCGTCTTTCAGATGTGTCGAAGCACGTGCTCTTGACTCTGCCCGTGAGCCTTTGCTCTTGTGCCATTGGTGGTCACAGTGCTTTTTATTAAAATATTTTTCATATACTTAAAATCACATAAAAGAAAGAAAATGTTGTCTTTTTCCATTCACATTTGAAACAGTTTTATTCAGTCTTCACGTGTATCTTTAATATGTGGGTCTTCGATATCACTAGAACTGTTCTTCATGAGAGAATTCTGTGATCTGATGTGATGATTTAAAAAGACAATACTGTGTTTATATTATTTGTTCCATGACATTACTAATTGGGTCTTTGCCAAATGAACAAACAAAAACCTTAAGTTGCCATAAGACTTATCTGCTGTGGTTGTATTTGTCCACAGAAGATAATACTGTTAAGTTCTAGATGTTCTCAGATGGTGGGCTGCCTCTTTAATGTGTTGTCTGACTTTTGAAAAAACACTTAGAAAGTACACATTTTCTGAAATAAACCCATCAAATGAATTATTATTGAATTGGGTATTCTCTAACATTTCTGCTCTGCATGTTGGCTGTGACCATATGGGGACATCTAACACCAAACCTCACACACTAATATGCATGCTTTTAGGTGTCCTCCCACCACAACCCAGTGGGAGAAATGTTTAGTGTTTAATGTTTGTGATCCAAGGTAAGGACAGATCCTCCGTGCTGGAACTCCCAGGAATCTCCCTAGCATTTTATAAGTGTACATTTCCAGGCCAGTTAGCCAAGTACATTCGAGCTCTGGGCCATAGTTTATCTCAGAACATGTGAGCCATCTAGATCTTGAATCCGTTAGGGCTCTAAGTCCTCACTGGTTGACCAGTAGTTTTTGCTCTTGGTGCTTGTGAAACTGGCACATCAGCCACTGGTCCGTGGTAGAATACCAAGAAAATGTTAAGTTCCTTCGTTTAGAGGATTAATAAGTATCTTACCCCAAGAAAGTTCAAGTTAAGCTTGTGATTTGCGTATGTCAGCAGCACGTACCCCTGGGGAGTGAGGGGCAGGTTTTCGTTTTACTTAACAGTCATTGTCCTCTTTCTTACTTCTCTTTACCTCTTTCTCTCTCATGCTCACATGCATTCACCGCTTTCTTTTTCTTTCCCTCCTCCCTGCCCCACCTTCATTTTTTTATAACATACGCTTGTGTTACCTTAATAATTAAAAAGCAAGTCAACCGACCTGTCTCTGGTGCTGGCCCTGAGACCTTTAGAACAGATCAGCTGGCAAGACTCACTCTTGGGTTGAGCAGGACTCCTCCTGGGCCATCCCAGTGTACTTTTTCTTCATATTTTCCCTTTGTCTTATTTTCTTATTTTGAATAATTTGTTTTGCCCATGTCATAAACAGGTTTGTATCATGCTCCAATCCTTTTTCCAATAAAATGGGAGATAAATTTCTCATTGCATAAAATGAGTGTCCGTTCACTGAGTAGTAGTTTTTGCCAGTTATTTTTCTGTTTATATACAAACATCTTTAATTTTGGACTCAAAGAGGGAAATGCTTTTCGGTTCCTTTTTTTCTTCCAGTAAAGACAGCACAGATCTCAAAACAAAACACTTTTTTTTGTGGGTGCTTATGCAGAACTGAAGGACGGAGCTCCCTAAGGGCATTTGTGGTTATGGCAGAAGGAGCGGGGTCTAGACCTTTGGGTTCTCAGCTTTTCTGCTGGTTCTGCCACCTTTCTCTTCACTAATGTTTATTGAGAACTTACTATATGCCAGTATTCTACAGGCATGATGTCTCCTCTGCCCTTCCAAGCATAAGAGGTGCTGCCTTTACCTTTTTTGTATGAGGAAGCTGAGGGAGGCGGTGGAACCTACCCGTGACACCATGTGCTATTCTGCCGAGCTGTGTGACCCTGCACAGGCCTGTCCCTCTGAGCCTGGATGAACTCTATAAAATGCAGATGGTACAATTAGTGATGCATTAAAGAAATTCTTTTTTTATTCTTATTTTTCAGTTAGAGTTGCCATTCCCTGTTATTTTACATTAGTTTCAGGTGTACAGCCTAGTGGTTAGACATTCATATAATTGATGAAGTGATTCCTTCAATTAGTCTGGTACCCCAGCCCCATACCTAGCTGTTACAGTATGATCGACTATATTCTTTATGCTGTACTTCACATCGCTGTGCGGTTTCGTAACTACCAGTTTATGCTTCTTAGTAAAGTCATTTTTATCAGGCAACACTGCTCTGTTTGTTTGTGAGTGTTACAACTGGTTGTTGCCATTCTATAATTCAGTTCTCTTTCCCGATCTTTGCTTTTCGTCAATAGGTTGTTAAGAGAGAGGACATCCAGCAGTTCTTTGAAGAATTTCAGTCAAAAAAGAGAAGAAGAGTGGATGGGATGCAGTATTATTGCAGCTAGAGTGGAGTGTGGCGCCTTCTCATCCAGGCCAGTGAAAATGCCACTTACTGTTCCAGGAATAAAAGAGGCCTGTTTCACCTCTGGTCCTCTTCCTGACCTCTCTCTGGAGAGGCCTCCTCTTCTGGCCTTAGGCTTCCTTTACTCTCCTTAACTACAGTCGCCACAATGTTTATGCTGATTTCACAACCAGCATTCTTCTCTCTGACTCAGCTAAAAGCAACTCATTCCACAGACTTCAGCCCCGACCCTGCCTCCCGTCCACCCAGGGTTATCTGCTTATAAGTTTTAGGAAGTTTGATTTGGTTTTGAGAAAGTAAACTAGTTTCTTTTCTAATTTGTTCTTTAACTCCCAAATATGTCTACTCTGCCACAGAGCTGTTGTCTTCCAGGACCTGCTTTGGGGCATCACAGACGTTTTCTTCCTGTCAGCTAGACCCTCTCTAGGTCCCCTCACCCCTATGATCGTGGTGCCTTGGGTCAAAGCTTCCTCAGGCCTGGGCTGCTACTCCCACCTCCCTGCTTTCTGAGGTTCGGTCACGACGCTCGCAACACGTTTCCTCTGGGCCCAACCTCTGGAGTAGCGGGGACAGATGGCTTTCTGTCCTGGCTGTCTGTTACAGGCAGGGAGATTGGCCGACGGCAGGGCTGAGGGAGCCAGCCTTTGTTAGGGATTCTGCTAATAAATTTCAAGTGAAAATGTCATTCACAACTCTACTGGTACTGGAATAGGAGAATTTCAGTGCTGTAGTGCTCACAGGGCTTCCTGGAGAAAACGCCAGCATTCTGGCCCCCCTTCTGCTGCCTAGAAATAGACCGGCTACTACCCTGTGAAATCTCGGTGGTTTACAGAGTCCTCTGGGTTCCTTTCTATTATCAGGGATATTCATAAGCATATATTAAAAACGAAACTATTTTGATATTGTTCTGTTATGAAAATGTTATTAGAACCCCAATAAATTATTATTTTTTCCCCCTTACATTGTGCTGAAGAAAAAAAGATACTGGCTCAGCTTCCTTGTAGTGAGCAGGGCAGCGAGTGCCCCGTTTCAAAGAGGCTGTGTGGAAGAGCGTGCAAACAAGGCCCTAGGCTGCGCGAATGATGAGTTGTGTGTATATAAGCCTCACGGCCCCTAGCTGGTTCCCTAGTGACTACGAGATCTTTCGAAGAACCTCATGGAATGTTGCAAAAACCCCATCCTTGAGGGGAAGTCCTTTCAGTTGTTTTGAAATCTCCTTCAAGCCCCTCAGTCTGTGTGGAAACCACCTTTTGATAAACAGAGCCCTCAGTGGCTCTCTCTCCCCCTGGAGGAGCAAGGCCTTGCCTGACAGTAGATGACACTCTTTGAGGTATGTGACTGCAAGCATTTGAGGCTTCCGGGCCACAAGTGTGCGCTACTATTCCTTTGTGTGTTCAGCAATCAGTGGCTGCCCACTGACCCCTGGACGAGGCAAACTGGGTCCTCAGAAAGTCAAGGCCTCGACATGGCCCATCCCGTCTTTCTGCATCCCACCTAATTACAGATCCTCGCGAAGAGTGACATGAGGACCTGGGAGGTCTTACGGCCACAGGAGATTGCTGGGTGCCCTGAGTTGGCCTCGTGGATAGAGCTCAGAGCGGCTAGTCGTGCGCTGTTGTGGCCTGAAAGTTTTTCTCAAATGTTTAACTACCAGAAAATTCCTTACTTAGCACGGGTCAGGACCAAGTCTGAGAGGTGACGCATTACTGTGCAGCACAGAGCAAGTCACCCAGTGCTGAAGGGCTGTTCGTGAAAGGTACTGTTCCTTCTTTTACATTAACCAGAAAACCTCTTTTTTACTTACTGTTCACGGCTGGTTTTCTTATTGACCGTATTGGACCGTCTCTTCTTGTAGAGACTGATTTTGGCCAACATGTGGCAGTTAATATTAATGCATGTTTAATGCAAAAGAATGTGATACTAGTTGCTTTTAAGGAATTCTGGCATCGTACGTGCGTTTTTGTAGAATTGTTACTGGACTTATAATTACATACTAAACTCCAATCAGGTTGATGTAAAATTAAATAAAACCAGTTCAAAAATGGTGGCTTTTCAGATTGTTTTTTTTTTTTTTTTGTCATATTTAAATGTACACAGCCTCCCTTTTCGGGTTTTAAGAAAATGAGTATAGCATGAGCGTACTCCGACTGCTCTCCTGCCCAGGGGGACTGGTTCATTTCTCCTCTTTCCACGTAAGATGTGGTCTGAGGTGTCGCCAGCAGAGCTACCTCGTCCCCCTGCTCTATAACACCTGGAGGGAGGTTCCACAGTCCCCGTTGGGACCCAGACGACCAGCTGAACAAAGAAACGGGCTCGGGCTGTGAGTGATCAGGGTGTGCCGAGGTGCTGCTGTGTGAGGTGAGGGGGCTAGGAGCTGAGCCTAAGGAAAAGATGAGGTCCACCCGCATGGTGGCCGTTACTTCAAAAGTAAAAGTGAAACACACCAAGAAGCCAGTGGAGAGCCCATCTCTGGCTCCCCACCCCCAGCCCTTGCTTCCTTGGAAGTGTGGTCCTCACCCCTGTGCGTTACGCTCAGATGAGTGAGATGCTCTTCATGACCCTGGAGCTGCTCACATCCGAACAGTCAGGATCATACAATCATCGATGACAGGAAAACTGCACTTCCAGCTCCCCAGAGGCCCCTAGTGGAGCAGAGGACAGTTGAGAGCCATCCAAGGGTCTGTCGGGTCTTGGCAGTGGTTCCGCCTGGAAGAGGAATGTGCTCTGGGGAACGGGGGAGGTGCAGGAGGCCCTCCCAGCAGAGCTCCCGGGAGCCGCTGAGGCTGCCTCCCAGTCAGGACACCTTGAAGAGGCTGCCATTTGGCGCTGGGCCAAAGCCGGACCGGAACCTCATCTGTCTCATTAGATAGGTGTGTGTGCCATACGTAAGTCACAGGATCCCTAGGGACCTGAGAAGTCACCCAGCCTCGCTTCCTCCCAGGAGTCCCCCTCTCACAGACAGTACTCACAGGGGACCTGTTGGCCACTTGGCTTTCCTGGCCCCGTGATCTTGGTGACAGTGCCCCGATTTTTGGTTGGCTATCTGCCCCTCCGCTTCCCTGCCCTGTGATTTGAGGGGCACTGGCCACACGTCTCTTCCAGCCAAGGACATAAATCTTGAGAGCACAGGCACCCAGGCTCACGAGGAAGCCAACAGCCTGGCAGGCAGAGGGGAGGGGAGAAGCCAGGGCCTCGGAGATTCAGGCATCGAGCCACGGATTAAGCCTCGCCTGGAGCTTGTGCAACGAGCACTTTTCTGTAGCGGACAACACCTCTGTGCCCCCCGCTTCCGTTTCTGAGCACTGTAGTGACCGCGCTCACTCCCTCACACGACACTCATCCCCTATCTTCCAGTCTTGGTATCTTTTCCTGTGAAAAACGGTGGGGCACTTCTCATGGAGTTCCAGGGCCTCCCATCCAAGTCTGCGCTCTGGTCTCCCAATGAGGAGACAGGGCTCCTCATGGTGCTCCCCGGCACCTGCTCAGCAGCTCTGTCTTCCTCCCCAATCTGGACACTCCGCTCGGGTTTCTCCTCCACCATCTTTTTATATCTGTATATATATATAAAAAAATTGGCTCACGGGATTATGGAGGCTGGGAAGTCCCCCGATCTGCCATCTGCAAACTGGACACCCAGGGGAGACAGCGTACTTCCAGTCCAACCCAAAAGGCCCCGAGAGCCAGAGAAGCGGATGACAGTCTCAGTCCCAGAGCAGAAGACCAGTGTTCCAGCTCAGTCAAGCAGAGAGAATCCTCTCTTCTTGCGCCTTTTTGGTCTATTCAGGCCGTCAACAGATTAGATGAGGCCCACCACTGGGGAGGGCTGTCTGCTTTACTTGGTCACAGACACACCCCGAACAATGTTCAGCCAGATACCTGGGCATCCTATTGCCCAGTCAACTTGACACATAATATTAACCATCACGACAAACAACCTATTTACTTGTCTGGTAGATCCTGGGCACCCTAAACCTGGGATGAGCAGTGACTTGTGCTCTATTAATGCAGTCTCTCTCTTGCCCCAGGTGTAACTCAGATTGTTCTCGTTGCAAGAGGCCAGCTGAAGGACACGGCAGCGGGGTGACCACGTCAGAGTCACAGCACCTCACACGAAGGAAGGGGTGTCTCAGCTCCATCAGGAAAGCTCACCTGGGTTAGCAGGCATGGAGCATAAATGAAATGGGGCAGCAACTGGGGATAAGAACTGCTTTAGAATGCCAGGTGCACCTACTCCACGGTTTATTCACAAAGCTGCAGCCAAGTCAGTAATTGCATCTCCCCGATTCTCTTTATATGCTGGTTGTATGCTGCTGAGGCGCTCCTCTCTTTCCTGCCTGGCACCCCCACCACGCTCAATGACCTCTTAACCCTGGATGGAAAGACCTGAGACTTTGTGGTGTGGAAAATATTCTAACTGCTATTTCACTTTGTAATAGCACATATTATTAGTATTTGTGAGCTTATTTGCTTAATAGCCATCTTCCCTATTGAATCATAAATTCTGGGAGGCCAAGGACTGTCTTTCCAGCTCAGCATTGAAGTGCTGGGTGCAGTGCCCGCCACAGGATGGGCACTCCGTTGGTTAATGCATGAATGGGTGTGCTCATTCATGCCAAGCGCAGCCACGGGCTGGAAACTGCTGCGTACGTGATTTCATCTCACCCACACACTCGAAGAAAATTATTGTCCAGCTCCGTTTTACAGATGTGGAAACTGAGGCTCCGAGAAGCAGAGGCTCCGCAGCTAGTCTTTGGTGACCCGGGTGTTAGATGCACATCTACTGGGTCCCAGGCCCTGCTCATCTCATTTTGTTCCACCAGCCCTGGCCTCACTGAAATGGGGCACCAGGGAGCAGTGGAGACTCTCGGGGCAGAAATGACAGAAGATGCTGATAGCTTCTGCCTGCGTCACAGATTATCATGTTTTGCCCCAGGCTGAGAGGGACATTGAATCGACTCTTTGCTTAGATTTGTTTTGGTAAATTAGCTTAGACATACATGATGGAATTGGACTCTCTTCAGCATCTAAACCAGTCCAGGGAGGGTTTTCTAAACTTTCCAAGAAACATGAACCCAGCTCAGCCTCCCCAAGCGAGGCTGGGAATGGAGAGACCGTTAAACTCAGGGTCCTTCCCCTAGGTCTGACGCCTGCTGCCCTCTCCCCACACCCAGTCACCAAGTCCTGTAGAAACGACGCCCTAATCATATTCACAATCAGTTCTTGGTTCTCTGTGGGCGATCTGGGCCCTCCCTGGCTGGCTTGCCAGCCTCCTGCCTGGTTCCCCCCTATCCTATCCACTCCTGCTTCTCCTCAATTCATGACACAGGCCATGGAAATCCGATTACCTTTTGCTCCTGCTTAAAACTGCGTAGCCGCTTCCTGTTGCTGATAGGATCAGCTTCAGAATCCTCAGCCCATCCTATCAGGGCTGGCAAGGCAGGCCCAACCCACCTCTCAGCTGGCAGAGCTTCGCCCCCAGTGTCTGCCCTGCCTGCCTCAGGCTCCGCCGCCTCCTGGGAGCCCTTCCCAGAATCTCTCGCCTCCTTGCCCTGTGGTCCTGACTTCCTTTACCTGCGTAGTTTGTTTCCACATGGTGGTCTTCCCAGGCCTGGGACCAGACAGACGCCCCCAGCCTTGCCTCTGTGATGAATCCAATGCCTTTTCTTTCTTGAGACCCAGAGTGCACAGCACACCGCCATGGCTGAGAACTGGGGCTCTGGAGCCAGACTGCCTGGGTTTAGGCCCAGGCTCTGCTAACTTATTAGCTACGTGACCTTGGACGAGTGACTCCGTATCTGCGCTGTGGTTTCCTCACTTGTAAAATGGCACTAAAAAACAGTATGCAAGTCACAGATTAAATAGTGCCTAATTCATTGATTAAAGAAAAAATAAAGTGGTCAGCAGTGCAACCAGCATACCTCCCCCTCCCACCCATTCCCCCTGGCCATGGCAAGCCAGCCTTGCCCTCAGCCACGATGACCTCCTCCTGCTAGGTACTAATCTCATTGTTTCTAGGACGAAAAGTCACTTCCAGCTATAGTTTCTATTTCTGAGAATAGGTATCCTGTCTGCTGCTCCGTATTCCCAGACTCTGGGAAGGGTGGCCTCAAACATTTCTTAATGCACGGAGGAGAAACAAGGCCCAACGTGGGTGGGGAAGCTGGCTCGAGTTCACTTTCCCAGGGGGAATCCACCAGTAAAGACGTGAGAGCTGACTTATTCAATTTCCTTTTTCAGATTTTTAAGCTCACTCACAAAAACCTTAGTATTTTATCTTGCTACTCTATAGTTAAAACTAAGACGGTTACAAAATATACAGAATTGCCTTAGAGAGGCATGAAGGGTGAAATGCTAGAACTTATTAGTGAAACGATTAAAATAAAAAATTTAAATAGCTATTTTATAGCTATTCAGAATGGAAATTGGAGACTTTCTATTTTGTTTTTTTCAGAAACCCAGACTCTAGATCACAACCATTTTCCTTTCAAACTGAAAAGTATAAATAAGCCTGAGTTGAAAGGAGAAAAAAAAAAGAGCTCAGGATCTGAGCCAGGTCTCTGACACCTGGAAGCTTGTGGATCTTGGGGTACGCCGGGGTCTCTAGCTGACCACAGTGCGTGGCACATTCTGGGTGCTGGGTCCCTGTGGGTAAAATGGTGAGCTTAACCTGGAGACCCCTGGGCAAGTAACATTTTGCTCACATTTGACAAAGGAAAACGTATTTCCAAGAAAACCACGATAATTAAAAAAAAAAAGGGCCCCAAATAACTGAAATCCTAGAAGCAGAGGGCAGGTTCCCACAGAAAAGCTCCTGGTTCCACCGTAGATGGTACAATCAATCGCCTCTGTATTCGAGGACTGCAGGCTACTGTGCTAAAAAAGACTGTACCCAACTCCGCAGGTTCTAGACAAGCCATTTATTTATTTGAAATGCCAACTATATGTAGGATAAAGTCAGTGTTACATGCTTATCAGTAACAGTAGAAAAATAGAACCAGTGAAAACCTCTGTACAACTGTAATGATACTCAAAAGAGAAATGTATCGTTTTACAATGCTTCACACAGACGAATTCAAGTTTGGAGGTACCTAAATAAAAATACTATATATTTCTTTAAAAAACACTATGTACAATTGAAGCGTAAACAAGTTTTACAAAGTACTGGTTATGCAGGTTGTAGAAAACACTTGCATAGGACATGAAATCAGTTTAAGAAAAATTTCTGAGCCTTTAGCATTGAAGGCACTTGACTTTATACCAGTAACAGCACAACCACAAGAAATGCAGTGTGGCGGAAGTACCACCTCTCTGGGGAACAGATGTGGCACATACACAGAGAGTGGAGTCTGGGAAACTCAGCGCCCCGTCTACAAGGGCAGGACTGCAGACCACCTGCCCAAGGAACCCGGGCAGGTACACGATGAAGCTTCCAGAGCTGATCTCACCTCTTAGGCAGAACCCACGTAAACACACAAACACAAGAGGTTATTTTCAAGACACTTGCAAGTAATCTTTCTATAGAAACAGCCATGGCATTATATATTCAGAATATGGAAGAGTGACACACAGTCTGAGGCTTGGATAGGGGAAAACAAACCGAAAGATTTACCAATACAACAATTATCTATAACAGCTATCGTAATTCATCAGACAAAAAGACATTCATAAAACACTGTTCGTACAAGTGCTAAAGGAAAATAGTAAAATACCTTTCCGCATGTGATAGTAACTCAGCAAGATGATCTGTAATGAGGTTTGAAAGAAAATTCCTTAGTAGAGGAAGTAAACCATTGCAGAATTGGGAATAGCACCCATCACTACTGCTTTAATAGTAATTTTCAACAGAAAGTTGAAAGTCGACCAAATAATTTATGAAGTCAAATAAACATTTCCCTTTGAGTTCAGCCCTAAGATAAAAACATGAATGTCTTAGAATTACAAGTATCTTACAAGTGTTTCATGAAACACCTTTTCCCCTAAAAGGCTGATTAAATGTTATGAAAGTATCTTATTTTGATGAGTAGTTGCTGAGAAAGTGATCCTCCACCTCTAGAGTCTGACAGGTCAGCAGTGAGCTCCACAGCTCCCGCATATGCTGTTTTCCCTCCCACTGTCATCACCTTAATTCAAAAGGACACGTATTGCCCATCGCTAGAACTTAACCAACAAAGCAAGTGAAAACCCAGTAAAGGACGGCAATCATAATAAAAATAGAGCTTCTGAGAAAGCAAAAATGAGACTCAGGTGAAGTTTCAGGTAACTCTTAAAAAAAGACTCAAATAAAGGAACCCATTAAAAATCCTTAGAAGCTAGCTGGTTATCAAAATGTCAGGAGAGCTTAAGTCTAGGGACGTGGGCCTAAGAAAGCTAAAGGGTCACATGAGAAAGACTTTGGTATGTGGAAAATTCAACCATTTTTCAGAAGTAATTTTTGCCTTTCATGCTGTTACTTTTTTTCCTTAGGAGTTACAGGTAACTTTGAACTTAAAAATTATTCATCAAGATCACAAAACTAAAAGAAAAACATAAGAAAAAGGCCAACAGCATCTTGAAGAAATGTGGATCTTCTCTTTCCAATCCAGGATCTAAATGGTAGTCCTTTAACCTCAAGAAAGCGGGCACCGAAGGTGGCGATTGTCTGACCGCCTGATTGTCCGGAGCCTCAAGACCGAGATCTGGTACTCTGAAATTCGGTTCTCATGAAAGGTCTACACCGAGTAAGTAACATGCCAGGTCCCGTGGCCTAAATTTTATAATATACCTGTTTTTTTTTTTTTTTCTGAGAGCAATTGTACTCAGACTTCACATTTATCTTAGTAAGCATTAAAAAAGATTGGATAGGTTCAAAAGCCAGAGGCACAGAGCTATCAACCCACCCTATTAACCATACCTCACCAGATACACCGAAAGCCCGCTAATACCTACCCTGACACTCGCAAAAACCACACCTGTTTACCTTCTGCAAGTCACATCGGTCCACAGTCCCACGGGTTAAAGCAAGTTTCTCTCTACACACATAGTTTAGCCAGGTAAGATATTAAACTGTTAAAGGCAAACTTCATACATTAAGACTATGAACAGTGGCCACTTATAATTACACTTTGGGGATACGAAAGAGTAGTTCATTTTCATAAAAATGAGTGTGGCATCCACAGCTCTTGTTAATGTTAAAAAACAAAAAACAGGTCAGAGAAAGTTTTCCCCACCCAAATTAGCTCTGCTCATTCTTATTGCAGTACCAGCACACTACGGTCTGAATTCAGATTAGAAAATTAAAACTATCAAAATAATTTAAGTCAACACATGTTTAGAAACACACATTAAGGAAGATGATGGAATTAACATTTTTGTTTCTGCGGGACAGACTGAGATTGGCTTAAAAGACACCATCATCTATCAGAGTCAAACCTCCTAAAACTGAGAACAGAGTCCTATGTTTTTCTAAGTTTAAAAAAAGGGAGCCTCAAAGGTGATGTGTAGCTGACCCAACAGGAGTCTAGTGTTAACTCGGGGAGGTCTGGAGCGCGGTGGGCGACGTCACCAACACGAAGGGACGCGCGTGCTGGCGCGGCTTAGGCAGGTGGCAAGCCGGCGAACGCACGGACACCGATGCGTCTGCCATCTCTGAGACGATCTACTGGGAGGGTTTTCTAAAATGTCAGATTATTCCTGAGCGTAAATCCACAGGGTAAAGTGGGAAGGAAGAGACTGTAAGAGAAACTACAGTTTCGGGAGAAATCGGAGCTGTCGACACCCACTAGAAACCTACTGACTTAAAAGTGCACGTAATTCGTTTAGACGGTAGCTTGTAAAGGCTCCCTAGCCCTGCATAGTTTTAGAAGTGAGTGTGAGTGAGTCATATATACTTATATACATACACACACATACACGGAAAAGAGGCTCCCGAACATCCTTTGCACGAGGGAATGTGCGGAGTCTCTTCTTCTAAGTGCTACGGCTGCACGTGTTTGTGTCTGTAAAAGTACAAAGTGAATGCTCAAATAATGTTGAAGTGATTTAAAAACTCAAATACCAATATATTTACACTGGAGAGTAAGAAAAAACAGTCCTTAGCTCACACATTGCCCTTCCCAGGGAGAGGATCTAAGATCCCATGTGCTCAGTGGTTCAGTAAAATCCCAAACCAGCGTCCCCAGTGGAGTTCAAGTAGGACATTTAGTGTTTCACTGGAAAAAATGGGTTTTCTTTTTTGGTGACAAAGCATTATACATTATACAATGACTTTTTATAGGACATTGAAATCCAGACACACTTTAAAAAACATTTAAAACATATGCTTACAAACAGCAAACGACATCTGTAAGACTGAAGCCCTTTTGTTGTTTTTTTTTTGTTTTTGTTTCCCACAGAGATCAAGACAAGGGAAGGCAGCAAGCAGTCATTTCCCCATCTCAGCGGGGGAGCTGATGGCGCTCAGAACCAGAAATGCCCCAGTGCAACCGTTAAGTGACTTTGCAATCTCCTCGGCTTCACGATTCCAAGAGATCTGATCTCTTTAGAGCCGCATCTCATCTCCTGACCCTCGAACCCTCACTACCAGAACCGGCAGCGGTTCTCAGTGTCCACACGGCAAAGGCAGCCACAGCCTTTGAGCCGGGGGAACAAAGGCTTTTCTGCTTCCTGTTCTTTACCGAACCAGAAATTACAGGGTCCTGACTGGACTCCCGCTGGAGGAGTGAAGACCAGCTCCCAGGACTCATGAAAAAAGAATGACAATAGATTTACAGATTGAGCAGGAAGATTTCTGAACCAAAACGATTACTGAAAAGAGAGGAGCATTTTGATGTGCTGTTCTTTGGAATTTCTATAATTAAAAAATAAACACAGAACTATTTCATAAGAAAATACATTTTACGTGCAATCCAACGCACGTGGAAACTGGTAGATGAACGGTAAAATGCAAAAAGTATGAAAATAGTCCTTTAAATGTGGCGATAAAATTTAACATACTGATATAAAACCAAGAGAGATAAAATAAATGTACAAGTGCAAAAAAACTCCATCATTTGTAAAGAGGAAAAAAAAGTGCCAGCTTGCTTGCTCTTAAAAATGCTTCCCCACACAGTTGCTCAAACACAAAACAGACAGATGCAGCATTCAAAACAACCCTCTTTGCATGCCATGTCTAATAAACACGAATCTACAAAACCAGGATAGAGTAGCGTGAAGCCGAGGGATCAGCTGGCATCGATAAACTGGTCTCTAAGTTGTCGGGTTACATCGAAAACGGGATGTCCCCCATCCAGGCACAGACGACTAGGAGGCTGCATTCAGAGGGCAGACTTTTTGTAGAGGAAGTCCGGCTTGCTTGGAGACCTCCTTCCTCTGCTGACCGAATCTTCCCTTTCCAAATCCGTACTGCGCTGAGCTCGGTGGCCCAGGGGCTCGCTGTCTGCTAGTCTCCTACTGGCTCTCTCTTCTGGGGCTTCGGCGCTACACGCAGAATGTGAAAGCCTGTTAGGAGTCAGCCCAAAAGTCAAGTCAGTTTCCACTGCTGTTCGTCCCCGGACGTCGGCCGGGCCACTGCCAGCACTGTCTGGGGCCGCCAGGGGAAAGTCTGACCGCTGCGGAGGTTGCTCAACGACATCCAGGTGGATCGGCTCATTCTTCTGTCTGTGCACGTGCCCGTCGGGGGAAAGTGGATGCTCTCTCCGAGCTTCTTCCTGCTTTTCAGGAGAAGTCTGGCCAGGCAGGTAGGCTGACTTTAAGCCACTTGGTGATGCCTTACTGTGGCTATACAAATCGGGACCGAAATATCCACCTTGCGAAGGGGAAGGGGTGCGTCTGCCAGGAGCAGGAGTAGAAGGTCTACAAGCAGCATTGGAGAAGTCATAGAAATCCGGATATTCCTGCTGATTTTCTCGAGCATCTGTTTTTTGCTCCAGTGTGTGTTTCTTTCGAGACGTGTGTGTATGCCTCTGTGGAACACACGAGAGATGCTGAGGGGGCCCTGGTCCTACTTCAGAAATGGACTGGCTTAATTCTGTGTCTACAGCAAGCTCTGGAAGTCTCCTGTCCTTGAGTGACAGTGTGGACACGCCCATGGCGATATCTGGCATTAGATCATTTAGCACAGGTTGTGTACACTGCAAACAGAAATAAAAGGGGGGAGGGTTACAAGGCCCAGGGTTCCCTCTTTGTAAAATGATGTTCACTGATTTGTTTCTTCATTATAAAACTAATACATGCTTATTGTTAAGAATGATAAAACAGACAACTATAAATGCAAAAAAACCCCTCAAAACCCAACAACAAAAAAACTCTAACCTTCCCTACTGAGATAATTGCTTGTTAACATTTTGAGGTATTTCCTCTAACTTTTTCTTTGTCCATAAAGTCTTACAAAGTTTATGGTATAATTCTGTCACTAAATTTTCTTTGCTATTACAATTTAAATGACTGTGCAATATCCCACTTCACTGTGACTCACTTAACTCCCACTGCTGGACATAAGTCATTCTAATTTTTCATTATAATAGAGGATGCGACAAACATACAAGTAAATCACCTTTACAGGGAGCTTTATTTAACACAGAAAGGAGAATTGTAGAACTGAGGCCCAGGCCAACAGGATGATGGGAATTTGGTTTATCAAACACTATCTCGACCTTTGTTGTTTCTCCTTTATGGGGGGTTGGGGGCAGAGCAGGGGGAATGAGTAGAAGGGTGGTATGAGGTGAGGAAGGATCACAATTTGACCCAAGCTGTACACTAGTCCCTAGAAGTCATCAAGTTCTATTTTAATGGATTCCCTGAATATATGTATCTTTCGTTTCTCTCTATATTGAATGCTACTGACAGCATGTAAATGATCAGGAAGACTTAAAAAGCACTATTGTTTCTTTTCCAAATGTATTACATAAGGCACAGATTCAACCTCTAAGGCGGTGCAAAATCAAGCAAAGAACTCTCGCTTCATTAACTAGCTAGCAGTGAGTGCCAGCTACTGCGATCCCCAAACGGCGCTCTGTCGGACAGCCTGCCGGAGCCAGAGAGGGGCACGAGGACTGATTTTCTGAACTGTTCCTGCTGACGGGAAGCTTCCTGCCCCATCATAGCTTTGGGTGGAATAGCAGATTCTACAGAAGTCAGTGGCAGAGTCTAGACTGAAGCTGGTGACTGCCCTCTGTGTTGCCCAGTAACCCTGCCCCTTCTCAGCACCTGCAAAGAAACCTAAACGTAAGCCAGGCTTTCACCCACTCTCTCCATATACACCCTGGTCTCTCTTCTCTGTCCCCTCTCACCCACCTACACCCTTTTCCTCTCTCTTTGCCATATCCAAGTCTATGCTTTCAGCCTGCCAGCAACACTCTGGGCACTGCTGAGCCCAACACTCCGGGGGCTGGGGAAATGCGTCTGACAGTCCACAGCCCTTTTATTTTAGGTAAGTGACTGAAGTGCTAACTTACCGCTTGTTTCTCAGATGCTACTGTTGCTGAGGTGGCAGCAGTGGCAGTGGCCATCTGTCTCCCCAGGCCTGCGGTGTTGGTGCAGTCAGGTGCTGCTGCTTTGACACCTGGCAGATAGACTGGCGGGGGACCGGCTTTAGGAGCCGTGCGGGAGTGAAACAGAGAATGATTACAGGGGTAAGAAAACGAGCGTGAAGGATGCTGAGGGGGAGGTCTTTGTTTCCAGCCCGCTTTGAGCTGGTTATGGATGGGGGTGGCTGGGGGGTGGTACGGAGGTGGTGGAGGGGGCAAGGGTGGATGGAAGGCCACAAAAGAGTCCAGATCTGTAAACATGGTTTCCGCAGTGGGGGTACTGTTAACTCGGCATCTCCCGGACTGTCTTATTGTCAAGAGCGGACTTTCATCCCCAAAACGTTCATCAGGAAAGAACTTGTGAGGATTCTAAGATGAAAAAAAAAAAAAAAAGACATTAATAAATTTCTTAGATGAAAATTTACAGGCTGAGAGAATAAAGCGAGGACCCTAAGAAAACCACATGCAGCAAGAGTAAAAGGCAAAACATACTTTTCTAGGCCAGAAGCCTCCAAGAAAAAAATGCCTTAGTAGTTCAAAAGGACAGTCTGTAGCCTTTGGAGCCTGCCGTAAAGCTATTAAAAAAGAGCAGCTTAACTGAATATATTCTAGCAAGCAGGTCAGTAATCTCTTGCAAGATTATGTGATAATGCAAAAGCAGGAAAGAAAACCTAATTCAAATATCTTTGCTAAAACAAAATTACAATTAAATACCAGTGAAAATGCATACAAGCGAGGGTCCTCCTACAACTTTCTGACAAAACAGCTGTACACCCTCAGTCTGAAATAAAAACTTCAAAATACTATTCCTTACCCATTCTATAGGAATGTTTGATTAATATTTTGATAAACATAAGGGAATACTGAAATGATAAAACTTATATATGATTAAAGATATCAAATAAGATGCATTTTAGAATGGCAAAAGAAATGAATATAAAACAAGACCATCTTTTTTAATGGGTAGAGACAGGAGCAAATAATGAAAATCAAGAGCCTACAAAGGCCTCCTCCTTGCCTACGAGCACTGCACACGTTCCCCACTGCAGACTCAGGCTAAAGGGGCTGGGAGCCAGTGGCAAGAAAACAGTTCAATCACTTGACCAGATGAAATAAAATTTAATTTAGGCTCTGATTTAGCGGCCATGAGCAGACTACGGCAGGCCCCCTCGTCTGAGGTTTTGCGTTCCGCAGTTTCAGCTACCCGCAGTTAACTGGTCCAAAAATACTGCATGGAAAATTCCAGAAACGAACAATTGGTAAGTTTAAATTGTGAGCCATTCGGAGTGCTGTGATGAAATCTCATGCTATCCCACTCTGTCCTGCCCAAAACATGAATCATCCCTTTGTCCAGTGTCCCCATGATGTATGTAAAGTGCCGCAACGTAACGAGACCACATTCGCATAGCGTATTATAGTACTCAGTACTGTATATTCTTATCTCATTTTTAGTTATTGTTGATCTCTTACTGTGCCTGATTTATAAATTGAACTTTATCATAGGTGTGCATGTACAGGAAGAAACACAGGGTATGTAGGGTTTGGTATGGTCCAGTCTCAGGCAGCCCCTCAAGGTCTTGGAGCACGTCCCCCGTGGGTAAGGGGCAACCATTATACTTTCTTTACATATTCTATCTTCATCACAAAACTAATGCCGTTGCTTTTAAATGTTTTTTCTTGCTAGTTTAAAACAAAGGCACTCATTTCTTGATTCCTGTGCTTATAGGGTCTTGAACCATCGTGCAAAACATTTCTTGTAATAAGGGGGAGGAGGGAGGAAAAAGTGGGCAGCCAAAATCTGAAATCTAGTGACCAAACCAGGGAGAGAGAGCAATGGAGGGGCAGAATTTTCTACTCCCTCTTTCAGCTCTGTTGGGCATACACACCACGAACTTCTAGCAGTTACCATTTATATATTTATTACGTGTGAGATACAGCAAAGGTTTATATACAGCACCTCTTATCTTCACAACAATCCATCTGACACATAGGGAAACTGATGCTCAGAGTGGTTAAGAAACTGCTCCGAGTTACATAACTGGTCAGCAGCAGAGCCAGGACATAAACCCAGCTCTCACCCCAGAGCCTGCAGTGCATCTATGCTACCACGCCGACTCTCAAGGTCACCCAGTACACTAAAGGCAGTGAACAAGGGCACAAATTAAGAAAAAGACACATGCTGTGAGGGCTTCTGGGATGTCCAAAATGCTGCCAGAATAATAACCATGGCTCCCTATTTTAAATAGTTTAACGCTGTTCCCCACCTGCAAGAGCTCTGCAGCAGCGTCCGCCAGACCAAACTCCCTCAATACCCGAATCTGAATTTCATAGCTGACTGTGGCGCCTTCCCCACAGTTCAGCGCGTAGGCTCTCTGCACCTGCTCAGTGTGTCGTAGCTCCTGCAGACGTCTGACCATGTCTTTCAAAATGAGGAGACGAGGAACTGAAAGAAGAAAAACAGTCTGTAGGCAAAATACCTGAGCTACACAAAAGACCACCCACTGAGCTCAAGGAAAAGCAGCATGTGTTCTGCATCAGAATCCTTTTACAAATTTTTAATATTTTAATTTCTGGCAACTTAACTATATACTTCTAATTATTTTTTAAGGTTTTAAAATTTCACTGTGCCCAAAAGCTCTTGATAATACCCAAAATATCCTGAGCTGTATTAGTTCACAGCCTAAATAAAATTTCCCTTACATATATTCTCTTCTGAATCTCAGTATATTTCCTACGTCTTTAAAATATATTCACTTTTATTCAAATAATTTTTGAGTCCTGACTATGCTGCAGGGATTGGACTTGGGTATGAGTGTGCATGGGACAAAGGATCCCTGTCCTTAAACGACTCTGGTTTTAGAGCTTTTAACTAAGTAAACCTGTATAGTCCAGGGCCACTGCGGGTCACGGAGAAAAATATGCAAGGATGCTTGCAGGAGGAGCGCCCCCAACCTGGACTGGAAACAGGAGGGAAAGGCTTCCTAGCCAAGTGAATCCTGAATGTTGTCTTGAAAAATGAGAGAAAACCAGGCAGACGAAGAATGCAGAGTGAAGGCTTTCCAACCAGAAGGGATAACACGTGGATCAGGCACGTGTAAAACATGCAAGTGAGATGGGACAGTAGTTGCCATGGCTAGAACTCAGGGTTCATAAGTAAAAGCAGGAAGAGCATTAAGAAAGGTCAGAAGGACGGGCGAGGCAGCACATGAATGACCCTGTATGTCACGATAAGGGGTTTAAATTGTGTTCTCTGTAGTGCAGTCAGTTGAGCAAGGGGAACAGCAGGATCAGAGCTGTGATGTGGTAAGTACACTGAGCAGTGGTAAGCAGTGGTCAGCGAAACATGGCCCGCAGGCTAAATCAGGACAGCTGCCTGCTTCTGTAAACAGTTTTACTGGCACATGCCACACCCATCCGTTTAGGTATCATCTATGGCTGTTTTTGGCCTACAATGGCAGAGTAGAACAGAGTTGAGTAGTTGTGACAGAGATTGTAGCCCACAAAGCCTAAAATATTTTTTATCTGATCCTTCCCAGGAAAATGTTGCTGAGCCCTGGTGTAAAGCCCAGAACGAGAGGGAGTGAGGCTGGAGGCAGGGATGTGGGTTAAGAAGCTGGAGCAAGGCTGTAGTGAAGGGCCGAGGAGGAGGGCATGAAGCCCATAAATGCCTATAAGACAAATTGACTGGAGTAGTCACTGATTATTATTATTGGGGAAAGAAGAGCTACTATTTATTGAGTGCTTGCTTTGTGCCAGGCAAATTCCGAAGCATATTAACTCATGGTGCTTCCTTAAATCTTCACAACAACCCTAGAAAGGAGGTATCTCCGTTTTGTAGACAAGGAAATTAAAGCGCAGGAAAGCAAATAGCTTGTCCGACGTCGCACAAATGAAGTGGCGGAGCCAGGACATGAGCCCACAAGTCTTCTCCAATAAGCTACAGAGACTGTCATTAGAATACGGTGTGCAAGTCAGAATCAGGATGACACCAGAACGGGGCCATTTCTCATTAGTTAAACAAAAGAAAGACAAGACTTACTTTTCTGAGCATACTTAATTGTGAATGTGCTTTTGAGATTCAGCTCTAAGATTAAATTATGCTACTAATCAACTGTATTAACTCAAGCTGATAAAACCATGCTAATTGTCAAAGCTTCAAAATCTGCACAAATCAGATACAGAAATATTTCTCTTCTTACCGTTATCCAGTGTATACTTTAAATAAACACACAGTGGACAAATCTGATAAGGCAACAACTGATCAGGCATTAGTCCCAGAACAAAATGTGTTCAATTAAAAGTTGTCACTATGTCTTTTATTTAACCTTAAACATTCGAGAAAATAGATGACACTATTTCTAATAATGCTACAGTTTGGTGAATTTTAAAAAATCTTTTAATGGTAACTGGCAAGAGCTATAAATTTCTGACCCTCCGGATCACTGTTATTTTCTTACTTCAGAAATTGGCAAAAGACTTCCAATGTTCAGAAGTCTTTGACATGACAGTTACACCTCTACCAATGGCTACTCCCCTCAGTCCGGAGACACAGGCCTGCACGATACAATTCACAGACCAGGTCTTGGAAAACTGATCTCAGGGGAACCAACAGTGATCGCATTTTTTGGTGACATATGTAGACTCAAAGACATAAGTTTACACTCTTCCCAAAGGGTCTTATAATGCGAGAAGTATCCTATGGTGATGGAAGATCCGAATTCCTTTAGACCAGTGGTTTTCAACAGGAGGGGATTTTGCCCCACAGTGTGCTTTTGGTGATGGCTAGAAACATATACGTTTATAAAAAGCTGCTGCGAATTGGGTGTGTGTGTGAGCATGGTACTGGCACCTAGTGAATCCAGGCCGAGAGTGCTGCTGAACACCCCACATTGCACGGGACAACCTCCACAACCAAGAACTGTCTATCCCTCAGTCAGCGGGGCCAAGGATGAGAAAACCCGGCCTAAACCAAATAACTGCATACACCTGTTACTGTAAAATATAAAACGAAAAACTTAGCTTTTAAGTATTTATCCTTTGAGAACAATGTGTAATAAGTATTAGAAAATGGAGAGAATTAGCATGTACAAAGGAATTAAAAAAAAAAACAAAGATCCGACTATTTATTAACATCAATGCCTAAAACAAGGTTACTGCCTTACCAGGAATTTCATTGGCTACCACCGAAGGAGGGCTTGACTGGTTACTGCTGATCTGCTGGTGGCTGATCACGTGACAGCACTGTGGTACGGCATTATTGACCATGTAAAGTGTGTCTGGCACGTTGGACATTCTAACCATTCTCAATCGCACAAGATCTGTTTGTTCCACCATCATCTCGTCTAGTACTGACTGAAATAACAATTCAGTATTAACAGAATTAGTCAACCCTTTATCTCTGTTAAATCACATTTGGAGAAATATTATTATCTTCAGCATGTAAAAAGGGAATTACTGTTTTCACTGTATGAAGTTTACAATCAGTAGTTTAAGGAGAAAGTACCCCTACCTCTTTAATTTTTAAAGAATTGTTTGAAATATCTTTGAAAAATAATCATCTTCTAAAGAGTTTTCTTTTAAATGAAGTATTTGAAATTTGAAGGACTATAAAATTAATCAGAAGTAAATTGAATATAAAGTTGCTATAAATTAAGAAAACACTGTATATATGGGGTAAACACCAGATCCAACAAAAAATGCTCAAAAGACAAAATATTAATATTGGTGTTAAATTAAGAGACCTATAAATAAAGCCAATTGTTAAAATCTGTTTCAGATGACTCAATCTCACCGCATTGCGTAACGGCCACAATGACATAACATAAAACATTTTCCACATTTCCTGGGGCTATTTACCTACTTAATACATAGGTACAGCAATCCATGTGAAAAACAGGGAAGTTCCAGGAGGACTACTGATTATTGTATTTTCTGAGACAAAGCAGAATGGAGGGTAGCTCTAGTTTATTATAGACCTTTTATCACCAGACTCAACCTTTTGTAAAAGCCTCAGCTACTACAGTGACTTTAAGTATTAAACTCATCCCAGAAAGACCAGATGCAATCATTCTGTTTTCCTGTTTTAGAACTATTTAAAATGTCACCTACTCAACAAGAGGCAGAGTATCAACTTGGTCAACAGAATAAACTTCTCACAAATCCTTTCACATTTTTTAAACTAGGACAATAAAAATGAGAACAATTTTTTAAAACATGGAATACTTCATGAATTTGCATGTCATCCTTGCACAGGGGCCATGCTCATCTCTCTGTATCGTTCCAATTTTAGTATATGTGCTGCCAGAGTGAGCACAAAAAATGAGAACAATTTTAAGGTAACTTAATTCTACCCAAACACACATTGTTTTGACTGTTAATGTATTCCATAAAGCTTAATAGTAACTTCTGACTTTCAAAGACTGTCAGTTCCTCAAAAGGCCACACTAAAGTTCTGATGGCTGAATACATCTAATAAAAATTACAGTATTTTATTTTTACATTACCACATTTTCTTGGAGAGCTATAATATACATAATGCCAACTATTTACTTAAGAGGCCTGAAATTTTGCCTTAGTTTGTACACTCATTCTAAAACTAAACAGAAATTCTAAGTCAGCCATTATAGAAATATGTTAAAGCACTAGCGTTGTTTTTTTAATTTAGAAAGGAAGACAAAATGTGTATAATCTTCATTCAAAACGTTTTCCCTATCCTGAAGATTATAAAATACTGATAACCATTTCAGTGAAATCAAAATGTTTTTCCACGTTAACATTTGCAAGGCAACTAAGATAAGAAAAAAAATTATTCTGTTGAGTAGTCTAACTAGAATTTACTTTCCCTTTCTTTGTTATTGGGCATTTAACTATTTCTAAATATTTACATAGTGCCACAATAAATATTTTTGTGCTTGTAGTTTGTAATAAAGTAGTCTAATATCTTAAAATGGTTTTCATTACCTTTGCTTCATCCACATAGGGCGAGAACAGTCGAGGGCGAACGTATATTCCAGCGTTTTTCTGCCGTAACCAGGCATTTGACTTTCCACCTTCTGATGTAGGAAGCATATCTGATGGAGGAGTACTAATCAAGCCTCTTTTCATCTTAGGAAAAAAAAATTTTTTTTACATAAGTTAGACATCTGTGTAGCACTATGATACTACTAAGAAAAATTATAATATTTATAAATCAAAATGTTCAAACTTTGTCATTTGTATATAAATTTAGGTATATATGTGAAATTTAAAAATACTTCAAATGTTTAATAATATTTAAAGGATTCAGCAAAAAAAAGGTAACACAATTTCCCACTTTTCTCTAAATAAAGGAATGATGAGTTTAAAACAAGAGCTATATTAAGAATGTAATGAACTGGATTAACTTTCAGAACTCTTAATAAACACTGATTTTTAATTTTTCTCTTATTCACCTAGGAACTGATTCTACTGCTACCCAACCTGCTTCCTCCCGAGACAAAACAAGACGTACAAGGGATCACACCTACAGTTCCAGGATACAGGCAGTGTACGTGGGGTTCACGGGCAGGGGCTAGAGGGGAAGGCAGACTTGGCTCACACTTCAACTCCCCATTAAGAGCCTCGTGACCACAGATATCTCCTATTGCCTGGACCTCACGTGAAAGGCTCCTACGTGGCTCTGGAGATGCAACACAGCACAACTAACTGTGGGGACCCTGTTGTTTCCTCATCTATGCTAAGAGAATATATATTAAGTACCTACAGCTTTTAAGGTGGTTGTGTGGGTTGAGTGAAGATAATGCAGATAAAAGCACTTGGCACAGTGCTTAGCACATACTAAGAGTGCATAACACTTAAGAGCCATTATTAGCAAACTTTTACTGAGGACTTATTATGTGTTAGAAATGGAATTAAGAGCAGCGATATATATTTTCTAAGTCGACTAAACCAAAGTTCTAAATTTTCTAAACCAAATTTAGGGTTCAACTTAGTTTGAGTCCTAGGTTTTAAACAAAAGCAAACACTTTCTCCATTATTATCTTGTTAAATAAGTGTCTAATTGTGGTATTAGTTAAAATTATTTTTAATGTAGTATAAAATATATTTAGAAAACAGAGAACACACTCATAAATCTATTAAAACTAGTAATGTTGCTATATTGCCTTTTCAAATGAATTTTAACATAACTGTCTTCTAGAATACATAAAAATACATATTTTATATCCCTAATAAATTATATTCTATTATTTTCCATGTTGTTGCATTAGTTGTTATAACCTCTGTTCAGAACAGCAAAGTATTTTGTTCAGTAGCTGTACTGTAATTTATTTTCCCTGTTCTTAGATATTTGGGCTATCTCCAAATATTTAATGACAATGCTACCAATGCACCAGCTACACTCCCCCTGTTGGATAGTAGTTATATCTCAAAAATTACTGACTTAATATGTAAAAAAATAACTTACTGTTTTATTTTGCTTTGGTGTATGTGTAATTACTAGTGAGACTAAACATTTTTCTGATCAGAGATTCTATAAATATTTACGTATTTTCTTCATTCTAACAGGGATTAATTTTGTGGGCAAATGAAAAGAAGGTTTACCTTTTAACAAATTCCTCCCTCCCCCACTCATCAAGGTAGTTAAGTGCCACACTGATTTGTGATAGCTCGTTTATGTTTAATAGCATTAAACATGTTATATTAATGTAATATTAATATAATTAATAATATAAGATCAATATCCTTAAGTAGGATCTTTTTCTAGGCTATTTTGTCTTGCCTATTAATAATGCTAGCACCACAGATTAAATATTAGAATTATAAAGTATATTTTACATCTGGAAGAATCATCCCTCTTTAGTTATGTTCTTTTTTAGAGAATTAAAAAAATTCTTATAAAGTTTTTTTTCAGATGACTTTTATAATACTTTGGTGCAATTGAAAAAAACTATTATGTTTACAGTATTACACTGAAGTTATAAACCAATGTATGAGGAACTAATATTTATGATATTTATTTTCCCATCTATTACTTTGGACAATTCTATTAGTTTAAAAAATTCACTTTAAACAATTTATAAAAGTAACATAATCAGCTCCATTACTTTTTAAACTGAAATACAGTTATAAGATTAATTCCACATTTTTACACTGAACCATCCGCCTTTTTTCCTGCTTTCTCTTTTATTGCTGTGCTTGAAGAATCTCTGAAGGTAATTTCTACCCTCTTCTTTTTAAATAAGGATATACTTGGCCTACACTGATAAATGGCTGAATTAACTCCTTAGAAACTATCCTCTTGCAAAAGGAAGACTGATATACTCACTCGACTCCCAGTCAACAAACATTTATTTGTTCCACGTGCAGGGTAGGACACTGGAATACATACAGTCCAAAACGGACATTTGTCTCTGACCTCATGGAATTTACAATCTCACAATATTCCATTAGTAAAAGTTATTTATAATGATAAAAAAAAAAAAAAAAAAAAGCCTGCACAGTTTAGTGCATTTTCTTTTCACAAAAGGGATAAGTGAAGAAAAACACTTACTGCATCACTTAGGACTTCACCGTTTATAGGTAAGATGTGTTCAATTCGCACAAAAGGTAAGAGAGGAGAAAGGGTCTCTCTAAGCTCTTCGATGTCCAGGTCCCGTCTTTTTACACCTCTTTTGTTCACGCTATGAGCAGTGCCGCTCAGTAAGTTTGGCTCTATGAGACAAAATGAAAAGTTGCCAAATCCCAATTCTCAGAGAAAGGCTTTCTTTATTCTCTAGTATACTTTCAGTACCATTTTTCATATGTAGGTACATCTGCTTTAAAAAGGGTTATAAATATGTTTAATATCTTAGAAAGTTTACTTAAGAGAGATGCTCTTGAACAGAGAAAACACATGGTATCAACAGTATAACATTCTTTTATGATTGTTCTGTGCTAAAGAATAGAGGATTCTTTTCCATATACTAACTCAGAGGAAAAATATCTTTGGCCATCTATTAAAATCTATTAAACTCTGGTTTGACCAAGAGCTTTTCCTTAAGCTTTCTCACTTGTGTGTCTAGTTTTTAGTATAATAAGAACACTGCAGGGAAACTGCTATTTCTAGTCACTGTAGGTTATCAGTATGCTCATTAGGTTACCATTTATTTAACAGCAATTTAACAAGATATTAATCACCTAGCATCTAAAGCAGCAAAATGAAGTGAATCCTATTTAAGATTTTTATGACAGTCTCCTAAATTTCCATAATATGGGAATGTTACTGCATATAAGTGAACCATCTGATCTCTGACATGTAATATATTTCCACTGTCCACAGTAGAGAATAAAGGTTTTCATTACTGAGTATTAGCAAAAAGGAAAGATCTGAGTACATATATACTACGGTGTTGAAGTGGGAGAAATTTACATAAATTTTAGGAACATTTAATCTTGTCTTTCATTTAGGGGGAGCTGTCTTTTGCTTAAAAAAATATCTTTATCATTCACTAATATAAATGCTAAATATTTTGCGGTTTATAGCAAACTGGAATTTCCCTTAAATCATGTGATAAATAGTAAAATGATTGTTTTTGAGAAGCTAAGCTTTTTCTGGAGTCATCTCAAATAAAATTATTACAGGAGTATAAAAACGGTTTTCCCTTGTTTCGCTATGATTCAACTTCATACTTACACAGGCATTATTTTTCGAAAAAAGTAGTGGCATCCTATTCTCAAATGAAATCTTACAGAAAACCTCCAAATAGGTAAAAGGACAGGACAGAACCCTTATATATGAAGGTGACTGAAACACACGTGTAGCCTGATTTGCTTCTTAGCTTCCTTCTCATACCTATGGAAGAGGATTTCATCCTAACCCAGTTTGAAAACTATTGTTTTAAGGGAAATTTTATCAAGGATGCTCATTATCTGCCTCAAATAAATGACATTACCAACTATACATCAATGAACAAACCTATGACCTATAATGACTATGTAGTATTATTATTATACACTCAATTCTTGGAGTAGTTATGTTCTATAAAGTCACCAAGAACAATCAACGAGCAAATACTGAACCACTGCTAAAAGAAATGCAGAGTCAGGTTCCAGTGAGCTTTTTTGGTCAAGACATTTTTGTCAACCGATCAAGCTATAACTTTGTTTTATGTATGCTTCTGTTAAGAGACACCTTATTATTATTGTTGATGCGTTAACATTGAACTTGGCCAATATCGCTGTAACTCCTAGCTGATTGAAGCTTATCTAACACATGCATTTTCTCTGTAAGGCACTTTGCAGCTTTCTCGTCCTTAGGAACATGCGAGAGTACTAAGCATTCCCTTGGAGGCTATTTTAAACAGTGAGATCGCCCCCAAAAAACCATTAAAATGTGAAAAACATGAGGCTAAGTACTGTGAGTGAGTCCTTTCACTCACTGTGAAAGGACACTTGTTTACAATATGAGTAGAAAGAAGGTGGGTACATGTGCATCAGGGGACTCAAATTTTTTGTCACTCTGCACGTCTGCAGATGCTCCGTAAGTACTGATTTTGAGGGTACTGATACATTTTAGCAAGTAAATGAAGTTGCAAAATACAGAACCTACAAGTAAGGGGGATAGACTGTATACTGGCATTTCCAAAATGTCCCAAATTAATAGTAGGGGATATTATATTTTAAAAAATTCAAATCTGAGAATTCCTAAAGACTTCTGCAGGCCACAGAAAAATAAATTAGGAGAAACCAAAGAAGAGGACTAATTTTGTTTCCTAGTGCTTGGGGAGCACAGAATTAAAGGAACACTATAAAAAGGTGTGAAGGCTGTTTGGCTTGATACTTTTATATATTTCACCATGTGGCAGAACAATTTTGTAAGTGTACTAAAAACCACTGACTTGGACACTTTAAACAGGTGAACTTTGTGGTATATAAATTATATCTAAATAAAGCTACTGAAAAGTGACAGGAATGAAAAATCTGCATTTAATTTTTCTAATTAAAATGTTTTGATTTGGGTTTATTACATAGAGAAACACAGTATTCTCTGAGGCAAGGAGTAGTTGGGTGGGCTAACCCGAGAAATAAATAAGACTGCTATAGAATCATAAGCTTCCAAAGCTGAAAGCCCAGCTCCACATGATGCTTCCATTCTTTCTAAAGTATCCCCAGTTGGAGGCCATTCAGAAGTATTACTTCTTCTTTTATCCTCCACAAAATTTTTTTAAAAAACAGCAAATATGCTTTTTGGAGGTAGTCACATATTTTTTATTGAAGTAAAATTCACATAAAACTCACCATTTTAAATATTTTAAAGTGTACATGTCAGTGGCTTCTAATATATTTACAATGTTGTGTACTCATCGCCATTATCGAACTCCAGAACATTTTCATCAACAATATGCATTGTAACACTTCATTAAACGAAAAATTGCATTCTACTACTTTTGTAAATCAGTTGACATATAACATTAAGCACATAGATAACATTAAAAGCAAACTGCCTTTTAAAGTTACAAAATATCATCTTTTGGTATATTTATTTCTAAGAAAGTGTACCCTTCTCCACTAAAGAATTTTGCCAGTTGTAAAGATTTTTATTTCACTAGGCAATAGTGGCCACTGTCAAGACTGACGTGTAGCTGCATGCCATTCAGCTTTTGGGGAAAATGTACTGTGCAAGATAATTTTCCGAGCTTACCTCTGTCCGCTATTCTTTTCATCAGCTGATGCTCACCCCATTTAACCAGATATTTAAGGATATCTTGTTCACTTGCCTATAAAAAAAAATAGTTTATATTTATTTGAGTGAAATTAGGTAAATGGTTAATTTCATTAGTGACCTCTCCTCTGTCATAATGTAAATATAGTCTGCAACTTGCCACATTTCACTCTTTACATTGGCTGTTTGAGATGTTCACCTTAAACCTGCGGTCCATCAGCAGCAAATATGCAAGACTGAACAACATGGGTTTTGTTCAGTAACCTCACTCTTGGCTCCAAATAAAACTTTAATTCTTACTTCCACTTTTATTCCTTTATTTATTCTTTTCTATTCACCTATTTTAAATTTATTTTATATGGTCTCTATACAGCTGCCTTATATTTTGGGGGGGACAAGATGGAAGTAAATAAAAGTAAAACTATATGGCTACAAAAGCAGCAATCATCTCTTGTATGAACAGAAAAAACAAGTATAACAACTTGTATGAACAGAAAAAACAAGTATAACAACTTGTTTTGGTAGAAAAAGCTACGATATTCACAGGTATGCTATACTACTGATTGGTGAATGACCCCATAAGCATAATCTGTGAAACTGTAATGTATCCCTCATTTCTTTGTATTTTATCTAAAATCTTAGAGCAAATCTAGGCTGCTAAGGTTTTTACTTACTAAGAAGACATATAAAGCTTTTAAAGAGAAGAACTGACAGATTCTAACTCCCATAATGCATGCAGTCTGCATCAGGACAGTGAAACAAGATTAGCAAACACAGATCCTAAATAAATCAAATCCCACATTTGATCAACTAAATCAAATGACAACATTGTACTGCAATCAAACCAGTGTACAAGGAAAAGCACAGACGCTAAGTGGATAATTTAACTCTTCACTGCATTTCTGACTGAGATAGAGCATTTTATATTTTTTTCTAGTACAAATACAAAGAAATGGCTCCATGGGTTTTTATGTCTTCAAAACATTAAAACTGTTGTATAATTTTCAGCATAAAACTCATAAAACCATTGCAAAAGAAAATTAAGCTTGAACACATTCTGAAAATATTTTTTGCAATATTTTAAATATGCTGTTAGTTTTAACTACAAATTAGATGGAGAAATAAGTCAAGGGCACAGAATTTGCTAAACACTCCTTCTGATTAAAAATAAGTAGGTGAAAACATTACACTTTGGCAGAACACATATATTGAGTTTTTATGAGCATCTGAATAGATCATAAATTATTATTCTTACTTTGTATACCTTCAGCTACTATCTGCAGTCTAAGTAACTAATATTCCACCAAAAATAAGAAACTGATATCGTAAGTTTGCTATTAATGAAAGCCAAGAAAAACGCTGTTGGGCTATGCTCTGGACCCTGCCTGCTGCCTCAACCCCTATGGTGTGGCTGGTCAGGACCTGAGCTGGCTCACAATACTGAGTCCTGGTGGCAGAGTGCACAAAGGGCCAGAGAGCTAGCAGGCTTTGCTGTGAGAATGTGAAGAGGGCATTCCTGGGCAGGCTGATCTCACGACAAGGGAGGATGATTACAGATGGCTTTCTCGGTGCACATATGCATGACAATGAATTTGAGAGGTGTATAAATGATTACCTGTAGGTAGTCAGACTGGATAGCAGTAAGCAGATGGTCTTTGCTGAGTTCATAAAAAACATCCGAAGCCATGACCTGGGAAAATTCCTCACAGAGGAAATGTAAAGCTTGTCGGTGCACCCATTTAGAGCCATATGGATGAGAGCTCCACTTGAGGATGGCAATTAAGGTATCTAAAGAGATGCTCTCAGCAATGATATCCTCACAGCCTAAAAGAGAAGGCAAATACTTCTTGAGATTAATCATGAATATTACTTTTTGAACATTAGTGTGTTAGACACTTAAAAGCAGCAATTGTAAAAAAGAGCAAGGAGATAAATAAAATCTCATGGAAATCACCAAGACTTGGTGGGATGGGGCAATAACAGGTAATAATAGATGACAACATCTCTAAGAAATCTGCTATTCTATAGAGACAGATACATAGGAGAAGGCAGGGAATCCTCAGAACTGTTTAGGAATATAAACATCTTTGTGCGAATCTAACAATTTGAGTAAGACACTTTAGTGGAGGACACTGAAACAAAGGGGAAAGAAGAGACGGTAGAAATGATAGAGTCGGAGAAACTGGCCAGTCAGAGGAAGGGTATGGATGACATCTGACTGATAAGAGAGTCCACTAGCAAAGACAAGCGGGGTATCTTCTATGAACTATGAGGACATCTGGTCTTGGTATCATTCCAAAAAACAAAAACAAAAACAAAAAACTTACACTTTGATACTTTAATTCCTCAGGACAGACAAAATATTGCAGTTTTATGCTCAGCTGGAATTAATTCTGGTAAATTAAAAATAAATAAGTAGTTTAAGTGACAAAGACCAAGATCCTGGAGAAAGCGACTCTGGCATCTTAGGGGCTCAAAGAAAAGAATAAAATCTTAGATTAGTCACCTATTTTCCTTAGGAAAGACAACTTCAAAATATAAAGGTAAAATATAAGTAAAATCTGAATGACAAAAAGATTATGGAAGGGAAAATGGCTAAAGTTGGAAGAAATTCTTCATAACTACGTTTACTAAAAAAAAAAAAAAAGACCCTAAAAATATGGGGAGAAAAAAAGAGGTCTTTATACCAACCACCACTAACCGTGGCTAAATAGACTAACGAGCTCAGAGCTTTAGAGGACAGAGCCAAAACAAAGTACATCAATGAACTCCAGAGACTTCCAGTGTTCAAAGTTATTGTGAAACCATGAAAGGTGAAGAGAGAAAAGTAATAAATCCCATTTTCAGGTGATACGAAATCATTAATAACCAATATAAAGTCTGCAAAAACTAATGTTTCATTCCTTTTTCTGATACGGTACCAGATAGGTATCAGAAAATTGTGCAACCTGATTTTGCAAAGCATTTAACAAAATACTTCATGATGTCTCTTTGACTGTCAGCTCCATGAGAGACTGCTGTCTTCACTTATCTCTAGCATCTTCTTGCACATGTAAGTGCCAAATAAAAATTTGTTTGAATGTACAAATGAGATCTTTCCAGATAAGATGAAGAGATGTAAATGGATGACAGAACAATGGTTAACAGAACCATTTGTAAGAAGCCCTGATTAGCTCCGGGGATGGACTGAGGAGTCTCCGTTTTTGCGATATTTATCAAGAACTTGAACGAAGATGTGGAAAAATCTTCAAAATCTTCAGATGACTGAAACCTGAGAAACAGTTAACACACTGGATAACATGATTGTAACTGGCTAAAATGATGGGTCAAAATGAAGATGAAATGTAACGAGGAAAATCAGAACGTTCTATGTTTAAAGGAACTCAACTGCATAGTAGATAGGGGAGAGCTAGCTTAACTATTGCTTATGTAAAAATAATATCTGAGTATTTTAACTTAGTGAATGCAAAATGTGACATGGTTGCTATAAAGCTGAAGCAATCTCCGGCTTTTAAGATACAGAGTCCTAATCAGAGGAATTATGTTGTGCTCTCCTGTGGGTGCTGTGTTCTGTTCAGTTCCCTGTGTTTTGGATGGGGCACTGACAAAACTCCGAAATTCTCAGAGGAGGACAGAAGAACAGTCGAGAGTTTGAGACTTGTCATAGGAGAAAAGCTCAAAATAAAGATTATTTGGCTTATATAAGAGAAACTTGAGGAGTGACATAAAGACTATCTTATCTTTAAGTGTCTTACAGACTTTCACAAGGCAAAGAAGATAGCTGCCTTCTCTGTTGTTCCAAGGGAGCTTCTAGGAAACGAATGGCTGTTAAAAGGGGGATTTTGCTTCAATATTAAAAAAAATTTCCAACTTGAATTTCAAATTTCTAACAATTAGAATTGCTCTCCTCTCCTTTCCTCAAAAAAAAAAAAAACAAAAAACAAAACACAAAAAACAAACAAACAATAATAAACATAAGTAATTTAATCTAAATATTTAAAAATTAAAATGAAATCTTTATAAGGAACAGCAAGACCACCATCAAGACCACCACAAAGGAATATGCATGTAAACAATACCAAACACATGAGGATGAAGTGGGAAGTACGGAAAAGTTCTGAACAGTTCTTATGATTTTACGGTGGGCCTTGAAGGCCAAGCTGAGGAAGACAGGCCTTTGTAGTTGGCCATGGGTGACTTCTGTCAGTCTGTTGTTTTAAAGCAGGCATTGGACTAGAGTCGGGTATGATGCGTCAATCTGACAGAAAGGCAATCTGATAACTATGTTCAGGAATGAAAGAGGGGAAATTAGAGAAAAAGTGGTTATTTAAAAGAATGTTCACATTCCTACTAAACCAGTGTTGGCAGAGGTAAAGAAGGGAGAATTCATGATAACAGCATATATTTAAACGTCTGAGTTTCACAAAGAATACGTGGCAGGGGAAAAATAGGCTTTGAAATCAGACAGTTTGGACTTAAAATCCTACCCTGACCATGTAGCAACAGTCACTTTGGGCAAATTCCTTAACCTCTCTGAGCCTGAAATCCTCTTATTTGTAGAACTGGATTATACTAACTCAAGGTTATCAGGGGCTTTAAATGAGACTGTCCCTTTGACACTCCTTCATTCAAACATTCTGGAGTACCTACTTGCCAAGCACTGTGAATACACAGCTCTTTCTCCTGCACACTTTCCTGGGTGATTCATCTGGCTCCATGGCCTTAACTCTCATTGCATCCCATGGCTTTCAAGTCTACACTTCCAGCCCAGAATGCTCCCCTCACTTCCAGACTCACTCCTTAAACTTCCCGTTGGAGAGTTCCATGTGGATATTCTGCAAACATCTTAAATATAAAAGTCATTCATTTCCTCTGGGAAATCTAGTACCCCCTCCCATTTTTTAAAATCCATTTTAATGAAGGATATCTCATCTCCCCATCATCAAAAACAGAAATCCGAATACTACTGTCTCCCAAAGCCCAGAGCTAAGCTACCATCAAATGCAGATTTTTCTCTTATTTTCAATCCATCCCCTCCACTGAATCTCTACCACTTGTTTTAGAATCTGATACTTTCTCCTGCATTTTTGAAATAGCCTTACAAAAATTCCCATCTCATCTTTCTTCCTTCTAATCCATTCTGAATACTTGCCAGAATGATCTTTGAAAATGTAGATTAGATATGTGACAAATTACGCAATAGCTTTCAAATGACTTCAAGATACAATCCAAATCACTTATTCTCGATGGTCTGGCCCCTGCCAAAGTCTCCAGCCCCATCCCTGCTCATATTCTATCTGCTCTCTAGTCATACTGCATTACTTACAATTTCTTAGAATTACATCAAACCCTTTCACTTCTAGGTTGTTTACATTTTTACACGTAATTTACGTTCTTCTGAAATGCTCTGAATTCTCCTTAACTCCTCACAACTTTTAGACTCCGCTTAGATGTTGCTTCTTCCAAAAGCCGAATTTAATCCTGCTCCCCAAAACCCAGATCAGATGTTCCTCCTATGTAAAAGTTCTCATGGAATCAACCTGCGTTTCTCTCTGTAATAGCATCAAATCATCTTTCTGATACATTTGTCTACATCCTCTACTGGTTCCTTTGGGGTACACCCTACATTATCTCTCATTCTACAGTGCCTGACACCTATCAGATAATTAAAAACAAACAATAGCTAACATTTTTTGAAATTTATCATGTACCAAGCACGTGCTTAACTTAGAATATTTAATTCTAGCACTTCTCAAAAAAGGTGGTATTATCATTTTCCTCATTTTAGATGACAAAACTTAAGATTCAGAAAGAACTTGCTAAGATCATACAACTAGAAAGAAAACAAGTTATACTTAATCAAAGGTACCCTTCCATCCTCTTCTAAGAATTACCCCTCCCCGACCTTGCTGTGCCTCTAAACTTAGGCCTTCCAGTAATCAACTCTTTAGAAATTCTTCATTTTTCTGTTCACTTCTCTTATGAACAGAAAAGCACCCCATAAATACACCAAACATGGTGAAATTAACTACTCACAAATGTAAAAAACAATTAGGCAGGGGGAAAAAAAAAAAGAAATCTTGGTGTATTTTAAAAGAGATTTATCTAATACTGTCATAATATTTTCATATTATAGTAAAAGATTTCAATTAGTGGTACTTTGCCTTTTGTCAAGGTTATCAATAACAAAATGAAAATGTAAATACAGCAGCAAGGCCGAAGGGATGCTGGCAGAGAAAGCCAGAAAGTGAGATGCAAAGAGGTTTCACAAAATGCCATTTATTGGTAAATTTTATACCAGGCTGGTAGGTCCCCAAAACACTGCTATACTAAAAGATGGTCAGGTTCTTTGGTGACAAAGTGGTACTAACTTAAATTTCAGAAGACCTATGTATAAATCAGAAGGCCCACTTACATGTACTGCAGGTATTAATTTCTAGTGAGCAAAATGCCATATTTAAAAAAATTATTTATGCCTATAGCACCTTGTCATTCTAGGTGGTTTCCTGTCTAAGTACTAACCAGGCCGACCCTGCTTAGTTTCCGAGATCAGACGTCGGGCTTGTTCAGGGTGGCATGGCCATGGACCATAGACCATGGCTCCACTGGGGCATGAGCCTAGGACCTTCTGCATGTAAAGCAGACGTACTAACCACTACACTATGGAACCACATCCAACAAAATGCCATATTCTATCACAGTTATTCTCAAACTATCTCGGATCGAGGAACAGTTGTCTTTTTAAATTTCTAAGCTGCCATGGATCAATGCTTCAGGAAAAATTCAATAAAAATGCTGTTTGAATATTGTAGCAATGCCAAATTGCTGCAAAAGTTTCTAAACGTTTACTCTCAATTTCTGGACTTATTTCCCTGTAGACATACTTTCCTTTTATGGTGTCATTGGTTAATGAAATTCACCGCCCAGTTAGATGTCTATCACCACATATTTGACCCTTTTTACCCTGTCTACTCTCCTCACTCCCCCCAGTAACCACTAGTCTATAGTCCATGTCCATGAGTCTCTGTTTCTCCTGTTCATTTGTTGCTTTTAAGTTTATATCCCACATAAAAATGATACCATGTGGTTTTCAACTTTTTCTGTCTGGCTTATTTCGCTCAGCAGGACTATCTCAAGGTTAATCAAACTGTCACAAATGGCAGTATTTCATCTCTTCTGACGGCTGAGTGATATTCCATTGTATATATGTACCACCGCTTCTTTAGCTAATCATCTGTTGCAGGACACTTCGGTTGCTTCCATGTCCTGGCTACCTTGAATAATGCTGCTATGCACATCTGTAGACACACTTCGAAGAGCAGTGCTCTGTCTAGAATTCTTTTCCCTGTGCCAGTTTCAGGATATATGAATGTCAAATTTGTTTCCTCCTACTTGGTACTAATTAACTTTGAGAAGGAACTCTCTTTTCCTTTCTCCCCCCGTAGAGTTTACTGATTCATTTCCTAATGACAGATAAAACAGTACACATCTCATGTTTTTTTAAAGATACTACATGACACAATCAGAATGACTACTTTATCATTTGAAACTAGAACTTTGGAGCTTAGACTATTATTATCCATATACGGTAGGTTACTGTTCAGACACATTCACAACCATGAGCCTCCTGATCTTCCCACCACCCCAGGGGGTAGAGTATGAGTCTCTGCCCTAAGACTTTGGAATTGACCAGGAGGTCTGCTTTGACCAATGAAATGTTAGTGGATGTGATGTGACAAAAGCTTTAAAAGTACTTTTAGGAATTGGGCTTGCCCTCTTGCTTCTGCCACTGACATAGTAAGGGCACACTGTGGACAGCTTGTTGGTCCCAAGAGGAGAACAAACAGCACTGGGAACAGAGCCACTCAGTCCTGTTGACCCACAGTGGCAACCAGAGTGACCCAACCGCTACAAACTTAAATATGTGATTTTAGCTGGCCTGGAAATGTATGAGAAATACATGTTCATTGATATACACCACTGGCATTCTCCAGGTGTCTGTTACACAGCAATGGTTGACTGCTAAACCATATAACTTTTGGACAGACTTAAAAGCTTTTAACAATTTCCTTGTCCAACAGAAAAACTCACCTGTAGCCAAAACCGAGACATTTATGGCTCAAAGGTGCCCATGCATTCTGCCCAGGTAGATTTTCAATAATGCTGTTGTGAGGCTGACAGATGGTATGAAGTCAACTTCTTACAATTATTTTTCCTAGTGTGACAACCTCGTTTAACAGATCCTTTATTCTGTCCTCTCACCAGAATATTTTTTCTAATCCTTAATATATTCAAAAATGCCTCTTTTCAAAAATTTGAGCTACATAACATTAATGATCAAAGATATAAAGAAGTAAAACAAATTATCCTGACATTTAGTAATATAAATGGCTGTTACTGCTGTATGTTAAATATGACCACTTGCTGTTTTGATTATCAGCATTTTTTTCTCTTCTTCCTGTTCCTGATAACTAAAGTAAGCTTCAGTGCTGACAGATTCCCTGAATACACTGCCAGGATCTGTCTCTACTGCCACCCTCATACTCTTTGTTATTTTAGGCATATCCTCATATTTGTTTCACCAGCACCAGTGGGAAACCTTTTCACTGGCTCATGTGCATCAGGACATAAACATATAAGCAGTTTTCAGATTCAGAGTTTCATACTGGAGTTGAGGTGAGAAGAGAAAGAAGGAAGCAGGCAAGGAAGAAAGGGAACTATGGAAGGACATTACAGGATGCCATGCAACATAAAATATACTGGCATACCTCGTTTTATTGCATTTTTGCTTTATTGTGCTTCGCAGATGTTGCATTTCTTACAAATTGAAGGCAAGACCCTTCCCCATAAAAAAAGATGACAACTCTCTTTATTGCGACACTCCCTTCATTGCATTGGTCTGAAATCAAATCTGCAATATCTCCAGGATATGCCTGTAATAGATTACAAAAAGGCTGGCCTCAGAGAAGGCGCGCTGACTCTCTGTGGCACCAGAGTTTGAAATAAGACTTCAAGTGCAAATAGGCTTGAGAAAAGTTGCTTCAATTCTTTCCTACCTACTTATCTGTATTCCAAATCCTAAGGACAGGAATTATGAAACAAGAGCAAAGTGAGGACACATGAAGTAGCAGAAAGAGCAGAGAGGCTTTGAATTCAGGCATTTCTATCACTAACTCTTGATTCCCTCACTTATTACCCTGTGTTGGATCACCTCTCCTCACATACAGGATAAAATAATCCCACCCGATTTTTGAGTAATTTTAAATACTATTGGGAGGTCGATGCCCGGCAGCACTATGCTCTTCCAGTCTGGCGATCTTAAATAGGCTGTGCCGACCCGCACTCTTTTAACCTGTATGTAGAGCTTGTCAATGTGTCCTACTGATTCTTCCTTCAAAATTCTTGCCGATTAGTATTATTTTCCATTCTTAACACCGTCTTTGTCCATATCCTTAGTACCTTGCATATCAATTACTAAAAAGCTTCCCTCTGTCTCCCTCCCTTCGGTATTACAATCTGCACTGAGCACTGCTGAAAGGCTTAAGTTTTCTAAAACACCTATGAACTCGTCACTACTGGAGCAGACTACCAAAACTCCGTCTCGAGATTTAATTTTAAGGATATCAGGGCTACAGAAAAAGACTTGAATGCAAAGCCTGGGCAAATCTGCTATAATAAAATCTGGGTCCTGATATGAACTGTTGGATGCAGAAATCTAGAATAGGGTTATTTGGGGGTATAAGCTCGCAATGTTAGACCCTAAGATTTGCCTGAACCTTCCTGGTTGGGAGAAGCAGCTCCAACTCCTTGTCAGAGGACAACTGTCTCTTCTTGTGAGGTCCCTGCAGGTACCTGAAAAGATAATGCTTGTCCTCTTCAAATCTGCTCCTGCCCCCTCTCACTACCTCCAAGCCACTGATCAGGATCTGATCACCCATAATCACAGTCTGGGCAGGAAAGCAGCCCCTGTTCTGGGAGGGAAGTTTGGGGAGTAGATCTTGAGAGTGCTGGACCAGGGTCTAGGTTTGTGGCACTGCAACAAGGTAGGAAGGTGTTCACCTGGAATCCAGGGGGTTCACTGAGGCATCTTTTGGTGTCGTCTCTGCCCAGTGATAAAGAAGACTGGGCAACTGTAGCAACCATGGATAAAGCAACTAGAGCTCACATACTTCTGGGATGACGATCGGGGTCACCCCGCCTGGCAGGCTACCTAGACCTCTAAAGTACTGGCAAAGGGTGATGGAAATCTAGAATGGAAGATGGAAAAGGGAGATTATGCTGCTCCACGTTGATTCCATTTGCTTAAACTAGACTTGTTTCCCGCAATCTCCATCCTGTATGGTTTCAAGCTGAAGTTGGCCAAAGAGAAATGTGTGAGATCTGGAAGGCAGAAGCAGCAGCCATGACTCTTTTAAAGTCTCCATAGCTAAATGTGGTGAGAGACAGATACAAAAATAGCTGTGGGTCCTAGCTCATCATTACTCTCCTTTGCTCTGTGTCCAGCTCTCCCTCCCAACTGCAGGCCTGGTGATGACAGTGGCCCCAAGCCACCACCACCAGATGCTTGACTGAAGATCCATGGACTTCTAACACTCTCCATTGCACCCTTCGCAGCAACCCCCTGTGGCTCAGTGTGCTTGGCTTCTCAGGTTGACTGGCTGACAACTCCTCTGGATCCGCCCTTTTCCCTTTCAGATTTTCACTGTCCCAGCTTCCTCCACAATTGTGTGAGGCCCATAAGTCAGAGCTGCTCAGTGATATAGTTATGACTGAACTTTGACTGAACTCTGAATAATATAGTTATGATGAAAATATCAACGGTAGGCTCCAGCCAGTTGCAGCAGCTGGGACTCTGGCTAATGCCACCACTTTTCCTGAACTGCACTTTTGTGCAGGTGTGGCTTGCTACTACCTTGAAGGCTCTGTGATGAACTGAAATGAAATTATTATTACTCCATAATTAAGTTAAATCGCATGAAACTGTTGATATTAACCTGTTTTGACATCAGAAAATAAAATCGTAAGATTAAATGATGTACTACTGCTGTGTAAGAAATTAACATAAATTTAGTAGATTAGGACAACAAACAAATCACTGCGTATTTTCTGTGGGCCTAGAGTCTGGGCACAGATTACCTGGGTCCTCAGTCAGGGTTTCATAAGGCTGCAATCAAGGTGTCAGCTGGGCTTGCATCCACATCTGAAGGCTCGACTAGGAAAGACTTTGTTTCCTAACTCATTCAGCTTGCTGCAAGAATTCATCTTCTTGTGGTTACACGGTCAAGGGCCCAGCTCCTTGCTGGTTATTGGTGGGGATGTGGCGGGGGGCATGCTCAGCTCCTAGAGGCTGCCTGCAATTCTTACCACATGGTCCTCTTGACATGCCATCTCACAACATACTTCTTCAAAGTTGGCAAGCAAAAGGTCTCCAGTGCAAGTCTGCTACTAAGATGGGGTCTCATACAGTGTAAGGTAACCATAGAAGTGACACCTTATCTTTGCCATTTCATATTGATTAGAAACAAGCCATAGGTCACACTCACATGTAAGGGGACGAAATTGTATAGGGGTATGAACACCAGAAGATGGGGATCATTAAGGGTCATCTTAGGGTTCACTTGTTACAGTAAGTTTGTGACCATTTTAGCAATACACTTTCTGACATATTGGACAATCCCAATCATTTTAGTCTGCTCTCGGTACTTACTCCTTTGATGTACTTAGGCTGTCTTCCCTCAGACCTATCTAGCTTTACCACTTCTCTGAAGAGTAATAAGAACTGCGATTAATATTTTAGGTAAAAGCGTATCATAATTCAGCAAAAAAAAAAAAAAGGAAGAAAGAAAAAAAAAAAGTAGGTCGATTGACAAGGGAGCCAAGAATATTCAATGGAGAAAGAATAGTACTGGGAAAACTGGAAACCCACATGCAAAAGAATGAAATTGGACCCCTATCTTGTACCACTCACAAAAATTAACTCAAAATGGATTAAGGACTTAAACACAAGACCCAAAACTGTTAAACACTTAGCAAAAACATCAGAAAAAAAGCATCCTGACCTCGGTCTAGGCAAAAACTTTTTGATACAACACCAAAAGCAAAAATCAACAAGTGGGACATCATGCTAAAAAGCTTCTGTGCAGAAAAAGAAACAATCAGTGAAATGAAAGGCAACCTAAAGAAGGGAGAAAATATTTGCAAACTATGTATCTGAGAAGGGGATAATGTCCAAAGTATATAAAGAACTCATACAACTCAACAGCAAACAGCAATCTGATTAAAAAATGGCCAACAAGTCCATGAAAAGGTGCTCAACATCACTAATCAGGGAAATGCATATCAAAAACACATGGGATATCGTCTCACCTTTTTAGAATGCCTATTATCAAAAAGACAAGAGATAACAATTGCTGGTGAGGACATGAAGAAAAGGAAATCCTGGTGCAATGTTAGAGGGGGTATAAATTAGTACAGATACTATAGAAAACAATATAGAGGTTCCTCAAAAAATTAAAAATAGAACTACCATCCATCTGATCCAGCAATCCCACTTCTGGGGGAGGGAGGGAGGGAGGGAGGGAGGGAGTGTGTGTGTGTGTGTGTGTGTGTGTGTGTGTGTGTGTGTGTGTGTAAACATATACACACACACAAAGATGATGAAATCATTATCTCAGAGAGATATCTGCACTCCCATGGTCACCGAAGCATTATTCACAGTAGCTAAGACCTGAAAACAATTTTAAGTGTCCATCAATGGAAGAATGGATAAAGAAAATGTGGTGCATATGTATAAAATGGAATATTATTCGGCCATAAATAAAAAGAAAATCCTGCCATTTGTAACAAGAAAAATGGACCCTGAATGCTTTACTCTTAGCAAAATAATTCAAAGACAGATGCTGTATAATCTGAAAACATCAAACTCATAGAGACAGAGTAAAACGGTGGGTGCCAAGAGCTGAGAGGTGGGAGAAATGGGGAGACATCGTTCAAAGGGTACAAACTTCCCATTATAAGATGAGTAATGTGCAGTGTGGGGACTACAGTGAACACTGCGCTGTGTGCTTGAGAGCTGTTACGAGCACGGCTTCAACGCTCTCATCATGACAACAAAATGTTAATTATGTGAGGTAAAGGATGTGCTAAATAACCTAATTATGGTAAACATTTCACAATCTATATATTGATCAAATCATTATGCTGTACACTGTAAACTTACACAATTTATGTTTATTACATTTCAATAAAGCTGGGGAAAACAAGAAATCTAGATTAAATCTATTTTCACTGCAAAGAAGAGCAAGCTGAGATTTTCTGCGTTTTGTTGCTCATACCCTTTTGGCTCATGTTCAGAATTTGGTTATCCTCTCTGGGTAGAGAGAGATAAGACAGAGGCAGAGTCTTAAAGTATAACATATTTATCCACATGGAAGTATATCTTTTAAGTTTCTGCCCCTTTTCATATTCATAAGATTTCCTTGCAATAGTTAAATCCTAAAAGGCATTACTAATACTATATATAGATCTATTCCAAGTATCTTTTTATGTTTACTTTCAATATATCTTAAAAATCAGGTCCTGAGACAACCTCTGGATTGTCTGGATGGGTGGACGACACAGGAAACCAGTAACACTGCTCGTCTCTGTGAAGGGGGGCTGAGTGGTTGAGGGTAGGAGCCTCTTTGTTGAGTACTGTTCTGTATATTTTGAATTCTGTTCCATGTGAATGTTCTATCTATTCAAAAAGTCAAATAACAACAAAATCAGCAGGCTATGAAAGCTGCCAGGAGCTCCTTCCCTTGGTGCTCAGTATAAATTCAATCACTGACCACAAAACCCAAGTAAACATTGGAAAGGAAATGAGAAGGTTCTCTACTCTGAGAACATTACTCCCTTCTGATGGGAAAGTGGCAAATCAGTGAGATTCATGCTCCTTGTGCGTGAAAATGTACACTGAGCACTTGCACTATTTCCCTTTAAGCTTCTGCCAAGCTGTGCGAGAGGGAAAAGCAGACGAAGATGAGAAAGAAGCTGGAAACCTTCAATGAAGAACTTTTAACTCAGTAAATAGAGGAGGAGACTAAAACTCACAGACAGCCTTTGAGAACAGATTGAAGATGCCTCTTTAAGCCACGAAAGGAAAAAAAAGAAAGACTAAGTTTAAGAACCCTTAAGATTCTTAATACAGATTTATATATTTTTAACGTTTACAAGTGTTCTCTAATATGGCATTTTAAATATTTATGCTTAAGTGTTTTTTTGGGGTGAGAACAGCATAATGAAAAGTATTCATGGGACATCAGTTCTCTGCACACAGGCACCATAATAAGCCTCTGCTATACTACAATTCAGGGGGGTCTAACCGTGATCTTCAGGATGACTGGATGCCTGGAAATTGAACACAAGTTCTTATGTGCAGGTATCTTGCTGAAAGAGAGATGCAAGATCCATCGCTAGGGTCAGATGGACGAGAGACCCTATCCAAATTCCCTTTAGCTGGGTGATGTGTAAAATTCTGCCCATTTCCTCATCTGGAAAATGTTTCCTAATCCTCAAAATTACATCAGGTTATTTTGATTAAATAATATATACATAGCATTTAGTACTTTATTAAACTTGTGGTAAACTTTAAATAAATGACAACTATTACTATAATTAAGTTTCCTCATTGAGGGTACCTGCTATTATATTTCATCTCAAACGCAAACACAGGGATTTGTGGGGAATGGGAGAAGGTAGAAAGGGAGCATAAGTGTCAAGCAGAACAAAAGATCATAAAGAAAACAGAGAGTCAGTGACAACCTAAATACTGCACTTTCCTTTCACAGATCATTTATTAAAAAGCTAAATAAAAACAATACTCGTCCCTCAGTATGTGAAAAACTCAAGTTCACAGCTCTTTATCTAAAAAAATACCATTTACACCTTATTTACTATCCTTAAACCATTTCCCCACTAGTGATAAAACAATTAGTAACTTGAATTCCATTATAATAAAAGAAAAATTCAAAGCTTTTTCTGGGTAGAAACATGTAATTATTATTTTCAGAAAAATTTTTTATATCTTCTGGTTATCTCTTAAATATGATCACATGCTCTCTTTAAAACAACACACCTCACAGATGATTTCTTCTTGCAGAGATCATATTCTCTTCACCCCAAAGGAGGAAGTCAAAGTCTCTGGAGTCAGGAAGACCAGATTCAAATCTAGACCTTAACATTTTCATGAGGTAATCCCAGGTGACAATATTTTCAAGCCTCAGTCTATCTATAAAATGGAGGTAGTAATGATTACAGAAGACAATGTGAATCAAGTGCTTAACACAGTGCCTGGCAAAACACAGGTGCTCAAAAAATTCTATGAAATAAATACAGTAAGAAACTTAAAAAAATAATTTCTGATATATAATTTATAGATATTTATCTGCTTAACTTTTATTTTTTTTTAACCCACTATTTCTGGAACATTTCTTATGGTCTCTGCATGCAGCAGCCAGAAATCTTCTAGAAAATGCAAATATAGTCAGGTCACAGGACTTGCTATACTCAAGATAAAGTCAAATGTCTCACCATGGTATACCAAGCTCTTATTCAGCCCTGCTTGCTTCTGTAACCTCATTTTTTGTCACACCTCTTATCTCTGCAATCTATCACACCCAGCAGAAAGTGCCCTGGTCTCATCACAGTTCATTCTGCCTGACAGGCTCCCCTTTACATCCAATCTTTATCTAATTAACTCCTATTCATTCTCCAGATCTCAGCTTCTGTGGCAGTTCTTGATACCGTCCCCCTTCCTTGCCCTGTGTTGGGGTCTGGGGCTCCTCTTCTTCCTATGTGCTCTCCTTCCATGCAGCATTGGTATTGCTAGAGTATCATATTCATTACTTGAACCTCAGGGCCTGGCATACAGAAAGAGCTCAAAAGATGTTTGGTAAATGAGTTAAGTATAGGAATTGTAGTGTTAATTCTATATCAAGGGTCCATTTGATTGATAGGTTATGGTCCTCCCATCCCCACCTCCCATAATATCCTATTTTTACCTTAATTTGCTTGAAAACCCAAGTGCTATTCTCTCAGGTTTATAGAGCTATTACAATACTGTATCCATCAACTTCTATTTAAATTAATGCCTCTAAAAACTTAACAGCAAAATGTAGTTTAGGAGTGGGGTTCATACCACTGAAGACTTCAGACACAATATTTTTATTGTTTACACTATCAATACAAAAAACTATTGACCTAGAATTTAAGATGAGGCAAAAGAATAACAAGCTATTTAATCGCACAGTTTAGCTTAAAAAATTTTCTGAACCTCTCATAATTAGGTATAAGCTCCGACATCAGGTTTAGAAAACCTGTGATAGCCATGTACTATCTAAAAATATTTTAGTGAATCACAGTGTCACAATTCAGCAATGTTCTTGAATGAAACCTTCATTTAAGAAGGTACACCGACAGTGTAATACTAAAACTAATCCACTCTGAAAAAGGCCTAACTCTATTACGGTGAAGAAGAATGTGATTAGAAACAAAGACATTTAAGTGCAGAAATTGTGTTTTCTATTTTCTGGCACCATTTTCAGATGAGAGACTATTTCACCTTCAAATAACGTATATAATTTATCTGAAGTTTTATCAACATGTCAACGCTAATATGGGTATATAAAAATGTTTTAGTGAAAAGTACCAAAACAGAGCTCAAAATCTTTTAATATATCAAAGTCATCCCCTTTGTGGAGACACATTTAGTGAGGCTAGCTCAGGTTAATTTATAGTAAGAACTGATATTCCTTTTTATTAAAACATATGAAAAATAGTTGGAGGCAAGGAACTTTCTGACAGTTTATATTCACTGAATGTTTTAGCAGTTCCATAAATACACTCCTAACTAAGATTCAGTCTTTAGGAGAGATTTATAAAAAAAGGTACTAGTTGTTAACAGTGTTTTTCACTGGGAGTGAGACTGAAGGGTTCTTAAATGACTTTTGTATTATTTGTGTTATCTGATTATCCAACCATTATCACATCGTTTATATTTTTAAAAACGAAAAATGCAGTTATTAAAATAAAGTTCCTCTATATGTACTGACAATTTTTTCAAAGTTCATTAAGTATGGAAAAAAACAACACAGAATAGTATGTATAGGATGGTGCTATTTATTCTACAACAAAACAAGATACGCATGTGAAACACACACACACATTCCTGCACATTAAAAGTTTACAAGGAAACTCATAAAATTGTCCAAAGTATGTCATCAGTAGAGACTCGGGGAAAGGAATGGTAGTGGGTGAAAATACACCCTAGGTTATGTTTCCATATCATTCCTTTTCAACAATAAGCATAAACTGTTTTTGAAATATTTATTCAAATTTGAAGCTGCTATAGAAGATATTTATGAATGCTACAGAACATACTATCTCAAGTCTTTTAAAGTGCAAAGTATATAGGAAAATTAGCTACTGAGTGTAAATTCTTGTTTTGATCCATCTTTTGATCACTAGAAGTCACTTTGAGAAATGACTTAAGGATTTCGTTTCCTCATCTCTAAAATGGAAGATGACAGTAGCTACCGCTGAGCTTACTGTAAAGACTGGGGTATTCCACAAAAAGAGCCCAGTGTCTAGCACATAGCAATAGCTAAATATAATCATTACTGATCTAAATTCTTTGAATAGTTCCTTTGGGTCACTTCCAAAACCAGTAGATAGAATGCTTGTACCTGGTCAGAGTCCTTCTACTTTGGATATTTTAGGAGATAAGTGCAATATCTGGTTTTAAGGCAAAAACTTCAACTCTGTATCTCAATACCGAGTTTGAAAGGTCTGCATATCTGTACAATGCAGAGATTTATTCCCTCCTGTCATTTTCCCTTCTCCATCAAAGATGCCCTCACCATTTCTACTTTTCTTATACCAAATAACCTGCATCTAGGATTGTCATTAGTTTTATATTCCTTGGCCAATGAAAGTATAGAGAGTATTCAAAAATTGACTATGGCAGAGTCAAAATATAAAAATAAGTTGGGGCTTTAGGAAAAGGCAACAGGCCATTTCTCTTAGTGTTTCTAAGAGAAAAAGGACTTTAACTGAATCTAAGTGGGAGTTTAGCTCAAATAGCCCACCGCCAGAGGGAAGCTCTATGGACCACTTTTTTATGGTCCTGCTTTGCTACCTAAGATCGAATGTTCCCTGCAATTATAATCAGGTGTATCATTGTTAAAAGTCTGAGTCTGGTAATTTTTTTTTAGACTTTGGAAACTTGGAGTCGTGTTTTCAAACATTGTGTAAGGAAAATAACTCAATTCTTATCTTTAGAAAAATTTCCTACTAAGGAGTTAACGCAATTCAGTTTTTAAAACATTTATTCACTGCCAACTGTAAGCCAGGCAAAATGTGTACTACTTGCATTTCCATGAAGAAAAAAAAGCTCAAGTTGAGAAACCTAGACAGAATTTTGTGGTATGCGGCAGAGCCACATACAAAGACTGGAACACAGCTATAGCCCCAAGGTTCATATTTATAAAATACCATTAAATTTAGGCACTGTTGTCTCTGAACCTCTCCTGGTAAGGATGAAATGAAACAATGAAGGTGAAATGTCTGTCATTTCCTCTTCTCCCTGGTATGAAGGCTAACCTGAAATTTTAAAAATTAGTTTTTAAGATCCTGAAAGAACTATGTGCCTTATTTTAGGCCTACTGACATCACAAGTTTTGATCAGTTGATATAATTAACTGTGCTGTTTTACTATGAAAGTCATATATATAAATGGCGATATGTGCAAAATATAGTGAAAAACAAATATTTCAATTCAACATAAAATGTGATACCAGAAGTTGACAAGTCTTCCTCTATTTCAAGACATGTCGCATTGGGCAGCATCATTGGAGATTCATATATTCTTTATAGAATATAGATTCTCGGATCTTTCTTATCCCAGAGTAGTTCTATATTGTTCAAAGTTTGTGTTCATATCAATAATGACCCGAGTACAGTTTTATCTTTTTTCTTATTATAATAATGTCTGTCCCATTCAAATTAAATCCAATTTCTTAGATCTTGACTTTAATAAACACACAATTTGGGCTGGGGAAAAATAAAACAGAACGTGTCTCCCTTAGGAGGTTCAGTATGACAAAGAAAAGGTTTTGCTTATCATTGAGAAAAGTTTCTAATTAAACACTACATAATTTTAAATACAAAGAAATAGAAGACACCAGACTATAAAGGATTTGTATGCATTTTAGAAATAACACTTTTTGTTATGGCTACAAAGTACCCCAAAACATTTACATTTGCAAAGTCATATAACAAGCCATAATATTAATTTATATTCATTGTTTTTTAAGTTTTCAAATAAGGGTGAATAGATACTCCACCTTCAATAGATAAGAAACAAACAATGGCAACTCCAGAATAAATTACATGGGACAAAAAAGTAGAAAATACCTAATTTAGAATAAGAACTTCCAAGTTACTTTAACGTAATTTTAAATTATACTTGTTTTATAACTGTAAATATTTTTATTGAAATGAGATAATTGTTTTTTTTTTAAGTCTAAATTATAAATTGGTACAAAAGAATTGTCCTTAGGTTCCACTCTTTTGGCTTCAAAAGATTAACAGCCTTGACTGGCTTCGGTAAATATTTTAAATCTTATTGATACTCTATTTCATATCAGTACACCAACAAAGAGCTGGCGAGACAATTTTATTTGAAATTAAACTAAAACTGAGTTTAAGGGTAGAAAGTTGTATACCATTTAGATGATACCTAAACTTACTTTTATAAATAATACTTCATATAATCTCCTAGCTTGAGGTTCAGTGTTTTCATTTTATTTTCAACTTCTAGGGTTAAACATTTATTATATATATTCCCCCTTTAAAAAAAGAAAAGTTACTCAGTTTTCATAGGAATTAAAGATAATTCAAAACATGTAACTGAGAGTCTAGTAAGAGCAAAGCAGTGTATTAGGTTCTTATGGTAATTTAAAGATGACCAAGATTTTGATCTTGTCTTTGAGGAGTACGTAATTGATAGAGGAAATAAGACAGGTACATAGATAATTCCAAAACAAGTTAGAAGATATAAAAACTTAAAAAAATAAGTGTCTTATCAGTTTGCAGGAAGCAAAAAATACTTTTAATTTGGAATGCTTAAGACAAAACAAGGAAGTAGCCTGTGAGTTTGGTCTTGAACAGGGTAAAATTTAGACATTCGTGATCAAAGACAAAGGTATTCCAAGACAGAAGAATGATGTAAGCAGAGGGTCAGAGCCAGAATGTTTGTTGTCTATATGAAAAATGCTTTAAGTTCTAAAATGAAATAGGCAATTAAAAATTACACTTTAGAACTTGTCATAATTGAGTAAAAAAATTTAAGCACTAAGTTTCATTATTAGAGATGTATAACTTGAGTCATTTGAACTGCCATTCCTAAAACTGAGATAAATTCATCTGTTACATGTTTAACTGAAACCTACATTTACTACTCTGATCTACTGATAATTGTTTAACTTAGCTCCATCTGGAAAGTATATTCAGATTAATTTGTTGAAGAGGAAACAATTATAGACTGAAGTAAAATGAACTGCCTGCTCAACAAACTGAGACAAAAGCAACAGTGTCAACATGGGAACAAAGGAGAGCATGGGAAGACAGAGGAATGGATTAGTGAGTGGGGACAGTCAGTCCATCTTTGCTAGTTTGCATTTGTTTCAAGTCACCCGCTCTTGGAATCTGACCAAGTTGCTAAGGGAAAAAATTAGGTCATTGCTCTCAGTTGTTTCCCCATTTGATTTTTAATTCAATAAAATATAATCATATGCATTATGACCATAAATATGGGCAATGTATTAGAGTTCATTTTAGAACAAAAATTATAAATTTTATATTACAAAGATTTAAAAATACATGTTTGAGATGAAAAAAATAAAGTCTGCAGCCTGAAGGATATTACTGTGAAGTGTCCTGCACTGGAATACATATGTAGATGTCAACGTTAATTCTGGGCTATTTTGTTTGGGGATCAACAGTATTTACGACAAGAAAACAAGATTCTTATGGTAGGCCTGTGGGTTGTTAAAGTTCATGAGAAAACCCAGAGTTCTCAAGAGTGGATTTTTACTAAAAAATATTATAAATCAATAATATATTCTTACCGTTCTCACATTTTCAGAGTTGTTTACCTAGTGTATGTTAAGGTCATTGTGCAAAGTCAGTGATCAAACACCTGATCTTTCATTTTAGCCTCTTCCAATCTAGTCATCTATTTTGGAATTTTATATACTAGTCCTTTTAATATAGTAGTTGTCAACCAGACCTCTAAGCTGCAATCACAAAAAAACCATAGTTGGCTTAAACAGAAAAGGAATTTGAAAGGATATTGTTGGCCCAGAGGTGCTGGGAAAGTTGGAGACCAGGCTCAGAAAACAACAAGAGCAAAGGAAGCCTGTGGAGTGAGGACTGTATTGTAGAAACAGCCCAGTGAGCACCTTGTGCTGCCCTGGGACTCTGGCCACTACCACTCCTGCTTGCTGCCTGGACAGTGAATGCCATCACTGGCACCACTGCCACTGACCTCTCTTTTCCCAGCAGGTGTTGCTGCCTCTCTCCTTAGAAACACACATACACACAAAATTCTCTGTAGTTCTGTAGTCCCTGCTTCCAGCTCTAGATTAAAAATGTCTAAGTTACATGCTTAAGCCCGAACCACAGAGAAGGCTGGGAAAGCAGGTATGTGATCTTTTAGCTTTTTAAACTAAGAGTTGGGCTCTGCCTCCTTTCAGGACCTATTCAGCAAGGAATTAAAAAACTAGGAAGGTCCTTATGCTGGACAGCCAAAAAAGCCAAATAACCAACACAGGAACACTTGCCTATTCAAGAAAGAATAGCCATCTCAGGAAAAGCCTTCTGTTCTCTGGCTAAGTGCCCCAAAGCCAAGTCTGAGTGGTGACCTACTCAGGCCCGTCTCCAGTTTTCGAAACTCCTAGCTGAGACCACATTTACCTCCTGTAAGTGCGTAGCCCCACCCCAAGTGTTTCAGCACAAGTCAGGCTCTTGGCTGACACTCCTCTGAGTTGATGTTTCAATCACTAGTCTGTTTTGGTCCTACAACTAGGCCACAGTGGCCTTCCACCCTCTTCCCTGGAAACTGGTTTGCATACTGCTACCCTCTTGCCCTGTCCCAATTCCTGGGCTTGGAGTCAGAAGAGCTGGTCTAAGTCACAACTGCATCACTTACAAGCTTGGGAAAAGGTTAGTTATTAATCTCTGAGCCCCATCATACCCCTAAGTTGTCAGGATGATCAAATGAAAGAAAGTGAAAGCCCTTTGTAAACTAAAACTATAAGCATGTTCTCATTAGTTAACATGCCTGATAGATATGATAAATTCCCCAGGTTTTTCAGAATTTTGGCCTATCGAGGTCTCTCTGGTTCTTCTGAGCACTGTCATATGTTTATTATAACAATCAATTTTGTAATCAAAGCAGTAGATGCTCATAATTTTTAAAGTCCTATACCCAGTAGTAATAAAAAGCTTACTCTAAAAACAAAACCCTTTGCCCTCCCTTTTCCACTCCCAGTCTTGCTCCCCAGAGGTAACTGTTCTCAGTTCTTTACCTCTTTTTTCTGGTATTTACTCTCTGTAGTTTTTATTAAATCAATGTTCAGTGTTAGTATTATGACTATTTAAATACTATTTACCGCTGAGCCAAGCTGTGTACTAGAATTTTCTTCCAAATGTAGTTTTTTTCTTAGAGATACTTTCTCTTTTCCCACTTGCTTCATTTTCTATAAATCTACCGCTAATTCTTCATAAAGGCACCAAAAGATCCATAAAAACTCAGTGTCGCTCGTCACTTAAGCATTCAAACATTCAGTTAACTGCCTTCTTCCAGAGGGAGACCTGGTCCGGTCTAGACTGGACACATACCCACTAGACCAAACGCGTAGCTAGCACCCAGGATTTCCCTGCCTTCCCTCCTCACTAGACCCCATTTTCTGGACTCCACACTTCACTGTTCGTGGTTAACTTCGTTTAGTGGAATACATCTTTAGTCACTTCCTGAGTGGGTGTTGCAGAGAAGGTTAAATTTTTGGAGGCAACACTGAAAAATGCCTTTATTTAGTCTTACACTTCATTGACAGTTTGGGTAAGTATAGAATTTTGTGTTTAAATTATATTCCACCAGCTTCTTGAAGGCGATATGCCACTGTACTGTAGTATTCAGCTGCTGCTATTGGAAATTTCAATACCATTCTGATGCCTCTTTCTTTGTAAGGAATCTTATTTTTTACTCTGCAACATTTTAGAATTTCTCTTTTTCTCTGGTGGTCCTTAGCAAAAGGGATGAATCTTGTATTACTCCTTAGATGATGTCTTCTCTTCGTTTTCTCTAGTACATGTTTCTAAAACCACTGTCTGTTAAGATGTTACACTTCTGGATGAGCACTACAGTTTTCTTATTTGTCTCCACTGTGGTCCATTTCTTCTATTTTACTGATTTCTTTAATTTTACCTTTCAATCCTTCTATTATATTTTCCATTTCTACTACCTTATTTCCAAGAGCTCCTTTTTTTTTTTACTTTTATAGAATTCTACTTGTGTCTAGTTGATTTAATAAAACGTTCTTTTATATAAGGATATTTTTATTCAATTGAAGTTTTTTTCCTGCTTCCTTCACTTTCTGTTTCTTCTAGCACTTTCTTCTTTTTGTTCTGATCTCTGTCTCACTTTGGAAGTTTTCCTCAAATGTCCAGTGAGCCTTAGACAGGTTTTCAGATTTAAGAGTAAGGCAGTAAACAGCTGTTTGGAAGCTCTGTTGCACAAACAGGTTTGCAGACTATAGTGGTCCCCCTTTATCCATGTAGCATATGTTCCGAGACCCCCAGTAGGTGCTTGAAACCGCAGACAGTACCAAATACTATGTATACCATATTTTTTTTCCTGTTTATACATCCCTGTGATAAAATTTAACTTATAAATTAGGCACAGTCAGTGATTAACAACAACAATAATACAGACCAATTATAACAATGTACTGTAATAAAAGATATGTGAATGCAACTTCTCAAATGTTATTATACTTTACTCACCCTTCTTGTAATTACATGATACAATGCCTACATGATGAGATGAGAAGTGAGGTGAATGACATAGGCATTGGGATGAAGCACTGGTTACTTGAAAACAAACACTGTACCCAAACAGTCTATCTGATAATCAATACGGCAACTAACCAATATGGCAACCAAGTGATTAATAGGTGGGTAGCATATGCATGGAGACGCTGGACAAAGGAATGACGTCCTGGGTGGGATGAGCAGAACGGCATAAAATTTCATCACGCTACGCAGAACAGCATATAATTTAAAACTCATGAATTGTTTATCTCTGGAATTTTCCACTGAACATATCTGGGCCGTGGTTTACCATCGATGACTGAAACTGCGAATAAGGGGGAACTATTGGTACTTTTCTTTGTAAAATTACTGGAAAGCAAACTGGCCTTCTCATCGTGTAACTTCTGAGCATAACTTTATCATGGAACTCCAAAACACCAGTATCTATAGGGATATATACTTTTGGGCTGTTTACCATTTCTAGAGCTCTAATTTACTGTCTTGCATCTGCCTGACTTGGACCACAGCAAGGGAAAGGAGTGATTTCATCATTTAGTTTGTAGGGGTTCACATAATTCCAGATTTCAACCTTGTACCTTCCTACCTCACCCCAGCCCCTTACAACTATTTTCCAGATTTGGAATCTTTCTAGTTGAACTTTTTTAGAAAATCAATTTCAGGTCTCTTGGGTTTAGTTGCGGAACTGTATGGAGAAGGGAACTGAATGCGAGGGTCAGGATTTGCTGCCTTGCTGCAAGTAATATTGATGTAAGAATAGACAAATGGACCACTGAAACAGAAAAGGACTGACCCATATGTACATGGGAACTTAATAAAAGGTGGTACAAATCAGGTGTGTTGGGGAATGACTTGTTTAAGGAGGGTACCAAGAAAACCACCTCATTACATGAAGTCAAACAAAATCCCATTTCTTTCTGACACCATGTATAAAAGTGAATTCCAGGGTGGGGGAATGGTTCCATCCATTCAGTATTCAAACTCAAACTTGCATCTCTCGTTTTAGTTCCACACCATGTTTATTATCCCTGCTTTCCGGAGTGTTAGTGCCCCCGGGAACTGCCTCCCTTCCTTCTTCTTAGTCCTCTTCAATGGCTCCGGAGTTAACAGACCTCTCCTCTCTGGCAAACCAGTAATCAGATAAAGCAGATAAAGCAGTTCTTTATCTGCTTTTCAGCTTCCAAAAATTTCAATAGCCTTTTATTCATTGTTGTTTGCTTCTCAGGTTTGTCCTCAAGGATTTATACTTCTTTTATTCCTTTACTATAATATTACATCTTTGGAGAAAACAGATATAAACTTATGTTCAATTTGCTATACAGAAAATCGAGTGAAGTTAAATCTAGTCCTAAAAGGCCAGGCCAGTAAGCTGAAGCCCCATTACCTGTTAACTCACCTCCCTAAAAGTGACTGCCAACTTCTCTGAATAAAACACATTCTCAGTGTAGGCCAGGAATCCTCCCTTTTAACCACTTGGCAAATCACTCCTGCTGTCTGCCTATATTGCTTCTTTTTATGATGCTCTTAAAACTATTAAATTACTTCTCCCACCTTGAAGAACATATCTAGCCTCATGGTTCCAGCCTCCCTTGATAGAATTGTCTCCTTTTAAAACTGGGTTTTAATTTTTAAAGTTAAATCTGATTTGGAATAAACGGTAACAGTCATTAATTAAAACACATTTACTGAGTGCCCACTATCTTCCAGGCACTGGAGATGCAAGAACAGAACATGGCCCTACCCCTGAGTCGCCCAACAGGCTTTTCTACTCCTTTTCTACTTCATTTTATACTAATTACTACTTACTCACAGCTGTTCTTAACTGGGAGAACACAGAAAATGATTTTGTGACTACTTTCTTCTCTCCAAAAGGGTACGTAAGTAGTATCATGCTGGATGCATGGGTGAGACATTAATGCATTACACACAATAGACACCTCAGAGTATTACACAAGTTAAAACATGGTAGGGAAGGATTCAAATCCAGTTCGTCTGGTTCTAGCACCTGAGCTCTTAAACTTTATTGTATAAAATCCCTCTCCAAGTGACCAAATATTCTCCTTTCCATGGAAATAAGGTTAAAATTATGTTGAAGGAATGGTCTATTGTAAACCTTAACATGAACAGCATCATAGGCTTGGGGGAAAGATAAGGCACATACAGTACATAAAGCACCAAATAACCCAAACTCTATATTTTGACTAATGGAAGGAAATTTTCTTTTTAAGTAACCAAATTAAGGTCATACAAGAAGTGCTGTTTTAATTCATTTAAAATAAAAGAACTCTAGATCAAGTATTACCTAAGATCCAAGAGCTGGCTCACAATTTTACTTTTCATTCAAAACTTAACAACAAACAACAAAACTATATTAAAAATGTTTTCTCATTTTTTAAAACAGCCAAGTATTTATACTACACTTTAGTTTCTTATTTTTTAAACATGTAAAAATAAAATCAATTTGAGAAAATAGAAATTACTTTTTTGGTAATGTTGCAACCTATTATACCATTTTCTGACAAATTTAGTTTTACAGAATAAAAAGTCAAGCTCCCAGGTTATTTTTGATAACATTTTCCTATAGTCTGACACTTAAACAATCTACTATTGTGAATATGATGATTTGTATTTTAAACTAATAAGAAGTATTTTAATGATATTTTGATTGTGGTAATAAAAAATTAGTGCAATTACTAAAGAAGTAATGGTAAAATAAGATTTTAAAATATTCTTTATGCAACAGAAATCTCAACTATTTCTCTCACATTTATCAATGCCTGCTATATAATTCCTCTTGTTTTATTACTGACATGTTATTTAACTGGGGCTTTCATTTTCTATTGCTCAGTGTCCTATTAACTTGTTGATTTAGCCATACAATACACATTATTTTCAAGTTAGAAAAATGTGCTTGGCTTTTTTTAAATTAAATTCATGTCTTTAACCAAACCATTAACATTCTCTTCTAATTGGCAACTTCTAATATTCTTTTAGCAAATACTCATTAGCTAAATTTCTCAAGTAATTTCATGTCACATAGCTTGTTTTCTTTTAATATATGGCCACAGAAAGCTAATGCATTTTGTCAAGATAGCAATTTCCCTTTGCTCTCCTATGAAAGATCTCTTTTCAGTTCTGAAATGCCAAGATGTTGTTTACTAACAGACATATATATTCTCTTAATGTAACTTTCATGTATTCATTTGCCTATAACATAAAAAAGGTTCTGTCCTAACTTAAAAATTTGAGTTTAAATTAAATGAAGGCACATGAGTGTAGCATTAAGTATGACTCACACATCTTAACACTATAAGCTGTTGCTTAATGTACATGTTGAGCTTGAAAGGATATAGAATATTTTAAAATTTAAATCAGAAACCCTGCCCAATTCTTTGATTCAAATAAATTGGTATCCAATTGTATCTTCACCATTGTCATAAGCTTTCATTCTTATCCTAAACACTTCAGCTTCAATAAGCACTAAGTGTATATATGATAATCTAAGTTCTCCAAGAAGTCCTAGATCAAGAATAACCTGAAATCGGGGCTAGTTCAAAGTTTGGGTGCAGACAGGGTGTAGGTGGGGTGGTAGCCGGGTAATTATATATTGCCATACCTATCACCTTACGTTAGGGAAGAAAGAATCTGAGTCTCGTCTACTGCTCTTAGTCACTAATTCTGAATCCTTGGTTTTAATACTAAATGAAGAACTACATTAATACTAACCTTCTCTGACTTAGAGGTTATTAACTATACATTCAAAATAAACCAACACTTTTAATTCCCAAACACTGAAATCATGGAACATACTGGTTGTGTTTCCAATCTAGAAAAAAATATGCAGTTTTAGAAATCAAAATTAAAAATCCGAATGGCATACCTTGTGCAAGCATGTTAAATTCCAAAAACAGTGCTATGTGGTAAAGTTCCATGGCTTCTTCTGCCCTGGTCATGTTTGGTCTCCCTGCGACGAGAGCTTGAACTTCACTGAGACTCCCCACAGAGGGGCTGCAGTGCAAAACGGAGAGGTCCACCACGTCAGTATACATACAGTGTAATATAACTTTTGCATATTTTTTTGGTATAATGGACTCATCTAATATAATTCTTGTGGGAGTTCTCAAAGTTCGGTCTGTGATTTCTTCACCAGTCCGTATCCTCCTTTGTAATAAATTTCGAAAAAATGGGGACCGTGCTGAAATAACAGCCTTGTGAGCTTTGAGCTCTTCATCTAAACAGTTCTGATTTGCACCAAAAGCTTCGACAAGTTCAGAGTCTGAAGAAAAGCTAAGGACGACATCATAATAACACATGTAATCAAAAAGTCCACGCATATCTACATCAAGGGAATTTGGTGTTCCAAATTCTTCACTTAGCTGAACGAGGATATCGACATTTTGAAACCTTGAGTCCTCCATTCCAAACTCTCCTGTATAAAGGTAGTGTAACAAAGCAGAAAACATGGGCATATCTATACCAGCTGTATTGATGTCCATTATGATCTCTGCCCCATACTCAGGTGAGGAAGAAAGCAGCGTTTTAAAAAATGGACACCTTGCTGCCAAAATGGCACGATGAACGGGAAAACAAGTTTCTTGAAATATTAAGTCTACATCAGTACAATACTTGTACTCATAAAGATCGGCCATATCTTTCTGCAATGTCCTGGCTTCTGGTCTAGCCAAACTGGCTTGTAGAGAAAGCTCCTTTAAGGCTGAAGTTCCCTCATATTCTTCCACCAATGCATTCACATCTCTAACATCCCACCCAGAGAGGAGTTCTCGCATCTGCTTGGCGTGATCAGCAGACCTGTTAGATTTTCGACGCTTAATAAACTTCTTTTTGAGGGTGGCAAGGCCAGAGGTTCTCTTTTTTTTGTCTTGTGGTTTCTCATGGCCATGGTCAAGGCTATATAATTTTGATTCACAACCATAGCCTTGCTGAGAATACGATGATGTCCCTAAGAAGGAAATTAAACAAATAAAAATGCATTTTTTAACATTCCTCTTCTACATTTACTTTAACATATATTTCATTTTAAAAATTTTTACAGAAGACATTCCTAAACTATTCAAATAAAATTAACCTTTGTTTTTATAAAGGAAGATAAAAAGTTCAAATAAATCATTTTTATATTAAATAAGGAATAGGACTAACAGTGGATTATTCTTAATTTTAAAAAAAGCTTTTGGTTCTCTGGCTAGTAAGGATTAGGTATCACAGATCTTAATCATGGGTTTTTAGGAAATAAGAGGCAGATTTGTAAATTAATATTATTTTTATGTAATTGTGAGTTTTTTCCCCTTAATTACACCAAGGCTGCATTTGTATGGGGGGAAAAAATAGACCAGGACACAAGGAACATGTATTTCACTATTTCCACACTAATGGAGATTGCTCCTTTTCTTAGAGTAATTGGCAATTATGGTTAAGACAACCAAAGAAAAGACTAACTGTGCTATAGTGACTTGGTTAAGATAAAAATCATATAAGCCAGGTTTATATTTGTTGGGAAAAAACCTGGATGCTAAGTAATAATTATCTATAACTTATTCACAGCTCAATTCTCTTTTCATACAAGAAGTCCACTGAAACCACAATTCTATTTATATTCACCAAAGAAAATGAAGTTAAAACAGTTACCTATAAAGGTCTGTTGGGTTTGGGAATTTCCCCCTACCCTCGGGGAACAGGAATGAGGATAGTTAGATGCATTAGCACCCATCTTCTTCAGTCACTCAGGCATTCCATCTGCTGGTTCTTCAGAGTATAATCCCAGAGGCCTTTACGAACTTTCAACCCTGGATCCAGCAGCCTCTTTTCATCCATTTCTTGATATGAAACAAACAAACAAAAAATTATTTTTTCAAATGTATCTCAAATTGCAAGTTAAAAAAAAAAAAGCTACTGAAAACTGCCTTTATTTACAAATAATGTCATTCTGTCAAACTCACATGTAGAAGTATCTGAAAATGTAAAGTTAACCTTGAATTATAAATTGGTGCTAGTGCAATTTTGAGCCCTAAAACATATTAATTGTATAATTTATACAACAGTAAAAAGTAACATATCAGACTAACTTTATATAGTTGTTGAAAGAGTATTTCAAATCACAGGGGAAAATATTTAGACTAAAAATAAATTTTTCAATTTTTTTTTAATCCTTAGAGGCAACCAACCACACATACAAAGAACAGACAAGTAATTAAAAGTTTGTTGTTTTTCTGCCTTAGATATAACTACTTAAAATGATATTTAATTTGTGAAGTTGGGCATTTTACTGAAAGAGGGGGAAGGACAAATGAACAGTTATAACTAAATATCTTTAGGCTACTTGTTCCATAGCAATTTTAAGAGAGGTTATTATAAATACAGTGAGACACAAGGTAAAACAAAAATTTTTACCTATCCTGCCCTAAAGCCCTGAAATAAAAATACTGCTGTCTATTACCTGATATTTTGACTTAACACAGACAGGGTAGTACTAGTAAGAGACAATTTTAATACCTGCAGAATAATTCCACACCGTGGAACCTTAACTTTCAGAACTGCCACCAAGAGATATACATATACAGAGAAGAAACCCTGAGAGGATGGGGTTAATAGGAATGGGTCTAAATCTTTACAGCACCTGAATATGTAAAATTTATCTGACTAAAAGTGATAATGGTTTAAGAGACAACACAATTTAAAACCTATTATTGGAACTGTTAGAAAACCAGGAGGCAGTTAACCTAGCTTCATAATGAAGAATGAATTGTTCTAAAAAAGTTACACACACACACACATACACACAATATACACACACACAAGAATTATTTTCATCTGAGAATTTTTTAAGGTTTGTAGGGATATAAAACACTACAACATGGATCTGTCTGAGATTTATACCATGTCAAAAATGCCTTTTAAAAATTTTCAATTTCATGATGAGCACAATTAGATAACCTAAAGTAACTATATAAAGGTTACACGACATCATCAGCCCCACAGGACACACGAGAACAGCTAGCAAGCACTAGAGAAGTCCCAGGCTGATGTAAGGATGCTTGGCTGTTTGCCACTATAATGGGCGCCACAGGAACAGCTTAAGGTCTCATCATAAAGAGGTGGCTTGAAATAAGTGTCTTTGGGACCTAGGGACAGAGTCTCCTCCTAGTAGCTCCTAGTCAATGGGAATTCCACTCAAGATGAACTGATCTGGGTGACATTCACATCTCCTACTGGAGCTCTAAAACAAAAATAAACATAGGATTTAGAAAGACTTTGTGGGAGGGATTTTTCTGGATCAGATATGATCCTTAAATTCACCGTGTGTCCCTAGTTCCAAATCCTGGGGGTAACCCTGTGTAGTTCTAGTACTACAGTCATATTTCTCAAAATTCTCAGGAAACAAGTTCAATTTATTTCTTAGGTAACCAAAACCCTATGCCAAATGGATGATCACAGTATCATGTTATCTATTTCTTAATCTAATCTGCAACCTTTAGATGCTGGAAATGAGAGTTAATCATAATCTAATCCCTCCAGGGATGTTTTCATTCCAGGCAAGCTTTATGTGTCTCCTTCATAAAAAAGGAAGAAATCCAATCTTTAGATAATACGACAGGAAAGAGAAAGAGAGGCCTATGGGACTAGGAGAGGCTCATAGGATGCAATGGCCCCAGAAGCCAACAAATCCTTTTCCTAGATTCACCATTCTGGGGAAGTTCCCTCAGTCAATAGTTAACATGAGCAATCTGAATCAAGATGGTCTAACTGGCTTAAAATAAGCTTCAATGATTATAAGCAGACCTGAGGGGGAAAAAAGTCATGTTGAAAGCAACAAAAAATTAACAATTCTATGAGAATTAAAAAAAAAAATAAAAATCAACATCTCTCCTTAAAATGCCTCCAGACCAGTATTTCCAAAGAGTCTTGTCAAAATTTGAAAAATGCAGGAATAAGCAAAGCCAGATAGCTTTATTTCAGGACTTTTTAGCATCTTTCAAGTGCTAAGATATACTGTGAACCTCCGAAATGAAGGATTCGGCATGATCTATAGGAACCCTTCTGCCACATTTATGATTTTAAATTGTATCACAAAAAATTTCAAAAATATACAAGAGAATAATATAATGAGCCCCTCAACCCTCAATTATCCAGATTCCAGAGTAATCAAAACTGTTTTGGTTTATATTTAAATTCTTAATTTCAATCTGTAAAACTTATAGCTAGAATTTAAATGTTAGTTAGCTTCTTATAGAAATAAAAATCTGAAGATAAACGTATATTGTGATTAAGCAATTTACATGAATTCACTCCTTTAATTTTCTCAATAATGAGCTGTAAGTCAGTCTATTATTTTTTCCCCATATTATACAAGAAGAGACTGGGAAGTCAGGAAAATGAAGCATGGAAGGATTAGTTAGTTACTTAACCAAGGTCATAGAGCCGGTAAGCTTCAAAACCAGGCTTGGCATTCAGATTCTTATGAACACTTTATCTTTGGAAGTATTTCCTCCTAAATGTTTGAAAGAAAAAAATTTCCAGAGAAGACAAATATAGTTCCTTTCCAGAAATGAGAAGTGAGTACACATCTGACAGTGTAACTTTTGACGATTAAAAGGATCTTTCATGTTAAGCAAAAAATGACAACTAAAAGGACAGCTTATGAAATCAAAGCAAAAGAGCCTTTCTGAATATTTACAGATAGAGTACGTGCACTTGATGGCAGGATGGCACATTTTTTTGTGCCTGAACATCCATCCATCCACCCATCCACTCACCAACCCATCCAATTCTGAGCATTTGCCATGTGCTAGGTACTCAGGCCCTGGGAATATAGCACTGATTACATCTTGAATAGGATCTTTAATGAAATTAAGAAAAAGTCTCCATTTTGGCTTCCTAGTTTATAGCCAGACCTTCAAGAATCAGGGTGCCTCAAGTAAAAACGGAAAGGTCATTCAGGTAGAAGAAACAAGATGAATGAACAGGGGCTGGGGGGTTAGTATTTAATAGGTAGAGTTTCAGTTGGGGAAGATTAAAAAAGTTCTGGAGATAGTTGCATGACAATATGAATGACTTAAAGTCAAAGAACTATACACTTAAAACTGGTTAAATAGTAAATGTAGCTTATGTATTTTTAACCATAACCTTTAAAAAATTAAAAAACTCAAAATAGAAAAGTAATGACATCTTCCTTTTTTCACATTCCTATGACTGCAGTGCAAATATCTTTTAACAGGGATATACAGTTTACAAGTGCTTCTTCACATACTCATTTTATTCTCATATCAAGTCATCAAGTAGACTGGACAGGTTTCATTCTCTTATCTCTGAATAAGGCAATGAAGGTAGAAAAATGAAGTGATTTATCCTAAGTAAAAATATATATAGCAAAATAGCAAAGCCATAACTAGATCCTAGGCATTTTGATCCCTAATTTAGTGTTTTCTCCTCTAAACAAGAGAGGTATCTCAAAAGTATTAAGTCCTATACCAACCTTTCTGAAAAGAACAGCCATGTCTTCCTTACACTTTTCTATGTCTACCGCATTGCTACTTCTGTTATTCAGCTCTTAAACTGCTAAAGTTTCCACTTTATCACTCAACTAAGGTTAAGGGACAGATTTTAAATTAATCTCTAGTGCTCTGCATTGTTGATAAAATAATAAAGTTTTTGGACTGTGTATTATATTCCACAATTATCAAACCCCTTAGTATTCAAACAGCAAAGACAATTATGATTACGCTTCTCCATTTTCACTCCTCCCTACTACGTTTTTCCCTCTTTTGCAGGAGGTAACCTGGAATTTCAGCAATAAAGAAAAATGTGTGCAAATGTGGAGAGAACAGTAGAACTCCCCCCCTTCACCAAATTTCAACAATGCCCAGTTCGTGGCAGTTTTGTATCACTATATCCCAATCCACTCTCCACCCTATCCCTCTGGATTATTTTGAAACAAGTCCCAGATAGCATTTTCTCTGTAAATATTTCCTTATGCATCCCTAAAAGAAAGGATGTAAAATAATAATACCACTATCACATCTAAAATAATGAACAATAATTCCATAATAAGAACTTCCCAGGCAGCGTTCACATCCCCTATTTCATTTTTCTCTTAGTTCTTTAAATTATCAGAACCCAAATAAGGTCCATACATTGTGATCGGATGACTATGTCTCTTAAATTTCCTTTAGTAGGTTCCTCCCTGCTCTGCTCTTTTCCCCCTTGTAATTTTTGTTGTTGAAGAAGTCAGGTAACCTGGGTCTGGATTTTGCCAAATGTATCACCATGAAATAGTTTAACATGTTCCTCTGACCCCTGTATTTCCTGTAATTGATAATCAGACCTAGTGACTTGATCAGATTCAGGATCATTATTGTATTTTTAAAGTTTATTTTGCCAAGACTGCTTCACAAGTGGTGGTGTGTACTTCCAACAATGGGTACAAAATGTCTACTTTTCAGCCTGTGACATTAACCATTATCAAGGATCATCAACTAGAGTAATTAATTCATTAGGGTTGCAACATAGTGATTGTCTATCATTCCTTCTTTATCCATTAGCTGAATACTTCTGTAAGACAAACTCATCAACTACTCAGTTGTCAGTTTGTGTACAAAAGACAGAATAAGTGAATTCTTTACCTTTATTTACTAATTTTCAAAACAATTAACTTCCCAGCATCCTCTGACAATGATCAGTGAGTTAAAAAAAAATTTTATGTATTCATAGATTTAAAAGTATTTGATGGGTTTCAATCCTTTGTAGTTGTCCTTATTGAGGCTCAAATTGTCCCTCATTTGGACAGTGGAAGCAAGTCAAATTGGCTCCTGAGAACTTATGACACAACTCTCTGATAACTTCTTTGCTTTTTGGGGTTACATCTTATTCCAGATATATCTTGTATTATTTTTGCCTTAGGCCTGGAATCAGCTATCTCTTTAAAGAAGCCCTATTTTCTTTCAGTGGAAAATGGTATTTAGAAACTACAATTCAGTGCTAGTTGCTTTTTCAGTACACAGAGCCAGGAAATTTTATATATGCATGTGAATATAAACACGTGAGTTTATACTGATGCTTCAAATCACATTCAAATTTATAGTTACTTAATCTCATTGACTTGTCATCCTTTCTCATAAGCCAAACCCCTATTCTCAATGCTGCATACATAATTATTCATTTATTTTATCCCACAAGAGACACACTACAGCCAAGAATTAAAATGTCAACACTATCATAAACATGATAAATGAAAATAATTTTTTTTGGTAATTCTTTCTACCCTTAAGATAAACCCAACTCAAGATAGCTTACAAATTACTGTGTATGTCACTTGAAATAACCTACTCTGTGTAGTTATTTTGCTAACTGCAAGTACACTCTAAAAGTTTTATTTTACTTTTGATTTTTAGGCATTGTATTTAATTTTATTTATTTAACATTTTATTTATTTTATTTTTAACATTTTATTTATCCCCCCCCCGCATTGTATTTTAAATTTAACTTTGTTGCATAATTTTGTAACATATTTAGATAGGTCTAGAGTCAAACCACAAAATAGCTGCTCTCCCTCTGTATGCTAACTTAGTCTCTCTCTGCCCCAGAGGTGACTTTATTAATACTTTCATATAATACCCCAAATTCCCTCTTTTTTGGGCTACTGCCCACTTGTTCCCTACTATGAGCAATAATGAAAATAGCTAGTAATTTCTTCCTCCTGTCTCTTCCACTATCTAATTTTAACTAATATTTATTTGTAGTTAACACCTATAATCAGCATATTCTTTTTGTATATTCTCTCCAACCAATCTACAGAATTAAACTATTAAGTGTTACATACTATACTGTCTCTCAATCTTAGTTCTACCAATAAAAAATATATTTAATGTCCATCACCAGTTTAAAAGTGTTATTTAGAATACAGGTCCACAATCACTTTATCAGGTAGAAATGTATGGAACTGGGTATGTTCTCAAAATTATACTTTTTTTTCTTTCTTCCTTTTTAAGAAAGTAATACGATATATGAAACATGTACTGAACATTGTGTAAACACCTGCCAAGTGAGATTTGGCACAGCACTCCATAAACAAATTAATATTTTGCAGTAAAATATATTTAAAATGTAGACTAAGCTATATTAGTTTAGGTCAGGTGTTGTTGCCAAATTAATCCAAGTCATATTAGTGTTTGCCATCAAATGAGTCTCCCTACAACATGGTTTTGAGACATTTTGGAATTTTGAATTATAAATAACAATGTGTGGACCTGTAGTTAGTAGCTCAAGATCACATATAAAAAGTTTACCTTACCCACCCACCACCAAAAAATTCAAATCACATAATATTTTTACTCATAGTAAATAAAGATAATCTTTTAAAAATTGGCCTTTTTCTATAAAATTCCATTGTATCACTGCAAATAGAGATTACTTGTTAGAGTTTTTCTTAGGACAATCTTATTAATAAGCTCATGTGGTATTTTTCTAGTATAACCTATTATAATTCAAAACAGCTGTCAGTCCCCACAGATACTTCTTTTCTCATTAAAAATTCATTTTAAAAAGAAAAGTACATTACATTTCACTAACCTATGCAATATTTTTTTAAGTGTAACCATTAGAATTTTTAAAACTAGAAGATGAGAGAAAGAATCAGAGAAATGAAGTGAGCTTGGCTCTTAAGACAGTGGCTACAGTGCAAATTCATAGTTTAATTTTGGGAGTGGGAGTTATCTGAGTCTTTGATACTAAAATGAAACTATATTCTCAGTATTCTCTTAGTATTTCTAGTTATGAAATATTTCTTGAATAAGATATGTGCTTTATAAATGCATATTTAGCATTGTCTGAAATTTACCTCATAGATGTTTAAATGATTTCAAAAAGATAATCTCTAAAGAGTCATGAACAAGCTTAGAAATAGTCACTAGAAAAACCTTGTAGATCATCATTCTAAAGAGAGTAAGAAAACCCAAACCATGAAATAATCATGAAAATAACTACTCAATTAGTATGTCAATATTTAGGGTTACTCAACAATAGAAATGGCAAACATTTCGTATAAATAGTTGAAACAAAATGTTAAAGTGTTACAAATATTTCACTGCTATATATCAAGCATGTGAATTAGTTTGCATTTAATCACAATATTTTAAGGGTTATTTTGAAATGTAATTAGCTACAGGATTCCAAATTATTAATCTATTATTTTCTGTTCAATACTCACACATTGCTTTTGCCTCAAGAATACTGACAATTAGTTTTGTTGAATTTTACATCCCTAAATAATAACTCAACTTTTATGTTTAACTATTAAATTTCTGATGAAAAGTCACTGTGCTCTTAAGAATATTTTCAGACGGGACATCTAATCTGAATAGAAAACTAATCACACCATTTGGTGACAGTACAGATATACCATCGTCAAAGAGCGAGGTACTTGCTAAAGGTTCTCTTCCAGACCCATTGCAAAGCCTTTATTTTTCTCCATTCACTTATAAAAGTAAACAAATCTATTGTTTAAATCACACTCGCACGCACGCATGCACACACACACACAGAGGAAAGTATGAAGGCAATTCCCTATAATCTTCCTTCCCACAAAGATAACTAGTAACGATATGATTTTCCTAGCTTTTTTGACATAAATTAACTTTAGTTTTAAATAGAAATATTTTACACAGTTCTATAAAAAGCTATTTTCATTTCACAATATATCAGAGATATAGAAATATGGCCACACTGAGGATCATTTCCAATTTTTCGATATTATAAACAGTTCTGCAATCTTTTTAACATACATCTTTGACCACTAAATTATGCCATTAGAATAAATGTCAAGAAGTAGGATTACTAGATTAAAGGATATATATATTTCTAATTTTCACATGTACTGTCAGAAAGTTGCAATTTATACTCTTACCAACTCTGCATGAGAATGGCAGAAACTCTGGTCACTATTAATCTTTGCCAACCTGATGAAGGAAAAATGATCTCATTATTTTAATCTATGCTTTTTAAATAAGTGAAACTGAATCTCAATATATTTATTAATTTCAATGTTTCTTTATATTCTTTGGCCATTTTTCTATTTGGCTGTTATTGTTAATTTGTGACACTTTTATATTAATGTTAAAATATCAAGGTAGAATATTCATATTAGCCTTTTAAAACTGTGATGGCTTTGTCATAAATGTTTACACTTTTTATATAATCAATTCTCTCATTCTTTTCTTTTTGTAACTTCCAGGTTTCATGCTTCTTGCTATAAATATTTTCATATTAGAAAACAAATTTATACATGTATATGTAAGTAGTTAAGACAATATATGAAAAAATTCTTTTAATTTGTTGCAATCTCCAAATTAGGTTATGTTGGTAAACATTCTTCAAACAGAGCAGAAAGCTGACATTAGATAAAATGTTTACAGCAGTTATTAATTCAGTATGATAATTTAAAAGTTTTATAAAATCCTAAATATGAAGATAACTCAATTATTTGGTGTTGCTTGGAAACAAGATGAATACATTTTCCAAATAACTGGAGGATACTTCCAGAGAAAAGAATTCAATTAGTCCTCTCTTTTCAAATACCTTTAGCGGAAAATACTCTGGCCAACCAGGGCCAATACTGCAGCCAGCTCTTCCTCGTTCCTCTCCTCTGTATCAAACCAGCTCACCAATCTCACTGCTAACGACTTAGACCAAGTCATTACTTATTACTTCTTCCTTGCATTGTCACAAAATCAAACTTGGTCTCTGCTTTCAGTCTAATTTATCTACCACACAAATATCAACTTAATCTTTCTAATAGAGGTTAAATCAAGAATACAGAATAAGTACAAATTCCTAGCAACCAATCCATGCCAATATTTCCCAAAGTGTATTCTACAGAACACTTGTCTTGCAAAGTAAAATGAAATGAGTCTTTAAAAAAAAAAATTCCTGGTTAGTTTGGGAAACACCACTTACTATAGCCCAATTTTGTAAAATTATTCATTAAATAGTTGCGTGCTGACAATGTGCCCTATGCTAAGTGCTAAGGGTTATAGTTGTCAACAAAACAGTCCTGGTTCTCATGTTGCTTACAGTCAACTGACAGAAATGGACATTTAAACAAATAATTACAGAAATAAAATTATATGCTGGGGTAAATGCCATGAAAAGCACGGGCTGCCATATAAAATGAGTAATTTGACTTATTGATATTAAATACACACATACATACATAAATAACACATAAACATAAATAATGCTTGACATTTATTGGTAAAAATAGTAGTGATGTGATGCTGGGGAGTTAAGGCAGAGTATACAGTTTAACGAATTCCAGGGGAAGCAAGAAGGCCAAGGTGGTTTATACAGAGGAAGGGGGAGGAGGGTGGATAATGTGAGGAGGCAGGACAGGTAAGTAGTAACTGGTTGCACGCATCACTGCAAAAGGCTCAGAGTCCTGAAGCTAAGAAACCTGTTTGGTTTTGCTTAATCGAACCTTTCCAAATTTAGTCATAGAAACCCTTCTAAGGAAATTAGTAATAGGCCATGTACAGTGTCCCATGAAACACACTTTCAATCATAGGATAGCAGTCAAGGTATGAAGTGAAGAAGGTCTGTACTGGGCTAGTGCTGATACATTTTGAAAGAAAATAACCGTGTGAAAACTAATTTTTAAAATTCATTTAAAATTAAAAAAAAAATTAAAAGGTATTAAGTAGAATGAAGTTAATATGGCAGGCCTGAGATTGCTATCTTCAGAAAAACCTGTTTTCAAGGTTGGTCCTGGCTGGTCTCTGGGAATGTGGATTTCGGGTGTTCTCACCATTCTTTGACAGATAAGGATGGTTCGCCATGCCTAAACTGTGCCAACAATGTGGTTTATGCTGAATATCCACTTTCCTTCTGGGAGCCTGGGATTTTGGTACGTTAGGTAGTAGGTGCCTACATGACTAACCCTTAACAAAAATCCTGGGTGTTGGGTCTCTAATGAGTTTACCTAGAAGACACCGTTTCATACATGTCACAAGTCGATGCTGGAGGAATGAAGTGTGTCCTGTCTGACTCTACTGGGAGAATAGTCTTGGAAGATTGGGCCTGGTTTCCTTTGGACTTGCTGTAAGAGTTTTTCCTTTGCTAATTTTTCTGTGTGTCCCGGGCTGAATAAATAACAGCCGTGAGTACAACTATACTGTGAGTCCTGTGAGACCACCTAGTGAACCTGGGAATGTTCTTAGGTTTCCTGACACAGCTACAAAATGGGATACTGTGAAATGTCTCCCTCTCCCTCTGTCCTCCAGCTGCCCAAAATGGAACTGTATTGTTTTGAAATAAGTATCTAGTTACTAATCAGGTATAAAGCTATTTTTAAAAAAATCTTCAAAGAAATTAACATAAAAATGAGAATTATGGCTATGTTTAAGAGGTGAGGAAGGTGGCTGTTGTTGGGAAGAGGCATGTGGAGGGCTTTTAGAATGCTTACACTGTTCTATTTCATGACCAGGGTGGTGTCAGCTTTAAAATAATTTGTTTAAAAAAATATGTTAAATTTGTTTGTGTGCTTCTTTGTAGGATTTCGCAGTAAGAAATGTTTTTTAGCTAGTGCAGATTTGAAAGCTGTAGGCTGAAGCCTTGAAACTAAATCCATTTTCCGAGGAAAAGGATACAGAAGAATGAACGGAAGGCTAAGTACTGAGCCACAGGAAATGCTGATGTTTTGGAATCTGAAAGAGAACTGAGTAAAGGAAAGCATGGAAAACACAAATCAGCCTGGGTAGAACCAGAAAAGGCTGCATGTAAGAAGTGACATCTGAATGAAGTCTACTTTAAATTGAAAAGTCATCCCATTCCTCTATGCTACCAGAAAGTTTTGGATACACTTCAATTTTGGTACTTATCTCTCTATAAAGACAACTGTTAAGATTTCTAATGTCCCCAAAGAGACTAAGTTCCTAGAGTACTAGTACTATGTCCTTTTCTCAGTAACTATGTATTCTAAGTATCTTGAAGAGTGCCTTGCTTGTCACGTGCCCTGAATAAATAATGTGCTTAGAAACAGAATAAAATCAGGAAAGGCCTACATCAGAGAAGCCACGAAAGAAGAGAATGCAAAGAATTCTATGATCAGTTTTAAGTATTCTTCATTTTCCCTCTTTTACTCCTATCTTTAGCAGCCTCTCAGATTGTCACTGTTTTTACTAAATCCTTTCTACTCTACTGCTACCACATTGTTTTTTCAACAACTATCTGAACACCAACTATGTGAGCTTACTGTTTAGTGCAGGACATATGTCAATAAACAAATAACTCAAAGTTGCAAGTGGATATAGAGAAATAATATGAACATCGCATGGAAGTTGGAAAAGGGTGATTAGGGAAGGCTTTCATGAAAAGGCGACATCTGCTCTGGTCCTTGAAGGATGTTAGAATTTAAACATGAAGTAATGTAGGTAAAGCTATTTCAATAGAGAGAAAAGCTTAAGAATAGGTATGTAAGAGACAACATACAAGGAAGTGAGGCAAGAAATGCAGGAATTGATTAAAAAAAAGAAAGAAGTAAATTGATTATGCACTGTTCAACAAGTTGAACTGATAAAGGAGATCAAAATGGAGCAGCCAGAGAGGTAGAGAAAACCCAGAAGAATATGGTCTCAATGAAGTCAAGAGAGAAAAATGAACTGCAAGTGAAAACTTGGAGAAAGGATGTTTTATAACTCTTTTTAAAAAGAAAGGCTACAAAAAGGTGTAAAGAAGCAAGGCAGTAGTAGGGAGGGATGTGGAAGTCTGAGGAAGATGTGTGATGAAGAGGAAGATTCTACAGTAAATAAGTGACGTAGCAAAGCAGTTTTCAAATGAAGTGATTCTGCCCCACTAGGACATCTGACAATCCCTGACAATTCTGGTTGTGACAACTAGGGGTAGGGAATGGTACTACTGGTATCTAATGGGTAGAGACGAGATGCTGCTAAACATTTTGTGAAGCACAGGTATCTTCCCACTACAAAGAATTATCTGGCTCCAAATGTCAATACAATAGTGCCAATGTTGAGAAACCCTGTAATAGAACATAAGGGATGCATTGAGAGAGAAAGGTTAACCTCAAGAAGCAAAGTTTTTAGTAAAATGAGAACATTCATGGAGAAGAGAGTTTCCTGATTCTCTATTTAGTGACTCTGATCTGATGTTGGAAATAGCTTTGTTATTTGAAAAGTCTACTGAAATATAATCACATTTCAACTTCTCCCATGAACATGCACACAATCTGCAAACCTTAAATCATTATCTACCCAGTGACTATTTGATATAGATAAACCATTTATCTTTTAGGATATGGTCAGGATTTAAGATGTAGAATATGTATTTTTAAAAATTCCATATACGAAAAAAATCACATCTATTAAAAGGTTAATAGATATAAATGATCAGAGTCCACTGCCCAGATGTAGATAGATGCAAACAAAAACCATCTCCATTTTTGTGTTCTTTCACGTCATTACCGTTGCCCCTCACTGTCCTTAGTAAGCGTTTCAAAGCCTTCTGGTTAATGATTATCTGTGTATCCTGAAATGATATCATACATACTTTTGTTCTAATGGCGAAGATGATGACCAAGGAAAGAACAAAACCTGGTTCACCGAGGAGGTAAAGTCATTCTATGTGAAGAGTGTTCTGGGAAGGGGTTGTGGCAGTAGTGAGATATGAGCCCAGAGAAGCAGCAGAAGTTGGATTATAAAAAGCCATGTGATCCATGACAAGTTGATTTTTGTTGTTTAAAAACAAAACAAAACAAAACATATGTTGACTTTTTTTTTTTACCTCCTTAAGAATAAACCCAAAGGACATAAAGAACGCATGCATATAGCAGAGAGATATTGGCTTTAATATTCAAAAGTTGAAATCCAAACAGCATTAAAAGCACTTAGCTAATTTTGAAAAGATGATGAAGAAAAAAGGAATGTCTAAGCATGTATGTTCTGAACACCATATTGTGTTTCAACATAAATTACCTTAATTAGTCAAAAAAAACCCTGAGGAGTGTGACACTATTCTGTTTTACAGATGTATAAACTAAGGTACAGGTAGGTTACAAAAGATAACTAAATATTACTTAAGTACAAAGATAACAAACTAGACATCAAAACAAGGATGTTCTTCATAGCCTAATGTGACAAATCTGTATTTTTACAATCATCCTAATTCATGATATAATTCCTAAATGTATACTCTAGTCTTTTTCTTGTTTTAAAAATAACTACAAATGACTATGCTGAAGTTTATTTGACTGAAGCCAACCAAAGGTGAAGTACCCCAGGTTGGGAGCTTTAACTCTCCTTTGTTAGACTTTATTGTTGAAGCATGTAACAGAAATATGACATAGTAATTAAGGGTATAATGAGATTTCTCCATCATAAGTCATAACTAATATTTGCTACAAAATCATCTAGTTCCACCACAAAGCTTTTTTGCTTACCAGAAAATTCTCATGTCTAGTCTCAAGTAAGAAAAAAATATTTGGGGCAAGTCTGAAGACAATAAGTATGTCTTATGAAGGAAATTATGGAATTTTCCTCTAAAGAACAAGTCACAAGCAAATCCCAGATAAAACAGGACTAAATATAATTTCAAAATATAGGGAAGAAAAGACATGTTATACTTGAAGTTAGTTCTGCCATTCAAGTCTTTCTCTAAGGAAGGGAGAGAGAGAGAGAGGAAAAATTACACAATAACAACGCAATTCATTTATTGCTCCTTCCAGGATTCCTCTTCAGTAAGATTTTTTTTCATAAAATTTAAGGGACTGTCAAACTTCTTATCTAAGTGAACATTTTTAGAAAATAATTAAGGGCAAGCAAAGATCCCTTTGTAGTTTGGCCTGATTTTTCCATTTCACTTTAAAGACAAAGTATCTCATGTTTATTTAAAAATTGTTTACAAAGCACTTTTTCATGTTATTATTTCATCCTAATGACCCAATTACCGAGTATCTATAATGTACCAGACACTATGCTACATATTGCAGGCTATGGCTCAGAAAAGAGAGTTTTGTGGAGGAGTCAGACAAGCAAATGATTATATAGTACAGTGCAATATGAGTTGGAAGAGAGGTCCAACCTACTACCAGTAAAGGTAAGGTTCGAACTGGGTCTAGAAGAATAAAGACAAATGTATCAATTAGGAGTGGCATAAACAATAAGGAATTTATCTGTCATGAGGAAAAATCCAGGTAGGGAAAACCCCAGGCCAGGTATAATATGTGTCTAAAATGATGTTGTCACAGACCCAAGTTCATTCTACCTCTTGCTCTATCGTCCTCAGAGCATTCTTCATCATACTGGTGGCAATTTGGGCCACATGTTCTCTTGTTCACATACAAAAGGGGAAAAGGTCCTCTCTCCCAGAAATAGAATGTCTCCTTCCCTTTAATCTGACTGGAACAAATAATAATTTACAGGGAAATGCCTTGAAATAATCAAAATCTAGCCCTGAAGTGGGTGATGAATCACCTTCTCAGTCTCCTGGATGACAAAGAATAAGAACTCCGAACACTAGGATAAACACATAAAAAAAAAAAAAAAAAAAAAAAACAAACCCAAAAAACCAAACACACACACACACACACACACACACACACACACACACACACACACACACACACACACACACACACACACAGAAAAATGGGAAACAAGAAATAGCTTGTTATGGCCAGAGTGATGGGAAATCTAAAGTCGGACAGTCTACAATCTCTTGTGAATTTGGACTTTATCCTACAGACGATGGAAAGCTAACACTGGTTTTTTTAAGTGGGGAAGTAACATGCTCCAATAGGGGTTTTTAGACACATAAGTATGGTAGCAATATAGAGAACAGTTGGAAAAGAAGAGGGAGAATGGGAGAACAAATGGCAGAGACTTGGCTGGTGGGCTGTTCAATAAACAGTCCAGTGACAGGGAGGGAAAAGAAATAAAAAATGCAAAGTGGCAAAGCTGCTATGTAAGACACTGTTATACATACAGATATACATACATATACATATATGTTTTGTTTTTACAGATGAAGAAAATTAAGCCTCAGACAGATTAAATGACTTAAGATCACATAACAATAAACAGTAGTCAGAATCTGAACAAAGTTTTGATTCCAGTGTTCCATTACATCACAACTGTATCTAAAAACTTGAACAATGCTGAAGAATGGGGACATTTTTTTAATCCCATGATTTAAAGAATGGTCTGTCGACTGAATTAAGATGATTCCTATTTATTCCAACCTTAATATGTTGTTCATAATGTAGATTTAATGTCAATTATAAAACTTAGTAGATATTATTTACAATAGTAAAGATGTTGTATTCAATTTGTAATGCCAAATTTACAGATTGTCAAATTTTAACAGAAAACCTTAAAAATCACTGCAATTTGCATTAAATATTTTTTGAACTTGTTCTGCAAATAAACTAGGTACTGAATGTTTGATTTTTATTATAAATATTAAGTCAGCAGGCACTCAAAATGTTTCTTGAAAATCATGCCTGTCGAAATTTTGAATTTACAATTTCTACTAGCATTAACTTAAAAAGAAAAATGTTACCTCATTTTAAAAAAGATATGTAACTTTTAAAGTCACTTGTCTGTTTCTTTTTAGAATGGAAAAGTTTGATTTTATCACCGATGTGCCAAGACTGGGTTAACTGGGAAGATGGTTCAAAATACAATAAAAATAAACACTTTTCCATTAAAAAATTATATACTATAAACTTTTTAGCTTATGGGTTAAATCTTAGTTCTTTGCTTCTTAATTCAATTAATATCTTTAGTGAGCATCTATGAGCCTGCACTATGCTAGATACTGGGAATACAGCTGTGAATAAAACTGTACTATAAATTTGCATGATTATTTGATTAATGTTGGTCTTCTCCATTGAATGAATATAAGTACTATTTTTCTTCAGCCAAAACATTACTGTGAATGTACAAAATGATGCCTAAAACATCAATATATTGGCAATAATATATTATTCTGCCAATGACACCAGAATTTTCTCTTTCCCAGGCCAGACACTCTCTCAGCACCCCTAACTGAACTTTTTTTTCCTTAAAACATACCCGCTAAAACACTCAACAAACCAGGAATGTAGGAAAACTACCTCAACATAATAAAGGTTATATGTGAAAAATCCACAGCTAACATCAGACTCAATGGTCAAAGACTGGAAGCCTGTTCTTAAGAACAAGACAACGGTGTACATTTTCACCACATATATAATCAATATAGTACTATAAGTCCTAGCTAAAGCCATTAAGCAAGAAATAAAAGGCATTCAAACTAGAAACAGTAAAATTATCTTTTTTTTTGAAGATAACAGTATCTTATGTGCAGAAAACTCTCAAACTTCCATTAGAAAAGTGTTGTAACTAATAAATGAATTCAGCAAAGTTGCAGGATAAAAGATCGATACACAAAAATGAGTTATATACACTAACAATGAATAACCCAAAAAGGAAATTAGGAAATCAATTCTATTTACAATAGTATCAAGAAGAATAAAATACTTAGTTATAAATATAGCAAAAGAGAGGAAGATTTTTACACTGAAAACTACAAAACACTGTCGGAAGAAATTAAAGACACAAATATCTTGTGTTCATGTACTGGACAACAATATAAACATGAGAATACTACTCCAAACAAACTATAGATTCAATGTAACCCTTATCAAAACAAAACAAACAAAAACAACAACAACAAATAAAACAAAACAAAACCCAATGGCGTTTTTCTTGTAGGAAGAGTAAATCCACCCTAAAATTCATGCGAAATCCAAGACCCCAAAATAGCCAAAACAATCATGAAAGAACAATATTGGAGGTCTCACATTTCTTGATTTCAAAACTTACTATAAAGCTACTGTAATCAAAACAGTGTTATTGGCATAAAGACAGACTAGACTTCAGACAAATGGAATAGAGTCCAGAAATAAATCTCACATCATGTGATTTTTGATAAGAATGTCAAAACTATTCAATGGAAAAATGATAGTCTTTTCAATAAAGACTATTGGGCATTGGGAAAACTGGATATCCATACGCAAAGACCTAAACTTAAGAGTTTAATTTATAGGGGGAAAGCTTTTTTGAAACAATGGATTTGACAATGAGTTAGATATGACACCAAAAGCATAAGCAACAAAGAAAAACTAGGTAAGTTGGAACTTCATCAAAATTAAAAACTTTTATGCATCAAAAGACACTCAATAAAGTGGCGGGGCAATGCACCAGAAGGCAGAAAATATTTGCAAATCACATACCTGACAAGGGATTGATATTCAGAACATATGAAGAACTCTACCAACAATACAAATAATGATTTAAAAATAGGCAAATAAATAGCTATTTCTCCAAAGGAGACATACAAAAGGTTGATAAGCATAAAAGATGCTAACTTCACTAATCATTAGTGAAATGCAAATCAAAACCACAAGATGCCACTTCACACCCATTAGGATGGTTATTATCAAAATAACAAAAATAACATGTGTTGACAAGGATATGGAGAAATTGGAACCCTTATACAGTGCTGGTGGGAATGTAAAGTTTTCTGGGTATATACCAAAAAGAAATGAAAGCATGTCAGCTATTTGTACACCCATGCTAATGGAAACTTTATTCACAATAGCCAAAAAAAGGAGGCGAATCAACTATCCATTGAGACAAATGGATGAACAAAATGTGGTATATACCTACAATAAAATATTATTATTCTGCCTTAAAAATGAAGAAAATTCTGACAGATGTACAATATAAATTAACCCTGAAGATTCTACGCTAAGTGAAATAAGCCAATCATGTAAGGATAAATATTGTATGATTCCACTTACATGAGGCTCCCAGAGTAGTCAAATACAGAGACAAAAAGTAGAATGGTGGTTGGCAGAGGCTGTGGGTAAAGGCAAATGGGGAGTTAGCGTGTTTAATAGGTAGAGAATTTCAGGCAAGATGAAGACAGTTGAGATGGATAGTGGGGTGGCAGCACAACCATGTTAACGTTCTTAATGCCACAGAACTGTACAATGAAAACCAGTTAAGATGGTAAGTTTTATGTTATATACATTTACCACAATAAAAACAAAAGTAACACCTGCTATGCATCCTTCCATTGACTTTATTCTTCTAGTCTAAGATATCATCTTTTCATACCCAGGTTACTGCAACAGCTATTGCCATCCCTGGCTCATTCTCTTCTCATTCTGTAGATCTCTGAAAGGTTCATCTTGCTGGTTGATCACATTAATATCTGGCCTCCAAACTCTCAAAGACTCCCCATATCTTGCAAGAGAGAATAAAAATCTAAATCTCCTCAATCCAGTATTCAGACCCTACTGCAGGCAGATATCCTTCCAACTGTCTAATGGTTTCCTTTTAGTCTCCCAAAGAAATTCAGTCATCAGCTCATCCTAGTTTCCCTCTATTGCCCTCCCCCAAAGCTAATCTCCACATTATACTCTTGCTTTTACCTCACAAAGTACCTGCTCCAATCTCTCTGTAAATCTAAACCCTCACAGGCTAGCTCAAGTCCCAAGTGTTCCAGGAAGTTCTTTAGACTCCTGAGGCCTTTCATCTTCTTCTAACCAGAACACCTACAGCTTTTGTTTGGTAGAATTTACTAGATTGTCTTCAAGACTCATAGAGGTACATCTTATCTTTCCTGAGGGCAAAGTCTAATATTATACTTTTTTCCTGTAGCACCTAGCATAATACAAAACACAAAGCATATCTTCAATAATTACCTATGTAATTGAACACAAGGTACAACTTTGGATGTGAGTTTAAATGAACTAGATTATGAAATCAGATTTGACAGTATTGTATTTCTAAAGGTTAACCTATGACACACAACATAAAGTTGCTGTGACTCAACAAGACACATAAACTTGGTGGTATAACCCAGCAAACACAATCCAGGTGTTATAAATCCTAAAATTAGAGTCTGATACAAAAACACTTATTTAAATGTTGGTGCCGGGACACAGAACAACACAGGTTGTGGGACAGAATATTGACCTATGGGTTTTACTGAACACATGCAAGAGTGAGCCGTGCTATAATTGGGCAAAAATGTTGTTACAGACCCATGAAAACTCTAAAAGAAATGTCAGGTTTATTAAATTTAGGTTAGAAAAAAAAAATCATCAGTTACTGATGATAACTGATGGTAGCTGTCAGAATCAGAGCACGGTTCTCTCATTTCTGCTTTCAACTTTACTGTTCAAAGACTTAGGGATAGAGACAGATATGGGTGGTGAAGAATGCACTCAATGAATACAAGGTTCAGGAGTGTAATGAAAGGAACTCTCTAAACGGGGCGAAGAGAGGCCTAGATCCTGGTTTTGGTCCAATCCCTGACTAGCTGCAGGACCCACAGTAAGTCACTTATCTCCATGGGTCTCGTTTCCTGGCTCTAAAACAAGTCACTAAAGGTTTTTCTGACTCCCAAATTCCAGAATTCTAGCTTAACCATGTACGCTTCCTACAGCTTCAAATCTTCCACATTTCCGAAAGGAATGTATTTCAGCCGATCTAAAAGAAATGGATGCTATTCAGAGACAAAAGACTCTTAGTTTAAAAAACAAACTCATTCTATAAAAATGCCTCATTGCACTAAGAGGTTTCGGGGGAGGTAAACAGGGAAGACAACAACCGCTTCTGTCAGCCGGCCTAATTTGGAGTATTTCTTATCTGTGCCGGTACGTGAAAACGTGCCATGGTAGGTAGTTCGAAGCAGAAGCCACACTCCTCCGAGCGTCTCGGGAAAGAGAAAAAGGGAACAGCAGCCGTGAGAAAGTTCTCATCCCCGAGGTAAGGCCAGCAGACGGTCGTGCAGAGGGTAAGACACTGAAAAATGCTCGCTGGGGGCCATTCGCAGCACTCCGAGCACAGCCCCCTTCACCACCCATTCGAGTGTCGTCTCCCTCCCGAGCTGTCACCGCGCAATTCCAGGTGGATCCCGAAGCAGAAACTTACCGGGACCATCTAACTTCTGCCCGTGGCCGCAGCCACCCCCAGGCCTGGTCCCTCTGCAGCGCGCTCCCCGCGGCCAGCCCGGGCCGGCTGCCGCCCCGCACGCAGCCCGGTCCACACGCGCCGCGTCTCCTCGGGGGGCGCTTTCCCGGCGTCCCGGGAGCGACGGGGCCCGCCCCTCGGAGGCCGGAGCCGGCCGGGCCGCCGCCGCCGCCGCCGCCGCCTAGGGACGCTCTTCCCGCCCCGGGCGCCACACCTCGCGCCGCTGCCCCGAGGACGGCGGCGCCCGGGACGCAGCGGATCCGCCGCCGCCTCAGCCGCCGGCCGTCGCCTCCCCGCCGGCGGCGCGGCCCCGCCACAGCCCCCGGCAGCCGCCTCCTCGCCGGGACGCGCCGCGCCGCGCTGGGCACAGCCTCGCCTCACAGCCTCCGACACACACAGGGACACTCACCCCGGAGGCTCCTCCCGCCGCTGCCGCCGCTGCTGCTGCTGCCGCCGCCGCGGAGACCGCGGCCGTCGCCCCCGCCGCCGCCGCCGCCAGCACCGCCGTCCACACCGGCGCCAGCGCCCCCGGCCATCCTCCTCCTCCTCCTGCCGCCGCCGCCCACTCCGCTCCTGTCAGGGGCTCAGGCTCCGGGACGGCTCCAGGTCCCCCGCGCCGCCATCTTGACTCCTCGGGGGAGCAGGAGGGGCTCGGCTCGGCGCTGTCCTGGGGCGCCTGCGCGGCGCTGCGGAGCCGCCCGGAGCCCCCGCCCGCGCCCGCCGGCGCCGCGCCCGGGTCACGTGGGCCCCCGCCAGGGCGCGCGCGCCGGGTCACGTGGGCCTCCGCGGGGGCGCGCGCGGCGCCGAGTGCGCGCGCATTATTCCCGTTCCACGCCGCGCACGCGGGGAGTTTGAAGCTCGTCAGAGCATCCTGCTTCTGGCAGAGCATGGTGACAAGTCGTGAAACGTACGAGGCTGCAGTGACAGTGACTGCGTTGTGGAAGGCCAGGTCTGCCGAAGTCGTGCTTCCAGGCGGCGGCCGGCATCCCTCCCTGATGCATCATCCCCCACGACGAGTCGGCTTCCAGGGGGAGGCTGCGCTGCTGCCAAAGTCCCGTGACGCTTGTAGTGTTTCGGGTAGTTGTCGGCCGTTGACCCGAAGGCCCCACTTTGCCCGTAGTAGAGTAGGTTAACGTAATAAATCTTAAATTCACGGTAAGTTGTTGCTCAGCAAGGTACTCCCATTAGCTAGGGACAAGGGTGGAGGAAAGCCCACGGTCGCCGCGCGTGCAGAGCGAAATCACCCTACCCTGGATGCACGCTCGTGTGGGAGTTCGCAGAAAAATTCAGCGATGCAATAACAAAGCAACGTGTGTTTATGGAGCACCCTGCAGTCCTCGCGACTCCGTTAAGTAAGAGGCTTCGTTTGAACACCAAACCTACCCTTTGAGGTAGTCGGGGTAGGTGTTATTACAGCTCTTGTACAGTTAAGGGAATAGTTTTGGAAAAACGAGGTCGTTTGCCCAGGGGCACATTAACAAGCAAGCAAGCCAAGACTAGAACCCAGACATTCTGACCTTTTCAAATAGGCCCCAGCAATACCAGGTGTCCTCTGGGAGTTTAAAATCCTCTTTAAAGTATTTGCATTTCCAATCTCTACCACCTTTTGAGAAATAAGTTTTCTAAGTCACACTGAGTCTCATTGTTCTCAAACCACCTCTCAGCTTCAAAGGACAAGAGCAACTTCAAATTTTGTGATGTGTTTTTAACCATCTCTTGGTTAGTTATTTTTTTTTACACATTTTATATCTGGTGGGAGGATTTAAGAGTTTTTTTTTTTTTTTGACATGTTCTTTTGAATATGATGGTTGCTCTTGTCTGTACTTTTTTAGGATTCATTGTATCTTGTGCTTATTTTCATCACCTTATTTCCTTGACAAAATATTTCTTTCCAATTTGTATTCATTTTTTTCCCCCTTTCACCCCTTGTGTTTCCCCATATCCCAATCCTGAAAGGTTTGGAGATTGTAAACAGAGATTGTAGCATTCTCTTGTCTGAAAAAGGATCCTCTAGCTGGTAAGGTTCTCTCCAACTGATAAACCGATGTGGACGGTAGACAAGAAGTGCATGGAAATGTGAGACAGCACAAGGGAAACTGGCCCATCTAGTTGGAGCAAAGGATTGGCTCTGGATGCCCACTTCTATTCCCTTATATTGCTATAGGCATATCCTCTAAATGCCTAGGTTGAATCATACCTATGAAGGGAAGCAAAGTTTTGCTACCCAGAAGCTGCCTTTTTGGGATTTTGATTTGAAGTTGTTTATTAAGAAACAAAAGACTCAGAAAAAATCTTCAACACACACACAGCCCAAGAGATTAAGACAGAAAAACCTGCTTCAGGAAAGAAATCTTTGAGTTTTCCCCTAAGCCTAATTTGAATTAAGTATGGTAAATAGAAAGGCTTCCGTCTGGGGCCTATTAGGTGGACACCCCGCTCTGTTTCCCATTGTTTCTGAATTGCCTAACAAGAATTTGCCTGCCTTGTATGTTTCCCTCTTCCTCAACCACCTGTAAATAGCTCATTTTTACTTCTAAAATCTAATATCACATTTTCCCCCTTTTCTTTTTGTCTGAAATGTCATATATACCCAATGTTGCCTCACTTTGTAATTTTCATGCTTATTGAATTCTTCATGAGCATGTATTAAAATTTTGATTTTCTCCTGTTAATAGGGAATAGTTTTGGAAAAACGAAGTGTTTCGGGTAGTTGTCGGCCGTTGCACACCTGTTAATCTGTTTCTATTAATTTGATTATTAGCCCAGCTCGAATTTAGAACATGGGAGGAAAAGTAGTAACTTTTTTTTTTGTTTGTTTCCATATCTAAATTAAACGCACTTACTGTTATTTCCCATTATTTTACCTTGGTCTTCACCAGTTAAATAGTGCATTAACTGAAAGAGTTGCTATATGCAAACTAAAAATTCCATTGTTTGTACCACCTCTTGATAATTAATTAAAAGTTAAATAAAATCAGTCCCTACTAATTGCACTTTCTCATTTATTCCTAACCTTCATTGCTTGACTTTGGTTCTGTTTCCTGACACAACTCTAAAAACAAAATTAAAACAATACCAAAAATGATAGCATTCTCAGTAATTTCAGGGTAACACCATTTTTCTAAAAGCTTCCAATGTGGAAATCTACTAAAGTCTTTTTGAAAAGCCGAATTAAGTCTGCTGATTCCACCTTGTTCTTTTGTGTATCTGCACGTATGAAAAACTCTAGTAGAGTTTTGATTTGCCTTCACAGAAACCATGCACAAGTGTTCTATGATTTTTTTTCTGCCCTTTAATTCATCAACCTTAATTCTTATTAAACCACTTAGCTGAATTGAGTTACTGAATTAACTCAATTTACAATCCATCAGAATTTAGATTTTTCAATTCATTTCAGTCCAACACATAATTTTTATTTTTATTTTGTTATTTTATTTTATTTTATTTTTTTATTAAGTTTATTGGGGTAACATTGATTAATACAATTATATAATTTTCAGGTATACATTAAAATTTGACACCTATATATTCTATTGTGTGATTACCACCTAAAGTCCAGTTTCCTTCAGCTATCATATGTTTGATCCCCTTTACCCACTTTGCCCTCCCCCCTACCGTCCCATATTTGATGCCCTTTACCCCATCTACCTCTCCCCTCCTCCTCCACCCTCTACCCTATGGTAACCACTAGTCCATTGCCCATGGCACCGAGTCTCTGTTTGTCCTGTTCCTTTCTTGCTTTTAGGTTTATATCCCACATATAAGTGATATCATGTGATTTTCAACTTTTCCTGCCTGGCTTATTTCTCTTAGCATGATTATCTCGAGATCCACTCATGTTGTCACAAATGGCAGTATTTCATCTCTTCTTATGGCTGAGTAATATTCCATTGTATATATGTGCCACAGCTTCTTTAGCTAACCAACTACTGTAGGACACTTCGGTTGCTTCCATGTCCTGGCCACTGTGAATAATGTTGCTGTGAACATTGGTGTGCAAATATCTTTTTGGATATGGGTATTCAAGTCTTTGGGGTAAATATCCAGTAGTGGAATTGCTGGATCATAGGGTAGATCAATTCTTAGTTTTTTGAGGAAACTCCATACTGTTTTCCATAGTAACTGTACCAATTTTCAGTCCCACCAGCAGTGTATGAGGGTTCCTTTTTCTCTGCATCCTCTCCAACATTTGTTATTACTTGTCCTGTTGATTATAGCTATTCTAACAGGTGTGAGATGTTATCTCATTGTGGTTTTGATTTGCATTTCCTTAATAGCTAGTGATGCCACTCCACATTTGTCAAAGCATCCAATACCATGTGTGAAGCATAGTGCTAGATGGTTGGGGTGAAAAAATAAATGATTCTTTGCCCATGAGGAGTTTAGACTCTAAATAGGAAGACAGACTGAAAATAATTTAAAATAGTAATAATTTTAAAAGGCTAGTGCTAAGACAGTACAGTTGACTCTTGAACAACATGGGGGTTGGGGCACTGATCCCCCCCACAGCATAAATAATCCACATATAACTTTTCACTCTCCTAAAACTGAACTGCTCATGGTATCTGTGGCAGATTGGTTCTAGGACTTCAGCAGATACCCCAATCCAAGGAGGCTTAAGTTCCCTACATAAAATAGTGTAGATCTATGTAGGCAATCAGCCCTCCGCATCCATTGACTTCCATCTGTGGATCAAAAATAGTACAGGTATTTACTGAAAAGAAATCCGCATATAGGTGGACCTTTGCAGTTCCAACATGTGTTGTTCAAGGTTCAACTGTATTCAGCAGTGGTAAAGAGTGTGGGTTCTAGAGAACTCTTTCTGGAAATTTCAGAAAAGACCAATTCATTCCTGGTCTTTTAGTTTTTATGGGCCATTATGTTACCCTAATGCCCTCCTTTTAAAAAAAATCTTAAGCTATTTGGAAATGAATTAAAACAGTGAGTTTCTGTCACTTGTAATCAAGAGTCCAAGAAGTGTGTTCTCTCCCTACTCCCTCCATCAGTGAATGGGACCCCATCCACCTGGTCACTGAAGCTGAAAACCTGAGTCATATTCTACATTAAGTGTGTATTCCATTTTCTTTTACTCCGATGTATTCTTTCTTTTTTATACCATATAGAACCATCCACCAAAGCCCCTCCTTAGGCTCATCTATCTGGAAATACAATATGGAAGCTGGGTTTTTGAAATCAGGAAGAAAAGGAAAACTCTATTTAATCATATGCTTTGCATATAATAATACTATTTCCAAGCATTTTTCTGAATCTCCTGGAGTCTAAAAGGTGAGGCGGAATGAAAATACATGTCAAAGTGCTCAGAATGGTAACTGGTACCTTGAAAGACAGAAGATAACCCCCTGCATACCAGAAGGAAAGCAGCATTTCTATCATGAGAGATGGGAATCAAGGACAAGGGAAATCTATACAAATTAATCTTGTTAAACTAACCCTTATTTTCTTAATCACTTTTCCATGATTAATTGCTCTGACCCAATCCCCTTTGTCTTATCTCATTTTCATAATTTACTACTTTTTGTTCAACTTAGTATATATGGATTCAGTTCTAACTACTTTTTCGAGTCTTCACTTTCCTAGGAAGGCTCCCATGCACATGTAAAAATCCGTATGCCTTACTCTTGTTAATCTGTTTATGTCAATTTAATTCTAACTCACAGCAGGAGACCCTAAGAGGGTAGAGGTAAAGTTTTGCCTTTCCTACAGATGGATTCAATTTCATTTAAAATATGAACTTCAGTTCTTCAAAATACATATTAAGGAGAGTGAAAAGACAACCCACACAGTGGGAAAAGATATCTGCATAAAACCAAGAAAAAGTTTATATCCAGAATACATAGAGAATTCCTATAATTCAAGAAGAAAAAGACAACCAGATAGAAAATGGGAAAAAGAGCTGAACAAATGAGGATGTTCAAATGAGACAAATTAAAAGATTCTCAACCATATTAATATAAAGGAAGTACAAATTAGAGCTGCAATAAGATAATACCACTGACTAATCAGACTGGTAAAGATGAAAAAAAAAAAAAAAGACAATTCTATTGACAAGGATATGGATTGATAGGAACTCTATATTACTGGTATGAGTGAAAATAGGAAGAACCAATTTGGGGAAGCAGTTTGGCATGACCTAGGAGAATTGAAAATTGTCTTGTATGACCCAGCAAATCTACTGTTGGGTATATGTATAGGAAAACTTATGACCATGAGTACCAGGAGATATGAAAAATAATGCTCATATCAGCATTGTCATAAAAGTCAGAAATTGTTAACAACCCAATTATCCATCAATAATATCATGGGTAAAAAAGTGTGGTATATTCATGCATTAAATGAACTTGAGCTATTAAAAACAAGGATGAATCTTACAAACATGTTAAGCCATAGAAATAAGACCCAAAAGCAATCATACGAGACAATTTTATGTGTAATATTTTATCCTTTCTAAGGTGCATTTTTTTACACTTTTTTAACAATGCTAAAATTTGTTGCCTTACTATTGATGACCTCATCTCTAGGTCATGATTTAGTTAATAGATATTTTTTTCTTAGTGAAATGTCAAATAATGGCATCTTAAGTTCTATAAAACACAAAAACAGGCAAAGTTTTGAATCTTTTGGTTCATAGATATGTAAACTCTAAATTATATAGTGTGGGGGCTAAAAAAATTATTACTTTTCTTCCCACCTTCTAAATTCTTCTAGCTGGGCTAATAATCAAATTAACAGAGGCAAATTAACAGGAGAAAATAAAAAATTTTAATACATGTGCATGGGAAATTCACATAAGCATGAAAATTTCAAAGACAGTGAGGCAACATTGGGTATATATGATATTTTTGACAAAGTAGAAAAGAGTGGGGAAAGGGGTGTTAAATTTCAGCCTCAGGTTGGCAAAACTTTGGTTCTCTTTCATAGGAAAGAAGGGAGGAGTAATGGTGATACAATTTCCAGTATTTAAGATGCTACAGAATATTCTATTCTGAACACCTAATTAGCAAGGGTACCAGCGAAAACTTAATCCTTTGGAGGGATATGTTTCCTCCATAAAACCTAGAGATGCTTCCCTCAATTTACTCTGCATCCTACTCCAAGGTCCATTCTCACACATTGTCTTGGTTCCCCATCCATTTTTGTTTCAAATCACTTGTAATATTTTTTGACAAAAGAATCCATTAAAAAAATTTTTGCACAAGTTCAAAAGAGTCAACTTACACCAAGATTATCTTTTGAATGGCATCAGGGCAATTCCTTCTCCGGATTTTTTTGTAATAATGGACAACATCTTTTGTTGGATCTTAAATTATCAACGTGTTTTCAGTTCAAAAGTATGTTACTGATGTGACCAGTTGCATAATTCTGAATGTTTTTCCCACCTTTGCAAACCTTCTGCTCTTGCTGCTTGCTTATCTGAGTTTCTATCTTTGAGGTCATGCAATTGTAAAGACAGCCACAAATAGACCCAGAGAGAGGCACTGCATTCCTGAAAGACCTTTGGTCCTTGAACAGCAATTAAATGTGTGTCTCTAGAGAGGAGAGAATTCAAGATGTTTGAGCCTGGGGTAGTGCAGTTTTAATACATTATATAACTTTCTAGAAACCTAATACCTGTTTATTTAGAACATGAATACTTATGAAAAACACATTAAAAAGAAGTGGGCGAGTGTGCCTTTCTCTTTCATTGTATACATAGGGCTCAAAAAACTTGATCTCTAGGCTGTTGCTCTAATTATGTCCCTTTACATAACTGCAAGCAGGAAGGTCCTGCATTGTAGGTCACTGAGAATATGTTGAATGCAGGGCCCACTAAGCCCTTTATGGAAAATTGTAGAGGTTTGAATTAACAGTGCTAGTCTTTTGTGACTCGGAAAAGAAGGTTGTTTGTACCAGTAATTTGAGAAGCTAAAAGGGCCACTTCCTGGGGTAGGAGTGGGAGTTGGGGAGCTTAATTGTGTTGTGGCTGAATATGGAGTCAGATTTACTGACACTATCAAAAGTGATTTAAGGTTTTTGTCACAGAGAAAGACGATTCTCACATCAGCTGCACTCTAGCCTAAACTTTTCCAAATTAGGATAACTCCAGCCAGGTTTGTCTCTTACTGAGCTCTTTCTTAGCTTACTTCAGCATTTTTTGCTACCCCTTTTTTTTTTTAAATTAAAAGGAGGGTCAGAAACCTCAGGGAAAAAAAAGGTGACTAAAAGAGTCTTCACTGAAACTCTTTCAATCAAAAGTGATAGAAATCCAGCTCCAAATAGTTGAAGCCAAAAGTCAGACTTATCATAAAGAAAATAAGGAGTGGCCCAGGACTCACAGACAAGAAGGCGTCAGAGCTTAGGAACAGTGAGAACCACGGATTTGAACATGGTCAGTTCAGGATGTTCCTTCTTTCGTTTATCTTTGCTTCTTTCAGTAGCTTGGCTTCGTTATTAACTCACCTTGGAAGGGATCTCTCCATGGGTAGAAAAAAAACCATGGTTCTCTGATTAGACAATCCATCTCATAAAAGAGTCTGAGTTCCAGCCTGCTGGTCCCAAGTATAACATTGGTGGCAAAAGGCTCTTGCCAGTATTTGAGTTGAGAGCCCAGCTTTAGACCAATCAGTGGTGGTCAGGATATAGGGACAAGTTTTACTAAATCAGTTCTTACAGGACTCATGTAACCCAGAGGTGCTCAAACTATGGGGATTTAGAAAACCCCTAAATTCTTGTAGAGGGCTTTGCAAGGTAAAAATTATTTTCATAAAAAAAAAAACAAAATTAAACAAACAAACAAAACAAAATTATTTTCATAACAATACTAAATTATTTGACTTTCTTCACTCATTCTCTGAATAATGCATAGTGGAATTTTCCAGAGGCTGTGTGACATGTGATACCACAACAGATTGAACACAAAAACAGATCTGAGAATCCAGGTGGTTTAGTCTTCTATTAAGCCTGACATTAAAGGGATTTTAAAATGTAAAACAATGCTACTGTTCTATTAAAATACACATATTTGTACTTCATAAAAATGTTACATATGTTAGTATGTGATGGAGTTCTTATTGTCATTTTTAAGTGAATTAATAAATATGTTATTTGTTTTAATTTCAAATACAGTAAATATTAATAGTTATAACCTATATAAACAAAAGCTCTTTAGAGTCATCAATAATCTTGCCGGAAACCTCTGGGCTTGGGTTACCAGATTATCTTATTCTGCGAAAAAGAAGTTAAATGTAAGACAAACAGCTGGAGAGCTTGGGGCTCCAGGGATCAGATTCTGGTCTTATTCTGCAAAAATCAATTCAAAGGCAAGATAAACAGCAAGGAGGAAAACACAAGGTTTATTAGAGCACAAGAACACTCTCAAGGTGGGAGTACAGGCTTACTCAAGAGAGTCAATCCAAGATGCCTAGTTATGAACTTTTTGTTCTTTCTGGAGGCAGAGCCCAGGGAAAACGTGGTACTGAGGTACTGACATAGCCTTGTTGTCTTCTCCCACTAGGAGGGGTGCTCGGTTTCCAGCTTTTTCTTCCTCATATGGTGTTTCTGGAACTGTCATGGACTCAGGTACATGATAGAACTGCGGTATTTGCAGTGTGGATGAGATTACAGTGATATTATCATTAGCCAAAGGTCATAGCCAAAGATAGTGTCTAAGCTGAAGAAGACCAGTTTTGCATGTCTTTCCTTGCTGGGGTAAAACAGGGGGAGGTCTGAAGAAAGGAAAAATTTCCAGAGCCATATTCTGGACGGGGAGGGGATGTTCCTGCACTATCTGTCTTGTCTCCCTGATATAAAGTATGTGACCTACTAATTTAACTATGGGCAACTTGATTTTTCTGTGCCTCAGTTTCTTCCTCTATAAAGTGTTTAGAGCAGTATCAGATTCATAGTACGTGCTTAGAAGGATTTAATAATAATAACAGTAACCACCACCACCATGTGGGTGGGGGAGGGGTGGTTTCCAGAAAAGAGAGGCTCACAGACTATGCCAGATGTCAACAATGTCGAAACCAAAAAATAACCAACCATTCAGAGAAAATTGTAGCAAAGTATCTAGACTCCTATGTTAAGACAGACACTACACAAAAGTAGTGCAAGGGTAGAAATTATCTCATTACTGGGCTCTTTAGATCTTGTTTAGGTCATTTAGTAGTTTGAGTTTCTCTTTCAATGTGATAGCTCATTCTATGTCTCAGGGTTAGTAACTTTTCCTACATGGCTCCTCTTTAGATCTACTTTGACTAATTGTGCCCTAACCCACAGTTTGTCTTCCCCTGTTAGTCAAGTGTGATATCCATTGTGTGACCAGCTATGTGTCAAAGGCACATTTAATCCTCTCAGCATTCCCAAATTGTAGGTATTATTAACTCAGTTCCACAGATGAAGACACTAAGGCTGAGAGAAAATGTTAAGTGGCTCCACATGACACAGTTAAAAAATAACAAAGCCAGGAATTGAACCTACATTTGTCAGATTGTGAAGTCCAACATCTTTCTAGTATTCCATCCAGTCTCCAATCTAGAGGGAAGGAAAGTCCTTGATAAGAAACAGCCTTTCATTTCACAATTAGAGACGAAGTATTAATTACACCTTTCCTTGTTTTCTAATATATGCATTTAATGCCCCAAACTTCCTTCTCAGTACTGTTTTAGTTGCATTCCACAATTTGATGTATTGTATTTTAACTTTCATTGTAATTTCCCTGTGATTTCTTCTTTGATCATGGCTTACTTAAAAGTGTGTTGTTTAATTTCCAAATATTTGAGAATGTTTTTAGATATCTTTCTGGTTTTGATTTCTAATTTGATTCCATTTTTGTTAAAGGATATACTGTGTATGAGTTCAATCTTTTCCATTTCTGAAATTTTTCTATGACACAATATATTCTATCTTGGTAAATCTTTCATTTGCACTTAAAAAGAATATGTATTTGAATATTGTTAAAAGTGTTCTATAACTGTCAATTACTTCAATATGGTGGTGCCCGAGTCTTCTGTATCCTTACTGATCTTCTGTCTACTTGTTTTATCAATTTTTGAAAGAGAAGTTTGAATTCTACAATAATAATTTTAGATTTATCTATTTTTCCTTTTAGTTCTATCAGTTTTTTCTTTGAGTATTCTGAAGCTTTGTTAAATCTATTGACATTTAGGAAATTTATGTCCTTCTATGAATTGATCCCTTAATCATTATAAAATGTCTCTTTTTGTGCTAATTCCCTTGCTCTGATGTTTACTTTGTATAGCCACCTCAGTTTTCTGTAGTTAATGTTTGCATAGTATAGGTTTCTCCATCTTTTTCCTTCTAGTCTATCTATATCTTCATGTTTGAAGTGGATTTCTTTTAGATAGGATAAAGTTGGATGTTTTAAAAAAGATCTAATACGATAACCTTTGCCTTTTATTACTTACATTTACTATAATCAATGTAAGTGGTCTAAACATACAGTCATCACTATGTGGTCTAGGTTCAGGTATGTCAATTGAGACATATAATCTGTCACCTAAAAACCATTTCAAAATTTTAAGTTTTTATTTCAATTTTTAAGATAACCTAAAGGAGATACGTAAACTGTAGCAATCCTTCCTAAATTCCCCATTAATTTTCCTTTTACTTTTCTTACACAGTGCAACTCTTTGTGTTACTTTCTTTTTAATTCTTCAGAAAATTGCTCCCAATAGTATCTTGTGCCTCCTGTTATTCTCTACTTCTCCCCATTTCTTCCTGATTCTGCATAATGAGAATTCAAAAGGATATTTCTGATACCCATTTTCCTCCTATCTTGGAGGGTGAGGGAGAGGAAAAACTGAGTGTGCGAAACTGGAGTCCTCTTTAGTCCACAGGAAGCGAGAAGTTTCTGGGAACAATTATACATTAATATCTTTTGTCCAGTCATGCTCTCCCATGGTTTATCTCATGGCTGCAAAGAGATGACCAATATTTAAATGTACCATCATGCATTCATTCCCTCTCTTCACAATTCAGTGCCTCTCTCACCTATTTTGTCGGCTTCTACTGTGTGGGAGAGGGTATATGTAATTCCTCTCAGCTTTTAATCTTCCCTGCTCTCCAGGCAATGCCTTTAGTAGGGAAAGGAAAAGAGCACAGTGGTGTGAGCATTTATTCATTCACTGAATATTTGTTCAGTACTTACTATGTGTGAGGTTCTCTTTGAGATGCTTAGGAGTGATCTAATCAGAGAAGACTCCTGATCTTGTAGTGCTCACCTCCTAGCTAAGGAGACACACAGTTAGCAAACAAAATGTATAAGTTCATATGGTGCTTATAGGCCATGAAGAAATAAAGCAGAGAAAGGGAAATAGATCAATCAGAAGTAGGGCGACAGCATGCAGGGCCCGAGTCAGGAAAGGATTCTAGAACACAGCTCTCCATGGGAAATATAATATAAACCATTTGTGTAATTTTAAAGTTTTTTGTCATTGTGTTCAGAAAACTATAAATAAATAAACAGAATGAAAGAAAGAGGTACAATACTATTTATTGTATTATTTTAACAAAATATATAAAAATTATATCATTTTAATATGCAAGCAATATAAAAACAATTGCGATATTTTACTTTTTTTTTTTTTTTTACTAAATGCAATGGATGTTTATTTCCCCCTCAAATTTATAAATTGAGATTCTAACTTCTAATGTGATGGTATTAGGAGGCGGGACCTCTGGGAGGTGACTAGTTCATTAGGGTGAAGCCCTCATGAATGGGATTAGTGCCTTTTCAAAAGAAACTCCAAAGAGCTCCCTTGCCCTATGCCATGTGAGGATATAATGAGAAGACAGCCATCTATGAATCAGGAAGCAAACTCTTACCAGACACCATATCTGTATCTATTTCCTGGGATTGCATTAGTTAGGAAGCCTAGAGTAGAACCTCACTTACTTTGGCACAGCAGTGAGGAAGGATGTCTTCCTGTCTGCCAGTTGATATACTCTGCCCCCACACAAAGGGCATGTAAATCATTGAATTTTCATTCTGAAGACAGATTGATAATGAAAAAGAATCCAAGTAATTCACCTTGCTCTTCATACTTATAAGCATTAAAAACCAAACAAGGGTCATAAGATACTTGAGAAAAACAAACAGGGCCAAAATGAATAAGTAGAATTTCCCTAGAAGAAACACAAATAGTTCAGAGAACAGAGAGAACTTTAAAAAAATTTTTAAATTAATATTCTCAGAGTCTACGGCCATGCCACCCTGAACAAGCCCAATCCTGTCTGATCTCTGAAGCTAAGCAGGGTCAAGCCTGGTTAGTACTTAGATGGGAGACCATCTAGGAAGACAGGTGCTGTAGGCGTAAAAAATTTAAAAAATATTCTCAGAAAAATTTGAAGTGACAGTGCATCTATAAAATAGGAATAGGTGACTAAAAAACAACCCCCAAATAATTACTGTTAGAAATAGAATTCTTAAAGAAAAGCTCAACAGAAAAGACTAAAGAAAAAAGTCAGAGGAATCTTCCAGACTGTAGAACATGAGGACAAAAAAGAAAAATGGAAACACACAGATGACTCACCAAGAAGGGCCAACAACCATCTAATAGGAGATTCAGATTTCCAACAGAATAAAATAGAGAGAAGGAAATTATTAATAGAAGTAGATGTCCCACAGCCAAAGAAATGTCCAAGTCTTCAAATTGAAAGGTCTCACCCACTGCTAATCCACACAAATGAAGACCCATACCTATTGATATCATGAAGAAACTTCACAAGTCTAAAGACAAGCAAATTCTTAAGAGTCCACAAAGAAAAAAACAGAAGCTACATCGAAGGATAAGAACTATATTGGCATCACACTCACCAGTTACACTGACTACCACAACACAAAGGAATGCTACCTCTCAAATTTCTGAGGGACAGTGTTGTTGAGCCTAGAGTTCTCTAGCCAGCCAAATTAGCATTTAAGTGGAGGAGCAAAATAAGGATATTTTTGACTTTCAAGGGCTGAGGACATTTATCACCCACAGACCATTCCTGAAAGGACTGCAAATGTACTACAGCAAAATGAAATAGGAATCTCAGAAAGAGGAAGATACCAGGTTGCAGAACACAGGGAAAAGGAAATTCTAGAGTGGTAGCTGTCCAATGGGCCTGGAAAGGAAATAGTGTGAAGACACTGGATAGAGCCGATAAAGTATGATAGCATTAAATTTAAAAATCACAGCAGATTCCATTTTTCCTTCAAGAGCTGGAAGTCTGGGGATATAACCTTCTCTACTGGGTCTAACCCCTCTGTTTGATCCTGCCATAAATATTTTTGATATCGTCAACACGCTACAGATATTTGCTCTTGCCTTCCAATGCTGGGACTTAAATTACAGATGAGGTATGGAAGATCTGATCGACCTTAGGGAACGGAGTATAAATGTCATAAACTCAGCCGATGAGACGTAATGGCATATTGAGACGGATGGGCGGGGAGGAAGGAAAGACAAAAGGTAAGTGTAGGGGTACTGAGCCCTTCGCCTCACCTAGCAGAAAATCGGAGATGCTCGGTGCGGTGTGGGCGTTCGGGCAGGGTGGGCTGGGGCAAGGGCAGTTTGGGAGGGGTAAAGCCGAGCCTAGGGGTACAGGTTTGGGAGAAATGTAAGCGGAATATGAAGGGAGGTTCGTGGGGTCTACAAGGGAATGTGAACGAGGGCGGGGCTGAACTGGGGCTGGAAAGGGGCTGACGGAAGGGGCGGGGCGTGGGCGGAGCATAGCGGGGTACTGAGCGGAAGAGGCGGGAATGGGCGGAGCATAGGCAAGTATTGAGCGGAAGGGGCGGGGCGTGGGCTAAGCATAGCGGGGGCACTGAACAGAAAAAGGTGTGGTATGGGCGGAGCATAGTGGAGTACTGAGCAGAAGGGGCGGAAAGTGGGCGGAGCATAGCGGGGTACTGAGCGGAAGGGGCGGGAGTGGGCGGAGCATAGCCAAGTACTGAGCGGAAGGGGCGGGGCCGAGCGGGGCGGGGCAACGGCGCCCCCTGTGGCGAGAGGCGCCTGCGCAGAACAGCCGCTCGTCCCGCCCCAGAGTCCGCGCCGTCCATTCCCGCGCCGCCTCGCCTCGCCTCGCGCGTGCTGTTCCGTCCGCCTCGCCTCGCCTCGCCTCGCCTGGCCTCCCCAGACGCGCCATGCCCCGCCTGCTCGTCTTCTGCCTGCTGCGCCGCCGCCGCGGCGCCCCGCCCGGCCGCCGCCTGGCCCACTCGGACCCCGGTCGCAGCCCGCAGCCCGCGTCGCCCGTGGTGAGACCCTGGGGCCCGGCCGTCGGGGCGGCGCGGACGCGGTACAGCGGGCGAGGGCGCGCGGCCGGGGCGCCCCGACGGGCGGGTGGCGGGGAGGGCCGGGGCCGCGCTCACGTGGGGGCGCCCCGGGGCCGGGCCGCCGTGGGGGGAGGGGAGAGGGGTCGGAAGCCGCTGGGGGCCGGGGCAGGGCTTGGGGCGCGCGCCGGAGGCGGCGGGAAGCGGGACCTCGAGTGCGGGCGCCTCGGGGAGGGCCGGGGCCGACCTCGTGGGCACCCTGCGTGGGCGCCGGGACCGTGGCGTGTGCCCCGCAGGTATCTCCGCCCTAAGCACGCCCTCTTCGCGCCCACGGCCTGTGTTTTTCTCTAAGACGGTGGAGGGAGCCTGCGCGGCCTCCGGGTTCCAGGGTTCAAAGGTCGGAACTAGGGAGCCGTTAGGAGAGAGAGAAAAGGTTTTTATTTTTTCCCAGAAATTTAAGTTCGGTCGTCCAGGAATGGAAATTCGTCAGGCCGGGCCCGGTTTCTAGGACGGCGGCCGGATCCTCAAAACGGCAGCGGTTTCGGTTAGGCGCCCCGCGAAGGCCGAGGAAGCCGTCCTCGTCACACGCACTGTGCTTTCACCTTCTCTTCCAGGACGTGGCTGTTGGGCTCGTCGTGATCTTTATGACTTTCTTGACACCGTGTGGGTACGTGCTGAGAAATCTGAACCAGTATAGGAGAGACTAGATGGGAGAAGACGCGGAGCAGCCGTGACACGCCCAACGAGATGTCAGAAAAGCTGTGCCTTCTTTAGATGAGTGAAAGCGCTAAGTTGAGAGTTGATGAGGCAACCATTGTGGATATTCAGATTCATAACCATATGTTTGTGGTAAATATTTTGCACTTTTTTAGGATTGTGCATTATATAAATCTGAGTTGTATAGTCGTTTAAAAAAATGTTAAATAAAATTGAAACACTTATCCATGTTTGGTATGTGTAATCAGATAGTTTTCTAAACATCGCGAAAGGTGATGATTTACTGATGAAGAATACGATAATGAGTTCTGTATTAAACTCAAACATAGTGACCAGATGCCATCGAGTGTTATTGATATAACATTCAAAGATTAGATGTATAGCACTGAGGTAATACAAGTTTACCTACACGATTCTTCCTACTCTTTCTATGCTACTGGTACTGCCTCTTAAGAATAATGAGGTCTAGACTTCCCTTTGCACTGTGAGAAATAGAACTTTATTACTGTCTTAAAAATGTCAGTTTAAATTCTTACAGTTTAGGATTTAGTAAGCACCTATATTTGTACCTCTCCTAAGTTATTGTAAGTCATCTGTTGAGTTTGAAGAATCAGACAGCTTTGAATGTCAGCTCACTGTACCAATCATTGTGTGACTGTGGACAGCATAGTTCAACTCAGCCTTGGTTTCCTTATCTCTAATGGGAACTTAAAATTGCGATATTGAAGGGATGTTCTGGGGAAGTAAAACGTTGAACAAAGAACACATCCCAGCATAGTGCTTGACACAGTAATCAACAAATGGAAGTTACTGTTAAGAGAATATACGTTTACTAACAGTCATTCATCCAACAGGTACTTGCATTCCTGCAATGTCCTAGGTATTGTTCAATGTCAATAAACCAAAAGTAGGTCCCTGTCTTTGTGGAGCTTGGAGGACTTGCATTCTAATTACTTTAATGTCCTTATGTTTTATTTCAACATTTTGGTGTTTTAGGGTCCTTCAGAGAAACTTAACCAATAGTGTGTGTGTGTCTGTGTGTGTATAGATAGAGGAAGTGTAAGAGGTTGATTTTAAGGCAGTGGTTCACGATTGTTGAGGCTGGCAAGTGCAAAATTTGCAGGGTAGACCAGCAGGCTGGAGACTCAGGAAAGAATTGGAATTTGAGTTTGAAATCAGTCTGGCAGAATTTAACATTCTCAGTGGAAGTCAGTATTTTTCTTAAGATCTTCAGTTGATAGGATGTGGCCTGCCCACATTGTAGAGAGTAATCTGCTTTCCTCAAAGATTATGTATTTAAATGTTAATCTTTTCTAAAAAGTACCTAAAAGAAACATCTAGAATAGCATAAATAACTGGGGACTGTGCCCTAGCCAAGTTGACACAAAATTAATTATTACAGTTAGGTAAAATAATTTTTCAGAAGGAAACCATGAAAAGGATTTGTGATATTCCTGAAATTTAAAAGTATGAGTATAGTAGCTAATTGAAATCTTACTGGTTTGTTAAGATCCTCCTGTGTTCCCTGATGGCAAGCCTGCTCTTATGTCCTTTGAAGAACTCTGGGCCATCAGGACACAGACTCTATTTTCTGTTTTTTATTTTTTTATAGTTATCAAGACCTTGTTCTTGCATTTTGAACTTGCATTTTGTTCTTGCATTTTTTCTCCTCTGACTCTGATGACTGTGCTTAAGCTTCTGATGATTGCCTTTGTGTTCTCCAACTAATGACAGACTGGTCACCTTTGTCCTGGCTGGGGAAGAATATCAAACTATAGGAGTCTCTTCCATAGAACTTTAGCACTTAATTTTCTGAATCATTTATTTGGCAGTCTTATTTATTGAATAGTCTCATGAAATAATGCTATGTGACAGGAAATGGTAGCTCATTTTGGTGCATGAACTCTCTTGTTCTGTCTTGTTTAATTTTACATTCATAAAGGTGTCACATTCCAAGTACTATTGATTCTTGATATTTGGGATAGTTATTTTCTATAAAGTTTCTGAACACTAAATCAGTGAATACTGAATGTTTGTTCCTAGGGGAAATACAAGGTTAGGTTCCTGTTAGCCCCAGGTCACAGCATTTTTTTGTCAACCTAATAATACCTAACCTTATTTTATGTGTGTTTCTGTTTAAAACACCTTATTTATATATTATTGATTCATGATTCATAAGCATTTTACTCGTGGCCGACAGCACTGTAACTTGTGCCTGAATGAAGTCTAATAGTCGTATTTCTCATATATGACACATTATAGTCTTCTTGTGCTTCGGAACTCTACGCAGCACTTCAGCACTATGCACACAAGCCATTTTAAATAGTGAAATCACCAATAAAAAGTACCAACATATAAAATATGTGACACTAAATAGACCATAGAAAAGATACTTGTTTACAGTATGATTGCTGAAACAATACAGCATCACTTTTTGACCTCACCATTGGGTGAGTTCAAAATTTTCACCACTCTATATCTTTGAATGGTGTGACAGCATTGTATTGCTTTTGGGATTGCAAAACAATTTTAGTGAGTAGAGGATTTTGCAAATGTGGAGTCTACAAATAATGAGAATCAGGTATAATTCTTGAAGGAGATTTTGTGCCTATTTGTGTTCAACATTTTGGGAATTCTTAGTTTAAAATTTTAAGAATTTGCAGGATATTCTTTTGGGAAGAACTAAGCATGGAGAAACTGTCATCCTCTGAGGTTGGAGTTTTGTGGAGAAGTTTTAAAAAATTAGTTTGAAATGAAGTGTGTACCCCTTTTTTAAAAAATGGATTTGATGATAAACTAATGATTTCCTTGGTAAAACTGAGGGAAACTGAAAGAGGAAGTTATAAATATTTTGATGGTGATGTTTTTGGTAGATTAGAGCTTTCACAATCCATTTCTCAGGTAAGTACTTAATTGGCCAATATTCAGTTGGTTATAAAATTTGGTATCTGATAAATGGTTAACTCATTAGCATATAGATGTACTGCCTTTCTGTCTCATCTACACAGCCATATTTAAAATTCTTTGAGGAAATGTGAGGTATGATTTTTTTAAATCCTAGTTTTAGTATATTGGATAAATCAAAATATATTTTATCAGAAAACAAATTGTCCCTTCACTTAACAGGTATTTGGTGAACATCTGTTAAATGATCTGTAGATGGGAATACAGATGATTCCTATCTTATTTTTCCTTATCATCATTCCTTTCTCAATGTCTGGCACATATTCTTGGCTCCTTTTTATTGAAAATATATAGCAGTTGAGTGGTTAAACTGCTGGTAAGACAAAGAGTTGATCTTGCCAATTTCCATTTCTTCTAGTAGTGGCTGTTAGTGCTGTGTTGAGGAAGATTATAGAAGAAATGGAATAATTTTAATCGTAATTACAATGTAACATTGACAGCATATCAGTTTTTCTTTCATAACTTTTGGCAAAGACGTTCATAAAAATTATAAATTTAAGTCTTTAGGCAAGGACTTACAAGTCATATGTAATACATTTATAAGCACGATGAAGTATTTAATTTTATAAGTATGATAAATATGATACTTGTGGCAAATATTCTTAGATTTTTAAAAGAAAGTTTGGTAATTATGAAATATTTCTCCAGAAGGATCAGGAATGATCTATTTTTCAATACAGGAAAAACAGTTTTTGTAAAGTTCCATTTATTTTTAAAGTTCTGTTGCTATGGCAAGTTGCTGAATTTGGGTAAATTGCTTAATTTCTAGAAGTCTGTTTCCTTTTCTCTAAAATGAACAGGTTGATCTAGACCATTGCTTTTTAACTTTTTGCTTTATTCAAATCAATGTATTACCATTGAAAATTTGTGGTTTATAATATAAGAACATTTTGAATTTTTAAAACAGTAACCTAAGGTTAGTAAGAATTAAACATTATAAATCAAGTACTACTTAAATTGATGCTGTTTATAATTTATGCATATATGCATAAAAATGTAAATGCAATGTGATACTTGGGTAGACTTAGCAATAGGGAAAAGCATTTCTCTGATGTCATATACGTGATGTCTGCCTTGACCTCAGCTTTATTACTCTATTGTTACACCTTTACTTGGCATTCCTTAGGCGTCCACTCCATCTTCTCCATCAGGACCTTGCTTTTTTTTGTATTTTACCTGTGCAGTGTTTTCACCTTGTTCATGTTCATGTAACTGTTCTATTCACCAATACTTTTAACTTTTTGCTCTTGTATTTATCCTTTTCTTCATGTGCCCTACAAAATATAAATCTTGGATCAATACTTGTCCATTGATTTTGACTCAGGCAAGTGTTGCAGAGGGAATCACAGAATCATGCTATTAGTGCTATTAGAAATTCATCATCTCCAGACTCAAGCCTATAGTGCTTCTTGAAATTTCCTTTCTCTTTTCCTGGCTATTTTAAATCTCATCTTGATTTTTTCTATTAGCCCCTCTACTTAATCTTAGCAGACTACCTCACCTACTTCACAGAGAAAGTTGAAACTATACCTTAATATTTTTCCCAATATCTGGAAATGTAATGAATCTCACCCATTTTTCCTCCAATTGCAGTGGAAAGAGAGTGACTGTTATAAGGCTGATCTGTGCTGTGGGTCCTACATCCTTCCATATCCTATAGGATACAAAGCTCTAGCAATTTATTGATTCTATCTTGATAATTTATATATGCTCAGCTTCCATTCTTTAAAAATGGAAAAAAAAAAACCTCTTCCATCCCCTTTTTAACATAAGCATACAAGTTTTTAGGAGCCTTTTCAACTTTCTCATTTAGTTTTCAACTAAATGAAAATTTATTTCTGTTCCTATCTGATACTCCTATCCAAAGTCATGAGTGGCTTTGTCATTAAACCAGGTAGTTTTTAATCCTTACCTTTGGGTAGTATTTGGCACTATTTACAGTAGTCCATCCATGGTTTGCTTTCTATGGTTTCAGTTAACCACAGTCAGCTGATGTCTGAAAATAATGAACAATTCTTAAGTTTTAAATTACATGCTGTTTTGAGTACAGTCATGAAATCTCATGCCCTCCCACTTCATCCCCCCCTAGGGTGTCAATCATGACTTTGTCTAGTATATCTGCTGTATATGCTACCCACTGTTAGTCATTTAATAGCTGTCTTGGTTACTAGATCAACTGTTACACTTATGTTCAGGAAATCCTCAGTAGGCATTTCGTCATCTCGTATCATCACAAGAAGAAGGGTGAATACAGTACATTAAGATACTTTGAGAGATCACATTCATATAATTTCTATTACAGTGTATTTTATAGTTCTATTTTATTGTTAATCTCTAGTGTGCCTAATTTATAAATTAACTTTATTTTAGCTATGTATGTGTAGGAAAAAAAAAACATAGTATATGTAGGGTTCAATACTATCTGTGATTTCAGGCATCTACTGGGGGGTCTTGGAACATTTCCCCTGTGAGGACTACCTTACTCTGATTTTGAAATAATCTATTCAACAGTATCACACACTTGTTTACTTCCTATCAGTTTGATTGTTTTTTCTTAGTTCTAGCTTCTCCCTTTTGCTTTAAATTCTCTATATTCTCATCCCTTTGGATGACTTCATTTACTATCTAGTTGATCACTCTCAAATCAGTCTTCCTGGCCTAGATCTTTCTCCTGAAATCAAGATAGTTGTATCTGTCTGCCTAGCATTTCCTCTTGGCATAGATACTTCAGATTAAAAATATTCAAGCCCGAAATCTTTCTCAAATTTGTTCTTCCTGTGCATTCATTTATTCAATATTTGATTGCCTCCTGTATACCGCTCTTTCACTCTGCTAGGTACTGGATATATACTGAGGAATAAACAAAGTCATTGTCTTAACCTAGTCTAGAGGGAGAGACTGACAAGAATGTAAACTTAAATACATAATCATAAATAGGATTTGAAGAATAATCACAGGCCTACCTTAAGTTGGGGGAGGGGGAGTCAGTGAAGATATGTTTGCCTGAAATGATATTTGAGACTTGAAAGAAATGGGTAAAATGCAGGGGAAGGAAATTAAAATTTTAGAAGGAAAAAGTGTGAGACCTTGAGGTGGCCAAGATCCTGATGTTTTATAGAACTGAAGAAAACTATAAAACCTTAAATGTGGGTGAGAGGGAAAGTGTTGTGAGACCATGATGAAAATAAAAACAAGGGTCATAATTACATAATTGGAATGCTTGCTGCCACCAAGCTAAGATGACCTGATAGCTACTTGGATAAAAGGATTCACTAAAATCAGGCAGTTTGAATCCCTGGACCAGGGTACTCCTAGTGATGTGGTAATCCTGTTTTCTGTGTTTTTATATGTAACCATTTCTCCAGATCATTTTATATAGATATGACTCATTTTTTTTGTTTTCTTTTTTATTGTTGTAAATACATAATGTAGAATTTACCATCTTAACCACTTTTAAATGTACAGTTGAGTAGTGTCAACTTATTTTATTTTATTTAGGTGAGGCAGTCCTTGGTTGACCTCACAGACTGCAAGGACCTTGTCAGTTTATAATCCCTTATTCTTAAATTGTTTACTCCTACAGCACCTGGTCCTCCAAGGTGGTCTCCCATCGAAGTAGTGACCCTGCTCAGCTTCAGAGATCAGACGGGATTGGGCTTGTTCAAGGTAGCATGGCTCTCTGTAGACCAACTTATTCTTTTTAAAAGCTAATATTCCATGGCATAAATACACAATATATGCAATCATTCTTTTTCATTGTCTTGCAGACCTTTCTTTCCATCTTTCCATCTTTCCTCTCTCCCTTCTTTTTTTCCCTCTATTTTGTTACTTTAGACAGTCAAAAGAAATGTCTTTGTATATGTTTTAGATACTGGTGCTTTTATTTCTAAAGGACACATTTTTCCCAAACAATATTTCTGATGGAGAGTAAATATGTATTTTTGATCTTAATTAGGTAATACTTGGTTAGTTTCCAAAAGAGGTTGCAGCAATTCATATTCCAATCAGCAATGCATGAGAGTGCACATCACTCTGTACTTTCATCAGTAATAGATAGCACTGCTTAAAAAAAAAATGTTTTTTTGCTAGTTCGATGGATGAGCACTTTTAGATTGAGTCTTCCTCCTGAGTGAAGCATTTCTCTTCCTTTCCTAGTATTGCATCCACAGTACCTTGTTGGGGGCACTTCTTTTGAAAAATATTGAAGAACTCTTAATCTTTCTTATGAGGAAACTAATCTTCCTTTTTTAATCCAGAGCTTTGTAGTGGAATAGTTGGATGTGATATATCTTTACATCTTAAATTCAGAGAAAACTTGATTATTTTGTGTTCCAATGTGTCCAGATTGGCTTTTTTAAATAAAATTCACTGGCTAATATTTATGTTGTATGAGGAGTCATGGATAATCTCTTTAGGAGTGATATTACTGTTTATGATTCACATTTTTAGTAGAATATGTAAAACGTTTCGAGTTATGTTTTTTTTTGGTGAGGGAGGGTGGGCACCTTGATGAATAGTCCCACTAAAACTACATGAAACAGGGAGTAGGATGGTTTCCCAAGTAAAAGCAGGGTGCTGTAACCAAAATATGGGGAAAAGAGTGAATTTGCTAAAACAAGTTGCTTAAACGTGAGATAAAGGAAATAAAAGTAAACTTCTACCTCTGACCATGAGGTAGGAACAGGGTTAGGGTTTTCCATCTCATGACAAACCCCATATTCAAACAAGCTGAAGAAGTAATTTTTTTCCATCATTGCCACAGAAAGTCTCTAACTTCATTTTCTGCCGCATTCCCATCACATGTTCTAGCAGTTCTTTTTTTAATGAACACCTACCATGGATTCAGATTGGGTGTTCTGTTTGAAGCACTGACTGGATGAGTGACCACCCAAACCTCTTGGGATAAACTGTGAACTTTGTTCCACCTGATACATCCTTGAAGAAATGAAGCACACCATCATGGCCATCGTTTCACCTTTGGTGATAGGCAGCAAAGATTTTGGGATAAATTAGGCCTCAGGATTGATATATATCATTTGGATAATTTTAGACATTAGTAATATTATAAACGTTATTATGATGATTCTTTTAAAAATTGGTTTTGACTATATGTTCAGACATATTTAGTGACTAAATACATTTTTGATAGTTTTCTGTTCTTTAAAAATCCTTGTATAAGGAGAAGCATGAAGGTAATTACTTCAAAAGTCAGGTAATTGTTACTTTTGGGCAAGAGGGAGAGAGTTCTGATTTGGAAAGGCAAGTTAGAGTTTATAGTGTTGGAAATGACCTGGATGGTGATTACATGGGTGTTTGTTTATATAATAATTCATTAAGCTGCACATTTATGTTTTATATGCTTTCCCATATGTGCATTTTTCCCACAATATAAATGGCTTTAAAGAACATGGGAAGAAGTAATTGTAGTTTATGTATTTTATAAGTATCTTAAAGAAGACAAAATGTTAGAAGGGTGCTCTAGACCTTTGACGAATTTGATTTATTAGAATCAGTTTCATGAAGGATAAAGAAGTAGAACGGTTGGCATTCTTGAAATTTGAGCATTCTTTGAAGGAGGATAAGTAGATACTAGCTTGTGGTTAAGTATCTACATATGGGGTAGCAGAGTGAGACTTTGATGCTCCAGAGAATGAGCAGAATCTATTGCACATAATAGGATTCAGTAAATGTTTCTTAATTAACCGAGGACCCAGTAATTAAATAGAGCTCTTCAGAAACTGGTTTTACATTTGATGACTTCCATTAATATTTTATTGAGAGTAAGGGTTACAGTTCTTCATAATTAACATAAGAAATAGGATTCCCTTCTTTATCAAAGTCAGCCAAATGGCATAGGCTTATTTCCAAAATTTTTAGCTGTCGAGAGTAATTTAGAGATAAAGACATTAAAGCATTACTTAAATATGTTTACTGTTTTTCTAGGTGAAATTAGGAGCACAGTCACGTGAAGTATGTATGTATAAACTCTCCTACGTAGACTGGATAAAATCTTTTATTTTAGCATTTTCCTTAGATATTTTTTTTTAGAAACAATTAAATTGAACCATTTTTTAAAAGCCAAATCATTATTAGAAAATCAATAATTTTTTTTTCTTCTTGTTCTATGATTGGCTATTTGCCTCCTAGAAAGTATTTATACTTTGGCTGGCTTTCCCCCCATTCTTTAGTTTTCTTCAAATTCTCAGTCCTTAGCCTTCTGCTATTCCATTCATTTTATTTTATTGAGGAGGAGCAATTGTTGTTCCTTTACTCCATCACTTTTGTGATGATAATTTCCAGGCTTTACCTTCTAGTCAAACCTGCTGTCCAATTTTGTGAGCTTCCTTTAGGATGTTTGAAGTTCCACCATTACTTCTAGCTAAGTGTCTTCTAAACAGAATTCCTAGAACCTGTGACTAACTTTGTTCAAACTCTCAGTTTCTGCCAATAGTCCTAATATGCTCTAAAGAGGAAATGAATGCCATTTTGGCTGTGAAATCTGTCATGACATCCATCATTAGGTTTGATTTGCCTTACTAAGTGGTTATCTCTGCTGAAGTTTCACATGCATTAGAATAATGCATAAGAATAATACTTCACATTACTAAATACTAGGTACCAGGTACTTTTCTAGGAGATTTATTTATGTTAATTCATTTTGTCCTCACATCAACACTAGTTTATAATTAATTGCTTTATGCAGTTGTATTTCAAATCATGTAGGAGAAAAAAGTTACAAAAAATACATTTTTACTGCCTTTCATTTTTATCTGTGTGATCACCTTTTCAGTGCTTTTTATTTCTTCTTGTGGATTTGAGTACTTTCATTCTCAAGGATTCTCTTTAGTATTTTAGGAATGATCTGCTAGTGATGCATTCTCTAGGTTTTTGTTTATAAATGTCTTAATTTTGCCTTTATTTTTGATGGTAGCATCTCTGAATATTAAATTATTGGTTAATAGTTTTTTTTCTTTCAGCTTTTTGAATATATCATTCCATTCTTTCTGGTTTCTGATGAGAAGTCAGCTGTTAATCTTATTGAGGCTCACAGATATATGGTGAGTTATTTCTCTCTTGCTACTTTCAAAATTCTCTTTATCGCTTTGGCTTTTGGCAGTTTGATTGTGATGTGTCCAGGTGTGGATCTTTTTGAATTTATCCCACTGGAAGTTCTTTGAGCTTCTTTTAGGATATGTAGATTAATATTTTACATCCTATTTGGGAAATTTTCAGCCATCATTTCTTCAAATATTTCTGTACCTTTCATTTCTCCTTTTGATGATGTCCCACATGTCTCTGAGGCTCTGTTTATTAAATTTTTTTTCTTCCTCACATTGAATCTATCTTCAGGCTCATCAGTGTTTTTCTTCTTTCTGCTTAAATCTTCTGTTGATAATATATAATGAATTTTTTCATTTTAGTTATTACTCCAGAATTTCTCTTTGGATTTTTAATTTTTTTCTATCTTTTTGCTATTTTCTAGTTAGTGAGACATTGTTCTTATACTTTTCTTTAGTTCATGTGGTTTCCTTTATCTTTTTTTTAAACATCTTTAAAATAGCTTATTTAAGTTCTTTGTCTAGTAAGAATGCCAATGTCTGGGCTTTCTCAGGGCTAAAATCTATTGGCTGCTTTTTTTTTTGTGTGTGGGTTATACTTTTTTGTTTTTTAGCCCATCTATTTTTTTTGTTGAAAACTGGACATTTAAAATAATATAATAACTCTGGAAATCAGATTTTTCTCCTTATAGTTTATTGTTATTTTTTTGTTATAGTTTGTTTTTTAATGAATTATCTGAATTAATTATGTAAAGTTCTTATTTTTGGTTGTGTGTGGTCCCTAAAGTTTGGACCTTTTCAAAACCTTGCAACAGCTCATTGTCCCTTTTTTCCTTTTAAGCTTTTTGGTTAGTTTGTTGTTTGCCTTTGCTGTTATCTACCCCCTCAGGCAGCTGTGAAGTTAAGCAATTGCCTGCAATTGTTTTTGACAAATGATTCTGAAAAAGTTCTATCAAATTAATTAATTTTTGTTTTGTTTACATTTAATGTAAGTTGGAGTGAATAGAAGCTTTGAATTTGGACATTAAAACAATATACTTAGCCCTTTTTAGAGAAGAAATATATATATATATATTTTAATTATTTTTTTATGGTGACATTGGTTAATGAAATCTAGTAAGTTTCAGCTGTACATTTTAATAGTAAGGCATGTATATATATTTACATCGTGTGTTCACCTCCCATAGTTAGATTTCTTTCTGTGACCATATATTTGACACCTTTTACTCCCTCTACCTCCCGCCTGTCTCCTACCTTCTGGTAACCACTAATCTATTATTCATGTCCATGAGTCTCTGTTTATTTATTCTGTTTGTTTGTTGTGTTTAGGTTATTATCCCACATATTCAAATTTACACTTGAGTAAGCTCCAAGTCAGGTAAACCTTGTGAGTGGGATCTCTCAGGAAACCATCAGACAGATCAAATGATGGTATTCCTCTGGGAATGGGGCTTTGAAGAAGTCCCATCCTGGTTTTGCCCCATTCATTGGCTGCCAGCTGTTAGATTTTACTGCAGATGCATTGTTTTCAAGATTGCCTAGGAGCAGGAGAATGGGGGATGGGAGTAAGAAAGTTAAAATTTCACAAAGCTCTTTGTTCTAATTAAAATTCATTTTTTTTTTAAGTAAAATAAATGCTACCTGGATTGTTGCAAGCATTTAGTTAATTTCTAGAGTTCTGAAAAAGTTGATTTTGGCAATCTCTTTGCTTTTATGGAGAATTTTCAGAAGTTCTTGCTACTTCTTTTCACTGACATCTCAGTAAATATTAAGAGCTTAGCTCCTCTGTTTTATGTGATGTGGATATATAGGAGCACAAGATGTAATTTTTTTAAAAGGTGTGCGCCACAAGAATCTTGTGATTTGGTTCTGTCTACAAGATCAAGTCAGTTAGGTGGGATGTTACTCTGGGCACAAGATTGAGGGTAACCAGGAGGACCGTAAGCCAAAGCAATTTGAGGTAAAGCATCCAGGATAGAGGAGCAGCATTATGGGAAAAGCCAAAATTGGATTCTAGATTATAGGATTGCACATAAATTTGGAAGGGCACATAAATTTTCTACATAAATTTGGAGATTTGGGCAGAAATAAAAGAATGTATACAGTATTTAGTAGAGCTTAATCACACATGTAGACCCAGGTGATTAGTTCAAGACTGAGATAATGAATTGCAGACTGGATCAGAGAGCTCTATGAACCCGATATCTATTGCACATTCCTAGGGCAGTGTGTTCAGGTCTTATGGTTTATAGGAGTTTCTTCTGGTTAATCACAATTGATTGTCAAGGCAAAACCATACTAAGGCATTGAACAATTCCAAGACAGATCAGGATTTCCTGAATTTTGTAGTCTATGAATACTGAAGGGTTTTAGAGGAGAGGGCAATCAATAATAGCTGCAATAGTCAGAAAAGTCTTCTTGTAGGAGGGAAAATTGCTCTATAGATAGGGCTTGGATAGGCAAGAATGGCTGCATATATTCACAGACATGAAGGTAGAAATGAATATGAAATGGAAAGGTGTATATTGGGGTAAACATGGGAACTTATTTTGCATTACCTAATATTTCTTAATGAAATAGTATTTGAAATAAGAAATTGCCCAGAACAGAATAATAACAGGCTACTAGAGGATTAAAAAGAAATGTGAGAAATAATGCTGGACACTATTCAAGATAGACAACATAATTAATGGTAGGTGTGCACAGTCTTTTTTTTTTCTATTTTACTTCTATTCATCTCATTATTTTTGAGGAGAAGTGCCTAATTTTATTAGGACCTTAATATGTGCCAATACCATGCTAGCACTTACATGTATGTGTATTTTATTTAATCCTCATATCTGACCTTTTGAGGTAGTCATTATGAATCCCATTTTATAGATGCAGGAAATCTGGTGTTTTGGCTGGGCCCTTTTGTTTTCATGGGACCAAAATTCACCACAAGTAGTGGAGGGTTTCTTGTGAGGGCAACCCAGATGTTACTTTGCTTTAGAGAATGGGTTATATTGGCCACATCCCAATTATGCAGCCTTTCCTTGATATCTACTAATTCCTTTGGCATATTTTATCACATTTCTCTTTGTCTTTACTCATGCATATTTGATATTATCTTGATTCTACCTCATATTTTCCTGGGGACAAAGCCCATACTCTTCTTTCCACAAATATCCATTTGCACTGAGACATCTATCATTCATCTAAGTTTATTGTAGATTCAAGGGAAGACAGAATGGAATCAGATAAAGCATTGGACAGATGTCTATAATTTTTCTGTCTCTACCTTTTTATTCTCTTTTCCCTCTTTCAGGAATAACAAGAAAATTTCTTTTAACCTTGGCAGAATAGTTCTTTCCACAACCAAATCTATAGGACTTTCTTTTCTCAAGCACTTGTCAGGGCATTTACCAGAGTAATACAATTGACCTCCTAACAGAAATTGTGGTTCCAGTTTTTAATATAAAATGTAGTATATTATGTCATAGTAATATAGTATAATGATATAGTATTTTCACACATATTAGATGTGAAAATAAAGGAATTTGTGTGTGTGTGTGTGTGCGCGTGTGCATGCTTACATATGTGTTTAGGAAGCAGGACTCTTAGTTAAGCAGCTATCAGTAGTTATCTGGGAAAAGCTGAATTACTAGGCTTCAGGAAGAATGGGAACCATGACAGGCTGAGATAGAGCCTGGAATGAGAAGGTCATTCATAGTTCTTAGAAGTGTTATGGACCTTAGAAGCAGAGTCTGTTGGGTCTTCACATGGTCTATCATTGACCTTACTCAGGTATTCCTACTTGCATATTTACATATCTGAGTTTCTTTCTTTCCATGACTAGCAGGCTGATTCTTTTACGTTTCCATTTCCATAGCGGGGAATCTTTTTGGGGAGACCTTATACTCTTTCAGCAGAAGCTGTTGGGGGTCAATTTTTCCTGAGAAAAAGTTGTAGGAGTATCAGGTACAGCATTTGACAAGTTTAAACTTAGAGAAATTTGCTCTGCCCAAGGTCAAGCAGTGATAGAGATAGGATTTAAATGGCAGTTTATCTTAAAGATTATATATTTTTTACTGTTCTTGTGGGTAGAACTTTGTTTTAGGATTGCTGTGGGTATGATCCCTGGCCCCAAGGATCTGACAGTAAATAGATAAATATGTGGTATAAGTTAGCAGGTAAGTGCCATATGAATGGTATAGGCAGATGATTCTGGGAGTTAAGATGAAGGAGAAGTTTCTCCTGAGTGAATGCTGAAGATTCATGGCTGAAGTAGCAATTGAGCAGAGGAAAGTAGGCTTTTAATAGGTAGGAACGTAGGGAAAAGAATTCCAGGCAAAGGGAATGGCATGAATAAAGGCTTAATGATGAAATCATAAGGATAAATTCAGCTATAGAAGAGGGTACTTGAATCTATGGTACACAGTACTTTAGGATGATTAATCTAGGAGCAGCATGAAAAATAGATTAGAGTGAAGTGAGATTAATATTGGGGGTACTACTAAGGAAGGAGTTTCAATGATTCAAATGTGAGATCAAGACAAAATGAATTCATGTTATGGCAAAAATATGGAAAGAAAGAATGTAATTCAAGGACAATTCTGAAAGAGAAATGATAGGACTTGAAGCTTGTATTAGTCTACTAATACCATAGAATACCATAGACTGGATAGCTTAAATAACAGAAATTTGTTTCTCGCAGTTCTGGAGGATGAGAAGTCCACAATCAAGGTGCTGGACAATTTGGTTCTCTGGTGAGGTCTCTTTCTTTATGAAGCTCTAGTGTCTCTTTTCTTATAAGGCCATTAATTCCATCATGAGAGCCCCACCCTAACTGCCTCATCTAATCCTAATTACTTCCCTAAAGCCCTACCTCTCAAAACACTGGGGATTAGGGCTTCAAAGTATGACTTTTGCGGGGACACAATTCAGTCCATAGCAAAAGATGATTAGATCATATGGATGAGGCATAGTGGAAAATAAGACATTAGATTTCAGGTTTGGGCAACAGTGAGAGCAATGGCTTCATTATGAGAAAAAAAAAATCAAGAAGAGATGTTGGTGGGGGTAGGAAAATAATGCATGGTTTCTGAATATTGAGTTTAAGGTAGTAATAGGACATCCAGATGTAAACATCTATCATACAGTTAATACAAGCTTGAATCTTGGCAGACTGGCTGGACAAAAAAAATTAAAGATTCTTTGAGTCTTCAACATGTAGGTTATAGTTGAAGCATGGGAATAGATAATATAACTGAAAGAGAGCGATTTAGAGAAAAGAATTCTGAGGCTGAAGTCTTGAGAAACAACTCAGTTTAGGGAGTAGGATGCAGAAGATAAAGGAGGGGTCAATGGAGAAGTGGTCAGAGACTACCTCTTCAGGATGTTGATATGTTCATGCATTGGCCCTTATAGGGCTGAGCTCAAATATGGCTGAGCTCAAAACAAGATACATACCAATTTCATCAGAAACTGAACAGAACTACAGATTTATTAATAGATTTGATGTCACAGCATGCTAGATTCCAGGCTGAACATGGGCAAAGGTATTTTGGATTTTGCTCCTCAGGATAATGGGGTTTAAAATGTTCCACGTAAGGCAGAAACTAGAACAACACTTACTGCTTGAAGTCTCCTGCTTTCCCCAGCCTCACTCCACCACACGAAAAGAGTCTGAAGAAAATCGTTGGCTCTTTCTTGGGATATATATAGCTTAGAGCACACTGTAAGCCTGGAGAATAAGGAAGATATCTATATAGTTCTGAGTCTTGGAGTGAATCAAACTGCCCAGTGACTCGTGACCAGATTTGTGATATCTCTATGTTTAACAGTCTTATCAGCTAGTATAAGATCTGGTCCAGAACTGGCTGTCCAGGGAGTTTTGTAGGAACAAACAAACAAACTAACTACAAATAAACAAATAAAATAACTACAAATTTCTGGATAAGGAGGATGAAGCCAGAGGAAAAAGAGAGAAAAATAAAAATAAGAACAAAAGCCTCTATACAAGACATACCTGAAGAATCCACAAATAAATCTAATGGCAAGAAACATGACCAAGAAAAAAATTATGATAATATGAATTCAATAAAAATAGAATTATTTTTCATAGAACAAGCTGTCAAAGACCTTAAAACAGTATGTTTAGGACTGAGGGAATAAAATTTCCAAAGAGGAAAAGTTATTATAAAAAATCAAGCATACATAAAAAATGAGAACAGGTGAATATGAATAATATAATTTAGGTATATGAAAAAGAAATACTTATATCATTGAAATAAAAAATTCAGTAGTTGGGACACCCCAGATTGAACACAAAGAGAATTCTGAGGAATTCACTCAATGCACCATGAGAGGTAAAAAATGTAAGGACTATGAATAAATAGTTAAGAGATATGGGTAGAATGAGATTTATGAAACATCAAATAGAAGTTCTAGAACAAGGAGACGGAAGGGATTGTAAAAAAATATTTAAGAGAAAAATGGCAGTTTTCCGTAATTAAAGTGTCATGACTTCTCAGAAAGTGTACTCTCAATACCAAACAGGATAATATAAACCTATTATATATGTAGATACATTATAATGGATCTGCAGCACATTGATGATCAAAATAATGTTTTCAATGCTACCAAAGAGGGAAAAATGGGTTATTTAACAAAAGGCAATTACAGAGTGACAGCAAACTTATCATCATTAAAGAATTTCGGGAAACAATGCAAATATACCTTCAAATGCTGAGGGGGGGGGAAATGATTTTTGAACTAGAATCTTCTACCCAACTAAATACTACATTACAGTGTGGGGCAAAGAAACATTTCAGCATATGAGAGTACTCTAGGTACATGCCTTTTCTTAAATAATAATGAATGTACTTCACTAAGAAAGAAAAGTGAAATCAGAAGATATGGCATACAAGAAATAATTGGGAGCAGAGAAACTGACAAAATATGTTGGTAAGTTTACTTAACTACTGATCAAATGAGTAAAGGCAAACTGAAACTCTAGACAACAATAACAAAATGGGGAATCCTTTTCCAATGCAAGGCAGATAGAAATAGTGAATAATTTGAGTTTGTTAGAAAAATGTAAGCATTTTATTTTAAAATCTATAAAAGTAATCAGTAACAGACTAGAAACAATCTATATCTTAGAAATGATAAAAGGAGGATTACAGAAACTTTAAAAGATGGGAGAAAATGAGAAAATTGGCAAACAGCTTTATGTATATATAAAAAGTTGATTTATGACAAATTTGGCATGGGATTAGAAATTGTTAGTGAAGAATTTAATAAATGACTTAGTATGATATTTAACTATGTGGGAAAAGAAGACCCAACCTTACCCTCTACACACAAAAATATAATTTGTAATAAACACTTAAATGTAAAATAAAATTTAAAAACTTTTAGAATGAAGTATATGAATATCTTTATAACCTTGGCTTGGGGATAGGAAAAAAATTTCTTGAAATAGAAAAAGCACAAATTATAAAGGAAGGCATTGAAAAATTTGGCTGCATTATATTTTAAAAATTCTGTTTAGTAAAGAAGCTATAAATGAGAAGACAGCATGGGAGAAGAAATTTCTATCTGAAATGTTTCTATTCTGTCTTCATTCTGAAGGATATTTTTGCTGGATATTAAAATACTGTACTGACAGTTTTGTGTTTCCTTTTAGTACTTTAAAGATCTTGATTGTTTTCTCATCTCCATTATTTCTATTTGTCAGTGGCAAATAGAATTGATACTTCCTTGTATGTAATTTGTCATTTTTCCCTGGTTGCTTCCATGACGTCCTGTTTGTCCTTGATTTTTGGCACTTTAAATCTTATATGCCTGGACATGATTTTCTTTATTTTTCTGTTGTTTAAAGAATTTTTAGGGCCTCTTGAATCTGTAAATTTTATTTTATAAAATTTGGAATTTTTTTCAGCAGTTATTTCTTTAGATATTTTTTCTATTTACCTTTCTTCTTGACTAATATCACATGTATGTTAGACCTTTTGCTATTGACTGACAGGTTCCAAGGTTCTTTTCATTTTGTTTCAATTTTCCTTTTTTGTTCTTCAGATTGGATAATTTCCATAGATTTATATTCAAGTTTACTGTTTCATCTGTTTTCTGCCATTAAGCCCATTCAGTGAGTTTTTAATTTAAAATACTGCATTTTTATGTTCTTTAATTTCAAATTGGCTCTTTTTGAAAACACTTTCTATTGCTTTGCTGGCATTCATATCTTTTCACTCATTATGAAAATATTTTATTTCACTGAGCAGAATTAGGCTTTAAAATTTTTGTTTGCTAATTCAAACTTATGGATCATCTTGAATTTTTTTCTGTTGTCTTTTTTTTTCTGGTAACAGGTCACATTTCTCTATGTGTTAAGTAAGTTTGAATTGTATTCTGGACATTATGAACGTTATGCTGTGAAGACTGAATTTTGTTATTTTCCTCTGAAAGGTGTTGATTTTTTTTGTTTTAGCAGATAACTAATTTAATTGAAGCTATAAACTAACTCAAGTAGCAGCTTAAATCTGAGTTTAGTTCTTTTATTCCTAGCTGCATTGTTCTTTACACACAGCCCTGCACATGGATGGTTTGGATTCAGCTAGAGATTTGTAGAGAGACACATAATTTACATTTCTCCCTCTCTGTCTCTTTCTTTCTAGTGGTTCTCCTTCTCTTTCCAGTAGATGTGGTCACTCTAAACTATGTACTTTGGTAATTTGGACCACAAAGACTGTGAGTATACTGTTAAGAGTTTTAGCCACCCTGTTTGGCCTCAACTAAAGCTATCCCTCAAGACCAAAAGCTATAAAGAATGGAAACTCATATTCTTGTGATATTCACTTCTTCCAAGTGTTAACAATTTTCTAGAATCTAACTGCTTTTGTTAAGTCTCCAATTCCTTCATAGTTTTAATTAAAAATTTTAATATTAAAAAAAAACTTTATCCAGAGTTTGTAGTTATCTTTGGAAGGATCAGTCCAGCTGTCATTTATTTGGCCATACTGGAAGTGGAACCTGGAGGGAGTGTAAATTGATACAATTATTTTGTAAGGAATTTGAAGGAATTTGAAGTTGAGAATATCCTAGAGAACTTTTTGCATGTGTATGCATGTATAAGAATGATTATTGCAATATTTTGGTGGTAGGAAAAAGTTGCAAATAACTTAAATGTTCACCAACAAGACAGTAAAATAAATTGTGGAATATTTATAAAATGAAATACTATACAGAGGTTAAAATGAGTAAATTTGTGCTTGTATCAGCATTATTAAGTCAAAATGTGATGTTGACTGTTAGAATAGCTATAATCAACAAGACAAATAATAACAAATGTTGGAGAGGATGCAGAGAAATAGGAAACCTCATACACCACTGGTGGAACTGCAAATTGGTACAGTCACTATGGAAGACAGTATGGAGGTTCTTCAAAAAACTAAGAATTGATCTACCATATCATCCAGCAATCCTTCTACTGAGTATTTACCCCAAAGACTTGAAAACTAATATTTGCACACCTATGTTCATAGCAGCATTATTCACAGTGGCCAAGACATAGAAGCAACTGAAGTGTCCTATGATAGATGATCAGCTTAAAAAGCTGTGGAACATACATACAATGGAATATTACTCAGCCATAAGAAGAGATGAAATATTGCCATTTGTATCAACATGGATGGACCTTGAAATAATCATACTGAGCGAAACAAGCCAGACAGAAGAGGTTGAAAACCACATGATATCACTTATATGTGGGATATAAACCTAAAAGCAACAAATGAACAGGACAAACAAACAGAGACTCATGGACATGGACTATAGACTATAGCTTACCGGAGGGTAGCAGGGAGGAAGAAGGGGGAAGGTAAATGGGAGAAAAAAATAGAAATAATTTCTTCAGTTTAATTAATTAATTAATTAAAAAAAAACCCCAAAATATGATGAGTACATATTGTTTTGGATACAAAATAATTACCCTATCCAAAATTCTAACCTCTTTCAACATTTCTTATCTCTTTTCCTTGGTTTAGTGTTTTTTTCTTTTATGTAATTATCAGTACTTAATGTATTCTATGTTAAAAAATTATTTTTTGCCTTCCCCACTAGAATATTAGCTTCATGAAGGCAGAGATTTGTGCTTTTTTTTTTTTCACTAGTATGGGCAGTTCCTAGAATAGTCTTTGGCCTATAATAGCTACTCAAGTATTTGCTGCATGAATAAATATATAGTATAAAAAATATGAGGGTTTGATTAGCCACAACTTAGATAATTTTGGGGGAGCTTTAAGTGAATCTAAAATGTTTTATTTTTTAAAAGTAAAGTATCTACTGCAAATTTGACAAAATATCTGAGGGCACTGAATAGTGGCAAAATTAGTGTTTATGATATTTTTATATTTCTATGTTGAAATTACTTTGTTAAACAAAAGAAGCACCAACAAGCTTGAAGAAGAATTTTCAGAACATTATAAGCATAGATCTTTAAGGGAAGAAGAAGTTCCAAAAATGAATAAAGAGATATCGCATGAAATGCTGGAATTAGTCACCAAGAGAGAAGATAATTGCAAATGCCTATTAGGAAATGATTAGTGACTATTGAAAGAACCTGTTTCAGCAAGAAGTTGATAATAGGTGGGATGCTGAGAAAATGGAAGTCACTTATTCAGTATGATGACAGCTATAGCTTTTCCAGAATGGAACATTTATTCATGTTCGTGAGAAGAACTGAACAATGCATTGAAAAGATGGAGATTTAAAACGCTAGAGAGAAGGCAATTAATGGGAGCATTTATAATTAGAGGCATATATTAAGAAGAAAAGGACATTTCACCCAGCAGTGAGGATAGGTACTACTTCTACAATAGTAGAAGAAAAGAAAGAAAGGTTGACACAGGTGGAGACAGAAGGAAATGAGAAGTTCATATCTGTTTCTTTGAAGCAATAAGTCAGACCATCTGTTGCAATGGAGAGAATGGGTAATGGATATGGTCCAGGTTAGTGAAGTAGCCCAAAGGATATGTTAGATGATTGAAGTTGTAAGAGCCTAAATTGATGATTAGGGTGTCATTATATGGATGATTTCAAGCTGTGAAACAGTCAGAACTAACCTTAATGAAATGGGTGCATTTGAGTACCTTGAACAGCAGTATTAACGACAGCAAACACACAGATGTGCCAAGAATTATTCTAGATGCTCATGTCATTTGAATGTGCCAGGGATTGCTCTAAATTCTTTATGTATACTCATTTAATTCTGACGACAACCTTTGAGATATCGATGAGCATTTTGCAGGTGAGGAAATTGAATCATAGAGACTAACTGGCTCAAGGTCACACACAGGCAGAGCTGGAATTCAGGCCCAGGTAGTTGAACTCCTAAGTTTGTACCTCTTAATGTTATATTCTCTCGATGGTGTCCTAGAAAGTTTAATTGATGACAAACCGCAGGATTGGTAAGCAGGCCAAGGGAGAGTAGTTTTCTAACACTTACTTTGTTACTTTTTTCTAGATTTTCCAAGACACCATTAAAAAAAATTCAGTTGTTTTATCAAAGCTTCAAGGGTCCCAGAAATTTCTGAATAAATCTTTGAATTTTCTTTCAGTTGCACAAAATATTTGTCATCTCATGAATTTAATTTTTTTTTTCAGAATGGTTCCAACTTATTTTCCCCCCAAATTAACTCTTTCAGCATCATTCTTTATATCACCATTTATCTTTGAAGAATGGAACTTCCCTTTAAGATGAATGAACAATGGTATAGTATGATCGGTCTTATTAGCCAGAGCAACCTGTCAAACAGCAAGGTGACATAGTCCAGTAGCGTATGCATCCTAAAGAGCCAAATTATTAACATTTTATAAACATTGCCAAAACCATGAAGCTTAGACACTGTGTGTATCATAATGGGCAGTTTCCTTGCTGTCTGCAGACTTTTTTGGAAACATCTTTCTTGATATTTGTTCATTTTTAATTGTCAAATATTTATTTAGAATGTTTTACAAATTGTATACAATTTAACATTCTTTTCCCCCAAATAAGGATTCTTTTTTGTTGAGATGGTTAAACATTGATTTCGTCACCACAGTTAGCAGCATTGATTGGTCAGGTCTTACAGTTCTGCTCCTTTTTGCTAGATCAACCTGCTTTGATCCTTGTACCTTGGCTTTCACAAACTTTAAATTATTTGAAGACTGGTCATAACGGTTGGCAATTGTACAGTATTTTAACTTAAAAAGGACTTTCACATTCATATTATAGCATTTGATCTGCCCCAAAACTCTTTAGGGTACAGGGCAGGTTTTATTGTTACCATTTACAGATGAAGAACCTGAGGCTTAGGTAGATTAAAAGATTGGTCCTAAAACGAGTATATGGTAGAACTGAGTCTTGAATCTGGTTCTTCCTGACTCCAAGTGTAGGCTCAGAACGCCTCTCCATTCCGTAGATGATTGTTTAACTGTCTTTCTTTTAATATGCAGGATGCCCTTTTCCATCGCCTTCCTTTTCAATTGGCTTTGTTTGGTTACCCAGCAGAGGGGCTTTCCTAACGTTCTTGTCTCCACCCCGGGTGATTGCAAGGGAGCACACCTGGGTTCCTCCCGTCCCCAACCCTGCATTTTCCTTTTCTGTGGCCCTTCTATCTTCACCATCCGTGGAAATCTCCTTCTTTAGCCTCAACTTCTGAAGTCTTCTCACAGTGCCCTGGCGGTGGGACCTCCCATCCGAAGCATCAGCAGGAGAGCCCATCAGAGAGGGGAGGCAGAGGGCACGGAGCGCGGCACGCCGGGAAGCCGAGCTGAGATCCACTCCTGCATTTCCTTCCTTGCGGTCCTCGGGAGCGTCCTCGCCGCCCTCCGGCCCGGCTCTCTGCAGCCCGCCCCGGATCCGCCTCCCCCTCCTTCCTCCGCGCGGCTGAGACGAAGCGTGGGACGCACCTGTGCCCCTCTCCGGTCACCCCGCTGAGGCGCCGGGGGCTGCTCGCGGAGCAGGATTTGCAGGCCCGGAGAACGCCCATGGGAGCTCCAAATGGTCGGGGACTCCGGCACTTTAAGAGGCTTTTCTCCGGGAAACACCCGTCCCCTCCGAGCGCCTTATGAATGGAAACACTCCTCCCCCGGTCGAGCCCATTTTCCCATTTCACCAGGAGCCGCAGCTCGCGCTCTCCCCTCGGTCTCCCCGCCCACACCCACGCGGGCAGCTCCAGGAGGGGACGGACAGGAAGCCTTTGGCCGCCTATTAAATCCCACCCATTTCTCCGGGGGCGATTTCCTAACCTTCCGGGACCGAATTCTGCAATTCGATGTGCGTTCTGTCCGAATGGTAGCGACACGGGCCTAAGGGAGGGGGAAAGCGAGGGGGTGGGGGGTGGGGGGTATGCGCTCTCTTCCTCGCAACATCGCTGGCGGAGCGAGGGAGCTCACACGACACAGATTTTGGGGCAAAGCCTTTCCATCTGGACAGCACCATGTCCACCAAAGCGGAGCAGTGTAAGTAGCAGCCGGCCCTGCGTCCCGGCGCGGCCCCGGCCGCGAGCTCTCGCAGCCGCGGCGCCCGCGGCCGCCGGGCGCCTCGGCATCGCGCTGGTGCGGGGGTGGGGGCTGAGGCTGGGGCGGGGGGGGGTGCGGGGGGTGGCGGTGGCAGGGAACGTGGGGGAGGGCGCGCGGCCGCGGCGACGCGGCGCTGTCCTCGGTGCTGAAAAGACAATGCGGTCTCCCTCGGGCCGGCGGCGGCGTTTTCGCGAGCCTGGGGAGACCCTGCGAACTGAAACTGAGATGGGGGTCGTTCTCGGGGTGGGGGGCGGGAGAGAGAGAGGCCGCGTATCTTCCAGATAAACATTTCGGTCTCTCGCTGGAGTGGGGGGAGGGGGCCGCGGCAAGTCAGGGGCGGGGAGCGGTCGGTGCGACGCGAGGCGGCCGGGCCTTCTGAGCATGCCCAGTGCTGGGCGCCCGAGCCACGGGGGAGTTCGTCTGCAGTTGCCACTTCGGGTTAGAGAGGCCAGAGGGAGAGGAGGGGGCGGGGCGCGAGCCGGCCCGAATTCCGGGGTTCGGGCGCGAGGGAGATGGGCTCCGGAATGCCGGCGCCGACGCGAAGCGGGACTCGGGGCTCGCAAGAAAGGGAGACGGGCCCTGGGAAGGTGATCCAGTTATTCCTCCAAAGAGACCGCCTTTGTAGGGCAGCTCGCACACACGGGCGCAAAGCGCACGAGGATTTTCAGTCGCCCCAGAAACGGCCGACTGCGTGTTTGGCTGGGAACAGCCTGCTAAGTCCTCGGGGACAGAGGAAGTTTCTCACATGCTCCCCGTGGTCTCCCATCGCAGTGCGCATGAGGCCACCAGTAGGTGCTTGGCAGGTTGGGTAATGTGAAACCTCTTCCTGAGTGCACCTGAGGGATTCAGGAGCTTAACCTGCTGATGGTGCATCCAAGATGTTTTTACTAAGCAGTGAGTCCAACTTTAACAAATGTACCAGAACGCAGTCCTCTAATTGACTCTTATTTCTTTCAAAGTAGTCTACAATTATGTTGATATGCTGTCAGTACCTAGAAGTCTTTGTAATTCTTCTTTGGAATGGCTATTAAAGCCATGCTCTGAGACAGCCCGAACAGTAGTCTCCTTTATTTGGGAGCAGTAGCTTGTATATGATAAAATGTAGTCTGTTACTTATTCACCAGGTAGGTGAAATGAACCAAAGACTAACTGAATTCCCACATTGATGGTTCATTAGAGGTTGTCTGTGCCTACCTACCCACCATCCAGTGTTTGCATCTCTTTACAGTGTTTTTTTTTTTTTTTTTGAATCTGGAACACCTGAGTTTGAATCCTAGTTCTGTCATTTATTATTTGACCTAAGATGAGGTAATTGACTTCTCTGAACTTTATTTCTTCACCTGGGTAATGATGCTGAGAGGGTTGTAGTGATTATGAATAAAAGAATACACACAAAAGATTGACTAAATGATCCTAGTACATAGCAAGTACTCAATAAGTTATGGTTATAATATTGACAATTAGTTCCCATTTAGTAGTTCATGTCTTCTAAATAGTTAGGAAATTGTTTTGTAAAATTTTTTTGCCTGTCTCCAGAGGTTAAATCTAAACCTCAAAGGTAAAATTTGCTTCTACAGAAGCTTTAAAAAAATTAGATATGTCATGCTTTGAGTAATGGCAACATACTTGGAATCAGTGTGATCTTCCTACTTGAGGATAGTGCACCCTTGAAGGTTTTATTATAGTACGGTTAAGAAAACCACCACCTGTCGTTTGATTTTATGGTTACACATTACATAAGAAATTTCAGGTTAAAGCCACTGAATATTATTGTCCTTTTCCTGTGTTTTTCCTTGTTAAATTTTGAGAGTCATTGGATGCTTCGTCTTGTCTCTTTCCTGGATAGTTAATGCCGAGGTAAATAAAATCTACATGTGGACTTGGTTGTGTAGTGCAAGTAGTGTGTAGTTAAGTAACTATTCTAGAATTGTTTGTAAAACAGATTTGTTTTCATCTGTAGATGCTGGAAAGGACACCATAACTTAAAGCTAGAATGTGGGGCTTTGAGTTTTGCATGCCCTTCTGATTAATTGTGAGACACTGGGCATTTAATAGTTTTGTGTCTCAGAGTTTCCATCGATGAAGTAAGGAATGGTAGTAACAGATATCTTTGTTTAGTCCTAAGGGTTTTGGAGGGCAAAGGAGGTAAATGAGAGAAGGCTGGAAAAGGAAAAGGATGCTTTGGGTATTTTTAGGTATCTTTATTTAGAGTGAAGGAAAGTTATGAATCTCTTTTTCTCTTACATGCGTGAACATGAATGGGTTGGCATGTCAGTGTACATTATATACCTGAAAATAGAGCAAATACATAAAAGGCTGCGTAGTATGTTCATGAAAGGTGAATAATTTTTAACAAAGAGAAGTCGCAGATCCATGGCATTGTGTCCTTGGACTTGGTAAGAGTATGGATAAGGGGAAAGAGAAAGAGAAGGGAAGGCAATGAGATTTTTTGTCTTCTGCTGGATGTGAAGACCTTCAGAACTGGAAAGAACTGAGAGTTCATTTCTCCACTGCATTCAGGAGTGTGCACAGTACCACTTGCCTAAGGACCAAAAGGGGAGAATTAGGTTTAATATAATGTCAAAATATTATTTTTATTACTCTTTTTCCTGAGGCTTCTTGATGTAGGTGAAGGTTTCACTGGTACAGGAAGTAGATAAGGTTTGGTTGAACCAGCAAGAGGAAGTACTTGCATTTCAACTCAAATAGATTACATGACTTACCTTTGAAATGTAATGCATTTTCACAGATATGTGAAAAATGATTTTATTTTTATGTAGTGGTATTTTCTTATATGAAATTAGTAATATTGAAGAAAGAAAGGCTAGTTTTAGCCAAGGTATAGTTTGGAGCCTGTTTTTATACATACTTTCTTTTTCCTATGCTATGTGCAGAGCATCGTAACAGAAGGTGAAAGCTTCCTAGCAATTTCAGGCGACTGCGCAAGAGTTAAATTTTTTTTTCCTCCAAGTGCTTCTTTTTCTTACAAAGATCACTGTAGTGAAAATGTTTATGCTGATATAGAATCTGGAATGATAAAAGTAAAAATTTTTGGCTCTTTTATTCGGGATTCTGAAAAGCAGTCCAACTCTCCTGCATCCCCATCCCCCAGCTTCTCTGTCTTTTAAGAATTAAAATTGACCAATCTGGAGTACTTTGGGGGTGTTCTTTTGAAAGAAGCTTGTTTTTGATAACAGTAGAGGAGTTGGTGTTCCAGAATCAGACTGCTGCTTGGTATGAATCCTGGCTCTGCTTCTTATGATCTGTGTGACCTTGGACAAGTTAGCTCAACCTCTCTAAGCCTCTACTGCATTAATTTATAAAATGGGGATAGTTATAGTTGTTGTGAAGATTAAATGAGGTGATCCATGAAAAGTGCTTAGCATAGAATCCTGGCACTTATGAGGAGTTAATAAATGTTAGCTATTATTATTATCATCATCGTCAAATATAAAATCTTGTACTTGCTGCTATATTATAAATTATAAATTTGGATTCAGCAGGAAAAAGTATTGTGATATTATTTAAATGGAACATGGGCTTTTGGACTATTTTTTATTCTTCTTTCCTTGTTTCCAGGTCTCCTCTATAGCCATCAGCCTAATCCATTTTGGGTGGGAGGGGATCTCTGTATGGCAATTCCTTGACTTCGCCTATCTGTCAAGGCACTGGCTTGTCACCTAAACAGAACATTTCTAAGGCGTGAACTGCCCATCCATCGCCTTTTGTATTATGGTGACAGTGTAGCAACTGGAAAACATAAATCAGTTATATAAATAGCCATCAAAATGTTTTACACATTTGGAAGTTAACCTGCTGATAGTTTGAATATAAGCTCAAAACAGCTAACTATAGAAATGTGAATTTATGCTATTTTTAATGTATTTATCCTACTCAACATCTTTATCTCAGTAGCTAAACATCTTTTTTATTATATCAAAAACAAATACTTTTAAGAGTATAGCTAATTAGCAATATGATTTGAAGTTGAACTTGACCCTATCCCATCTGTATTTAAAGGCATGCTTCAAGAAATCAATAGAAAGTTTTAAAAATATTTTCTGCACATTATATAATGATATTACTAAAATAGAAAAGTACTTCTCTTTTGAATAGCACTGCAATCTGTAGTTGTTTAGAAATCTTTGCACAACATTGCTAACTTCTTATAGATGAAATCCTAGTTTTATTTGTGTAAGCAGAAATTAAAATATGATTATTAACCATATTTGTGGTAGCAAAAAGAGCACATGGTATTTAGCTCTTGTCTTATATGATTTCTCTGCCTCATTTGACACTAGTTGCTGCATTCCTCATTTAAACTTTTTTTTTTTCTTTCCTGGTTGTTCCTATTCAGACTTTTTTATAGGGCTACTTTCTTCTTGCTTTTCATAAACAAGATTCTGTCATTCTTTCTCTCTCTCTTTTTAAATCTCACAGACTCTTGATCTCATTCACTCTCATGATATCAGTTATCTCTACTTGGATGACACCCAAACATACTCTTCTAGTCTAAACATGTCTCCTGAACTGTAATCCTCTATCGCTATCCAGGTATCCTGTAGCCATCTCAAACCCAAACTCACTATTTTCTGCCTGAAAGTTGTTCTTTTTTTCCCCCCACATTACTGGTTTTAAGAAATGGCACCTCCATCTACTCATTAACCCATGTCACAAATTGGGAGTCTTCTTAAACTTCTACTTATTATTATTATTCAACAAATCACCACACCTTGTTGATTCCAGCACATCCAACCAAATCTCTGCCCTGACTTCTTGATCTAGTTTAATTGGATTGTTTTTTTTTAAGTTCCTCCAATGCATCATGTTCTTTTTGCCTAAAATGCTTTCTTTCCCTCTTCTTTGCCTTTTTATTGTTTAATATTTATCTTGGAAGCCTTGACTGATTGCTATTCTTCCCCTGTATGCTCTACCTGTGTGGTCACACTGTATTGCAGTGATTAGTTTTCGTGTTAGGTGCCCCATTTACTTTGTGTATAGACTACATTATTGTCATCTCCGTGCCTCCAGTGTGCAAACACCATTGTCTAGTGCACAGTGTTTGCACAAAAACTATTTCTTGAATAAGTAAAAATGACTGAGATGAATTAAATGTCTTTTATAAAGAAGATTTACATATCAAGTTTTTGGATTTCATTAATTTGAAGATTACACATTTTCTTTGGTGTGAAGTTCTGCATTTTGCATAATGTGCAATGTACAGAATGCATACTTTTCAAATGGACTTAAAGGTAAATAAAAATATACTTGTTAAAAGTGTTTAAAACATATTTACTGAATCAAATTTTATAGTATTTATATAACAAGTTACACTTTCCCTAAACATTCATTGTGTTTTTGGTTCTTTCTCATCAGTTAAACCAGCATAATAATTATAATTCTAATTGGTAGACAATCTTAGCACACAGCCAATGTTTTTCTTAAGATAAAATGACAATACATATGAAGTCAGGAACTTTTCATGCTATAGTTTGATGTGGATCCTTTGATGATATATCTGTTCAAATTTTATGTATTGATTACTCAACCAATAAATAGGCTTTAGGTTGAGATTTTCATTTCGCAGTATTATTTTTGGAAGTTCACATGGATTTATTTCTTATATTCTGAAAAGATATGGGTAGCTCTGCATAATGGGGTCTGTCTTTTGTCTTTTTATTTTTATACTGAAAGCTATAGATGTTTTTGTGCTAATATTAAAACTTCACTTTACTAAATTATTTTTTTGTAATTGTTTTTCCATCTATTCTTTGTGTTTTCAAGATATATAATTATATAATCTGAATATAGAATGTAGTTTTATCCTTTCTTTTCTATCCAATTCTTATATATCTAATTGCTTTCTCTTCTAATTGCATTGGCAAATATCTCCAACACAATGTTGAATATAGTATAGAGAATAAGTATTCTTGTCTTATTTTTAAGTTTAGGTGGAAATGTTCTAGTAGTTCACTTTTTAATAAGATATTCTTTTGGGCTGAGGTAGTGTACTAAGGAAGTGGCCATATATTCCTATTTTTTTGACTTAGAAAACACCTGAAAAAGGTACCTGAAAGATGTTGAACTTTGTCGTTTATTTTCTATATGTGTGGAGACCATATAGCTTCTTTTCTTAACTTTATTAATATGCTAGATTGGATTATGTCTTATTTTACTTAATAATTTTTACATAGATATTCACATGTTAGATTGGCCTATAGGTTTTTTTCCCCCCTCAGAGGTGGGGTGGGGAGTAATTCTAGTCAGGATCTGCAAATTACATAAATGAGTCTGGAAGTTTTCCTTCTTTTTCTATGCTCTAGAATGATTAAAGTAACATTGAAGTTATCAGATCTTTAAAAGTTTGTTAGAGTCCCCATGGGAAACCATCTGGCTGTTTTTTGTTGTTGTTGTTGTTGTGGAACTTTATTTCTCTATTTCCTCTGTAACACTTGTTCTATTTAGACTTTCTGTTTCTCCTGGGGTCAATTTTGGTACGTTTTATTTCTCTAAAAAATTATTCAGTTCATCTAAATTTTCCAATTTATTTGCCTAGAAGTATACAAAAGAATCTTTTAGAAATTGAAAAATTTTCATTATTTTGATCTTTATTTTCTCCTTGTCATGTCTAATGTTGTGTATTTAGTGCTGTATTTTTGTGCTCCTCTCACTCCTTTTTTCTTGATTGAGTTAGTGGTTTATCTATTGTTGATTTCTTCTGTAAAGAACCAGTTTTTGGATTTATTTTTTAGTTCTACTACTTTTTTGGTTTCTAAATTAATTTCTGTTTTTATTACTAATTCCCCTTTCTCTTGATTTCTTTGTTTTATTTTGGTGTTTCTTTTCTAATTTTTGAGTTAGGTATTTATTTATTTTAATATTTTAGATGTAATCATTTTATTGATATACTTTGATACTTCCTTTAGCTGTAGCATACAGATTCCTGATAATGTTGAGGCTTTTATTATTATTTTCAAGAAATTCTGCAATTTAATTTTGTATTTTGCCTTTGACCCAAGAGTTATTTAATAATATACTTGTAAATTTCCATGCAGAAAGAAATTCTATTTTATTTTGTTATCGATTTTTATTTTTATTGTTATTGCATTATAGTCTGAGGATGATATTTGCATTATTTCTTTGGAACTTACTGAGGTTTTCTCTGTGGACTTACGTTTAATCAGTTTTTGTGAATTTTCCACATGTACTTGAAAGAAGTTGTGATCTTCGTTTTTGGGGTCGGAGTTTGATATATATCTGTAAGATCTACTTTAGTTATGTTGTCTAGGTCTTCTATACTTTTATTAATTTTTAGTCCACTTGGTTTTGGATTGTGAGGTATATTAAAGTTATCCCATTAGTGTGTTTCTAGTTCTCCTTGCCTTTCCTGTAGATTACTCCTTAATGAAAATTATTGCTTATTATTGGGTGAATAAATATTAGTATCTGTAGTATCTTCACTGTGAATAGTAGCCTTAAACATTATAAATTAACCTTTTTTATATATTTTAAAGCTTTTTGGTCTCAATTCCACCTTCTTGGATATCAAGATTATGACCTCTGTTTTCAGTTTGTGTTTGCCTGATATATTTTTCTCCATCCTTTTATTTTTAACTCTTTTGAATCTCTTTGTTTTAGGTGTGTCTTGTATTCTGCATAGTGTTGGATTTTGCTTTATTAGCCAATCTGAAAGTCCTTTTCTTTCAATAGGTGAGTTAAGCCCATTTACATCTATTGTTATGATTAATATGTTTGGCCTCAGTTCTATCATGTTGTTTTATTTTTATGCCTTTTGTATCTGCACTTTTTTGTTATGCAGTGGGTTTTATCTGCTTATATGTTCCACTGGTTAACTTTATACTAATACCTTTACATTCCATTAGTCCAGTTTTTTGGATTTAATTGGTTTCTTACATTGAATAATATTGAAATTAGCTTGTAACCTCTTCTTCTCTCTTTCTACTTCTGTCCCAGTATGTTCTAAGATAATATATTTTTATTTTCAGTTAATGTCTATTAGAAAATTATATCCATATGCACTCTTTATTTCTCCACCCCAATTTTTGATAATTATACTATATATATGATATTCTCTCCTTTATAAACATGGTTTAGTTTTGTTCTACAAGTTTATTTATATTTAATGCTCACCACTGATTCATATATTACTGTCTCTCAGTCTCTTTGGTTGTGTGAATGTCCTTTTCTAATAGATTCTTTAGGAAGGGCACACAGGGTCAACGTAACGTGAGTTTTGGCAAGTTTATAATTGTTTGTTGCTTTGTATTTGGAGGTCATTTTGGGTAGATGTAAATTGCTTGACTCATATTCCCCTTCCTTGAGTGTCTTAAATTCGTTATACCACTTTTTTTGGAGGATGGCATTAAGAATTGTTGAAAAATCTGGTGACAGTCTTGGTTTCTTTCCCTTATTAGTGATAGCCTGTTTGCCTGGTTGCCCAAATGATTTTTTTTTAAAGTAGTTTTATCTATAATATAACTCAGTGTTGGCCATGTTGAAATGATTATGATGTATCTTTTCAATATGTAATTTCAAGATTTTATTTTAATTTTAAGAAAGTTCTGGAATTATAGTTTTAATATTTATTTCATTCTATTGTTTGACATTCTTTGCAATCCCTATCACATGTAGGTTGGGTCTTTTTTGCTAATCTTCTGTATGAATCAGTTTCTATTGACTGTTTTCAAAATCTCTTTGTTTCTTTAGAGTTTTTTTAGAGTCAACTGTACAGTATATTTTTACATGTGAACTAGCTTATTCATGGTGATTCTGCATGTATATAGGAGTATATTTATTTAGCCCTTAATTTCAAATGTCAAATGTAAATTAAAAATTGAAACTGTTCAGTTGAATATTATCCTGTTTCTCATAAATCCAAGCTTATTAATTATAAGTAAGTATAAGCATCCATGTCATTATATCTTCTAATGTAGACATTCACAAGCCCCTATGTGTTAGAATACCTATTATTTTGTCCTCTTTTTGTTTATCACAGAAATAGTTATATATAATAATATTTGGCCATAGTTGAATGATTTTTGCTAAGTATATACAATTGTGCAACCTCTGCCCTTACCCTAAACAGTTCCCTTATCCTAAAAAATTCCTATGTCCCTTTGCTCTTGATCACCTTCTTCTGTCCCTGATCACAGAAAGCCATTGATCTGCTTTACGTCACTATTGTATTGCCTTTTCCAGAATTTTGTATAAATGGAATCATTGAGTACATAGCCTTTTCTGTGTAACGTCTTTTATTTAACATAACATTTTTTGAGATTCATTCATGTTATTGAATGTATTAATATTTTGTTCCTTTTTATAGCTCTGTAGTATTTCATGTTATATATATATATATATATATATATATATATATATATATATATAAATAAATAAATAAATGATGATTTGGGTTGTTTCCAGTTTTCAGCCATATGAATAGTGCTGCTAAAAGTGTTTGCACATATGCTTTTATAGGAACATGTTTTTATTTCTCTGAGGTAAATATCTAGGAATAGATGCTTGACAGTATGATAAATGGTGGAAAGTGTTGCCATATTGTTTTTCAAAGTAGCCAAAATGTTTTTCATTCCACCAGCAATGTAGGAGGGAGTTCTAGTTGCCCTGCATTCTCACCAGCACTTGGTATTGGCAGTCTTTTTCACTTTCATCCTTCCAGTGGGTGTGTAGTGGTAGCGCATTGTGGTTTTAACTGGCATTTCTCTGAGAACTAGTGATGTTGAGCATTGTTTAATGTGCTTATTGGCCATTTGTTTATCTTCTTTGGAGAAATCTCTATTCTAAATTTTGTTTTTTTTTTGATTTAACAAAGTTTTGTTTTTCAAATGTACAGTTGGTGGGACCTATTGTTCATGCATATTCTCCAGCAGCTGGGGCATCCCTACCCCTGGTGTTTCTTATATAAATTACTTGAGTTCTGTGCTTTGGAACTAGTTTAATAAACCCTTTACTAAGGAGCTTTTGAAGGGCTGCCCCGGCCAAGGAACCTCGGATCTGCAGTCTCTCAGAGATAATACCTGGGGTTATAAGCTCATAGATGGGAACTTTTTTATGGAATTTGTCTTAGGCGTTTTGTCAAACAAGACTGGGTCATTGAGCTTGTCCTGAACTTTGCCTTTGGACCACTTCTTCTTTTTGGCCTGCTCCCAGCTTTGTTCACTGGGTCTTTGCCTTTCTTGGCTGACTTTTCAGCATCTTTCTTCTTCTTGCCATCCTTTGGTGGCATAGCGAAGCTCTGAGAGCAGTTGCTACCAGGGCAGTCTTGCTAAGATGTCGGTGAAAAAAGAAGTGCTGCTCACAAAACTTTTGATCACTTTTTAATTCATTTTTGGTCATTTTATTGAGTTGTAAGAGTTTTTTTATATATTGTGAATACAAGCTATTTGTTTTGAAAAATTTTGTTTTCATTCTGTGGCTTGCTTTTGTTTTTTCTTAACTAAAACTTTTGAAAAGAGAAACTTTAAAATTATTTAGACCATTTAATCAATTTTTTTCCTTTTATTATTTGTGTTTTTTGGTCTTCATTTGCCTAATCAAATGATACAAATATTTTCTTTAGTATTTTCTTCTAGAAATATAATAGTTTAACCTCTAACATTTAGATCTCTGAACATTTTTGAGTCGGTCTTTATTTACATATGGTATGAAGTAAGGTTTGAGGTTCATTTATTCTATTTACAATATCCATTTGTTCCAGCACCATTTGTTGTTAAAAGGATCTCATCTCCATTGAATTATCTTGGTATCTTTGTTGTAGATCAACCAACCAAATATGGTTGAGTCTATTTATTCAGTTATATGTCTATTCTTATTTCAGTGACATACTGTGAGACATACTGACGATTTTACTGTAAATTTATAGTAAGCCTTGAAATCAGGTAATATAAGCCGTCCAACTTTTTTAAAGTTGTTTTTGTTGTTTTAGGTCCTTTGCTTTCTATGTAAACTTAAAAAAAAAAACTTAAATGGATTTTGGCCTACAGATCAATATGAGAATTATTATTTTAACAATATGTAGTTCTCCTTTCCCTGGAAATGATATATATGTTTACTTATTTAGGTCTTGTTTAATTTCCCATTGTAATATCTTGTTACGTTGTTTATTAAATTTATTTGTAGATATTTTTGTGAATGGAGCTGTTTTCTAAATTTTATTTTCTAATTATGTGGTGTTAGTATAGAGAAATGTAATTGATTTTTGTACATTGATCTTATATTTTATACTTTATACCCTTGCAATTTTCACTTATCAGCCTCATAGCTTTTGGGGGTATTATGTAAGGTTTTCAACACATATACCATCATGTTGTCATGAGTAAAGTTTTTTATCTACCTTTTCAATCTTTATGCCTTTTACTTATATTTATTGCCTTATAGTACTGGCTACGACTCCCAAATAATGTAAGTGAAAGAGGTGTGGTGGACATCCTTGCCTTGCTCTTGGTCTTGGCTAGAAATCTTTGAGTCTTACAAGATATTAAATTAACCTTGTATCCCTGAAATAAACCACATTTGGTCATAATACATATACTTTTAAAATATTGTATTCCATTTACTAATATTTTGTTAAGGAATTTTGTATCCATTTTATGACTGATATTGGTCTATAGTTTTCTTGTGATATCTTTGTCTGGTTTTGGAATTGGAGTAAAATTGGTCTCTTAAAGTAAGTTTGGAAGTGGTCCTCTTTTTTATATTTTCTGAAAAGTTCGTATATAATTCATATCATTTTTCCTTAAATTTTGGATAAAATTCACTACCAAAGAAGCCATTGTGGTTTGAAGGTGTTTGTTTTTTTGTATGTGTGTGGCAAGGAGAAGAAGATTTTAAATTTTAAATTCAATTTGGTTGATATGGAACTGTTCAATTTTTTTTCTTTGTTGAAATTTCTATTTAATCAGCTCTGTTGAGTTTTTCAAGGAATTTGCCTATTTTGTCCATTTGACATATTTGTTCAGTTGTCCATTTATTGACATAAACTTGTTTGTAATAATCCCTCTTATCCTTCCTGTATCTGTAGGAGCTCTTGCTATGTCTTTTTATTTCTGATATTGGCAATTTATCTCTCTCTCTCTTTTTCCTGACCTGGCCAGTCAGAGGTATATCAATTTTATTGATGTTCTCAAAGAACCAGTGTTTGGCTTTGATTTTTTTTTATTGTTTTTCTGTTTTATTGATTTCTGTACTCATCTGTACTATTTTATTTCTTTGGTTTGATTTTGATGTAATTTGCTCTTTTTCCAGTTTCTTAGAGTAAAAGCTTATTTTATTGATTTCAGAGTTTTCTGCTTTTCTAACATAGGCACTTAAAATCATGAATTTCCTTGTAAGCCCTACTTTAGTTGCATTTCACAGATTTTGATAGGTTGTATTTTCTTATTGTTCAGTTCAAAATATTCTCTAATTTATCCTGTAATAATTTGACCCAAAGTTTCTTTACAAGTGTGTTGTTTAATTTACAGATATTTGGGATTTTTCCTAGTTATCTCATATATTGTTTTTTATTTTTAACAATTCCATTTTTGTCAGAGAACATAATCTATAGAATTTCAGTCTTTTGGCATTAACTGAGACTTGTTTTATGGCCCCCAAATATGGTAAATATTCCATATGTACTTGAAAAGAATGTCTATTCTGTAATTGTTGGGTGATGTGTTCAAATCTATGTCTTTGCTGATTTTTGTCTAATTTTTCTATGAGTTGCTGATAACAACTAATTGTAGTCTTTAACTATGACTATGGGATTATCTGTTTTTCTCTTTAAATCTGTCAGTTTTTGCCTCATGTGTTTTGAAACTCTATTATTGGGTTCATACTCATTTATAACTTATGATTTCTTATTGAATTATCAATTTTATCATTATGAAGTATCTTTTTTATCCTTGTTAAGATGTTTTGTTTTGAAATCTATTTATCTGATATTAATAATGCTAATCCAGCTAACTTTTGCTTGTTGTGTAAGTGGCATATATTTTTGCTTCATTTTCTTTCAACCCTTTAAAATTTTCTATTGGCTTCTTAGGTATGGTCATTTGTACCTTTAAGTAAAGGTTGCCCTAGCAATTACAATGTACATTGTTGATTTTTCACAGTTAACACACAGTTAATAATATACCACTCTATTTAAAATATAGAAATCTTGCAGCTTTATATGCCCACATCCCTCTTCATTTTATAGTTGTTATGATAACATTATGATTTTAATTTTAAAGTGATATGGTTAATAAAGGAATTAAGAAGAAAAAATAAAATATTTTCCTCTTGAGCCCCAAAATTTTCTTTAGCCTTTTTTTATAGTGTAGCTCTGCTAGTGACCAAATTTCTTAGATTTCTTTGTCTGAAAATGTCTGTATTTTGCTTTTATTTTTGAACAATATTTTTGCTGAATGTAGAACTCTATTTTGACAGTTTTTTTTTGTTCCATTTGGCCTTCATGGTTTCAGAGGGAAATTCAGCCATCAATTGTCATATATTTGTAATATGTATGTAATATATTGTTTTGTCCTTGCTGCTTTCAAGATATACTGTTTATCTTTGGCTTTTAACAGTTTGAGTATCATATGGGCTTCTGTTGGCATAGGCTGCATGACATTTATTCTGTTCAGTGTTTGCTTTTCATTTTGTGTGTAAAAATTTGTTTTTTTAAGATCAAATTTGGGAAATCTTTGGCTATTGTTTCTTTAAATATTTTTTCTGCCCCATTCTTTCTGTCGTCTCCTTTGGTATTCCAATTACACATCTTTAGTTTTACTGTTAGATGTTATGTAACAGGTCTCTGCGGCTCTGTTCATTTTTTTCCTCAATTTTTTTCTCTCTGTTCTTCAACCTTGAAAACCTTATGTTGATCTATTTTCAAGTTCATGTAACTCTTTCCTCTGTCAGGTTCCATTTGGCTTAGTCTATCCAGTGAATTTTTTTATTCATAAATTCATGTTTTTCAGTTTAGAATTTCCATCTTATTCCTTTTTTATTATTTTTATTTTGTGTTGGGATTTCTTATTTCTCGATGAGCACTTCATTTATTGAAAGCATGTTTTGTTTTACTTCACTGAGGATAGTGATAGTAGTTGTATATACCTGTCTCTTGCAACATCTGTTTCATTTCATGGTCAAACTAGAATGATTTTCTTTTTTTCTGAGAATGCGTTTCATTTTCTTGGTTGTTTGTATGTTGGATAAATTTGAACTGTATTCTGGACATTATAAATGTTAAGTTGTGGAGACTTTGGATTCTATTATTTCTCACTGATGAATAGTTTTTCCTTGATTTTAGTAGGTCATTCTCTTGGCTGGGCTTGAACCATATAAACTCTGTTGTTTATGCTCTGTTCAGATCTTTTGCCTTGAGCTGGATTGCTTTGAATCTGCTTTTTATCTGTGTGGTTAAGGGGTCACTCAGAGAGGTGGATATTCACTCTGCTGGTCCCCTTGCTCTTGAGGGATTTTCCCACTTGCTTCAATATTTGCAGTTTGCCAGCTTTCCTTTTCTGATTCCTTGTGTCAGAAAGACTGTGGGCCTTTCTGTATCTGCCCTCACCACTCATGTGCATGCTGCATGGACTGCACTTAACCCCAGGCTAAGCACCACTGACGGGCGTCCTCTCATAGAGCTGCCTTTCTCCTCTTCTCCTTGGCAGCTGGAACTCCCTCTCGGTCTGTCTCTCCATTCTCCTGTGCTCCCACGCAGTTGCTTTTTCATCATGTCCAAGCTTTGTGGTTGTTTTCTGTGAGACAAGGAGGAAGAACTGTTGGTAGAAGTTTCTTTTATCATAACCAGAAACCTCTTCATTTCTTTTTTTTTTTCCAAAATACATTTCATTAAATTTATTAGGGGTGATATTGGTTAATAAAATTATAAAGTGTCAAGTGTACCATTCTATAATACATCATCTACATATTGCATTTTGTGTTCACCACCCAAAGTCTTCTGTCACCATACTGTCATCTGTGTCTGTGAGTTTTTGTTTATTTGTCTTACTTGTTCATTTGTTGCTTTCAGTTTAATACCCTACATATAGGTGAAATCATATGGTTCTTGACTTTTTCCGTGGGACTTGTTTTGCTTAGCATGATAGTCTTGAGATCCATCCATGTTGTCACAAATGGCAGCATTTCATTTTTTTTCTTATGGCTGGGTAACATTCCATGTGGTATACATATACCACATCTTCTTTATCTAATCAACTATTGGAGCTCACTTTGGCTGCTTCCATGTCTTGACCACTGTGGATAATGCTGCAGTGAACATAGTGGTACCTGTATCTTTGTGAATAGATATTTTAAAAAATTTGGGGTAGATACCCAGAAGAGGGATTGCTGGGTCATACGGTAACTCCATTCCTAATTTTTTGAGGAACATCCATACTGTTCTTTATTTATTTTTAATTTTTAAAGATTCCTCTTTTTCATGTTTTATTTTTCATAAGCATTTTTCAGTGTTTATTTTAGTGTTTCTATTGATTGAGTCTTCCTTTTAAAAAAGCTTCTTTATTTCTAATTTTCTCTGTAGTTCTTTCACCTTCCTTTTAGAAACCTCTCTTCTCTAGTCACCTAATTTCAGTGTGTTTAGTAACACAGTTTTAATCATTTTCTCAATTTCTTTTAAATTTATTTTGAAATATGAAGTTATACTTTTCATCTGTTTAGTGTTCATTTCTCTGCTTCTTATTCTCTTTCTCTTATGAAATTCATATGGGATTTTCTCATGTTCATTTTTAAAGTAAAATAAATTTCCCTGTAATTTTAGGAGGGAAGGTTAGGTCAGGATAACGCTAGGGCTCCTCTTCTATTTTCTTGTTTTGCAAAGTGATAAAAATATTCTGCTGTTCTTTCTGATACTGGCTTTCTTTGGTTTCTTTCCCCACTTTTATTTGGACTTTATTTCTCCTTTGCATCTAATATCCTTACACTGTTCAATGGGGATATTATTCTCAGCAGTTTCTTCTGAGCACAACACTTTACCTTGAAGGTAACCTTGGTTTGTTAATCTTTAGGTTTGAGAATCTGCTTTCTCACTATAGATCTTATTACCTGAAGGACCCTCTCCTTGTTTTGACTTCTGTTTTCAGAATGGACCACCACAATTCCTATGAATACCTGTGGGCGATTTGGAGGTTCCCCTATTCCTATCTTCTAGCATGGATGCGGATACCACATGGGCGTGTAGTTGTCAGAAGTTTGTCCCCATCCTCTGATAAATGGTTCACAGGGCTACCCTGCCACCTAGGTTTGTTGTAAATATTGTCAGGCAGTCTTCAGGTTGTTATCTTCCATGATCAGTCTATTTTTAGTTGAGGGGCTTGAATTCTTGAGAACCCCTTCTGTACTCGTCACTGAGCAAGGTCCAGTGTGAGTCCAGGGAGAGCAGGGTTCACCACAGTTGGAGCTTTTGGTAGATGCAGAAATGTGAGCCAAGTACTGGCCTTCTGGTAAAAATATGGTTGGGGAGTGGGTTACTCTGTATTTTCTGCTTCAGCTCAAAATGACCTACCCCTAGTTCTTAGAAACAGGTCGAAGGATAATTATTTGGGAGTAAAACAAACATCCTCAGACTGTGGAACAGAGTAGGAACTTCATTAGTTTAAGAACAAGTAAGAACTGGGGGCTTACTCACCCAGGTTTCTGCCTTAGCTTAAAAACCCAATATATTGGGTGCAGGGCTCTTGGTGATGACAGCTTTCAACAGTGTGTCTCTTGAACCACAGTGCTCTGATCGTGACTGATTGCTCTCTCTGCCTGATGCACATCTGGGTCTTTCCCAGGAGAAAGGATGCATGGGAAATACATTTTTTGATACCTTGCATGTCTAAGCATGTCTTTATTTTTAATTTACAGTTTGCCCGAATACAGATTTCTGCTTTGAGAATTTTTTTTCAGGGTCTTAAAGGCCTTGCTTCATTATTATCTTGCTTCCAGTGCTGCTTTTGAGAAGACCAAAAACGCTTTTGATTCCTAGTCTTTTCTAAGTGATGTAAATTGTTAAACATCTCTAGAAGCATATAGAACCTTTAGTTTGTCACCAATTTTTGACATTTCAGAATGATGTGCCTTGTTATGTGTCAATTTCTATTTATTGTGGTAGGCCTTTTTCATCTATTTTTTATTTTCTTAATAATTTTGTTAATTATATTTTTATATTCATTTATTTATGTATATTTTTTAATCTTTCAATGACAGTCAATATTAATTATTATATTAGTTTCAGGTATACAGCACAGTGGTTAGACATTTATATAACTTACAGATTGACCCTGCCGATATCTTGAACCCACCTGACACTGTCTATATTATTATAAATTATGGACTATAATCCCTGTGCTGTACTTTACATTCTCATGACTATTTTGTAACTGTCAATTCATACTTCTTACCTTTCACCTTTTTCACCCAGGCCTCTCACCTACCTCCCATCTGGCAATCACCACTTTGTTTTCTTGTTAAAAATTTTAACCTCTTTAGTTTTGCTCTTGCCTTTTCTGGAGATACTTTTATTCTGATGTTGGACTTCCTGATTGATTATTTCTCTCTTTTTTTGCTTTCTTTCTTTTTTTTTTTCCTGTACTTTAGGGGAAATGTCCTCCTCACCTTCCTTTTCTAGCCCTTTTATTGATTATTTAAGTCTAGGATCATATTTTAAATTTGCAAGGACTCTTTTGTGTGTTTGTTAAAGAGTAAGTATCTTACCTTTCTGATATTGATAATAGTTTTTAAAAAAGGGTTTTTTCCTCTGATACAGATTATTTTCCTCCAAGTTGATTTTCTGTTCCTTCCCATCTGGCTTCCATGTTAGAGGCTTTACTTAGATGGCTGGCCATCCTTGGTTGTCTTCATGGTTAATGGCTGGGACTACAGAACTGACCTGAGCATGCTGGTGGGCCATTTATTTGGAAACCCCTAATGTCACTGTCATTAGGCCTTTCCTCTTTGATTGGTTAGGTTCACAGAAGGAAGGAGGAATAAAGAGGATTTCAATCGCTAGCCAGAGGGTAAAGATCTGGCTGCTAGGGCAGGCTAAGGGTGGCTTGGCCCTGTATTCAGTATTCATAATTCAAATACCCACCAAATTTCCTTGGTTTAGGTAGGTTACCCCTGTCTTCAACTGTGTTTGGTTTCTTCCATTCCAGAGACCCTCTGGTATATATTCTCTTTAGAGAGTAAATTTCAGATTTACTGAGCTGGGGGGAGGTGTTCCCTCAGGCTTGTGAGGTAGGGGAGGGAATTTAGGGATCCAGTTGCTTCTTAAACAGCTGTCAGCCAACCCCTCTTTGTTTTCAAGCTTTCATTCTTGTTCCACACCTCTAGTGCAGAGTGTTCTGCTGCTGCCAGTTCCATGCCTTTTGAGACTTCTGAGATGCGTATCATTAGTTCTCAGCTTTCCTTGCTGCTGACCTGGGATTCTACTTTCTCTGGTCTTCCAAGCCAATTGCTACTTGTCTTTTGGCTTTCAAGCTTTCAGAATTATGTTGCTGTATGCTTTCTTGTCTATTGTTTCTCTCTTCTTTAAAAGATTCTTTTACTGGAGTTTGCTGACATTTTAGGTGTATATAATTGAGATGATTGTGTTCACATTGTAGTCTTAACCCAGAAACTTTCTCCCATTTTTTCATGTCTAGCATCTTCTCATTCTTTATATCTTAAATATGATCTCTTATGAGAGGCCCTCCCAAACTGCCCTGTGTAAAGTAATTATTTCCTATCTCCTTCTTCATTCTCTATTTTAACTCATCGTATGGTTCTTTTTTTCCCCCGTATAGTTCCTTATAGACCTTTAAAACAGTTTTTTTTTCCCCTTTTTGATAATCTTTGATGCTTTATCATAAACATCATGAGATCAGGGGTTGTAGCTGTCTCATGCCATGTTTATCTCCAGTATTTGGCACATAGTTTACCTTCAGTAAATATTTTCTGAATGAGTAAAATATTAATTTATATGTAGACTGCATGACTTTTTGAAATTGGTAAAAATTTCCTCCATTTTTTTAAGTATAGAAAAAGAAGGGCAGGGAGACAAACTAGCATGTAGGATTGTTGTGAGGTTTACAAATGTTAATAGGATTGATTAAGTACTTAGAATCGTGTGTGGCACATAGTAAATACTAAAGAAATATTATATTTTTAAGAGTCTTAAAGTCTCTAAAGAGTTATGATATTATATTTAGTTGTTCAGTTTTGATCAAGTTAGAGAAAAAAAATCATTGTAGGATGGACTGAATTGTTCTTGAGAGTTGTGTAGTATGTTCTGAGTCAGCACACTTGAATTTCAACTCCAGGTTGATCATGAATCTTAACTTGGACTTTAGCGCTGTCGTGGAAGAGACTGTACCTTAATAGGAAAGTAGAATCCGAAATATTTCAGAGTTTGTCTGTGTGGCCAGACATTTAGATTTCAGGATAGTACTGTTTATAATTCATCTTCTTTTTAGGCAGTTCTGGGATATCTGCATCTTCTTAAGGAGTATAATTTATTTTTGGTGCAATCATTTTCTTTTGATATGCAACCACATTGATTGGACAGATGGTTGATAATTTAAATACGTCTTAAGTACTGCACTTAGATATGGAAACTTAAAGAATGATTTAGACTCATCAGCCTCTGTATATCTCTGAAATTATTTAATTTCTACCAAATAGCTCTTCAGTTCCTCAAAAATCTATGATTATAAAGAGCTCAGTAAAGTTTAGCAATGAGAAATTAAAACATTCTCTAGTTTTTATTTGCTGAATTTATATATCTGGGTTTATACTTCCTGAACAAATCAAAAATACTCTCATTTCCCTATTCCCTGCCCCACCCAGTCCTTGCAGTTTCAACTATAGTAGTATTCAGATGTCTTGTCACACCAGGAAGAAAGAATAAGCTTGTGTGTCACACTTTGGATGGGATGAGAGGTACTTAAAATTTGGCCTCTTATATTCTTCAATTTCAAAATCTTTTTTTTTTGCATATAGTAAATTTAATTGTTTTCATACATTTGACCTAATTCTCAATTTCAAAATCTTGATCTTGATCCCAGTAAATTTTTAAAAACAAGTTTTTATAACCTACCTCAATTACATGAAAATAAAACATAGCTCCGTGTTACATTTCAAATTATTACTAATATCCAATAAGCACTCAACTTGCAGAAAATTCACTGCCTTTATCACTTTCTCCATCACACCATGAAATGAACTAACTTTCACAGTTTCTAGCGCAAGTTCAGGGTGATAGAAACCAGAACAATTGTCTTCTCCTTTGACTTGAAAAAATTATTTTTCTCCTTTTCTTAATTGCAAGTGGCTCATCTTTGGCAAATAAAGCATCTCTATGTTAACACTTTTTCCAATTGGCAAGTGGTTAGATCTCACTAATTCATTCATGAAAGCATTGGATGATTTTAGGTATCTATGGTTTTTTTTTTTTTTTTAACATGCTAACAGTGCAAAGTGGGTTGCAACTAGTTCAGTTGTTTCTCGTTATAGGTGGCATATCAGAGAGTGGCTCTATTATTTACCTTCTGTTTGACTTTGAACAGATTACCTCTCTAAGCCTTGATTTTCTCATCAGTAATATGTGAATAATGATAATAATATTTTTATGTTTACTGGCACAATATAAACATTCAGAATTTAGAATTATTACTGTGTTAAGACTGTAATTTCAGGGATCATTTTAATAGAATTATTACTGTGATTATTATGCCCTGGAAGATGAGAATTGTATCTCTTTATTTTTGATTTACTTGTACCTCTCAGTGCCTAGCACATTAGTGAGTGTTCAATCAATATCTGGTGACTGAATAAGAACACTAATATCTTTCCCTTCACCTTTGCTGCTTAACTTTTGCTTAATGTATAAAATTCCATAGAACTCTTGACATTCTTTTTCACAAATTGCTTAAAAATGTAACTGAATAATGTATGTGGAAATGCTCTGAAAATGTAAATGGCTATACATATGTAATCAATTGATGATGATGATGATGATGATGGTGGTGGTGATGATGGTGATGATGACAGTGGTGGAGTCACTTGCTGAAGAATGGGAGTGTTCTTTGTTGACCTCTCCTGTCTCCTGAAAGTGCCAGGTAAAGTTTGCCACCTGGAACTAAAGCCAACTGAAGAATAGCTATGTAAGTATATAAGTATTTAGAAGAATTAACAATGAAATTTGTGACATTTGGCTTTCTTTTGCTTTTGAGGGGAGATTTGACTGTTTTGGCTCTCTGAAACTATGTATCCTTTTCTGTCACCATTCATTTGTATCTTTTATGAGGTTTTGCTTTCAGTTAAAGAGGACGACTATCCTCAAAGATGGAGGATTATTCTTTGATGAAGGATTTTCAAAGAACTCTGGTTTCTCACTGGAACTTCCAAACAAGGCATATGGCATTGTTCTCCCCTTATCACCATTTCTGAATATCTTTATTATTAGCTATATTTATTTTAGTTTTTTAAAAAGATGATTCTCCGAATCTAGAATTGGATTTCAGTACCAAATGCACTAGTAGATTGTGTGTGTGTGTGAGGAGGAGGAGGAGGAGGAGGAGGAGGAGGAGGAGGAGGAGGAGGAGGAGGAGGAGGAGTGTGTGTGTGTGTGTGTGTGTGTGTAGGGGGTTATGCTTGCTTTTGTTGATGAGAGATCACTGCTGTGTTTTCCTAACTCCATAGGTTATTCCATTTTAAAGGGCAGAGTATTGGATTGGGAAAAGGGAAGGAAAAGATTCTCACTTGTTATTGCTAAGTTGGTAGCGATTTATTATCTACTATGTGTCAGTCATTGTGCTAAGTAGTTTATACGTGTAAAAATTTTAAATCCCCATTTTATAGACTAGGGAATTGAGGCTCAGGGGAGTTCATTACCCAAGTTCTCATAGCTAGTAAGTAGAAGAGCCCAGATTCATCTGACACCTGGGTTTTAGTTTTAGTTGACTCTAATTTTCTGTATGCTCTGAACTCTTGGTTCCACCATTTTCCACCTCTAAAATAGATTGTGTGTGTGTGTGTGTGTGTGTGTGTGTGTGTGTGTGTGTGTGTATGTGTGAAAAGTTCCACCTGTTGGGGTGGGGTGAGGAAGAGTGTTGAGGCAGCCTTTGTAGTAACTGCAGAAAATTACAGATGTATAATGAAATAAATGACGAAAGGCTTAGAGAAGCTGGAACATGGGGGCAGATGTGGTACCAAAGAGGAACCACAGGACCTTAATGCTGTGTTCTTGTGGCCTTCCTTAAGAGTCTGATTAGTGCAAGTTATAGTTATGACACTGGAAAGGAAGGAGGAATGGGTACACATGGAATTTGTAAAACGCCCCTCACAAATCTTGTTTGGCTCCTCATATGAAGGAATTTTTTTGTTGATTTTATTGGATATGATAGTATTGTGATTATGTTATAAAAATCTTTATTAGTCAGAGATTATACTATTATAATATTATAACAATATTAGGAGTTCAAGTTGTGTCCTCAAATTGGGTAGTAGCCTGAGCACCTTCTCAGGGGTTGTCTATGGTTCTTATCCCACAGAGGAATGAAACCTAACTCATTCTGAATACAACAGGGCCAGTTTTAGCTATGCTATAAACCTTGTATATTTTCTGCTTTTCTACCTAAAATTATTTTTCCCAAAATGTCCTTCCTAGGGGTGTGTCTCTCTGAAGGGTGTTTCACTTTCCTTCATTTAGAAGTTCATAGCTTTAATCCTCAAAGACTGAGGACTGTTTATATTCCTCTGCCCTGACTATTCTCTGAGCTGGTCCAGTGAGACTGGGGCACTAGTCAACCTATGACTGTAAAGCCATGCCTGGTTTCTCACACAGTTGGTTACTTAGAGTGAAGCTCTCTGTCTGCCCCTCAGACTTTTGGAATAGGTCTTCCTTGCTCACTCTCCATCCTTGCAGGCATGAGGCCATCCTCAGCCCTCAGCTGGCTTTCAGTCATACCAGCTCCATACCCCAAATGGCTAATGACAGAACAGTGGACTTTGGAAGAAAGTGATACAAGTAGTTCTTGCAATACAAATTGTTCTTCCTATAAGTAGTAGGAAGAAGAAGTAGAAGGAACTTTAGTATCATATCCAAGATCCAAAACTAGGCCATGAAAGGAGTATAACTTTTTAACTGCTTTGTTGTACCAAGAATCATGTGTTATGTGAATTAATCAGTTCATTCATTTGTCAAACATTTATTTGGGATGAGACACATTAAATGCTGGGTATTTGAAAATAGACCATTTTTGATCTTAAGGATTTGATAGCCAATAGAAGAGATAGTGAATGAGTTAATAATTATAGCACATGGTAGTAACTGCTATGATAGAGGGAAGCCCTGTGGACTATGAAAGTGTGGAGGAGAAGCATCTAATGCAGCTTGTGGTACGGAGGGTTAGTTATCAACAGCAGATGATAGGGAGGGTTAGTTACCTACAGTAGATGGTAGTTAGGGTTAGTTATCTACAGCAGAAATGGTTATAGCTGAGCTTTGAGGAATTCTTAGGAGGTAACCAGGCAGAAAAGTACAGATTGCATCCCCGTAGGGAAAATATTATGTGCAAAACCATGGAAGGGTAAGAGCATTGTAAATTGGGGTTTCTGCAAGTCAGTAGGGCTGAAGCATGGTACATATGGAAAAGACAGAAGATGAAGCTTGACAGATGAGCAGGAACCCGTTCATGCCACACTCTATGCTAAGTTAATCGGATTTCAACCAGCAGGATGTGAGGAAAATTTGCATTTTATTTTGAAAATTTGCATTTTAGAAAGATACTTTTGATGCCATGTAAAAAAAAGAGTCAGAAGAGAATAGGTCCGGATGTCACATCAATAATCTAGGAAAGAGATTGTCCGGGCTTTAATTAAGGTGATGTAAGATGTAAAGTGATGGAGAAAAGAACAAATTTTAGAGATGATTTCTAAGTAGAACCAAGTTGACTGGAAAGTAGAATGTTTTGGATATAAGAGATACTTTGAGACACACAAAAGTAGTGAGTTAAAACAGATATTCAGGGTGATTAAGAAAGATGTTTGATTCATTACTGATCCTCTAATCAAGAGAAGAAATGAAAAAGGTACTAGGCATAATTTTTACTTTAACCATTGCGGTGAGTATTTATAGCAATCCAAAATTTTAAAGTACTCTTTATTTATGTCTATCATTTCTTAATGAAAGGTTAGAATGAAGAGAAGATGCATAATTTAAAAAGAGGCAATGACAGCAAATCCATAAAACCTTGGATTTTATGTAGTGGAAGAAGACACTAATAAAAAATTAGATAGAATTAGGATGTATGCTTTTATATCTATAGCATTACTAAACAATCTTTTCAGAAAATGTGGGCAAGTATTATTTTAATTTCTCATTTGGCAAACAGAACAAAATAAACAAACAAGTGAATAACACCTGAGGCTCAAAGATATTAAATGATTTGCTTCAGGTCACACGTAGCTGTAGGTGGGAACTCACACTGATCCCAGAGCTCTGAGCAGGGCATTATGTAACTGCAGGACATTGTGATAACTCCAGGACATTCATTCGGTATGGTTAGGGTCTGAGACATAAAAAGCAAATTGAGTGGCCTATTTGAGAAAAAAAAAAAGAGAGAAAATACTGAAATTGCTAATGAAGAACCTATAAAAACCTTTGACATATATCAGTTGAAATGATTAGTTGGAGTTCTATTGGAATGAGAGATGGTAAAAGAATAAATTATGGAAAAGAGTTCTGCATTATTTACATATCATACAGATTTTACCTGGAAATTACTTATTCATGTCAATGAAATTAGAATTGTAAAGAACTTATTTAGAGAACATTGATGGGGTATAGGATAGCTGACACTTAAATTTTCATTTCATTTCAACCACTGTGTTAAGGTTGACTCTCTGCTATGTACTTAGCTTTGTGACAGGTTCTAAGGCGGTTACGAATGATAATAAGGTAGTTCTGTCCTCAAAGATCTTGAAGTGTTGTTAGGGATAATAGATTTGCAAACATGAAACTAATTTAGAACGATACAGAACAGTTTATCATCAGTGAAAAATTTATACAATGAAGTGACAAAAGTTTTGAGGCAGATGCTGAATAGTTAGAGAAGCAAGACAGTGATCACACCTAGAGTTAGTTAGAAGGCTTCATGAATGGTGTGATTCTTAAGATGGGCCTGGAAGGATCAAAGGGAATTGATTTTTTTAAGAAAAAATGCTTGGGACTGGTGAAGTAAACAAGTTTCATTTTGTGTTTTCTATAAAAAAAATTTAGTCTAATATTTCATCTGTTCACAGTGTTAATGAAATATTGGAGAGACTCTAAATGTCATGCACTAGAATAAGAGAAGTATTAATATTTCATGCTGTACCATACAATTAAATATTATTTAGTTAGTAAAAATAAATAAAGAATGAATGTGGCCTGGTAGAGAAGTCTGGCTTGTAGCCAGTTAAACTAAACTATCAGTTCTACCATGTACCAGCTTTGTGCCTTTGGGCAAGTCATTATTTTTGAGCTTTGGTTTTTTTGAGCTTTGGTTTATTTAACTTTAAATGGAAATGATAATAACCACTTTGAAAAATTATTGTGGTCCATGGCCATGCTACCCTGAACAAGCCGGATCCTGTCTGATCTCAGAAGCTAAGCAGGGTCGGGCCTGGTTAGTACTTGTATGGGAGACCAACTAGGAAGACCAGGTGCTGTAGGCATTAAAAAAAATTTTTTTAAAAATAAGAGATTGTAAGCTGACAAGGTCTTTGCAATCTGTGAGGTCAACCCTAAAAAAATTATTGTAAGGATTGAAGATAATGTATATAGAGCACCTGATAAATAAATTAAAAAAATAGTGGCTATTCAATAATCATTATTATTCATGTGTATACTACTGGTATGTGAGAAATACTGTCTTTCTGAAATGAAATTCTCAATTATAATCAAGAGCTTTTAAATGAATATTTTCTATTTGACTCAATAATTCTACAATTAAAAAATTATTCGAAGGATATAACTAAAAATGTGTGCACATATTTAAAAGGATATTCTTTGCAGCATCAAATAGAATAGAAAGAAATAACCCAAAATTTCACAAACAGGTGTTTGGTGAAATGAATTATGATTCATTTACATAAAAGGAAATTATAAAGCCATTAGAATGATGATACAGAAATGTACTTCTGATATAGAAAGTGAGAAAAGCAGATTCTAAAACTATATATAGCAAAATCCTATTTTTGTGAATGTATATTTTTGCAGTGAAAATTTTCTAGAAGGATAATACACCAAAATATTAACTGAAGTTGTATCTGAATAGTGGGCCTTTAGGTGATTTTAGTTTTCTTCATCATTCTTACTGGATTTTTTCCTTTCATGGTCATGAGCATAGATAATTCAAAATTTAAAAATCAGAATGAGTCATGCTTAAAAATATTTAGTGACATTTTAAAGAAAAATGTTTTAAAACTTATGTATTATACAATCTCAGTTTTGTTAAAATATTCTTATATCTTTGCCTAAAACGAATGACTCGATTTTTCTTTTGTGGTTTTTTTCTCTCAAAATGTAGCAAAACTGTGAAGAAATCGTGTAGATAGGACGAGTAGCAAAGTAGAAGTTTTAGAGATTAGACTTGTGTATGCTTGGATAAAAATCATCACTTTCTCAGATTCTCCCTCCCCCCTTTTCCCCCGTGTGTGTGTGTGTGTGTGTGTGTGTGTGTGTGTGTGTGTGTGTGTGCGCGCGTGCATCACAGCTTTATCAGTGGGCTTCCTTGGACATTTTCTTAAAGAAACAAAGTCGAACCACTGCCAATATCTACTTTCTCCTATCCCTTCTTTTCCTTTCATCCTTACTGGGACCCAGCATTCAGCACCCACTAGTCACTGGGCAGATACAGTGGTGAATAGGAGACAGTTCTTGGAACCTCCATTCACTTGGGAGAGATAGTCAACAATCACCCAAATAACTGTGCTAACTACTGTGAAAAAAAAACAAAACAAAACAGGAATTATAACAGAGGAAAATGGGGGTGGAGGTCAGGGAATCAGTTTAGACAGGGAAATCAGCAAAGACTTCCATAGGAATGTGACATTTCAAGGCAGCCTTAAAGTTCGAGTAGGAGTTAGCCAGACAAAATGTGGAGGGAAGAACTTATTAGGAAGAAGGACAAGCACATATAAAGATTTTTAGGCAAAGATAGCTTTGTATGTCTGGCTCTTGTGGTATAACATGAGGTTGGAAAGTAGGCAGAAACCTGGTATAATATGTTAAGGATTTTAGGTTTTATCCTGAGGGCCCTGGGAAGCCACTGAAGGATTTGTAAAAACCCATTTATATTTCAAAAGGATTTCTGGCTGCTTTGAGGAGAAAGAACTGGAGACAACAAGGGAGAACCGGGAAGATGAGTTCAGAGGCTTTTTAGAATTGATCTGATCGGGAAATGATGGTGCCAGAAGTGATAGTGAAGATAAAGAACAGAAGACAGTTTGGAGGTATATTTTGGTGGTAGCACTGAAGGGTCTTAGTGACAGATTGGATTAAGGGAGTGAGGGAGAAGGAATAGGTGCTGTCAAAGATGATTTTCAGAATACTTTGTTGGAGTGACTTGCTGGATTTCATAGGTGGTGGAGCAGGGGTGTTTTGGGGGGTGAAGGAAGAGATAAAAACTGAGTGCTGGACATGTTTGCTTTATGATAGCTATAAGATTTCCAGTGGTGAAATTGAATAAATGAAGTCTGTGACTCAGAAGAGCTACCCATCTAGGGTGGAGATGTAGTCAAGAGTAAGTGGCACAGACAACACTGAAAGCCTTGTGGATGGATGGGATTGTCTGTGCAGAGTATTTGGATAGAGACAGATGGAGAGTCTAGAGATGAGCCCTGAAGAATTCCAACATTAAACATAAAATAATGGGGGAGATGGCAAAGCACATTGAAAGGGATATACTAAGGAGATGGGAGGAAGACGAGGAGAATCTGGGAAGCCAGTGGGAGAGTTTCAAGGAGGGAAGGGTTAGCTGTGTAGAATGTGCTGAAAGGTCTGGTGAAATGATGACTGGGAAGTACCTGTTGAGTCTGGCAACACAGAGGCTCAAGATGATGGTGAAAAAGCAGATTCAGTGCAGTGGTGGAGGTGGAAACCAGACTGGGGTGAGTGGAAGAAAGCATTGGGAGTGATGGAGAGATAAGAGAGTGTACACAACATTATAATCTTGGCTCTGAAGAGAGATGCCAATAGCTGGAAGGGAATGTCAAGTCTACCAAGAGTTTATTTGGTTTCCCTTTCACAAATATTATTTGAATGCTTATGGCAGTGATTTAGTAAGGAGAGAGGGATTAGTGATGTAGGAGAGATGACTGGTGGATGGAGAGCAATAGTGGTGCGATTGATGTTTGATGGGAGAAGGAAAGAAGGAGATGCAGGTAGCCTTTTGATATCTACTATATGTTGAATGTATGCCAGGTACTATGCTGAGTGATTGGCACAGTGAGTGATTTATTATTCACAATTGCCCCGTGAAGTTGGTATGATTACAGAAGAGGAAACTGGGGTTAAGTGGAGATAGAGCAAAAATCTTAATCCAGAATTGTTTGATTTCAAAGCTCAGCCTTTTAGCTCTTATAGTTGTATAGGATTTCTTCTATGACGGCATATTAGTCAGCCTGCTAGGGCTGCAATAACAAAGTACCACCGACTAGGTGATGTAAACAACAGAAATTAATTTTCTCGCTGTCCTGGAAGCCTGTAGTCCAAGATGAAGGTGTCGGCAGGTTGGTTTCTCCTGAGGCCTGTCTCCTTGGCTTGCAGATGGCTGTCATCTCTCTGTGTCCTCACTTGGCCTTTTCTGTGTGCACAGGCATCCCTGGCATCTCTCCTGTGTCCTAATCTCCTCTTCTTATAAGGACACCAGTCAGACTGGATTAGAGCCCACTCTAAGAGCCTCATTTTAATTTAATCGCCTCTTTAAAGAACTTATCTCCAAATACATTTTGAAATTAGGACTTCAATATATGAGTGTGTGTGTGGGGAATTCAATTCACAACAGATGGCTTCTATTTTCTTACAGTGTAAGGAAAAGAGTAGGTTTGGGAGGAATATTGAAGAGCGGGGAGAAGGATGAAACAGTGTTTGTCTTAGGGTCAGTTGAGGTGGGGGATAATTTATTTACATCCATCCAGCCTGATTATCTTGGGTTTCTGCAGCAATATTCGGGTACACGGTTGGAGGAAAAAACAAGAACTGCGTGCTGCAATGAGGCTGCTGGGTGCTCACGCAGGCTTGCTAACCAGCCAAGTGACCATCTCTTCTGTGCGAAGGTGAAATGTAAATGAGTTATCTTCAGCACAGTTACAAATTACAATATGTCAGGGACCTTTCTGGCTGTTCTTAAACAGTCGAGAATATGAAATTAGAGAAATCTATGCCTGCTAAGATTTCGTTGCATTCCCCAATGCAGAAGTTAGCAGGAACATTTTTCCAGCCATTGTTATAGATTGTCTTTCATGATCGCTCACCACTACCTTTGTTCTTTTTCTCCCTCCTTCTTTCTTCCTTCTTTTTTTTCATCTTCACTCATCAATATTTATTGAGCACCTACTAGATGTCTGGCACTAGGAATAAAGAGTCAACAATCTGGTGTGAGAGACAAATATGTATATATGCAAAGAACCTCCAAGTGAGAAGTGTTATTATTGAAGTAATAATTCATTTGTTCATTTATCTCACAAATATCTCGAGTGCCTACTAAGTGCCAGGCAGTGTGTTAGGCTTGGGATAGAGACATGAGTAAGATATAGTTTCTGCCATCAAGAAATTTACCACCTGGTATAGAAAAATAATCAGGTAAGTAAAATATGTGACATTTGTAAAATATTAAAAGATCTCAAAGAAGGGTGTGACTCTTGTCTGCATTTCCTTGCATGTTGAATACCCATTGAAAGGAGTCATTACTGCATTTTAACAAAAAGAACAATAAAAAGAACATTTCTAAATGCTTACTTTCGTTTTGTAGTGACAGTTTTGTAGCTCTTGAATGATGAGCGAGCTTTGAGTTGGGGGATCCATGCCTTTTCTCCCCATTTGAACTTATTGTCCACAACCTGCACTATCAACACCTTTTTTAGGTGGTGGAATGATTAACGGTATTTCCTGAAATACTCAACAGGAACCTGCTGAACATTAAAGCTTGAAATAAGTCACAGTCACAAAGCATTAACTGTGATGCTGGGTGAGCAGAAAACATAAACTGGCCTAGCACATACCTTAAATATTTGGGACTTGGAACCACGTATTAATGTGGGAGTAAGGTGATTGAAAAAAATGATGAATGGCAGATCAAAAATGCTGAGAGGAAAATGGATTTTTGTAGATTGTGTAATTCAAACATTTTCAAGTATCACTTATTTTTACCTTATCTCAGGAAACAAGTTTACAACCAGACACTTATGGGCTTAATTGAGATGATGGATATAAACTTGTTTTCTTCAGAGGTGATATGCTGTACACACTCAAGGTATTATTATCTGCAGCCTAGACTTATTTTTCTGGGAAAATGCTAACCATATTATGGAAATGTATAGGTAGTAAGAGGGGGAAAGAGAAATATAATAAATGGTATATGTGAGATATAGAATCAATGAATAACCTAATAACAGCTGAAAATAGCTTTGAGGTCAGGCCATGAACGCACTATTTGCATTTCAGAATCTTAGTCTAGAGTATGTCATAGCAGAAAGAACACTGGATGAGAGTCAGGCTTTGTAAGTCCTAGTCTAGCTCTTCCGTTGACGTCCTAATGTGCCTCATTTCCCCTGTTTTTAAAATGAAATGGTTCTGGGAAAAGGCTTCCAAGGGCCTTCCAGTTCTGATATTTCATCATTCTGTGATTCTATGTCCTACGTTTATCAAAAGCATTTTGATGTTCTTTAAGTTGCTTGAGCCAGAATTTCAGTTAGAATGCCTCCAGGAGCCTATTTCCATGGGCTGTTGGGAAGAGCCTTGCTTCTCCAGGACTTGATATGTCTTCTGTTAACTGCTGACAGTGAGCCATTCCACCCAAAAGGCTCCCTTGGTAGCCTTAAAGATTGAAAGGACAAATGGACAGTGTTGAGAGCTCTGTGGAAGAGGAGACCTGAGAGACGTTGATCATCATGGCCCCTTGGGATTTGCAAAGAGGAATGACTAGAACTGGGCCATTCACTGCAGCCAGGTCAAAGGTCAGGTCAGGAATGTGGACAATGCTGGTGACTCCAGGTAGGTCTAGGAGGGTAAATAAGCCTATTTAGTCCCTCCTGAATCTTGAGAAGATCTGGGCAGCAAAGCTAAAAAGCTTAGGAAGTCTCCTGATTTCTGAATTTCCTTGGAGGAAAAATGTGACATTCATTTTTTTATATTTTTATTACCTCCCAACCATTGTATTCTTGTTTAATACTCACGAAATTAATCTATTTGTAATATTCTCACAGTTCAAACATTCGTTAAACTTGCTTTTATGATCACATACTGAGTTAAAAATCTGGTTTTGACTGATGCCCTTGTGCAACGGACTCCCTATATTTTAGATCTTTCAGAGTGTTGAAAGACCTTTGAGTTTTCTCCTTCAGTTTTAGTTAAGCAATATTAAATATAATTCTCTGGTAGCATAGATTTATATCTATTATTATTTGCCTAATAATAAGCTGACTTGAGGGTGATTATAAAACATTTTGGAGTACTGCCTTTCTTAATGCTAAAAAAGCAATATATAATTTGTGAATAGGATCTTAAACCTGATTTCTAAAAATTATTTTGTGTGCCAAATACAATTATAAAAAATTAAAGGTCTTCTGTAATTGTTTCTATCATGCAATTCTAGTAAAACTTTATATATTTTTCATAAAATACTGATTAAATTTCTGTATCTGATCATTAAAAAAAACCACAACTGTGTACCTAATACATATTACAATATGATTCTTCTTTTTTTTTTTTATTTTTTTGCTTTTATCTAGTTGCTTCCAAGATCCGGTACTTACAGGAATATCATAACCGGGTTCTCCACAACATTTACCCTGTACCTTCAGGAACAGATATTGCAAACACCCTGAAATACTTTTCTCAGACCTTGTTAAGGTAAGCTTTAAAATATCCTCTGCTTTGAAAGAATTATTAGGTAGTACTGCCGAATTGATTGGGACCTAAATTTTTATTGGACTCAAAGTTTTGAAGGGCCTTACGTTTTCTAGAACTCTGCCAGAAGAGTCTGGACTCAAGTTCTCTGAGTGTATATAATAGATCAGATCACAGGCCTAAGTGAAAAATAAATGGGTGGCGTGGCTACTGCCTGCTTTCCTCAGTCGAACATCTTTTATTAACACAGTGATAACACTAATATATCTGGCAGAAACACAGCGTGGAATTAAAAGGAGAACCTACATTGCTAAAATTAAGAATAGAGAGCACTTATGGTCTTAAAGAAAATAGAATTATGTAGCATTTTAGGTTCATCAGTAGTATTTTCTATTTCTTCAAGTATAATATATGGTAATAACAATTATTTTTAATCCATGCAACACTTCAAGTGTTCAACATGCTTTATCATTGATATAGAAATTCTATAGAGGACCAGGAAAGAAAAACCAATACTGTAAGGTAGAGGCAGGAGGGACCTATCTGCTTCACAGTTCTCATTAGGAAAATCAAGCAGAGATGAGTCTTTCAAGGAAGGACTCAATTGTTTGGGGGAACACTTAACTTTCTATTAAATTCTAAGGCTTAGTCTTTCTCATTACCATGATCTTCTCTCTCCAGATCTGATTTTGGAAATATATAAATTGATTTGCTACTGTTTCTTTAGCTACAAGACAGGTATTAGGGAAAGAACACCAATTTGGAGTGATGTAGAAGCAGTGGAGTTCCTAGTGGTCTAAGGCATTGCCACGGGCAGACCAAACACTTTGCAGAAAAAAGCTTCACATGGTCGAGTCAGTTATTCGTCAGTCTTCTGCAGTCCTACTACCTCGTTGTTCTTATTCCTTGGAATACCTTTTCTTCCTTAGCACCTTTAGTGTCCCTCTTCTATATCAAAGGGATTTTATATATCAGATTCATAGATTTCACACTTGCACAGTGAATTTAGGACCGTGTTATAGGATATTTCCCTTCTTTTCAAATTGCGGTGGAATAATTAGCTCAGTTTTCGTAGTAATAATCAGATAAGTTTATACACCAAGATATTTCATTCTGTTCTTTTGGTTTCTTCTTTTGTCTTTGAGGTCAGAGATCTCAATAGGAAACTTTCCTTTATCATAAATTCTGAAAGTTGTCAAATCGAGAGGTACTTTTCAGTAAGAAGCAAATTCTCAGTTCCATTTGCAAAGAAACTATGACATCCTAGTTGGCTCTCTGAAGCTTACCATTTAGGTCTTAGTCATTGTGCCAAACAGTTAAGAAATTTAGGATACCGAAGTCATGTTTGCAAAACCTGAAGGGTTCATTTTCTTGAGCAGTGGGTCATTGGAATGTGATCATAGGTGATAGCGCTTTAATGCTGAAACGTGTTAAAGTCGTTTGTTCAAGTGGCCACTGGAAAAGATTCTGTGCAATAATTGAGCTAAGTTTTCAAAGGGAGACATCAACAGTTACCACTAGTGGTAATAGCAACAAAAGCTATCATTATCATAGTAATATTGTAGAATAATAATAGTAATTATATGTGTCAAGCACTGTCCTAAGCACTTTACATGTGTCATCTCATTTAACCCCTTACAATAACTCTATGAAGTAAGCGTACTATTATACCCATTTTACAGATGTGAAACAAAAGTATAGAGTGGTTAAATAAATTACTCAGAGGTACATATCTAGTGAGTATTGGAAAAGGATTTGACCTTCGTGGTTCTGATCCATAGCACAAGCTCACAACGATTATGTTATACTGTTCCTTCTTAGTACTACTAGTCATCACAGCACGGGGACACTTCTTTTGGTGACACCTCGGTTTGGACTTTGAGAATGCCAACATCTATTACAGCACCCACAGAGTAGTTCTGACTTTCTTTGAGATAAAGGGAAGAAATGAAGTGCCTAGTGCTATGTTTACCATCTTTTAGGAAATTACATCAAACTGTCCCTGAGGTGCTATGGACAGCGTTTCAATTCCCAGGTGTTTTAGTGCTATCTCCTGTTCAGCAATTCATTGCGGATAGCAGGTCAGGGAAGAGTTGACAGTCTATAGGACACACACACACACACACACACACACACATGAAGTGGGAGGAAGGGAAAAACACTGAGGAATGCAACATGTCACAGGTTGGGCTTGAATACTTTCAGATTTAACTCTTGGGCTGACTCTAGTGCATTTTCTTTCTTTTGCCTACCTCAGCTTTCTTTTTTTCCTTTCTTTTTTAACCTCTTTCATCTCTTTTGTTTACTGGAAATACAGAACTTACAACTATTGCCCTATATATCAGACTAAGTTATGACCACTTTCACTGTTGGTATATACATCCATAACAAGCATATTTACTTATTTTTTATCTAATTTATGCTATTAGAAAGTTCATGACAAATAAGATGGTCTAAGTATTTGGTGTCCAAGAGTATTTACAGTAAGATCTACTTACAAACAAGATGGCTCCCTTTGCATTTTATATAATTTTTACATTAAGAAGCACTTCTTGCTTTCAGAATTCAGATTCTTGGAAGAGAACAAGAAGAAAAAATTAGAGGTGAATTCTCGCAGAGTAACCCTCTGCTTTTCTATTTAGGTATTCCCAAGGAAGTTAAAATTATTATTATTTTGGTTAAAATATGTAACTTGAAGTTCCAGCAGCTGCATTTGAGTCAGAATTCATTTTTAGAATAATAATCCTCTGTTATTCATGCATGCATGTAACTTTCACTGATTTCAGTGGAGTTTGTACATATTTCCAAAGGCAGAGATTAGCCTGGCTGTTTAACTTTAATTAATTTAATCCACAGGAGAGCTGAGATTACACGTTAGCCTAACTGACTGTATCAGCCGTTGAATAGTTGACGAATGTTTACTTGGCTCATAATTAGACTCATGTTAGAGTTCATGGAGTTCTCCTAAACTCTAGGTTAGCAGGTGCGTCGTGTGTGTTATTCAGCTCACTAGGCCTTGATCCTAGGGCAGTGTTTAGTTCTTAGAAGAGGATCAGTAAATATTTGTTGAATTGAATTGACTTTAGTTCAGATTTCATCCATTGCAGGCACCCTTCAATAACATTTACTTCAGCTAGCAGTGACCTGGGGTCCTGGATAAAACTTCATCTGAGTGTTGAGTTGTACTCATTTTAATTTAGTAGGGACCTAAGTGTAGGAGTGGACACCCAGGGGTTAGTTTTTTGTTTGCTTTTAGTGTTAGAAGCAACTATGAAGATCATCTACTTTAATACCCCCTCGTTGCTACAGACATTTCTGTCCATTTTATATGAAAAGCATTCTGGGGCCATGTTTTAAACATCTAATGTCTTCTTTAAGGATCTTACCTTTCACCTGGCAGAACATTTAAAGGTTTTCAGTCTTCATATGTTAAATGTTCTTTTAGATTTTCTTCCCAGATCTCTTTCTCTTCTCGTGCCATTCAAGCTGCTAGTGCATAACGTCTTTCTGAAAATCATTAAGTATAATAAGGGAAAGCTACTTGGTGCTAACTCTTCAGAGACTTTTATATGTTTTTAAAAAGACATTCTAGCCTCAGTTCAATAATCTGAATTGGCTTGTAATTTCTAATTATTTAGGGAGAATATACAGACCTTCAACTTATTGATTTGAAGTCTGCAGAGTAACTTTAGGGCATAGCATGGTCAAATAAATTTTGTTTAGTACATAAATTCAACCTGAATGTCAAAATTTATAATCTTATGAAAGGCTTATTTTATGTATTAATTTTCTGTGCCATAAACACCACAGGGCCACTTCTCATCTTTCCCCCACACCCAAAGATGTCTTCTTCCCTTGATTTCTCTTGATGCTAGAAATAAATGCTTCTTAAAGAGGATCTCATGAGGGAAAAGGAAAGATGAAAAGTTGGCTGCTGGGTCAAACTCTTCTGAGCAGGGTATTCTTTCTGGTTGGGTGTACAGACTTCTGGAAAAGAATTTCAGTGGGGAAGACGGTTTTATCATTCCCAAGTTAGGCAGTTTGGTTGGGGAAATAATTTTTTTTCTGAATAAACTTCACAAAACATCATAAAATCACAATGCATTGTACATTTATTCATGAGCCCTTCTTAAGTTTTTCCACAAATGAAAACATTTCCTTACATTGAAACATGAATGATAATTTAAAGCTGGTTTCATGGATAGCTCATCTTCAGCCATTTCCCCCTCAACCTCACCAACTTATTAAATCCAAAGGCAGTGAGAGAGAAGTTTTACTGTTTCAATGCTGACATTCTTCCCTCCCTGCATGTATGAAGTCATTGCTGCTATCATTTGGGAATCCTGCATGTACAGGAAGGGAAAAATATCAATATCAATGTAGAGTCTCCAAAGTTGATTTGGCTTAGTGTTTGTTAAATTATATCAAACTTTGGAAAAATACTAATGTATATTCGAAAAAATGTACTATATTTCTTCTACCGAAGAAAAGTTTGACAAGAGTATTGTACTTAATTTTAAAGATGACATTAATATATGATAGATAGCTAGTTTTATTCTCTATGGCAAAATAATATACCACTGCTATAAGATCCACATCTTGTAATTTTGAAAAGATGCTGGTAGTCAGCTAATTTAGGGCTGAAGTTTGAGAAATAATATTTCTGACTTATATCCATTGTGATTTTAAAGGTATTTTCAGTGAGATAGAACCCCATAGGATTAAAACAGATTTTTGGTGACTGGGCTTATCAAGAATATAACATTGAAAGGTGGTACTTTTAGGTGTAATTGAATTATATGAGAAAAGTATAAAGTCTGATGGAAAATCTGATGGTATTCTACATTAGATGAAGGCAGGCAGGGGTAACTGGAATGTTGATATTATCCCTTTGTAAAGTATAAGCTTACAAAGTTAAAGACATCACACACACAAAAAGGTAAATAAATCCCTTTAAAAGTTAAAAAAATTACACTAAATCTTAAGTTATTTATTGCTGAGAAGTATTATATAACTATTCTGAAATTATTTGTATTATTATTAATTGTTTTTCCCTGGACATTGGGTAACAGAAGACAAAGGAAATTGAGGTAAATCAGGCACATAGAAAGTAAAAAGCATGTAGTCATTCTTCTTACATTGTAACCTATTTTGCACTAAGAGTATATTAAAACAAATGTAAACTTGAAATAGCAAGCATGCCTGACACTAACCAATTCTTCACATCACTGTAGACTCGCAAATGTAATATCATTAACTAAGAACTTAGTAATGTTTGATACACATAGAATAAGTGTAAAACAAGGTTATTTTTATGTAATGAAGCGTTTCTAAATTCTTACCTATTGTGATTAACATATAAGCACGTTTTAAGAGCAGCAGATATTATCATTGTAATGTGTAGCCGTTATCTTTAATGATAAATAGTATGACCTAATTTAGAAAACCTAAACATTTGGCTATGCAGTTATATCTTCTATTTTTAAATGAACAACTTTTCTGCTTTGTCAGTTTTACTAAAAGATTTTTATTTATAAACGAAGGCTAAGAGAAAGCCAGTTTATTTTTAGAATTTATTTTTATTCCCATTAAACTTTTTTAACTTTCTAAATTATCTTTCCTCTAGTTTTTTAGTGAGTTTTGTTGAATAATAACGTAAGTAGCAGCAGTGATATATGAGATCTTATTGTATGATATGCAGCTACATGATAGATACTGCTTGCTTAGTCTTTAGAATTTTGCAGGTAACTAATAAACCACTGTTTGTGTTCACAAAATAAAATGTTTCCTCCCCAACATGCAAAATTAAAAAAACACACATAAATAACCATTACCATTAGTTCACAACATATGCTATGGACCATCTAATATATATTATTTTACAGCTTTCCAATGTAGTTTAGCTAACATTTTAGAAATATGTATTATTTCTAAATTCATATGCCTGTTTAAACTTCATTATCTCAAATGATACTGACAGAATGTCATGAAACAGTATCATAATATACATATAGACATTATTTTGATGCAATAAACATGTGATTTTTAAGACTTTCTTAATAAACACACATGTTTATTCTTTGCTAAAACATGTTTCTGCAAGTGCCATACCTATATTTTGCAAGTTTTTGTTTACCTGATTAAGACAGTCTGCTGAAAATTTCCTTTGCTTTGAAAGCTGCTTCTAATTAAGCATAAAAGCCCTAACTCATTCGACAAAGCCATTGTTTTTCTTTCCAGGAAACCTCTCCTTCACCAAATCGATAAACTGTAAAACATGGGTTTGGCACTGAAACATGCATTTTTATATTTTTGCTCCTTACTAACCAGATAACACATGAGATGCAATGCAACTTCCACAAAATCAACCTTGCGTTATTGGTATCTGAGCCTGAAGCTCTGTGACCCGTACTAGATTTGTAGATGGTGCTAGCGTGGCAATTGCATCTTATGTGGGATGTATCTGGTGTTTTATTATTTGTTTTAGAGTGTCATTTCAATGTAATGTGCTGTTCTTTGTGTCTTTGTTGTCTCTTTTTTTTCTTTGTCCCCCCAACAGCATTTTGTCCCGCACAGGGAAGAAGGAAAACCAAGATGCCTCCAATTTGACAGTGCCCATGACCATGTGTCTTTTTCCTGTGCCATTCCCACTCACCCCATCTCTAAGACCGCAGGTCAGTTCCATCAACCCTACTGTTACTCGCTCCCTCCTTTACAGCGTCCTGCGAGATGCTCCCTCTGAACGTGGCCTGCAAAGTCGTGATGCTCACTTGTCAGACTACCCTTCTTTGGACTATCAAGGCCTCTACGTGACTTTGGTGACTCTCCTGGATCTAGTTCCTTTACTACAGCATGGCCAACACGGTGAGCATTTAATCGGAAACTTTGGAAATGTACATGTTTGTTTACGGATGCTGGAGACTGTTATTGTTAACAGAATAAGTTGCTTGAAAAGTCTTTGTGTGGCTAGAGCCTTTCTTACAGTGAAACTTAATTATGGCGTTTCCCATTCTAACATTTTTCGCTGTTTTATGGCCAGAGGGATGTTATCCAAGTGGGCTTGCGTTGGCGGGGGAATCGGCCGGGGAAAAGAGGAAGAGTGTAACAGAAATTTATCTCTTCTCCCCTGATTTGCTTATCATGGAGACTCTTGTTGAAATGATTTGTGAGCTGAGACTTAAAAATTTGCCCCCTGAAAATATAAGAGGTAGAGCTTAAAGAGCAGGTCAAAGACACAGACTAATTCTGTTTTTTTTTTTTTTTTGAGGGGGGTAGGCAAATTGCAGAATCTCTCTGGGACTCATTTTTTCTGTTTTATCTAACCTAACAGGTTAGATAAGAAGAAATCTCTTTAAAAAAAAAAAGAAGAAATCTTTAAGAACTCTTCCAAGTTTTACAAACAATCCATAGTTAATTATAAAATGTTGGCCAAGTGGTACAGTGTCTCACGGTGCTATATGCTCTGTATGGTGTATATTGTACCGAAACCCAAGAAAACCAAACTCTTCCCCTTTCTCCTGTGTCTTTAGTCAATTTCACTTTCTTGGTTTTTTTTTTTTTAATCAAATTATTCTAACCCCCCAAAAGGTATACAACAATAATCTCTTCCTTAACTATTCAACATTATATTTGGGTGAACTAAATGAAAAACCATAGAGTAAGAAAAATGCTTTTTGCAGAAAGTGAACTTTTAAAACATCAGTTTTTTTTAAAACTTGAAAGCACTGATAATTTGGTTTCTAGAAGTATGATAACCAAAGTTTCACTGTATAGAAATATTGGAATTTGGGAAATGGGTGGGTGGTGGGGATTATTTTGCCTTTTAGTTATGGTTGACTTTCCTAAGAGAATGCTAAATGGTTTATTTAGTAAGATATGTTCATAATTTAAAATAAAAAAATAAATTTTCTTAAAAATGATGAAATAATGATTATTGAATTTGTTTTTCTTATCTTTACAATTCTGTATTATAGTGAATATAAAAAATATAAAAATTTGTAAATTTGCTTATTGTATAATTTTGTAGCTATTTTAAGCCAAGTTACTTTTATGGTGATCCTGTACCAGCTCAGAACTTAAGGAGATGACTCTTTGAACATGAGGCTGCCAGAGCTTACTGTGGTGGTGAGCTCGTCAGTGCTTTGCTTTTGTGACTATCACTCCGGAGGTCATCGTGGACCTGCCTGGTCCTGGGATGAGCCACTGTGTTAGGGCAGCTGTCCTTTTTTCTCAAAGCCCCTTGATTAAGATAAAAGCATTCAGTTTGGTAACTCACAACCCATTTCATTGCAATTAATGTGTAAATCATGACAATTTCAGGGGCATGAGTTGTATTTTTGCATTTATACCTACAGCTATTTTGTGACTTTCCTCTTCGCTGTGGTCTACATTCTGTGCTCTTGTTCTGCAGAAGAGAGCTTGGAAGATAGGAAAAACTCACTAGACCATTCTTTAGAATTAAAAACAGTGCAGCTTGTTTCCCTAAATGTGATCTGAACAGCATCAGAATGATGGAATATGGAGTTCTGGGTCCCAAGCTGGAACTTCTGAATAAGAATTACCAAGGGATGGGTTCTAGGGATCCAAGTTTGAACAAGCTCCCTGGATGATTGATTTGTACACTGAGTTTGAGAACCACTGCACTAGGGCTGGAGGCTGTGTCCATACATGGGGCAGTGCAGGTTACTGGAAGAATCACATTTTTGTCTCAGTTAGGCTATTAACTCTTAGGTGGTCTTGGCCAGTCACTTCTTTTTCTCCAGGCCTCAGTTTCCTCATATGAAAAATATTCCAAGTGGGCTCTCAGGCTCCTGTCTGTCCTAGTTCTGTAACTAGGCTAAACTGCAGCTGAGCTGACTTTTTATGCAGAGCCTCGGTTAATTCTTAGTGAGTCACCTGTGAATTTTTGTTTCATCAATTTGAGCCCCAGGTTGACTGACACTTGCTCCCCAGTGTGCAGTATGGCTACTTCCACTCTGCTGTAGTTGGTTGCTTGTTGATATGGCGTATTAATTCTAATGATAATCAGAAATGACATGGGACATCAAAATAGCACTAAGCAGGTAAATCTGCTGCAAAACAAACAAGTCTAATAATTTTCTTTTACAGTGGATATGGAAATGGTCAAAGTCATTCTTGTCAAGCCTTGGCAAGAATTTGGGAGGTCCAGAAATATCAAAATATACATTCAGTGTAATGGGATTTGATCTACATGTATTCTAAAGCTGAATAGTTATGTTTCTTTGAATGTCCTCTATTTTTACTCCTTGTGCAGGTAATAATAATGGTAACAATATTAATATTAATAGCAATGGCTAATATTTGTGGAGCACACATTATGTGTTATGTTAAGCACTTTATACATTTATCTTGTTTAAACCTCCTAACAATTTTTCTAACGAAGTGAGGTAGGTACCGTTCCTATCCCCACTTTAAAATGTTGATAGAAAAAGTCTTAGTAAGTGGCATGTCCTCCCATGGTAATTGATAACTAAATGCACAGGGTCATGCAGCATCCGTTTATGACTTCCTTTCTTTGGCACACGCTCAATCTGTCATTATGCTCAAAGATGCAAGTCACTTCATTGCCCAGGACTCCAGATGTAGGAAGACTGTGGTTTGGTTAATGGAGCAGAAATAGCCTGGTTTTATTTCCAGTCCTGCCCTTGAATTTTTAAAAACTTCCAGCAGGAAATAATTTAACATCCTTGTGCCACAGTTATCTTGTGTGAACTGTAATGGAGGTAAGAATGCTGGAGGGATTTCAGAGTTCATTATCATGATGAAAGTGCTTTTACATTTGAAATCGAGGAGTAATATGAATACCAAGTATTACCGAAGATTGATAAAGTGTTGAGGAAGAGCTCATCTAATAGACATTTGTATTTCCTAATGCAGTCATTCATCAGTCATTTATTAAGCAAATGCTGTCGGTTATGCATGATGCTGAGCTGTATGTTTCAGAACTCTTAATAGGAAGAATAGTTTCAACCTGTTCATAAAAACTCACAGTGTAAAATTAGCATATTTTGTTAAATGGCAGAATATTCAGTGACTGACTACTTGATTTTGTTTTGTAGATCTTGGACAGTCGATATTTTATACAACTACATGTTTGCTACCCTTTCTCAATGATGATATTCTGAGTACTTTGCCCTACACGATGATATCAACGTTAGCTACCTTCCCTCCATTTCTGCACAAGGATATTATTGAATATCTTAGCACATCTTTTCTACCAATGGCTATCTGTAAGTTCAGTCTTACCTAATACTAGATTATTTTTATACATTGTGCAAATGGAAATTGTTTTTGCTGTTTTAGGCTGTAGATTTTCAGATTATAATGAAGTCACTTGCTATGTATATGTGCCATGACTTAAATTCACTTGTTTCAGCACAAATATTATGGTGAAAATCAAAGACGTGGAAGATGATTATATCTTAGAATTGTTTTATTCACATAGTTTGATCTTACAAGGTACAGTCTATATTTCTTACATATCAATTATGGTGGTTTTGCTACCTTGTAAAGAACGGTGGAGAGAGTGTGGCCTCAGATATAGAAATTCTTATCTTTTGTACCTGAAGGCAGAAGGCTGTGATGGGAAAAGCAACAGATAGAGTCAGGACATGTGGGTTCTAGACTCAGCTCTGTCTATGATCTGCCCTGTGATGCTGGGTAATTCACAGAGTTGAAACCTCATCTCCAGAATGAGGCTATGGCATCAAATTTCTCTCATAGGGGTGTTGTGATGATAAAGTGAGAAAAATTTATGGAAACACTTTGCGACTCGTGTGCAAGGTACGATTATAAACGTGGAACTGATTTGAATTTTATTTCACATTTATAGACTTAATTCTTCAGGCTTTCCAGACACGAGAGCAAAGAAAAAAAAGTTGGGTTGTGGTTTTTATGATGAAAATTCTTCTAAATTATTTTTTAAATAAATGGATTATGAATTTATCTATATTTCAGTGAATAATCTGAAAAGATTATGGATTTAGGAATCAAATGGATCTCGAGTCAGATCACAGCTTTGCTACCAACTTGCTGTGTTGTGTGGCTTTAGGCAAGTTATCTAACTTTTCTGTTTCTTACCTGTAAAATGAGAATAATAATAATAGCTGCCTCCTGGGGTTGTTGTGATAATTGAGATGATTAATCCAGAAACTGGTAAGGTGCTAGCACAGTGCCCAGTGTTCAATAAGTGTTAGTTTACTTCTCTCAATTCTCGTTCTATAAAAATACCTTTATTAGTCACCATCAGTTCCTAGTGATCATTTTTCATCATTTTAATGTTGTGTACTCATGGTATCATTAAAGTTGTTGCTCTGTAAACATATGTACCTTTGAGCCACATTTATGTATTTTATGATCAGGTTTAATTCTAGCTTTGGAATGAAATTTTCATGTATTTTAACCAAAGAGTCTGACTTCTGTCTAAATTATATTGTGATTCAAAAAATTAGCAGATTGATTATTCCTATCAAGTAATAGAATATTTGATCGTTTTCTTTTTTTGTTCTGTGTAACCTTACTGACAAGTGCTTGCTTATGGTTACAGTTTTAGGATTGTATAGTCATTAAAAAATGCGTTAACTGTTAAACTTAGGCAATGGGATTTTTTTCTTTTTAAAGAATAGAAGGTGAGGCTGTATCTTTTTAATAATTCAACTCACTGTACTTCCCAGGAATAAATTAATAATTTCGAGAGAGGCATCGAATATGTTGAGTCTCTGAAGTTATGCTGAAGAGTAGTCGAGCATTGTGACACCAGGCAATTTGTTCCCTTGTTTATGAATTTCAACTTAATTAGAAACATAGACTCCAAAACATGCTTTGTAGTCACATTGGAATCCTTACGTATCTAAATATGTGTACTATGGCAACTGAGGAGAACAAGAGTAAACTGAGTTTATGACATTTGCATGAATTTTAGTGTTTATTCGTGGAGTGACTTGGTGTTCACTTAACGGTATGAGCAAGTTGCTTATGTGTCTGGCATTCCATTTTTTTTTTCAGCTGTAAAGGAGAGGTTTGGAACAAATGTCCCATCTCTAAGGTTATGTCTGGCATTAATAATCTCGGGGAAATAACATCGATCTTATTTTATGTAAGAGACACATATCTCCGCGTCATCGGTTGTTGATCTGGTTCCCTTATCTTCTTGTTCTGGTATTCTAGTCGCTTAGTTGTGACATTCATTTCTCTGCACCATTCCTGTGGGTCAGCAGTAGCCTATCTTTGTCATCTTTAAATCTTCAAAAATCAATCATAGTATTAACCATAAAGCCAAATTCTGCTAAACGATTCAGGTGTTCTTTCGTACTTGTTCCTTCACAGGGTAGATGCAAAGACACAGACTCAGAGGTAGAGGAGATCAGTTCCAGATTAATCTTGTTGAAATGAATCGATGTGGGAATATGTGTCTGTTGCTCGCATTTGTGTTGTTTCTATTTTTTGGAAGTTGTTTTAGTGTCTAGAAATTCTGACCGAAACCAGAGAGGAGCGTTTAACTTCTTCTGAAATATTTTTATTTGGGGACCAGGATGTTAGGATGAAGGATGTTGCATTTTCCGAGTACTTGATAAAGTCTTTCAAACAAAAAGGCTTTTATCTCTTTGGTACGGTGTTCACAAGTAAAATGTAAAAAATGGACAGTGTTTCAGGCGTTAAATGATATCATTAAGGACCCAAGGTAAAGTTCTGAGCCTTGAAGTGGACCTAATGAGGTATTACTGCTCTTTCAGTTTAAGAGACGTGTGTGTGTATAAGTTGTGTCCTTCATGTCATTTTTCTCAATAAACCAAGTACTGTGCTTTTATTTAAAAAAATTCCTTGTGAAGTGCTGCAGAACATACTGCCATTTATTATAAAAATTTCCTTTGACATAACCTTTTCTTTTGAACTCCTAACATAAATAAGATCTAGTTTTTATTCCAAGGATGTGCAATAGCCTTTGTTTATAAAAAATATATTAAAGGAGTTACTAAGAATTAAAATAGTCATTTGCATTTCACCATGGAAACCTCTCTTTTTTTATTTAAGAATCTGTGATTTGTGGACCAAACTGAAATATGGATGTTGGGAAGATGATACTTTGGCAGAGAAGAGAAAAAGCAGATTCTAAATGAACATTAACTGATAGAAGCTGTGTTATTTTGAAGATAATAATAAAGCTGAACAATTATATCGGTGAAAGACCCTTCTAGTGTATGTTGATAGTCAGGACTATGCAGACTCATCTAGCTTCTTTTCTAGGTTAAGTTTCCTGCAAAGTCACTTACCCTCAGGAAAAAAAAAAGGTTCATTCGGATCTTTGCTTTGACTTAAAAGCAATCGTCTGACTTAATTGAATATCTGGTTTCAGCTCATTGGCCCTGGATCATTTTTTGTTCTTCTGCTACTGCAGAGGATGTGTGTTATCTTTCTGTGATCTTCCAAAATCTAATAAATACATAGAAGAAAAGTCAAAAACTAACATGAGATACTGCTGATACTTAAATAATCTTTTATATATAAAATCTGTTTTATTAGCTAATGATTATTTTTACAAGGGAGGCTCGTACTATACTTTCAGAACTTTATTGTTGAATTGGGGGAAATGTTTTGGAACAGGAATTCAGAAGAGCTGAATTGTAGTTCTTTGATTATTGGCAAATTTCTTATCCTCATCAAATTTTCAGTTGTAAAATAGTGAATAATCCTAACCTCCCTGTCTACATCCCACGATTCTTGTGAAGACCCGGAGATAACATACGGGAATGGCCTTTCACTATTCAACCTAGTCAAACGACAGATGTCAAATTCCATTGCAATGAATCTCAATATTCTGCTCAGATTCACATGTCCTGAAATATTCTCATCTTAAATATTGTTTGAGATAAGAGGCCATCCTCTGTGGCTTGGTTTTTTTTTCCCTTAGAGTTTATTTTATAATAACAGTAATCATTATAACAGGTTTTGAGCTCATCGATCAACAGATGGGCAATGCTGTTCTATGATTTTCATTAATTTACCAGTCTGCAAATATTTTAAAGCGGCATAGGCTTCAGGGTTCCGGAGTCCTAGTCTTCCCAATATGTTGTACTGACATGTCCTTCTGATGGCAAATGTATCTTATATTCAACTTCTTTCTCACAGAACACAATGACCTCTGTTTGGAAATGGTTTCGTTGCACGGCAGAACCGACACCAGAATGTGTTTATTTTTCCCAGACAACTCTCTTACCTTTACACTTTAAAAAATCATAAGGGTAGTGGGGTTTATTTAAATATATTCCAATTCAGACCACTGTTGCCACCATTTCTTTTCTGAACAAGCCCAGTTGTTTCCAAACTGGTCTCCTTGTTTTTCCGCTTAGCCCTCCAGCAGTTGTTCTCCAGCAAAAAGTCAAGCTATCCTCCAAACATGTAAATAGATCACGTCACTTCCTTCATCAAAACCGTTTGGTTGTTTGCCATCACTCTTATAAATCAAGTTCAGTGAGTGTCCTTCCCTGGCCCACAAGGCCCTCTGTGATCTGGCCCCTGCCTCCCTTCCTCCTTCATCACTACCTCTCCTGTGTTCTCTCTGCACATAGTGACACACGAGTCACAAGCCTAAGCCTTTCTGCAGTCCTATAAAGGCACCAAGCTTTCACCTTTCCTCTAGGCTTTTTCCTGTCTCAAAAGCTCAGATGGTCACATGGTTTGCTTCCTCACTGTCTTTAGGTCTCAGGTTAAGTATCATATCTTCGGGATGTCCTTTCATACTCTCTAGATAAAGCAGGCCTTTCCATCACTTTCTGTCTACTCCTTTGCCATGATTTATATTTCTTCTCAGGTATTTATTTGTTTGCCTATTTCCTTAGAACAGCACTGTCCATGGAATTTTCTATGACGATGGAAATCTGTGTTATCCAGTACAGTGCCACTGGCCACATGTAGCAGCTGAGCCCTTGAAATGTATCTAGTGGGACTGAGGAACTGAAATTTTATTTTAATTTAATTTAAATTCATTTAAATTTAAATAGCCACATGCGGCTATGACTAACATATTGGATAGCCCAGACCTAGAATTTAAGATCTATAAGGACAAGGACGTGCCTGTCTTGTTATGACTGTGCTCTAGAGCCCTGCCTGGTACATAGTAGGTAGTGAAAAATGCACCTTGAATAAATAGGCGACTAGATCATTAACTATGAAGTCAGGTGACTTGGGCTGTAACCCTAATAATTAAATTGGTGTTCTCATGTAAATAATTTGATTTTTCTCTTATAAAATGGCTTTTTCTATATACTTTATTTTATTTTTTTTTGTGAGAATCATTTAAGGGCTGTACATGATAGTGTATTAGGAACTATAAAATGCAAGAACAGATTAAGGAATTATTATTATCCATAGAGGGATGGTGGTATGGTTTTCCTGATGGTGCCAGAGGACCAGGGAATAGGTCTTAAAACGTTTCATTGTATCTCCTGAGCACAATGTTAATTGTAAAATTTTCTTCTTTTGATTAATTCTCTTCTTCCTTCCATTGTATGTAGCTTTGGCTTTGTACACCCTCATGGGGACAAGCTGCCCATCTGTTTGCATCATGCTTTTTAACAAGATTCAATAAATGATGTGTGTCTCTGCTTGTTTATTAAATTAGAATTGTGGTGATTTTATTCAGTCAGTTAGAAGGCTAAGAAATTGCAAGGCACTGTCTGTTTATGTAAGTATTGGAGCCAATTTCCTACGGCTGGAGCCAAGGGAGTGCTTTTGGCTTTGTGGCTGACCATACTGGAGGGAGAGCATGAATTCGTAGGGCTAGAAGGGACATCCAAAGGTCACCGAACCATTTGGGCTGTTCTCCAAATAGACTTCACCTAAATCATCTGAGACACTTGGGCATCTCTCCCATTTTTAATGGCCTCCAGGCACGGTGATTCTCAGCCTCCCTTAATAGTAGTTTTCATTTTTTAGAAATGCTTCTTATTAAAAAATTTGAGACGAATTTAAATAAAGGTGAAAACACTTGTCCCCAAAAGAATAACACACACACACACACACACACACACACACACACACACACACACACACACACTTATTTTTTGTTGAGTATATTGGAGAATAGACTTCTTTTTTCTTCCTTAAACAAAGGGCATAAAGGGCATGCAATTATTCCTCTCATACCTGGACTCCTTCCTTACTCAGTGTTTCCTGTCGTGTTTCTTTTTCTCTAGTAATGGTTTTCAAATGGAGGTCTAAGGCCTAATTGCATCAGAATCACTTGATATGGTTATTAAGTATGGACTTTAACCTATTTCCAGAGTTAGGCTCACTAGACGTGGGCTCCCAAAAGCTGAATTTTAACAAGCTTCTTGGCTCAGGTCTGAGAGCACCTTTAGATTCAGCTCAAAGTTCTTTTTCCTCAATCATATTCGATTAAGAGCAATGAACTGCTCTCCACACCTTTGTGTGTAATTATTATTACTTATTTATATTGTTTAGCCAAACACTTTTATCTACCTGAATATCACCTGCTTGGTGGGTTAGCAGCAGCCCAGCTGCAAGTGATGGATGAAAGCAAATGCAAGTAAATGAAATTTAATGATAAATCAGTTTTATTTGTTTGTTTATTTCTGTAAAGCTATTGTAAAGGCCACCATCTATGTGAAGCGCAAAGTCCTTTATGAAAAAAAGAATCATGTTAAAAATTTTAAATCTTTTCTACTTTATTATATGACAAATCTTTTTTAGTATTTTAATTGTTCATTTATACATGTGTTTTATTGTAAGTTGCCTTATTCTCTTGGATGTAGGTGAGATATTGTTTCCACATGTGAATTTTAATATAGAATAAAATGAAGCAGATTTTAGAGTTATCTGCTATTTTTTGTTGTTGTTGCCATGTTAACGATCTTGTCCATTATATGTAGGAAATTGAGAGTAGACTTTTGGAGGGTGTTATACTTACTGTACATTGTTATGTTCATGCTTTCTTGACAGTTTGCCACACAAGCCCATATATAGGGAGAGGTTTCTTCTACTTCTGCAATTATCCCTGAGAAAAGAAATTTGTTAATATTCGAGTCCTTGTGAAGTTTCTTCTGTTGTGGGTCCTCTCTCAATTACTGTGTTTAGAATAATAAAGTACTTTTTGGAGACAACATATTCCCCTGAATGGCTTCCCTCAGTGCTAGTTTTGAATGCTTTACCTGATACATTCTATTAAAATAAAGAAAGAAATTTAATAAAGAGTTGGATGTCATCATAAACAAGCCACTTAAAGATGTCCCAAAAGATGTCTTAAGTGGTTATCACCTGGAGGCCAGTATTATATAGCTGTAAGATGAATTTTGAAGAAATCAATTTGCTTTTTGATTGAATACTTGTGGCACAGGATAAAAAGTTCAGCAACAGTGTTATTTACAGATTCACAAAGTGCATTATTTAGAACGACTCAGGTGGATCTAAAGATGGTAAGCTCTGGAAAATAGAAAAAATTCTCATGGTAATGAAGATACTAATAATGAAATTACATGTGACAATTTGCATAAAATTGTTTAACAATTTGTGAGTGTTGGAAATGATTTTTAAATTAATGTACTATTTTTTATAATACATGATTTAAAATTTATATGTGTAACTAAATTACTAAGATATCCATTGTAAGGAGACTATTATTATCTGCATCTAAAAGTTAATCTATTCATATTGGGTTCAAAAACATTTTGTTTTTATTTTCTTTCTGGCATAACCTTCAACACGCCTTTATACTTGGGTGCTTGGAGGATTCTTTTTTTCCTTCCTTTTCCACGTAGGTGTAAACATCTTGAGAGTAGAGGCCACACCTACGTACAGCTTTGCTAAAATCATGGCATCACATTCTGGCACTGTTCTGCTCCTTGTAGATTCTCACCAAATGCTGGCTACTGATGATGACAACCGTAGCATTTGTGTGCTTGGACAAACTTTTATTTGTGGAAAATATCCATTGATTTGGTTGGGGCCTTTATAAAAACAATATTTCTTCTCAGCTCTCATGCTCTATGCAAAGTGGCAAGTATGTAAATAGATTAATTGTGTCTAATTAAAAATATTTTGCTTTCAGTGGGTTCCTCAAGGAGAGAAGGAGTGCCTGCCCACGTCAATCTCTCTGCATCATCCATGCTAATGATTGCAATGCAGTACACATCCAACCCAGGTGAGTGGGAATGTGGGTGGCTTGGCTGATTCCAAAACCAGTAATGAAACAAGACATCACACAGGTAGGCTAGAAAATCTGACGTGAGAAGAACTTCTCTTGGAGATGGGTTAGAAAAGAGACTTTCGAGTTGAAATAAATTTCCCTTGGTATTAGCCGCAGTCTTGCAGGCTAGTGATATTTTCAGAGTGGTTGAGGGCACAATTTTAGAACGTTGACCAGAAATTTATTGAATATAAGTATATAGGAATAGTTAAATTAGAAATATCAAAATTTCCTCCAGTGCTAATTATTAAAGATAACCACTGTTAATATTTTGTGAATTGCTACTCCAATGCCACACACGTCTCCTTGAACACAAATCTTTTACTTTATTTCTGATTATTTCCTTATGTAAATTCATAAAAGAGACATTAATGGGTTAAAGGATAAAAAAATTTCAATAGTCTTACTATATATGAAAGTACACTTAACCTGTCATTGAATATTATCATAAAATTTATAGAGTTGGACAGATGAAAAATAATATCCCAGTGTTTTGATTTATATTTCCTTGATTACTAGTGATGTTGAACAGATTTCATATGATTTACTCTGGTTTCTGTTCATCAGTATAATTGCAGATGAACTTTGGGAAACTGATCTAAAAAGGGGCTGACTGATAGAGTTACATGCTATGATGTGACTCAGTTTTTGTTTTTATTTGTTGTTTATTTGGAAAGCGAACAGATTTATTGGCACTGTTTTCAACCTTCTACTTAATTACTTAATAAATAATAGGCTTTTGCTCAGAATGAGAAAATTTTTTTCATTTTGAAATCTTAATAATAATTTTTAGTTTAAATGTGAAATCCCTTATTACTATATGAGATTAATTAAAATGTATATATTTTAGAAGTTATATCTGATATTTCACTCTGTTTGGCTTAAAGCAGCCTCAAAATGTCATTTATATTTATTATATATTATGTTCTGGAAAAAATCTTTCATTTAGGATCTAGTTAATTGAAGTGTCCTAATTTCTATGTTGGGGGGCAGTAAAGCAGGGCGGGTAAAATCATGCGATTTGAAGTTAGATGTATGTGAAGTCACATCTGAACTCACTTGCAAATTGCTAGTGTAACCTTGAGAGGGTTTTTTAACATCCCTGAGACCAACTTTCCTCACCTAAAAAATGGGAATAATTCTGTTGCTGTGCTTTGGAATATCACTGTGAGGGTTTAACGAGTTAAACATATGTAAAGTGCTCACTTAGCATAGTGAAGGGCACATTGTAGACGCTGGGATGGCTACAATCTTTTTCTTCTTGGAGTTGAATGTTTCACGGAGAAACCACTGTGATCAGACTTACTTTTGTTAATTCTAAATCTGTATCTATACCTATTCATGGTGAAATGTTTATAGCCAAAAATTCTAGAGTAAGAATTATATTTGGGGCCCAAAACTAGTCTATGATGTGGGAACATGTTAAGAAGTGAGGTGATATCCTCCAGGAGGCACACTGGGACCAAGTTGCTTAAATTGTTTTTGGAGGAGAGAGCACGAGGCAGATTGGTCCTTTAGTTTCTGTGTATCAAGGCTAGAGTATAGACCTTGTTCAACTAACAAGCATTTGTTGAATAATTCCTATATACATGGTTCTGTGCTAGGCATTGGGAAAACCATCAGAAATGTATGATATGGTGCTTGCTGTGATGCTTACATTTCATTGGGGCTATCAGGCATATTCACATAAATCATCAATTTACAATGTAAAGAAGTAAGTGAAAGTACAAAATAAATATTATAATATTAATTCATCAGAAAGAGATAACTCTATGGATTGAAAAGATCAGGAAAGGCTTTGTGCCACTAGAGCAAAGTATGGATCTTAAAGTACTTGACTACTCACTGATGGCTTAAGAACAAAATTCCAATTCTAGAGGGGCATTTATATATTTAATAGTCACTAAATATCAACTATGTGACAAGGACCTGGGGACAGCATGGTTGGTAAAATGGAACTGATCCCTGTCCTCACTTAATGAAGCTTACCATACGGTTTGGTGGGAGAAGATATGAATCAAATAATTATAAAAGCAAATGTAAAGTTTCAACTGTGACAAGTGCTGCAAGACCCTATAAAAGGAGATTTTTCTTTTATTGAAGAGGTCAGGGAGGGCTTCTCTGGGGAAGTGACCTTTGGTCTGAGGACTGAAGGGAGAGTAGTATTAACAAGGCCTACAAGGGGTGGGAGATTCGGGCAGAGGCATCTTATATGTTAGAAGGGAGCCTGGCAAGCAGTGTAGTTGGAACTCGGAGTAGTAACTGCCTCGTTTGAGATGAAATGGTAGACTTCTGTGGGCCAGAACAGGCTGGATGTTCTGGGCCCTCTTTGGGAGTTCTGTGTTTATCCCAAATCTAATGGGAAGGCACTGAAAGACTTTGACTGGTTATGTGTGTGCCATCCTGGTTGCAGTTGAGAATGGTTTAAAAAAGAGCCAGAGGTGATGTAGATTGACTCATGAGGAGGCCATCGCATTTGTCTAGGCATGTAAAAGGCAGGGGCAACTGAGACTGAGAAAAGTGGATACATCTGAGAACTACCTAGAAAGTAAAATTGATAGGAGTTGGTGACGTATTGAATATGGTGAGTTTTTAGTCCCATAACTGGATGCATGGAGGTTCTCGTTACTGAGAAAAGAGACATGGGAAGAAAGAGACCGGGTCTCTGAGGGAAGCTCATGAGATCTGTTTTGGAGATGTTGTGTTCAAGGTGTGTTCCAGATATTTAAGAGGAGATAGTATACTTCAGACTAATATGCTGTTATATGTCAACTATATTTCAATAAAACTGGAAAAAACCTCCACACATAACCTTAGTAATAATTCTACGCGTTCCAAATACAAAAATGCAAATAAATCAGCTTACTTAAAAAAATAGGCAATGAGTCTACGGCCATGCTACCCTGAACATGCCCGAAACCATCTGATCTTGGAAGCTAACTGGAGTTGGGCCTGGCTGTACTTGGATGGGAGACCACCTAGAAAGAGGTGTCTTCTGTAGGTGTAATAAACAAACAAACAAATAAATAAGGGATTGTAATATGACAAGGTCCTTGCAGTCTGTGATGCCAACCAAGGGGTGCTTTGCCTAAAAATATAAAGGCAGTGATAATTGGGTAGTTATATTAGGAGTCTGGAACTCAGGATAGAGCCCTGTGTTTGCAGTAATGAACTTTAATCCTCTATGTCAGGGTCAGGGTCCAGTGACAGTCATTAAATTGCATACAGATGGTAACTGGTTTTGTGTATGAGTGTGACACTGCTTGCAAGAGAGCGTAGAATGAAAAGTGGAGTGGGTTTGTGACCAGGCCTGCAGGAAACTCCAGCAGATAATGGCCCACCGGGATACTAAGCTTGCCAAAGAGACAGATTGTATCTGTTGGGATGGGTTTAGCTGACTAACAGAGGGTTTAAACTACAGGAAGGAAGTCTCGGACATAGCTCCCTCGTGTCAGGGGGCTGAGATGGCATCATCTTTGTGTTTCTCTTGAACTTCTCCTCATGTTTGCAAGATGGCCACCACAGTGGAGGTTCTTGTATTCTTACACAACCACATCCACAAACAGGTAACAGGAGCAGTCAGGGAGTGCCTCTTTCCTTTTATCAAAGGGAAAAAAATGTCTCATAAACTTTCAAGCAGATTCTCTCTTAGGTCTCACTGGCAAGTACTGAGTCACATGGCTGTCCCTAGCTGCAAGCTATGTTGGGAAATGAATAGGGATAGAAAGAGTTGTCAATAGCACTTGAGTTGACACAATAGTGTCTGTCACAGGTAATAGGGAGAGGGTCAGTCATGAAATCAAGAAAGAGGGTTTTAAAGTGAAGATAGTGGTCAGCAGTACTGAATGCGGCTGAAGGTCAAGTAAAAGGCAGACTGAAAAATGTTCATTGAATCGAATGACAGGGTCATCGGCGACTAAAGAGAGAGAGACCTGCTTCAGTGCCCTGATAGGGTTGGAAGACAGAGTAAGGAAGGTATAATACAGCTATCTAGGGTAAAAGTATCATTCTTCCCTAAGTAAGCAGAGGCAATCAAAGAAGATTGCTGTTGTGTAGCTTTTAAGAATTTCTCAGCAGATGGAACTGGTGATCAAACAACAAGACTCCCATTCTAATCCATCAGCCTGTCACTTGCTATCTGTCCACACTTGGGCAAGATAGGACGCTAAGTCTCTCCCTTTCCTAACTGCAGCATGGTGATTGTGAGATAATACACATAAAGCTCTTAACATAATACTTGGCATAATGAATGCTCAATATTCATTATTATGATCCTATTAGGCTTTTTTTTCCCTGTATGTTTTTTGGTTACATTGGTATTAGTTTATGTTGTAAAGAGATGATTATTAGGAATTTTTCTTAATGTTTCCTTTATTGCTAAGATGAATGAAATATTCTTCTCAAGCATCTTGGAATAAAGCCTGATAAAATCAAGAGCTTACATGGGTTTTGAAAAGTATAAATATATGGAAATAAGTAATTTCTAATGTAATGATTAGAGTGAAAAGTCATACTAATATAGTTTATTGTATCTCAAAGGTGGTTTTATCTGGTTTTTACATTTCGTGTTCAAATTACATTTTCTTCCTTACAGTGTATCATTGTCAATTATTGGAATGCCTCATGAAATATAAACAAGAAGTCTGGAAAGTAAGTTTTGGCCCACATTTAACTCATAATAACAAACTTAATTTATATTGTATAGTAAAAATTGCTTTCATGTTAAAAGTATTTTTAAGTCAAATTTATTGATGTCATTATTTTGATGTGGCTGAACCTATAATTCTTTTCTTACTGGTTAGTTACTTATTATTTGGAACAGGAATGATCTTGGGGAACACAGTGGCTTGACAGGAAATGTAATTAGATATCTCTTATTCTTGGAATTTAGAATATTACTATATTAATGTGACAATTTCATTTAAGTTGAAATGCTGCTTGAGAACTTGTCTTCTTTCAGATAGGAGATGTGAATTGTTAAGAATTGCTTTTTAGGAAAATATTTTTTAAAAGTGCAGTGTTTGACAAACTGGCTTATGCTGTTCTAAAAAACATCTTTAACATTATTCTGAATAGAGAAGAATTTGTTAGAAGAATTGTGTCCTTTTGAATGCCATCTGGGGGCCTTATTTACAGGACCAATAAGTAAATAATAAAAAATAATATTGTACAATGATCTCATCTGAGAAGCACACCTGGATGATGAGATTCCAGGGGAACTAACCACCTCACCCCCTCTACTGAAATTTTCACTGCTTTGTTGTTATTGAATGAGTTACCTTTATTTTTATTTGACCACGCTAAGTCAAAATATTCTTCCTGTTTTCTTTAGGATCTTTTGTATGTGATAGCCTATGGGCCTTCACAAGTGAAACCTCCAGCTGTGCAAATGCTGTTCCATTACTGGCCCAATCTAAAACCTCCTGGGGCAATAAGTGAATACAGGGGCTTGCAGTACACAGGTAAGAAGAGAATAGCCCTGTGATGCCCCATCTTTATTTCTCCTGTGCCACATTTGCCTCACCTACTTACATATTATTTTATCTTGCTGGATTACATTTAAGTGGTTTTTGACATTGTCGCAAATCCTTTCTGAAATCGGGTGGTATAAAATAAATAAATTAAATCAAAAACATTTCTGACACTATAGCAAATCACGTTAAGTCTCAGTGTCATTTGCTATGCCCGGCCTGCGTTCTTAACTACTCTTAAATTAATCACTGCAAAGGTGTGAGCAGTGATGCTGCAGATTTGCTCACCATGTAGCAAAACCTCGAATGGCTAAATCTGTCCGGATAAAAAGACTTGGAACACATTCAGCATTATCAGTTTACACACACACACACACACACACACACACACACACACACACACATATTAAATGACTCCAATAGCCTAGTTGGACAGAGTCAACAATTGCTAAATATTGGTATGATTAATAACTGAGAAATAAACATTGAATTTAAATGTAAAGGTATATATTTACCAAAAACCTAAACCAACCCCAGGTTCTATGTTGTGGTTTATGCTTACATATTATAAAATCAAAAATCAAAGAAGCAACCTATGGTTGATGGAGTTTCTGGTACCCCTGACTACACTCTCTCTCCATTTAATCGCGTACATAGTTTTCTGAAATTGGAAGAGGTGACTCTTTTGCCAAAGTTAGCTTTTATTCAAGGTACTGTGAGATTGTATATTGATATTCTAGGATTCCTTTCTTTCCTGGCATCACTTGTTTTTTTTAGGTGATGTGAAGTAGTTCAGAAGGAATTGAACTTAATTCCAGTATCTGATTTATGTTCCCGATTAAAGCCAAGGGTTAGACTTATCAATACTCATTTTTGAAACTTTGATGATTGTTGGTGGGCTTATTTTAAACTTAGAACAAATAATATTGATCTTAGTGGTAACAATAATATAAATAAAAACAATGAAGGTAGATAGGAATTTTTGAAAAATGGAAATTGTATCATTGGTGTTTTGTATCATAGTAGATAATGCTTAAGTATTGCTGAGTGAATAATTTGATTGTAAAAGCAAAAAAAAGTCAGAAGCATTAATAAAATAAAAGGTGAAATGACTTAAATATTTGACACCAGCCCCTCCTTGATAGATGCTTGAAATAAGCATTTTCATGATATGTGAATTAGTAACCAGTATAAAATGAAATTTATTTTGTAAATGTTTGAAGAGTAACTCGTATGCCAGACACTGTACTTTTTGTTAATGCTACAAGAACTGACACAAAACCAGACCTTATGGAGTGTCATACAATCTAGATATGGAAATTGGTTCATTTATTCAACAAATATTTATGGGCATAATGTGATAAAAAAAAAAGAGACTAAATCGCTGATATCTTGGGTGTACTTTCCATTTGTCGGGGGAAGACCAGGAAACCATTTTACAGTGTGCTAAGTGCTTAGGTGGAGCAAATACAGTTGACCCTGAACCACAGAGTGGTTAGGGTTGCTGGCCTTTCCTCCTCTGCAGTTAAAAATTTATGCGTAACTTTTGACTCCCCCAAAGCTTAACTGCTAATAACTTACTATTGACTAGAACTTTATAGATTAAACAGCCAATTAACACATATTTTGTATGGTATATGAATTATATACTACATTCTTATAATAAGGGCAATTTAAGAAAAGAAAATATTACAAAAATCATAAAGAAAATTTATTTACAGTATTTATTAAAAAAAATCTGTGTATAAATGGACCTGTGCAGTGTAAACCCAGATTGTCCAAGTGTCAATCATACAGAGAGCTGTGGGAACATACAGGAGGGGCTTCTGACCTCACCCTGATGGTGGGCAAGTTTGGGGGAGAGGTGATTGTCAGGGAAGGTTCTTTAGTGAGTGGCATGTAAGCTGATACCTGAAAGAGATATGCACATGAGACGTCGTCATAAGGGGAGTGGATCATGAGTGGATGAAATGTGAGTTTGAAGCAGAAGGAACTGTAAGAGTTCAGACCAGGAGACCCAAGATTGCATGATCATATTCAGGAACTGGAAAAAGTCGTATGCAGCCAGACCGTGGAGAGACAGGAGGACAGTGGCCAGAGGGTAGGCAGGAAGCCTGGCAGGGCCTGTGAAGTAGTTTGGATTTCATCCTAATAGCAAAGGGAAACCATGGACACATTTTCAGTGGAGAAGCCACACAATGAGATTTGCCTGTTTAGAGCATCCTGGAACCCCGGGAAACTGACAGCCGCTTGCATTTCCCCCTGTGAGCACACTCCTGGAAGGGCCAGCCAAATCTGTCTTCTCAGAACAGCTCAGCCTGTGCCAGCTAAGATCAGAGAGGCTCTTTCTTCTTCTCTCAGCCTGTTTGAACAAGATGTCTCTGTGGTTATTCCTTCTCCAGTCCATCCTTATAATCACACGTCCACACACTTCCATTTTTTCAACAGCATGTCGTGTCTGCTACTTGCCAGGCACTGTCCGAGCTTTCTTGGAACTTCCACTCCAGTGAACCATGGCGTTCTCTGTAGGAAATGAGATCATGGAAAAAGTTAGCCGTTCTCGTCCATGTATTACTTTTTATCCAGCCCTGGCTGCATGTCAGACATTGTTCTCGCTGCTTATTATCTCGTTTAATATCTTAGTCTTCTCCTAATTGAACACAATCTATGGACCAAGTACCACACTGGGTTTTACAGACATTTTCTCAGCTGCTTCTCACAACAGTCTTAAAAGGTGGGTTCTTACGAGGAGTGAGACACAGTTTAAGTGACACCTTAAATTCAAAGAGATAACAAAGGAGCGCTGCTTGGATTTGAATCTACATTATCTTCATGGAAAACCCACATTTTTCTGTTCTAACAATGTAACATCTGTCGATTCAGTTCTTTAATACAATTTTATCTGGAGCATTAGGAATTTCTACAATGCTTGCTGCAATGAAATATGCTCTAAAGTATTGAGGTGGCACTATAACCCTGAATACTGTTAATCATAAAAATCATGGAGACAGAATTTTATGGTAAATTCTGTAACTTTGAAATGGTTTCTAGGGATCAGCAACTGTCATATATTTTCCCAGTGATTTTCTTCCTTATTTATTTCTCCATTTATCTGTCTATTTGTCCATCCATCCATCCATCCATCCATCCATCCATCCATTCATCCATCCATCCATCCATCCATCTATCATCTATCTATCTATCATCTATCTATCTATCTATCTATCTATCTATCTATCTATCTATCTATCATCTATCTATCTATCTATCTATCATCTATCATTCTCTCTCTCTCTCTCTCTCTCTCTCTCTCTCTCTCTCTCATCTATGTGAGGTAACCCTTGGTTGACCTGCAAAGACCTTGTCAATTTACAATCCCTTATTTATTTTGATTTTTTTTACACTTACAGAACCTGGTCTTCTTAGGTGGTCTCCCAGGCTCCACCCTGCTTAGCTTCCAAGATCAGACAGGATTGGGCTTGTTCAGGGTAGCATGACTGTAGATCCCTAAATTTTTAAAATTTATTTATTTTTGATTTACTTTCTTTTTAAAAAGTAAATTTTGTTTTATAAAAGGAAAATTTGCTTTTAGAAAAATTATAGAACTATGCAGGAAGGAAAAAAAATACTACCCAGCAATGGCTATTGTTAACATTTTGGTATATTTCCCTGAAGTTTTTATGATGCATATTTTATTTAGTTTTTAAATTAAAAATTGTTTTATGATGCATATTTTATAATAAAGTTGAGATCATATTGTATGCAATTATACAAGGTCCCCCCAAACTTTTATTATGATTGTTTTCAAATACAGAAAACTTTAAAGAAAAACACTATGAACCTAGATTTAATAATTGTTAATAATTCACCATAATTTTAACTATACATATGTATATTTACACATTATTTATTGCTTTTTAAACACAGTAACATAGGAATATTTATAGTTTATATGTAGAAGATCAAATAGTGAAGATTCGGTAATCGAGTGTTTGCCTCTTTTAGGTTTGTTAGTATTTATCAACAATGAAAACTACTATTATTGTGGTCATTAAATGAGTCTTAAAGATGCAAAGATTACAGGTTTCTTGGCCACGAAAATCACCATTATATTGTTCTATAAAGCTCTCTTCTGTGGAGAAGAAATTCTTTAGCACTTTTCTCGTTACAGGGTCCTAACTAAATAATTTAGCTTTTGTTAGCAAATATCAGCACCAGTGATTGTGTAGTTTTTTTCAGAACTATGGGTTGACAAATGTGGAACTATATACATTTCCAAGGCAGAGACTGTTGCAAACGTAGATAGAAATTAACTAAAGATATATACACAAGGTTAACTACAAGGTTAAACTTTGGTCTAGGCCACCAAATTAGTAGAGTTGAATTCGTAGTTGTACACAAGTACAAGAAGCTCTACCAGGTATTTTATGTCCTAACTTCCTCATCATTGAGTTCTTATTTATCTTTTTATTATTTTGATTTTATCTCCACAAAAATTAAAAAAAAGAAACCTTTTTTATTGGTGCATTATACACATGTAGAAAAACACACGTTACAAGATTTTGTGGAGCATCTTCCACCATGCTTACCGCCATGATTACCTCCTGCTGCTATCCCAAAGGTAACCACTCACCTGACTTCCGGCATCAGAGATTAGTTTTGCCTGTTTTTGAATTTTATATAAATGGAATCATACATTATTTATTTGTACGTGTGTGTGTGTGGATCTGTGTGCGTGTGACTTGTTTATGGGTTGAACATAACTGTGCCTCATTCATTTTTATTGCTGTGTATGTTCTACCAAATGAATGTATCACAATTTATGTATTCATTTTACTATTCATGGATGTTTGGGTTGTTCTCACAGTTTGGCCATTACAAATAATGCTATATCCTATGAACATCCTGCTACATATCTTTTGGTGCACATGTGCACACATTTCTGTTAGATATATACTTGGGGTAGAACTGGTGGATTAGAGGGTGCGTGTATATCCAATTATAATGGATAACGGCTAACAATTTCCCCAAAGCATTGTACTACTTTGTACTCCTGCCAGGAGGGTATAAAAGTTCTTTTTGTCTATATTCCACATTTTAGGAAATATCTGGAATGGATTTTTCTGTATGGTGTGAAGTAAGGGTCTGTCTTTTCCTCTTATGGAAAACCAATTTACTCAACATCATTAATTGAAAATACTGCTCTACAGTAACATTTTTTTGATCATAAATCAAGTATCTACTTAAGAATGGTTCTGTCTCTGGTGTATTTTTTTCTTTCCCCAAGACCTCACTGTCTGAATTAATGTAACTTAATAAAATTTTGTATCCTTCAATGCAAGTCTTTCCACCTTGTCATAATTCTTGCTCTCTTCCTCGACTCTCCTGCGCTCTCTTCTTCCTGTTTTCCTCCTTCTTTTTTTCTTCCTCCTTTATAGTTATTCCTAGCTATTTGCTAAATTAAAGAGTTTGTCAAGTTAAACACAAACAAACACACCTCAACTACTAGGATTTTGATTGCAAAATCCTTGAATGTATAGATCAATTTGGTGAAATGACATGTTTATAATATTGAACCTTTCAGTTCATGCACTTAGTATATCTCTCCAGTTATTTAGACTCCCTTTAGGTTCCCTCAGTGCTATTTTATAGTTTTCTGTGTAGATGTCTTGCCTCTCTCTCATGTAGTGTGTCCTTAGGTACTTTTTTGATTTAATTGTCAATGATACATCTTTTTAAAATTATACTTTTTAACTCCTTGTTTGTATGTAGACATGAAATTAATTCTAGCATATTGATCTAGCAACCTTACTAAATTACTTTTTAATTCTAATTGTTTATTTGTAGTTTTGTTTCAAAAGATTTTTTTATTCACACAATTGTGTTATTGCTGAATAATAACAGTCTAATGTCTCCTTTTCAATCTTTATGCCTATAATGTCTCTTGCCTTATTGCACTGGCTAAAGCCTCCTGTGCTATGTGGAGTTCTAAGTTTCTTCGTAGTTTTGTTTTTGACCCCTGGGTCATTTAGAAGGGTGATGATTAATTGCTAAACATTTGGAGATTTTTCTAGTGAGGTTTTATATTGACTTACAGCTTGATTCCTCTTTGGTCAGACAACATACTTTGCATTATCTCATTCCTTTGACACTTTTATACTTTCTTTAGAGCTGAGCCTACAGTCATTTTTGTAAATGTTCCTGTGTACAGAGAAAACTTGAATTTCACAATTGTTCAATACTGTGTCCTATACATGTCAGTTAAATAAAATTTGTTAACTGTATAGTTCAAATCTTCTGTATCCTTACTGCATTTTCATCTATTTTTTTTATCAGTTACCTAGAGTAGAACGTTAAAATGTCCTGCTATGATTGTAGATTTGTGTATTCCTCCCTGTAGTTCTGTCAATATTTGCTATATATATTTGGAGACTACGATATTAGGTACATACAAATGCAATATTTTTCTGGTGAGTTGAAACTTTTACCATTATGAAATGCATGACTTTATCTCTAGCAATGCTTTTTTTTGGTTAAAATATAATTTGTCTTATACTAGCTACACCAGCTTGCATACGTGCATAGCATAACTTTTTCTCCCTTTTTATTTTTAACTTTTTACTCTTCTTATATTTCCTGTGTGTCTTGTAAGCAGCAGATCATTCTCTTTTTAAAACTTGATTTTCATGATATTTATCTTTTAATTGGAGCATTTAGTCCATATGCATGTAACTTAATTACTGGTATGTTTGATCCATTTTTCTATTTGCTTTCTGTCTCTCCTGCCTTTTCTGTGTTCCTTCTCTCTCTCTCTCTCTCTCTCTCTCTCTCTCCTAATTATTTTTAAATATTTCATCTTTGTCTTAAGAGTTAGTCAGTCTTCTGTATTCTTTTGGTTATTAGCCTAGGGATTATACCATACGTTCTTATCAGTGTATAGAATAAAATAGTAATTTTACCTTTTTCTGTAAAATGATAGAAGAGTTTAACTGCTTTCATTCCTTCCTGACTTCCATGCTATGCTTTTATTTTTCATAATTCCCCAAAATATTATTATTATTGTTCTTTGCAGTCAATATCCACTAGATTTTCTTTTTTCTTGCTCTTTCCTTTTTATATCTCTAAGCTCCCATCTGTGACTTAAATTTTTTCTTTAGTAATAGCCTTTCACAGTTCCTTTTATATTTTACCACTTGGGATAAATCTTCTCAGTTAGTGTTTGTCTGAAAATGTCTTTGTTTCACCTTTATTTTTTAAAGATATTTTTTCAGTGTATTAACTTCTAGGTTTAATTTGATGTAGTCCCACTTATTGATTTTTGATTAAATGCTACTTTGTGCTTGTACTGTAGATGTCATATCCAAAAAATCATTAAGACCCATGTCAGAGAGATTTATTCCTATATTTTCTTCTAGGAGTTTCATACTTTCAGGTTTTAATTTTATGTGTTTAATTCATTTTGAGTTACTTTTTGTGCATGAGTAAGATAGGGGTCCAGTTTCATTCTTTTACATGTGAATATCCAATTATCCTAACACCATTTACTGAAGAGACCACGTTTTCTCCAATGAGTGTTGTTGGCTCTCTTCTCAAATATTTATTTCTTTTTTTTGCTTGGTTGCACTAGCTAGGACTTCCAGTATCATGTTGAATAGGAGTGGTGAGGGTGGGCACCCTTGTCTTGTTCTTTATCTCAAAGAAAAAGCTCTTAACCTTTCACCTTTGAGTATGAGGTTAGCTGTGGCCTTGTCATACATGGCACTTATTTATTTTTTATTATGTTGAGATATGTTTCTTCTGTGCCTAATTTGTTAAGAGTTTTTATCATGAAAGAATGTTGAATTTTGTCAAATGTGTCTATTGAGATGATCATACATGATTCTTTTTTTTTTTTCATTCTATCAATGTGTTGTATCACATTGATTTGCATACATTGAACCATCGTTGCATCTCAGGGATAAATCTCCCTGGATCACGTGAACGATCCATTTAATGTGCTGCTGAATTCAGTTTGCTAGCATTTTATTGAGAATCTTTGCATCTGTACTCACCAGGGGTATTGGCCTATAGTTTACTAGTAGTGTCTTTTTCTGGTTTTGATGCCAGGATAATGCTGGCCTTGTAAATGAGTTTGGGAGTATTCCTTCTTCTTCAATGTTTTGGAAGAGCTTGAGAAGATTGGTGTTAATTCTTCTTTAAATGTTTATTAAAATTCACCAGTAAAGTCATCTAGTCTTGGGCTTTTCATCATTGGAAGTTTTTGATTATTGATTCAATCTCCTTACTAGTTGGTCTACTCAGATTTTCTATTTCTTCCTGATTTCGTGTTGGTTAAGTTCTATGTTTCTAAGAATTTTTCCCTTCTAGGTTTTCTAGTTCACTGGCACATAGTTTTTTAAAGTTGTTCTTATAAGCCTTGTTATTTCTGGGGTATCAATTGTAATGGCTCCTTTTTCATTTATAAATTTGTTAATTTGGGACCTCTCTCATTCTTCCTTGGTTGGTCTAGCTAAGTTTGTCAAATTTGTTTATCCTTTTTAATGAACCATTAGTTTGGTTAGTCTTTTATTTTTCTGTTGTTTTCATTTTTAATTTCATTTGCTTTTGCTTAAATCTTTATTCTTTCTTTTCTTCTGCCAACTTTTGGCTTGGCTTACTCTTTTTCTAGTTTCTTAAGACATAGAGTTAGGTTGTCTACTTGGGATTTTTCTTGCTTCTTAATGTAATCATTTATTACTATGAACTTCCCTCTTAGGACTGCTTTCGCTAAATCTTGTAAATTCTGTTATACTGTGTTTCCATTTTTATTTGTCTCAAGAAACTTTGATTTCCCCTTTCATTTTTTTCTTTGATCCATTGGTTGTTTAGGAGAGTTTTAACTTTCATGTGTTTGTGAATTTTCCAGTTTTCCTCTTGTTACTGTTTTTTAGTTTCATACTGTTGAGGTCAGAGAAAATACTTGGTATGATTTCAGTTTTCTTGAGTTTGCCAAGACTTGCGCTGTGGCCTAATGTATGATCTATCTTAGAAAATGTTGCATGTGCACTTATAGAGAATGTATATTTTGTGGTTGTTGGATAGAATGTCCTGTATATGTCTGTTAGGTCCATTTAGTCTATAGTTTTGTTCAAATCCTCTGTTTCCTTAGTTATTCTCTGTCAGGATGATTTATCCATTGTTGAGAGTGGGTTTTAAAAAAAAATTTCAGCAGCTTCACTATGTATGATATATCTAGTTACGATATTATTTTTGTCTTTTGGGGAATTTGCAGGACTTCTTGGCTTAATGTCTCTTGTTAGTTTTGGAGAATTGTCAGGCATTATCTTTTGTCAGTGATAATAGTACTTATTAAGGTGTATTTTATATAAAGTAAGATGCACAAAAATCAACTATGTGGCCGGATCAGTTCTGGCAGATGTATAATGTTCATTTAATTGTCCCCCAGATAAAGACAATAGAATGTTTCTATCACTCCAGAAGCTAATGGCATACCCCTTTCCAATTAATGCCCTCTCTCCTACCCTGAGACAGTCACTACTCTTGTTTCTATATAATTCATATACAGTAATCCTCCCTTGTCCACAGTTTCACTTTCTGTGGCTTCAGTTCCCCTCAGTCAACTATGGTCTGAAAATGTTAAATGGAAGATTCCAGAAATAAACAATTCATAAGTTTTAAATTGTATGCCATTCTGGATAGCGTGGTGAAATCTTGTACCATCTCTCTCCATCTTGCCCAGGACATGAACCATCCCTGTGTTTAACATCACACTATATATGCTACCTGCACATTAGTCACTTAGCAGCAGCCTGAGTTATCACATCCACAGTCGTGCTCGCAGTGCTTATGTTCATTATGCCACACTCACCTAACTTTTATTATAGCATATCGTTATAATAATTGTTCAATGTTACTGTTATTACTGTTAATTTTTTAACTGTGCCTAATTTATAAATTAATCTTTATCATAGTTATATATGTATAGGAAAAAACATAGTATATGTAGGGTTTGGTACTATCCAAGGTTTCTGGCATCCACTGGGAGTCTTGGTACATATGCCCTGCAGATATGTGGGGACTATTGTATTCATATAACTCAGGGGTTTGTATAAATGGAGATCAAACGATATGTATTCTTTCATGTCTTACTTTGTTCATTCAACACAATTTTATTGACATTAATCTGTGTTGTTGAGGATATTAGTTCTTTTTTTTTAATTGCTAAGTAAATATTCTATCGCATGAACATACCACAGTTTGTTTTTCAGCTCTGCTATTGATGTATCTTTGGGTTGTTTCAAGGGTTTGTGAGCATATGTAATCATACCTTGGAGTGGAATAGCTAGGTCACAGAGTTTGTAAGAAAATTCTAAACAGGTCTGTAAAGTGTATGCCATTTTAAATTTCATCCAACAATGTATGAGAGTTTCAGTTGCTATAAATTCTTGCTAATACTTGCAACTGACAGTGTTTTGAATTTTAGCCATTCTGGGGGTGTGTATCTCATTGTGGTTTTAATTTGTACTTTCTTGATGACTGACACTGAAGATCTTTTTATATGCTTATTGGTCATTTAGATATTTTATTTTATGAAGTACCTGATAAAGTCTTTTGCATAATCATAAATTAGGTTTTTTTTTCATTATTGTTATGAAGTTGTTTTTTTATGAGTGAAACATGAATCATCTGTCAGATTTATATATTGCAAATATTTTCTTGCTGTTGAATTGGTGTTTTAGTGTTTCTGATGAACATGAGTTTTTGATTTTGATGAACTAAAATTTCTAATTTTCTCATTACGGTTAGTGACTTTCTTGTCTTAAGAAATCTTTGCCTTCTCCAAGTTTGTGAAGATAGTTTCCATTGTTTTCTTCCAGAAGCTTCATAGGTTAGCTTGCACATTTAGGTCTATGATGCATCTAAGTTTAATCTTTGTGTATGGTGGATATGGTTCATGTATTTCTTTATAGATTGTTTTAGCATCTTTTGTTGAAAAGATTATTGTTTTCCCTTTAAATTGTATTGGTCCCTTGGTCATATATACATTTGGGTATATTTCTGGACTCCATTTAGTCTTATTGACTTGTATACCAATACAAACTGTCTTAAATACTTTGGCTTTATAGTTTTGAAGTTAGATAGTTCAAGTCTCCAACTTTGTTCTTCTTTGATCATTTTGGCTATTTTAGGTCTTTTGCATTTCCATATATATTTTTGTATCAGCTTTTGTTTCTGCAAAAAACAATCCTACTGGGATTTTGATCTGGGTAGTGTTAAATCTATAGTTCCACTTGGAAAGAATTGACATTGTAAAAATATTGAGTTTTCTGATCCATGAACATGATATATCTCTTCATTATTTAGATCTTTAAAAATTTCTCTCACCAGTGTTCTTTAGTTTTTATTATAGAATTTTGCATTTTCTAAATTAAATTTATTCCTAGGCATTTGAGGTGTTTTTTTTAATGCAGTTGTAAATAGAATTATTTTAAAATGTAATTTCCAATTGTTTATTGACTGTATAAAGAAATGCAATTGATTTTTTCATATTTTTCTCTTATTACATGATTTTGCTAAATTCAGTTATTCTAGTAGCTTGTTGATTAGTTGGATTTATGGTGTTTTCTTAAAGAAAGACAAATTTGCCACAGTATTTCCAGTTTTTATGCCATTTATTGCTGTTTTTTTCTTTTTTCTTTTCCTCTGCCTAGGACTTTCAAAACAATATTGAACAGAAGTGGTAAAAATGCTTTGTTTCTAACTTTAGGGAATATTTCACCATTAAGTATGGTATTAACTGTAGGGCTTTGCTGATATTCTGTTATGTCACTTTGAAAAAGCTTTGTTTAATTTCCAGTTGACTGAGAGCTTTTGTTCTGAGTAGATATTAAAATTTATCAAATACTTGAACAACACAGAAGAAAACGATTAAGTTATGATCTTTATGTATTTCATTGCTTTCTGCCCTTATTTTTATTATTTTCATCTTTTTCTTTTGAGTTAATTTTTTCTTTTTTTCCTAGTTTCTTAGAATAAAAACTTAAATTGTTGATTTTTAACATTAAACATTTTTTGAATTCTTTTAAAGTTACTAATTTCCTTCTAAAGCTCTACATTAGCTGTCTCCAACAAATTCTGATATATTTTGTTTTTACTATCATCAATTTAAAAATATTTAAAAAATTTATTAATATATCTTTGGTCTATGTCTTATTTAGGAGAATATTGTTTAATTCCCAAATATTTGTGTTCTAGTAATCTTTTATTTTGATTTCTGCTGTAACTTTACTGTAATCAATGAATTTTTTTCTCATTTAACATTTTAAATATCTAATTCCATTGTTTCTGATTGGGAATTAGACATCATTCTTATCACCATACCTCTGAATATAATATGTATTTTCTTTGCCTCATTTAAAGATTTTCTTCTTATTTTTGGTATTTTTTGTGTTTTCATTATAATCTGCTTAAGTGTGGTGTCTTTGTATTTATTCTGCTTGAAGTTTGCTGAGCTTTGGAAGAAATGTTGGGTGTTTTTCTCTCCAGATATTTATTCTGTTCCTTTCTTTTTAAATTCTCATCCTGGGACTTAAAAAATATTTGGTATTGTTCTAGAAGCCTCAGGTACTTCATTCCTCTTTTTCTAAAAAAAATTTGTTTTTCTGTGCTTTAGTTTGCATTTATATTAACCTGTCCACAAGTTTACTAATCCTTTCTTTTGCTGTGTCTAGTATTTTTAAAAAACCTATCCAGTGAGGTATTAACTTCACGTGCATGTTTTTAGTTTTAGATTTTTTTTTTGGTTATTTTTTTAGAGTTTTCATTTCTTTGTTGAAATTCATATCTCAATGATCTATGTCTCTGAATTCTTTAACATATGTTAAATACTTAAAAAATTTTACTCCTAATTCAAAATGAGTCTGGATCATCTGTATGTCTGTTTCTTTTGACTCATTGTCTCATCCCTTTTTCTGGAAAGCCAGTACACTTATGTTAGACCTTTCTCCCATGTCTCTTATGAATATTTTTTGTGTTCTTCTCCCTCAGCTTATCTGTCTGTGCTTCGTGCTGTCTCTTTTTCCTGGCTTGTTTTCCGGTTCACTAATTCTTTAGCCTCTCAATTGTACTCTGAAGTATGTTAATTATATTTTTAAATTCTAGAATTTTTATTTTGTACTTAAAAAAATTCCAACTCATTGGTATTCTTTAACTTGTCTTTTACTTTATAGAATGTATTTAGCATAGTCATTTTGAAGTTTGTTTCTGAAAACTCAATATTCTGGATCTCTGGAGATTCTGATTCTATTGTTGTTTTTTTTGTTTTCTTGTGTGTGTTTTTAAATTATGTGTAAGACATTAGATAGAAAAACTATAGAGCTAATTTGAGGTTTAAGAATACGTTATATTTTTCAGAGAGAATTTGCTTTTGCTTCTGGCGGGAGGCTATGGGCATTAGCAATACAAGTCACCTTAATGCAAATGCAAAAACAACAACAACAACAACAACAACAACAACAACAACAAAAACAACAGAACTGTGTTTCATTATTGAGATGATTTGAGGCTGTTCTTCAGTTCCTGCTAGGGTTACTCTATTTCTGGTCCCCTTTTACTTCTGAGTATGGACTTTTCGAACCTCTACCTACAGCTGAGGGAGATTTTTAAGTCTCCCATTTCTTGGTGGTCCCCAAATTTGTTTTCTTACTTCAAAATGTCTGTCGAACTATGTTCATCCTGAGGAATTGGCAGGTAGAGAAATGGACAAAGGAGGAAGAATGGCTTCAAATACCAGGTTCACTTTTCAAAACTCTGTTTTGATCATGACCTCATAATTCTTCCATAAAATTCTGTTTTTTTTAAAATATTTTATCCAATTTTGTAATTGTTCTCAGTAGTAGAATTGGCTTGAATTAATTTTTCTTTCATTAATGGAGAAATGGATCACAGACTTCTTTTTCTGTAATATTTTTACAGTGGAATGTGTTTGTGTGTGTGTGTGTGCATACATACATACATACATAAAGTCTTTCTGTTGCTTCACACATGAAAGAAAACTCTGCTTCATTGTGAAAAATAATTAAATATTTCATTTTTTTCTGGTATATAGAGTTATAGAAGACACCTTAGACCAGTGTAATTTTGTCTGTTATAGGAATCCCTTTTGTTCTTAATTCTTGGAGACTTATTTATTTCTTAAAAAGGATATTCCTTAAATGCTTCTATATATGAGTATCTTTTTATTGATTTTTCCCTATAATGTGAAGAGTGTTTTCAGCCTGCAAATTCAAATTCTTTTTCAATCTTTTTCAGAAAATTTCTCATTAATGAAATTTTAAACTATTGCTTTCTTCAAATCATTGGGTATTTTCCTCAGGAATACCTATAATTCATAGGTTAGAGTTTCATATTTTGTGTTGTGTAGCTATTATAATCACTATTTTTCTTATTTTATTTTCTTATATATCATTCCATATAAATTATTTGTTTATCTTTTCCTCTATGTTCTTAGCTTCTTGGGTTGGTTTATTCTGTAACTTACTTGACTTTTCCCCCAAGTATACTCTGTTTGTTGCTCTGAATGAGGTTTCTAATTTTACTATTTATTTTTAGTTTACTCACACCTATCATATTTCTTATCCAAGTCCATTTTTATCTTATTATGTTAGATTTCCATCTCACCCTAAATTTTCTATGCCTTTCTACTTCTGTTTTTATAGAGGCCATATATTCTTGCATCATGTTGCAGATGCCACACATTTTCCTAAAATCTTTTGATCCATAGACCAGATATTTTTCAGACATATGTTTTCTCTCAGGCTTTAGTATATTTCCTTTCCTTTGGAGTAAATTTTTGGGCAGTCCTTAATTTTTTTCCTTTTCAAAATCAATTTTATTGAGGTAAAATTTTCATGCAATAAATGACCCATTTTAAGCATAGTTTGATAATTTTTGACAAATGTATACATTAATGTAACTAACGTATAGAACATTTCCATTGCCTCACAAAGATTTCTTATTTCTCTTTTCAGTCAATCCATTATAGGCAACCACTGAACTGTTTTTTGCCATTATAAATTAGCTATTAGCCTGTCCTAGTATGTACCATTTTTATGTGTGTTTATTTTACTCAGCATAATGTTTTTGTGATTTATCCTTGTTTGTATATCAGTAGTTCATCTCTTTTTAATGTTGAATGGTATTCCATATGGATATATCACAATTCATTTATTCATTCACTTCTTGATGAACATTTTTACCTATTAAGGGTAAAGCTATAAACATTCATATAAAAGCATTTTTTTGGTGAAGATATACATTTATTTCTTTTGATAAATACCTAGCAGTGAAAATGCTGGATCATATGGTAAGTGTATACTTACTTTTACAAGAAATGTTCAAACAGTTCTTAAAAAATGGTTGTACCATTTATACTTCCTCCAGCAATGTATGAGAGTTCCACTTATTTTACATTATTATTATTATTATTATTATTATTATTATTATATTTTTTACATTAAATTTGTTAAGGTAACATTGGTTAATACAATCATATAATTTATTGTTCTACATTATTATCAAAACTTGAGATTGTCAGTTTTTTTTAATGTTAGACATTCTAATGGTCATATAGGAGTATCACGTTGTTTACTTTGCATTTCTCTGATGACGAATTATAGCATCTTTACAGGTGCTTTTTGGTCATTTGTATATCATTTTCTGTTTGTGGAGTTCTCAGTGAAATCTTTTGTCATTTTTAAATTGGATTGCTTCTCTATTATATGTTCAAAATAAAAGATTTCGTCAGATATATGTATTATGAATATTTTCTCTCAGGCAGGAGCTTTCCTCTTTAGGTGTTTCAAAAGACAAGAGTTTTAAATTTTTATAAATTTCAATTTATTAGTTTTTAAAAATTTTTTTGTTTTCCTTAAGGTTATAAAGAAATTCCCTTATGTTTTATAGTTTTTACTTTTAAGTATATGCTTTATTTATAATTAATTTTTGGAGGTAAGTGTTGACTTTTCCTCAAAAGGATATCCAATTGTTACAGTTCAATTTGTTGAAAAAAAGTACTTTTTTTCAACAAATTACCTTGACTATTTTGTTGAAAACCAACTGATCACATGTCTGTGGGTCTATTTCTAGACCCTATATTTTATTCCATTATCTATCCTTTCACCAGTGTCATACTATCTTGATTACTGTAGCTTTATAGTGAATCTGAAATCATCTAATGTAATTCCTGCAGATTTGTTCTTTTAAAAAATTGTTTTGATCATTTTAGCACCTTTATTATTTTTTTAAATCAATTTTACTATCAGCTTTTTAATTTCTACAAAACAATGTGCTTGTATTTTGACTGAGATTACATCGAATATATAGTTTAGCTTGGGGGAAAATTGATATCTTAAAGAAAAGGCTCAGCATTTAGTCTTCTGACCCATGAACATGGCACATCTAGCCATTTATTTAGGTCTCTTAATTTCTCTCAACAATTTTCGCTAGCTTTCAGGTCTTGTAGTAGATATTTTGTTAAAGGTATTCATATATATTTTATGGTTTTGGATGCTATTGTAAATAGTGTTTAAAAATGTCATGTGGCTTCTTTATTGACATTATATAGAAATATAACTGATTTTTGTATATTGACTTTGTGTCCTGCAGTCTTGCTCAATTCACTTATTAGTTTTTGTAGCTTATTTGTAAGTTTCTTGAGATTTCTGTATACATGATTATACTCTTTAACAAATAAAGATAATTTAAAAATTTTCTTCTTTTAAAAAATTTTTATGCCTACCTGCCTACTTCTCTCCTTTCCTTCCTTTCTCCCTCCCTTTCTTTTTTCCTTCCTTCCTTTTTTTCCTCCTTTCTTCCCCTCCTTCCCTCTTTCTTTCTCTCTTTCTTTTCCGTATTGCACTTGCCCATATCTCCAGTCCAGGACAGTGGATATCTTTGGTTTTTCCCCCAGTGTGTGGGGAGAAAGTATTAAGGCTTTAACCATTAAAGATGATGTTAGTTGTAGGTTTTTCACAGATGCTTTTATTTTATTTTATCTTATTTTATTTTATTTTTTATCAGATTGAGAAAGTCTGTTTATTTTTAGTATGTTGAGGGTTTTTATCATGAATGAATGTCAATCTTGGCCAAATGCATTTTCTTCTATTTTGGTTAATGCATTTCTAGATGATCATATGACTTCCTTTATTCTGTTAATACTGTAATTTACATCGATTTTCTTTGCAATGTTAAACCAACCTTGCATTCCTGGCATAAAGTCCACATTGTCAGCTGTGTGACAATTGCCAGATTCAATTTGCTAATTTTTTGTTTAGTGTTCTTGCTCCTGCATTTAGTTTTCATTTATTGTAATGTCTTCATCTGGTTTTATTTACAAAATAATGCTTACCTCATAAAATGAGTTGGAAAGTGTTTCTTCCTATTTTCTGAAAGAATTTATGTAGGATTTATGTTATTTATTCCTTAAATAGTTAATAGAATTCACTGGTAAATTCATCTGGACTTGGCAGTTTTCTTTGTGGGAAACATATATTTTACATTATGAATTCAATTTAATAGTTGTGGAGCATTTAAATTTTCTTTTTATTTAGTCAGATTTTGTAATTTATTGAGTCAGATTTTATAATTTTGTTATCTGTGACTTTGGAGGAATGTGGGCATTTTCATCCCACATGTCAAATTTGTTGGCTTGTCTGTAGGATCTATAGTGATATCCTATCTTTCATTCCTGTTGTTGGTAATTTGTTTATTATTCATCGGGGTAGGTAGGGGGCTTATTGATTTTATTGAACTTTCCAAAGAACTAATGTTTGGTTGTATGATTTTTCTCTATTGCTTTTCTGTTTTCAATTTCATTGATTTCTACTTTTATCTTTATTATTTTATTCCTTCTGAAAACATTGAGTTTAATTTTTTTTTCTGTCTTATTAAGGTAAAAGCATAAATCATTTATTTTGGACCTTTAATATTTTCTAATATAGAAATTTAAAGCTATAAATTTCCGTTTAAGCATTGCTTTAGTTGCTTCCCACAAATTTGATATGCTGTGATTTTATTATATTTTAGTACAGAATATTTTTTAATATTTCTTGTGATTTCATCCTTGGTTTATGGATTGAGATTTTCCAGATATGTTTTTATTATTTCTAGTTTAATTTTATTGTGGTCAGGAAACATACTCTATGGTTTTGCTCTATATAAATTTTTGTGGCTTATTTAATGAGCCAGTATATTGTTTATGTTAGTAAACATTGCATGTGCCCCTGAAAATAACATCTGTTCTACAGTGGTTGAGTGGAGAATTCTATTATTATCGATTAGGTCAAGCTGTTAAGAATGTTGTTCAGGTCTTCTATTGTTACTGAATTTATGTCTGCCTCTTTTATGAATTACTAATAGAGGATTGTTGAAATTTACAGCACTAATTATGGACGTATTTCTTATTTCAGTTTTGTCAGTTTTGCTTTCTATAATTTAAAACTATCATTAGATGCACACAAATTTATGATTGTTATATCATCTTGATGAATTGAATCATTCATTGTTGTGAAATATTTCTCTTTATGACTGGTAATATTCTTCATCCTGGAGTCTACTTGTCTAATATTTATATAGACACTTCAACTTTCTTATGATTAGCATTTGCTAAAGCTATGCTAATTATGTATAATTGTACAAATTTTTTCTTTGCTTTTAACATATTTATCTTTATATTTCAAGTGTGTTTCTCATAGAAAGTGTATATTTGGGTCATGCTTTTTGAAAAACTTAAATCCTATTAGACAACCTCTATCTTTTAAACCAATTACATGTAATATAATTATTTTTAGGCCATTTACATTTAAAGTAATTACAGATATAGTTGAGCTTAAGCCTGTCATTTCATACTTGTTTTCTATTTACCCCAGCTATTCATTGTTCCTTTTCTTTTTAATATCTTGCCTTCTTTTGGGATAATTATTTTTAGTATTTTATTTTATTTCTGTGCTGAACTGTTAGGTATACTTTTTTTCAAAAAGAATTGCTTTGAGGTTTAGAATGTGTACCTTTAACTTCATAGTCTATTTTAAAATAATATTATACTAATTTACATGTAATGTAAGAACCCTGTGCACTTTCATTTTCCCCTCCCATCTTCTTTGTGCTTGTTATCGGATATTTTACTTCTTACTCTATATGTTATTCGTCTCACAACATATGACTGTTATTTTTATTTTAAACAGTAAATTATCTTTTAGCATGTTAATATGGTAGAGAGTCTTTTATAGTTATTCATTATATTTACCATGTTCAGAATTCTTTATGCCTTTGCATAGGTCCTACCTTTCTTCTGCTATCATTTTCCTTCAGCCTGAAGACCTTCCTTTAACATTCCTTGTAGTGGAGCTCAGGTGGCAATAAATTCTCTTATCTTGTGTTTGTCTTCAAGTATTCTTTATTTTTTCGAAGAATATTTTCACTGGGTATAGAATTCTAGGTTGACAGTTTTTTTCTTTCAGCCGATTAAAGATGTCGTTCCATTGTCTTCTGGCTTGCATTGTTTCTGACAAGAAATCAGCGATCATTCTTATCTTTGTTCCCCTGTAAGTAACGTGTCTTTTTTTCCTGGCTGCTTTAAAATTTTCTCTTTGTCATTGGTATTTATGAATTTGATTTTAACGAGTTTTGGTGTGACGTTCTTAGCTTTTATTTTTCCTATGATTCACTGAGCTGCTTGGATCTGTGGATTCATAATTTTCATCAAACTTGAAAAGTTTCGGCCATTATTTCTTTGGCCATGTACTTTATTCTGCCTGATATTTTCACACAGCTCATTGAAGCTCTGTTTTTTCTTTTTTTAGTATTTCCATTTTAACAGTTTCCATTGTTATGTCTCCCAATTCACTTATCTTTTCTTCTGCATTGCCTAATCTGCCATTAAGTCTGTTTAGTGAATTTTTCATTTTTGATATTATATTTTTAAGTTTTAGACATTCCACTTCATTCTTTCATTATATCTTTATCTCTTTCCTCATTGTGTTGTGTTTTCCTTTTAATATATTTATAATAGCTGTTTCAAAGTCTTTGTTTGCTAAAATTACCTCATTTCTGTGATTTCTGGGTTTGTTTTCAATGGCCAGTGTCCCCCCTCCCTCAATTATGGGTAACATTTTCCTCTCTTTTCATATATCAGGTAATTTTTGACTAGATGCAGGACTTCATGACATTATATTATTGAGTGTCTGGATTTTATTGTCTTCTACTACAGTGTGTTGAGGTTTGTTTTGGCTGTCAAGTTACTGGTTGATCAACTTGACTCTTCTAAGGCTTGTTCTTATGCTTTGTTTGGGTGAGCCCAGGGTAGCCTTTTCATTAATGGTTAGTTTATACCTCCTACTAAGGTATGGCTTTCTAGAGCCTCTACTGAATGTCCCAGGTTTTCACTGAGTTCCCTCCTCTGGCTGGTTAGAACTTGAATATCTCCCAGCCCTGTATGAGATATAGGAATTATTTAGCTTACAGTTCCCCCATAGTTGTTCTCTATGCAACGTATGAAGTTTGCCTTATACGTGTTCAACTTAGTATAAAGCCAAACACCCCAAGGAATTCTTACTCAGACTTCTGGAGTTCTTTCTTTGCACAGCTTCCTCTTCTTTGGTACTCTACCCAGCAAATTTAAGCCACCTTGCCTCTCTAAACTCTAGTTTTGTCCTCTCAACTCAATAAAACCATCCTACTGTGCTTATATTTCCCCTTCTAGAGCCAAGGTCTGGAAATTGCTTCCAGGGAAAAAGCCATGGTGACTGTAGGAATCACTTTATATTTTCTCTTCTTGCAAAGATCATCGTCCTGCACTACTTGTAGTCTAATTCCTGAAAAGAGTTGTTTTGTGTATATAGTGGGAGGGCAAGTTTACTTCTAGTTACTCTGTCATAGTTGGAAGCAGAATTCTTATCTGCCATATTTTTATGCTATATTTTTGTTTTTTTTTTCAGATGAAGGGAGTTCTATCATGACTATATGTATCATATGGTAAGGTATATAGATTGTCCTTATATTAGAATCAATTGTAGTGGTTTTCCCAAGCACAAATACCTGGCTCTGTCCTCAGAGATTTCTATTCAAGAGATCTCACCTGGGTTTTAGGCAACATATTTTTGAAACCTGGACAGGTGATTTTTGACACACAACAAAAGCTAAGTATCACTTTTCTAGTAAGCGTAAATCTAGTGTGATTTGGTGAACTTAAATGAGGAATTCTACTACCTGTTTTTAACTCCATGACACTCTGTAAAAGTGGAATAAAAAATAAGAGGAGTAGGACCTCCTAGATATGCCTACTATCCACATGCGAAGCATTAATTTCTGGCAAAGCAGGAGTCTATAGAGTCCTGATCAAATGCTATGGCTCTTGCATGTTCTGATTTGTTTTTGCCTGTTATTATAAATTTGGAATATTATTTCTACCTCTAAATATCAATAAAATCTCCTTGACATTTATCATAATACATGGATTCAGAGTTGGTTGACAGATTTTATCTTATGGCCAACTTTTTTTTACCTCTTTACATTTTTTAATAAAAAGATTTACAATATTATCTTTCCTTTACAAAGGGAACATAGATAATAATTCCTTGAAAATAAAAAATAGTATTCATGTTAAAGCTGTATCATCTTTTTGGATGAAATGTGGTAAAAGAGAGCACCACAAAATACATATGTAGGAAGAAAAAACTTCTTAGAAATATCTCCTGTATGAGGACATTTTTCTTAGACTTCTCATTTTAAAATTCCTTTCAGCACAAGTGATAATAACCAATTGCTGTTCACGAAAAATTGAGGAAAACCTTAACTCTGCAATGCCCAGGATAAGTGTCTAAATCCTGTGACTGGGGAGGCCCTGGCTGTGGCACGTGAGGAAGCTGCTCTGTAAGACAGTGTTATTGCTCAAAGCAGACCCTGCCAAGGGCTTCCAGGGACAGGGCAGGAGGCAAAATGCATCGTGGCTGTCTGGAGCAGCACTTACACATAGCTGACCTTGTCCCCATGCATTTCAGCAAATGTCACCATATGTGTGCACATGGCTACATCTTGGGCATTTGCTGCCCTAGGCTGACTAGAGGCCACTGTCTCTACTGGCCCTGGCAGTGCTGGTTTCGTGTCCACCTTCCCACAGGCCCCAGCCTGCGCAGTGGGAACAATCACTCAGGCCTCAGCCCAGTCTACAGCTCCACTATCACAGCCACAGATGCTGGGGGTGGGGTGGGGTGGGCCTCAGCTTAACAAACTGTTTCTATTAGTGCAACATGTTCCTCCTGTTGGAGAACTAGAGGAGACTTCTCAAATTGCCGGCTGATATGCCAACTCTGTTTTGATTAGTGGTGATTTCTTGGAACTCAATGTTGAGAAGAATTTTCAGGTCAGTTCTAGACTCAGGAGGGAATGCTCTTACGAATTACTGATATCCGACATGAATTTGGAATTGGAAGAATGGGGCCACAAGTCCCATGTATTTGTAACTCCTGTACTGGTTAAAGGCAGTCTTTTTCTCTGGGTTTCTTTAATCACACAAGAAAACTTGAAGCCACTTTCTTTATAGTCATCTTGACTTTTCCACATGTAGGGAAACAAATCTTATAGTTGTAGAATGCCTATATTCAAATAATTTCATCATCCATTCTTGATTCATTTCCTCTTTCTCTCTCTCTAAAAATATAATCAGTGTGATACTGTGTTATTAGAGTAGTGGTTTCTGGCCTGTACTTCTTGTCTTCTTTTTAAAGAAATAGATCCACTGTATATCTTTTAAGGTCGATGGCTCTGTGGACTATATTTTCCTGAATTCCAAATCAGACGCAAATTCTATGCCTAGTATAACAATAGAGTAGAATATTTGAAGTTAGAATACTTTTAGATATAAAATTTTATAAAATGTTTGGAGCATAAATTAGGCCTGGGTCATTAATAATAAATGTTTTTGAATTATAATTTAATGTGTAACTAAGTAAGAATATCTTCTCATCTGCAGCTTCTTCTGTATTAGACCAATCATGGTTTATAAGATTATAATATGGCAATTTAGAAAAATGTTCATTTTCAAATGTATAATCCTATACTTTTTCTTTTTCTTTTTTTTAATGATGGAATATTGTTAGCTAAGTGCTTTGGGCTACAGAATCACCTGGATGATAATTACCTGTTGTAATTCTCATTCTGATCTATCCCAGGTCACTTGGTTTTGTCCTCATTCTGTGTGTAAACTGTTAAGGAGTTGGATATTAGCAAGCTATCAGATGTTTAATTTGTGGGTCATGCGTGAGAGAGAGACAGTGCATTTCATGTAGGCAAGAAACGCATCTTTCCAGTCTCTACATTTGATGGGGATGGGGTGGGAAATGGAATGGTAGAGGTTGCCTTCCATTCATTTCAGTTGTTATCAATTTGAAATACTTTCTGGTGCCAAAATCTAGGATGTTTAGCATGTTATAGTGAAAAGAATAGAGTGTCAAGACCTGGAAGATGCAGGTTCTAGTCCCAGCTTGTCATTTACTAACTCTGTGATCATAGCAAGCTACTTAATCTTTTTAAACTTTAACCTACTCGTATATGGAATGAGGCTAATAATCTACTGCACATATTCCACAGAGTTGTTGGGAGGATCCAGTGAAACCATAGATGTAAAAACCTCTGAGAACTTGCTAATGGTATGTCATTAAGGAGGTAATACTATGGTATTGTGTATGCCACCTTATACAAGCTTGTCTCTTCCTGTGGGAAAATGGATGATGGTGTTGTGATATCTTTGCTCAAGTTTTACATTTTTTATAGATTTTAAATAAGGATTATTTTAGGAAGCCTTTTGATGATAGCTCTATGTAGGAAAAAGAAAACTAATGATGTATCTGTTGTGTTTTTACTAGGGCACATATAATTTCAGTGAGAAGTATTCATCAGCTATGCTTTGCTTTACAGCTTGGAATCCCATCCACTGCCAGCACATTGAATGCCACAACGCAATCAACAAGCCAGCTGTAAAGGTACTGTCTTATTAGACCTGGTGCCATTTTGTATTTGTATTATCAGTGGTCAAATTAGGAGCAAATTTTAATGAAATAGCATAGATTACATCCTTTTCTGTAAAGCAGAGCAATACACAGTGGTGTTTGCAGGTTTGGCACGAATGCATAGCTAAGTGATTTGTAGCACTGAACTAATTATCAGAATAATCCTGATGAATCACTTAATGTAGTCCATAACTGGCTTCAATCTGAGCTAATACACTCGGGGAAATATACTTTGCCCCAGCTTTTATGTGTATGCTATAAAGTGCAGGTGTGTAGTGTGTTACTATTTGAATTCAAGAATCATGGGACAAAAATAGATAAAATAGATAAAGTTAAGTCTTAGCTCAGATCACAGATATGACTTAGTTGAAATGACTGAGAGGAAGTTGGACAACAAACTCATAGAAAGTTACATTAATGGTGAAGGAACAGTTGTTTAGAAAGGTTAAGTCACTTTCCTAAGGCCACATGGCTCAAACCAGGCACCTTGAGTCTCAGCCTTATTCTTTTTCTACCATATCAAATTGGTTTTTTTATAACCCTGAATCTTTGAAGTTGAATGTTAAGAAAAATAACCACCCATTTAAAAAAAAATTACTTATGGAGTTGGATACAATACTTGACTGGAGAGACCTGTACCTGGATTTTCAAGGGTTAATTTTTATATTATGAAGAGCAGGAGTTAGGTTAAGTGATTAGGATTTAGTTACTTTTTAGAACCTAGTGTCATGGGAGATTGCTCTCTTTTTCTATAGATATGTAGACTATAAAGATTATCAAATAATAGAAAAATAATACTGTCATTATATAGAAATAGAATACAAGTAAAATGAGGTATACAAAATATAAATATAAATGAAACCAAAACTGTGTATTATATACCAAGTGACCGAAGAATGTCAATGATAAATAACATTGTCATCTAGATACATCTTACTAACAGAGGACATCCTTTTTTATTTTTCTTGGTCTCTGCTTTTAATGAAGGCCAAGTGAATGAATTTATGTTGAGAAGGAGCAGGTAAGGGTAACCCACCAGTGGGAGCACAGGCCTCTCCCATTCTGCTGTGTGTACCCTTCCTCTGAACTTTCATAGACATTTGAGGTTCCAAGGTACTTTTCTTTGGCGTGAGGACCTTTGGAGCAAAACACATTAGTTTTCTCATTATTCATGGAGTTCAGTGTAATTCTTCACAGTGGTGAAGTTTTCATGGTTCCTCGGTTTCTATGTCCAGCTTTTCTTTTTCCTGCCTAAGTTACAGCACCCTCTTTTATTTTGCCTAGAAGTCAACAGGAAGGAAGTACTTTCTGTTTGATTTTTTCGTTTTTTTTTTTTTTTCTTTGCTTTTACGTCAAATGGCAGTCTCAGGAGCCCTCTGACTTCCTGATTAGTAATGATTTCTGGCCTTCTATTCATAGAAATTGTCACAAGTTAGATATTCTCCCTCTTCTAGTCACACAGCTCAGTCCACATGGGGTCTACATGGGATGCAGGGAAAGACACATCTGGCCTGACCTCACTTTTCTTACAGGCTATTTTCTACAGCCAGTCTTCTAGGACAGGCTAAACAATCCCACTTTCAAGTTATTTTTTTATTGAGGCAGAATTCACATAACATAGAATTAACCCTTTTAAGGCAAATAATTCAATATCCTTTAGTATGTTCACAATGTTGTGCGACCATCACCTCGTTTAAAACATTTTTATCACCCTCAAATTTTTACTTTCTGAACCCCAATTTTCCTAAAGAGCTCCTTTTTGTTGTTTCACTCTATACTTTCCAGAAAGGTAACGTTCTTTTTAGCATGACAATTTAGTTTTAAAATTACATATATCTATGTCTACATTTATATTCACAGTAAAAAGCAACCAGTAACGCTTATCAGAATGTTACCAGTGATTGCATTGAGATGGAGGGTTAATGAGTTACTTACATTTTCTTCTTTTCTACATTTTTCCAAACTTCTACTTTGGGCCTATATTATACTTATAAGCAGGAAATAACTATTTTTATTGCAATAGTCAGATATGAACATATTAATATAAGGATAAACAGACCTGTTCAGAGTAGAACAGTATTGACATAGCTAATCACAGATCTGTTTGGTCATGTTAATTATTTTATTTAATACTTTAGAGGTGAGCTGGCTAATCATTAATTAGCTTTTATAGTTTTATAGTTTTCACATGCTAGGAGTTTTTCCTTTTGAGTGGAATGAGATGATATTCTTTCCACCAGAGATATAAATGACCCATTAGAAATGAAAGTCAAGGTGAAGAAGAGGTCTACATGAGGTGCATGGGAAAGACTCAAGGCAAATGGATTTATCCTCACAATATCTCCATAATAATGAGCTATACCATTAGGCAGTAATGATTTTCCAAACAGAGAAATATTGTTTCTTTTTGTTCTGATAGGTTGCAAGAAAGTACTTTTTAGCCAAGAGTTGTGATAGGATTCAATATAAAAATATATTGGAATTTATAATTCAGTATCTCACCCTACTTCCAGTTTTACTTGGTTCTATTTGAAAATTACTTTATGAAACACTTTCAAGCCCAGATAACTATCTAACATAGGAGTCAGCAAACTATGTTTCACAGCCAAATCTGGCCTGCTGCCTGTTGTTGTAAATAAAGTTTTATTGGAACACAGCTGTGCTCATTTGCTTACATATTGTCTAAGGCTGCTTTCATGTTACAACAGCAGGGTTGAGTAATTGAGGCAGAGAATGTATGGCCCACAAAACTGGAAATATTCACTCTCTGACCTTTTACAGAAAGTTTGCCAATCCCTGATTTAACACACCAAAAAGTAGTGATTCATCGCATCCATGAAACTTACCCAGAGCCTTTAGCATCAGGAAATATATAATTTACAGATTTTGATAGTATAATTGTTTAAATTTAGGAATTCTAACTCTTGTTTCCTCGATCATTGAAACTTCTCAAGATTTATCTTTACATGAAAGGCTGTTTGGGCTGTAAGTTTGGTTCATTTTCCTCCTTCAAATCAATAAAAACAACTTAAGAAAATGCAGAGTGAAGTGCCGGAAGAATTTATATTAGGTATATTAACTACATAATTGCCTTAATATAGATAGATTGTTTCTTAAAGGGTCAAACAGAATTCAAAATTGGGTTATAGAAACTTAAACTGATGCGAAGTACAAAATTCAGCTAGTCATCTGAATGTTATGTTCACTTGATTTAAAACATCCAAGTATTTGACATTGCCTGATGATAAACTATAAAATGAATACTTTTCATCTCTGTGCTTAGGGTAATGAAAACTCAGCCATAAATAATCTGAAACTGAATGGGGCACAGCAGGGTTGAACAAATGATAGGTCATGTGTGGAAGAAAAAACACCTAAAATGAAAAGTTAGATGATTAATGTAGAACTTAGATTCCAGAGTAGGAAAAGTGAATCACTCAATGTGAGATTTAAGGCTAAATTGTCCGAATGACGTCTGTCTTAAGTGGCAAAAGTCTACACTGCCAGCATTTTTGGTAATAGTTGATGATTTTTAATCTTAATATGTTTTTCTTTTCCTAAAGAGTGATTACTGTGTTTACCACTTTAGAGAAAGAATTACTGTATGAGTAATATAGAGGCAATTGGCGCAGTCATTGAACCAGATGATTTTTTATCTTTGTGGAATTGGGGTAGATTTCTTGACACTATTTGTGACTTGAATTGCAAATAACAGGAGAAATGAACAACCACAGTAGCCACATTTCAATCTCCATTGTGGACTCATTGACCAGCATAGGAAAACCAGTTATAGATTGAATAGGTTTTTACTAAAAATACTTATTCTACTTTGCTTTAGAAAAATCTGTCAGAATTTGTGTTTATGATGGCAGGCATTTGAAAAACAGGATAGGAAAGTTCATTCTGTCTTTTCATGTATTTCAGATGTGTATAGACCCTTCCCTGTCAGTAGCTTTGGGTGATAAACCACCCCCATTGTATCTCTGTGAAGAATGCAGCCAAAGGATTGCGGGGTAGGTATCAGGGTCCTTGAAGAAAAGGAAATTGGGCAACAGTGAGAAGATAAGAACAATCAGCTGGACTTAAATTGCTTATGTTACCCACATTTCCCATTAACCTCTTGGTTTTTTAAAGGTTACTTTGTTGGATATGTAATATATAGCAAACTTTCACTCGAAAGATTTCAGCTTTGAGCAGTTGCAATATTTTTCTCTATGTGATGAGAGAAAGCAATTCCACTTAATAAAGCAGCTCCAGTTTTCAAGTGACCCTGTTAAAAAGGCCACAGTGAAAAAGAAAACTGGTTTTCAAATATGACACATATGATTCATATGGGTTCTCTTTGCTTGCTAGTTTCAAGAATCACACTCAGCTTTGTACAGATCATGCTGTATTTTGGTTGGCTTAATTAGCATCTGGGAAGTATCATTTAAAGATAACTGAATATGATGAAATGCCTATAATTTATAATTTAGCTGGAGTGCATTAGACATTTTAAAAGTTTATTATGATAGTGCCCTTAATTACACTTCCTTTCTATTAAAAGCCTTTTAGCCATAGCGTGCGGCTTATAAGCATTTCTGTGGAAGGGTAACATTGCGAAGGAGCTCAAAAATAAATTTTGTTTTTTCTTCACAGGGACCACAGTGAATGGCTGATTGATGTTCTTCTGCCTCAAGGTATGGTTTACTTCAGAAAGAATGAATAATGAGTAATCATGAGTAATGGCATAGTCGATTTATCTCCTTTTATACTATTTTATTTTACAAAGACAGTAACTAAATTATTATATTCTATGAATAATCATTGATATGAAGCATTATATCAATGTCTTGCTTATAATATGCCCACACATTTAATAATGAGGGAAAAGGTATCATCTCTACCAAAATTTAGAGGTATCATCTCTACCAAAATAGGTGTTGGAATTAGGATCCCCTATGACTAAAGCCCTGCTGAATTATGTGTTAAGGAATGTTTGGTGTGTATTACAGGTGCTGCCAATGATATGTTTGCTGTGCCAGGTCAGAAAGGGAACATCAGCAGGAAGAACACTGAATAATGTTCTTTCCTGCCACTCTTACCAGTTCTGTGTTTTTTAGGGAAAATCATTTAATTGCTCTGAGACTCAGTCTCTCCATCAGTAAAACGGGGATAAAGTATATCTGACCCAGCTCAATGAAAAGATGATATTATTATGCTCATGGTTTACTAGAATTCCAAAAGATGTGCCTGCTAAGTTTGCAGAACAGGTAGATAAAGTAGCAGCTTTCTACACATGCGGGAGCAGGTACTCCAGCCACATAGCTGGAGGCCAAAATGACCAGGGAAAGTACTGGAAAGCAAAGGAGGGATGAAAGGGGGAGGAAACTGGACACATGCTGAGTACAGATCAGGCCCACAGGAAGAACGTGACCTGTGACTTCAGAGGTAGGTAATAAAAGACTAGGAAAGGCCTCATTTAAAAAGAAATGTAAAAACCTTATGTTAACTAAATTCTGTGGACATCTTTTTAAACTTAAGGCCTTTGCTTGCTGATAATTACACTGTTTCTTGGTAGTCTAACTTGTAATATTAGCTCATCTCAACCTTAATAAATAAATTCATTTAGTAAGTTCTCTCCACCTGTAAAATGGATCAATGTTAGCCTCTATATCCTTCAGAGAGACATTTTGAAACTTTACGTAAAGAATTTGGACTGTGAAAAGCTCTGGGCTTGTATGGGTAAAGGTAACTTTTCCCCACTTAAATTCGGCTGCCTTATTAATGAACTTACAGAGCTCTGAGGGAGAACCCATAGTCAGGCCCTAAATTACATTTTATATATCAGATATGTTGCAGAATTTGGATCATTATCACTAGATGATATCATCTTTGGAAGAACAGTCATTTCTGAAGTAGACAGTACTTTGACAGCCTTACTCTAATTGGTCAATCGATGAGTTTGAAAATTGCTTTCCCTTAAATAAGCATGCAGTGATTTCACACTAGTTTTAAGGACTGATATAAATTGACCAATTACTTAGTTCAAGTCTAAGTAATCCAAGTCAGTAAGTTTTTTCGGGAGTTCTGATATAGCAAATCATCTCCACGGTGAAGCTCTAAATATATTACACCAACTCAGTGTCACAGTATAACGGAACAGCAGGAAACAGGGAATCCACAGACATGTTGGTAGATATGCTGCTACCATTGACAGCCTGTGTGATCCTGCATGCTCCTGAAGTCATGCCACAAGTGGCCTCATTTTTGTTCTTTGTCCATGAGAAAGTGAGGGTAAAGATATTTGGCTCTAACATGGTCTAAAGTCTAAGTCACATCTGAGAAGGTTGTTGTAAGAATCGGTGAAGTATTTGTAGCATGCAGATGTTTTTAACCGCATTAAACATAAGTAGATGGTAATTTATGAGACAAGTGAGAAGCTGTCTTGGCTACGTCTAGTGGTTGTGTTCCTAAGCTCGTTTTCACACCCCTTCGTGGGCGCCCTTATTGAATTTGGGCTCTTTTTTTGTTGTTGTTGATATTTTGTGTACCTTCCCCTTACAGCTGAAATATCTGCTATATGTCAGAAGAAGGTAAGAGCAAACCATCTGTGTGGTGCGGCATGATTTGCTATGTTTGTATGTAAATTCATTCATCGACATCTGCCTCATTTCTGCACCATGGTATTTCCAGAATGTACATGTCACTGTACTTGTGAAGGGAGAAAATAATTACGTTAGCATGCAAGATTACTGTGTTCGAATGGTCTCTATTTCCATTTCTGCTTTTGCTCACCCATCTTATGCACAATGTGTTTGGTAAGTAATCTGAAATAAAAGCATAAGTGTAACTCTGGAACAGAACTGTAATTACAAAAATGTTCGAATGGTAGTGCGATCTGTGCAACTTTGGGAAAGGATGTATCTTGTATGTATGTTAAAATTTTTTATTGTTTTGAAGTGGAGTGCAAATAGTCCAATATTTGTGTCAAAGTGTACCCAGACTGACTGTTTATGGAAAATATTCATTTAAATGTAAGTTGAATGAAACCTCTAATTTTTTTTAGCCACTTTTCATGACAATTTTCCTAAACCATTTACATCTTCTTTGCTTGTTCTTGTTGAAAAATACAAGAGAAGTAAGTATTATGGCTTATAAAGAATTTTGGATTAGTTGGTTGAGAAAGTTGGGTTCCGCCAGTTCTATCTCCACCCACCAATGAGACCATGTACAAGTCATTTAAACTTTTTGGGAACTGGTCATGAGTAGATAACTTTGGAGGGCTGCTCCAGTTATCTATTGCCACATAATAAACCATCGTAAAATGTAGTTGCTTGTAACAACAAATTTATCTGACCGAAATTCTGTGGGTTGGCAATTTGGCCTGTCTCAACGAGGCCTCTTTTGATAAACTCCTCTAGGTTCTCTCATGTGTTTGCATCAGTTGTTGGGTAGGCTGGGGATTGGCTGATCCCAGATGACCTTGCTCTTCTGTCTGGGGCCTCTGCTGGGAGGGCTGGAATGGTTGGGATGCCTGGGGTGTCTGGTCCTGCCCCTTTCTTTTAGACGTCTCATCCTCCAGGAAGCTAGGCCGGATTTGTTCACACAGCAGCAGGGTTCTGAGAGAATGAGAGAGGAGGTTGAAAGGCCTTTTGAGACTGAAGCTCAGAAGTCATGCAACGTCACCTCTGCTGTATTCTATTGGTCAAAGAAAGTCCCAAGGCCAGCCCGTATTCAAGGAGTGTGGGACATAGCCTCCTCACCTTCATGCAGCAGCAAGAATTTGTGGTCATATTTCAGCTACCACAATCCACCCTCTGCACATAATTACTTACATTCTCTCCATATGCAAAGTACTCCTACCACCTTCTAGTACCCCCAAAGGTCTTATACGTTTATGGCTTCAGGCTTAACGTCCAGTATCTTTTGATCTGTATCTGGTCTGGTCACTGATGAAACTCTGGGTGCAATGGTGAGATAGGGACAGGATGACAGCAGTAGACTTCTGTTCAAAGAGAGGAAGAGGAAGCAGAAGCAATCACTGCTCTATAGCAGGTCCAGCCACGAACATGACAAGAGTTCTTCTGTCTCCTGGGGATAGTGAGTGTGCCTTAAATTGAATCTGGTTTTGCTTCCTGACAGTGGTTTCCTAATCATTGTTGTCCTGGCATTTTGCTGCCCTCTCTGAGACATCTTTCCTTTTCGATAAGAAACGGCCCATGTTGCAGCTGAGTAACTCTGGGTCTGCTTTCTGCTTTTAGAATCTGGGGTCCCACAGGTGTGTTTTCTTGTTAAACTGTGTCTGTCCCTTTTAGTCTAAGGTGGTGGTGCTTTTGCTAGTCCGACTTTAAAACTTTGTGGATTTTCAAAGGTTCTCATTGGGGTTTTGTGCCTGCAAAGCCACATCTATAATTCTTTTTGAGAGTACTTTCTATACTTTGGGTATTTCAGCCCACCCTTAAAATGATTACAAGTCTTTTTCTAGCTGAGAGGCTCAACTGGGTATCACTTTATATCTTTTCAAAGTTTTAACAAAGGATCATATAGTCATTGAGCAGACTTTTGATTTGATTTTTATCCTGAGGCTATTTCTTATTTTGAGACTCTTTTAGAAGCTGGAGAGACTAGAATGACAGTTTTATTTTCTAAACCAGCATGTGCTGGCTCTGGTGATGTACTTAACATATTTGACACCCAGAGTGGATCGTTTTTTTAACACTCCCCTCCTTTATATAATAAAATTAGTTTTAGGACTAAGCTGCAAATTAGCATATTTTTATTTCTTATGCCATTTTTTTGATTTTCAAACATACATTTTATTTATTTATTTAATTTTTGAAAAATTACATTTATTGAGGTAACTTTGGTTAATACAATTTTATAATTGTATTATATAATTATAATTTGACATCTGTATATTCCATTGTGTGTTTACTACCCAAAGTTCAGTTTTCTTAAGCTACCATGTATTTGATCCCCTTTACCCACTTCACCCTCCCTTTACCCACTTCACTCTCACCGTCTACCTCTACCTCCTCTTCCCCCACGCCCTACCCTCTGGTAACCACTAGTCTATAGTCCATGTCCATGAATCTCTGTTTGTTTGTCCTGTTCCTTTGTTGCTTTTAGGTTTATATCCAACATATAAGTGATATCATGTGATTTTCAACTTTTCCTGCCTGGCTTATTTCTCTTAGCCTGATTAACTCAAGGTCCACTCATGTTGTCGCAAATGGCAGTATTTCATCTCTTCTTATGGCTAATATTCCATTGTATACATGTAGCACAGCTTCTTTAGCCAATTATCTACCATAGGACACTTCAGTTGCTTCCATGTCCTGGCCACTGTGAATAATGCTGCTATGAACATCAGTGTGCAAATATCTTTTGGATAAGGGTTTTCAAGTCTTTGGAGTAAATACCCAGTAGAGGGATTGCTGGATCATATGGTAGATCAAATCTTAGTTTTTTGAAGAACCTCCATACTGTTTTCCATAGTGGCTGCACCAATTTGCAGTCCCACCAGC